>OY776112.1:326749664-327497164 GCA_963675035.1 Allygus modestus
AACTACAAATCTAAATATATTTGACAAGTTATATAATTATCATACAGTATTATTCAAATTACCAGCTTTATTATGAGTTTACTGAAAAGTAGAAAGAACATAGATAATATATAATATTAATTTAAAATCTTGGTACTGAAACAAAATAATATTAAGAAGTATATTGTATATAAAACCATTAAAAGAACTGCAAAAAGCTTTACAAAACTAAATTGAAATCATTATTGCCTAACATTTACACATGAAGAGTATTATAAAGAGTATTATAAATCCCGTATAGTATCGGATGTTAAGTCACTATTTGAGGCCATTTATTAATCATAAATATCAATTTATTAAAAATTAAAAGCCTTTAAAAGGACTGGTGCACAACACAAGCAAATAACTCACCAATGACAAACGTGATAATATTGTGATCAGCTAAAAATATACTGTCTTGTTGTTGTCTCCAGATAGTTCCGATGATTGCCGAGGGAGCGCAGCACCTCCCAAGCAGAGAGAATTGAAAACAAAATTACAATGTTAAATAATATGAAGAGAAACAGGGGGCCACTACGGGGTGGACAGCCGAGCTGAACAGGAAACGCGTAGAGGGCCACTACGCGTGGCCGGCCCGAGCTGTGGGGCTACCTTCAGCGCTGACAATGTCGCGTCATTAGACAGAATGAGAGGGCCACTAAGTGTGGCCTTCCCGATCTGTAGGGAAGGAAAAGAGAACGATGAATACGACCGCTAAGGGTTAAAAATAAGTAAAAAATTCTTCTCTCTTATACAATGGTTGTTTTCAGATGTTTTTAAAATAAATTAAAGCCAGCAATATTTTTAATACCTAAAGGAAATTTGTTAAAAAATTGAATTCCATTATAAGAGGGTATTTTCTTGTACATTGACAAATTTTGCCTATTGTAAGCCAGCTGATTACCTTTCCTGGTTGAATAGTTATGAAAAGAATTCAATGTTGGCATTGTTCCTAATTTTGATTTAACGTGAAGAATTAATTGAAAAATATGTAAACTGTGCACAGTCATAATTCCTGTTTCTTTAAAGTGTTCTTTTAAAGATTCTTTTGGTTTTAATTTTAACATGATACGAAGTGCTTTTTTCTGCAATATCAATATACTATTCAAATTATTAACTGATTTACTCCCATATGGGCATGACCCAAAAGAAATATGTGATTCAATCAGTGCATGGTAAACTACTTTTAAAGTTTTGAAACTGCTAAATTTATACATTTGCCTCAACGCATACAGGCCTGAAGATACCTTTTTACAAACAGAATTAACATGGCAATCCCAATTAAATCTATCATCAATATTCAGTCCAAGAAACTTTACTGTTTTAACTTCACTTAATAAAATTTCATTCATGAAAATATTTGTGTTAGATGAGCTTTGCCTTGAAAATGAGAAATGAATAATTTTTGTTTTTTCCGGATTTGGTAACAAATTCTTAATCATCAGCAAAGAGACAAACACTGTTAGGATGTTCTATTATTGATGGGAAACCATTCAAATATATTAAAAACAATGGAGGTCCCAATATAGATCCTCGAGGGACACCGTAATTTATAATATTCGTTGAAGAATTAAAGGTGATCACTTGGTTAAAACTATTTGTGTGCTCAATTGCAACATACTACTGTCTTCCAACAAGGAATGATTCAAACCAGCGCCAAGCTCTCCCTCGGACACCAATACAATGTAGTTGTTTAAGCATTAAATCATAAGACACACTATCAAACGCTTTAGTTAACCCATTGGCTTACCTGAAATTTGCCACCTGTTCAGTTTCCTAAGAAAAATTACATAAATGTGGACTTTTACTAAAACTGTCACTATAGCAACAATTATTGCTCAAATTACTTAATTTTTACAGTAATCTTTAGAGAAATAAATTATCTACTTTAGAGAAATAAATTATCTACAAGAAGAAAATACTTTTGACAGCATTTATGTATGGTAAATATTATATATATATATATATATATATATATATAGTTTATAAAAAACAATAATTTTTAAAGGAGTTACATGTAAAAAACAAAAAAAATGTTTCAGCCCAACAACTATTATGTACTTGTAGGTTATTTATTTTTTTACATGAAAATAAAAAATGTTAAGTGATAACATTTATATTTGACCTAGATATAACATATTTTCCAAAATCATATTTTTCCGAAACTTGACTAAGTTTCCCCAAGTATGGACATATGCATAAAAAATACATACAAACAAAAAATGAAAACATTAAAACAACAAATAGGTAAATAACAAATAAAAAAAATTTTAAAAAGTTTTTTAATTATAAATAAATAAAAAAGTGCTATCCCGAGTATACTCGGGGTTGCACGTTTGGGCTACTTTCGGCGGCCTCGAGTATACTCAGGGTTGTGAGCCAATGGGTTAAATCTAGGAAAATTCCAACTACTTTTTTTTTTTTTTTTTTTTTTTATTGATCTAAGACAGACTCACAGAAATCCACCCCTGCATCCGTTACAGATTTTCCCGCTCTAAAACCAAATTGTTGTTTATCTAATACATTATTTTCGTTTAAGAAGTTACACAGTTGTATATGCATTGCTCTCTCAAAAATTTTGGAAAAAGAAGATAATAAAGATATTGGTCTATAATTACATTTTTCTCTTGGGTCACCTTTCTTAAAACAAGATTTAATTTTAGATATCTTCAGTTTTCCAGGAAATATACCAGATATGAAAGAGGAATTAATGACATGCAGTAATGGTAATAATAAATATATACGTGCCTGCTTAATTATTGGCATTGGTATTTCATCCCAACCTGTTGAAAATTTATTGTCAAATGAAGTTAAAATTTGATCTAATTGTTCATAAGTAAGAGAAGAAAGATTAAATTTTTGAAAAACTTTTTGGGATGTTAATAAAACAGGTTTTGAATTAGGAGAACATTTTAACTTTGGCACTATGTCATTATCAACCATAGTCGTGTAGTAATCATTAAAAAGTTGACATACACTCCTTACATCTAAACAATCATTTGCATTAATATATGGTATACTATCAACTCTGCTATCATCAATTTTATCATTCTTTCCAACCTCTCTTTATGATGTTCCAAGCGGTTTTACTAACATTTTGTGATTTTTCCAATAATTTATCATAATAGTTACATTTGGTTTCTACAGTTTCCCTTTTTAACTCTTTCTTTTTATAGTTAAAAATTCTAGTAATTAGATTAGATATAGTAATCTAGTAATTAGATTAAAAAGAACAGCTGATTTAGAATATACACATCACATTTCAATTTATACTGCTCATTAGATGAATAAGAACGGCTGACTTTGAACGCTGCTTTTGGTAGTTGAAGCAAACTACTAGTGCTACTGGTGTCATAACAACTAATAACAGCACGGCAATAATTACCACCTGTTTTTATGGCACTTTGTTGGAAAAGTACCACTTTCATTACTTACAGCTGATTTCTAAACTAGCTACTCTCGGGACAGTGTGATGAAAATATTAAAGTTTGTTGTGTCGCCAGCACTGGGCATCGGATGGTCGATGGCATCATTCCACCTGGCGCTATCCACGTACTTTGTGAAGCGGCGGGGCATGGCCATGGGCATCGCGATGACGGTGACGGGGCTGGGGCCGGTGTTCATGCCCCTGGTCATTGGACTGCTGATGGAGCACTACGGGGCGCGGGGGACGGCGCTACTGTTGGCGGGGCTGGTGCTGCACTGTATCGTCGGCGGAATGCTGTTACAGCCGGTCAAGTGGCATCGGAAAACCATCTGCGAGACGAGCATCGTACCAGGTGAGGCGATGGATGAAGTATAGTAACTTAGTTTAGCGGGTTATGAATATTTGCTATAAAATTGTTCTAGCCGGTTTCCCGTTCTTGTCACAGGGATCTTATATCTCGCAGACAAAAGCGCAGTTCAATACAATATTTAAAGGTAAACATCACAGTGACAGTCTGTAGTTATAAATGTTTCTGAAAACAGCTGTTTATTTGAATTAAATGAAGATAAAACCAGTGGCGGATTTAGGGGGGGGCTATAGGGGCTGTAGCCCAGGGCGGCAAATTTACATAAAATTAATTAGTTGTTTACAAAAGAAACGTTGAAATAGGGAACATTTTAACGAAACGGATGACAATGACGGTGTTACGCCCTTTTAAAGGTAAGGGTAGTAACCAGAGACTAATGTATAACGCTCTCAGTCCCTCACACTGCAGTTCCTCAAAGCAGTCATAATGCATTTGTCATTCATCCGTACTAGCGACAAGACGATTACGCTACAGAGAAAGGGCGGCAAGCCACGAACTACATCAGGCACTACGCCACTATGACTACGTCCAACCATAGATGATAGGTCCAACAATATCAATAATGACCAAGACATACGGATGAGAAATGTTGCAACAATCGAATTTGAGATGACAATAACAACATTTATACTACAATGAAATTGTCGTTTCATTTTCAAACTCAAGGTAACAAAGAAAGTTATTTCAACCGTCTTATACTTACCATCAAAGGCTACGACACGTAATCGTTCATTCTGGAGGATATTTTTTAAAACAAAACATCTGACCAAAGACTAACATAATTTGTGAAGAGGGGATTTGATTGGTTGTTGCCATGCGAGCATAGTTGACAGACTCCGGGCGAGACCTCTACAGGGTTTAAGCTGCGGTCGCATTTGTCGCAAAATGCGACATGCACCACGAAAATGCGACAATAGTTGGGCAGGCTGTCGCTTTTTTGCTACAAAGAAAAGTATTTTTTTAAATTTTACTGCAGAAAATCTGGTTTTAACAATACAAATTGTATTAAAAGTCTGTGATCACGATCCACAACCAAAAAAGATTACAAGAGTAGTTGGGATGTTCTATAGAGACTTAACGTTGCGTTGGTTGCACTATGTCAATTTACCGATCGCCTCTGAGTGAGTGGTAGAGGAGACGAGCCTACATTACGTTAACAGTTGCTGTCAATTTCAACTGCGTACCGTATAAACGGAACGGGCAGGTTACTGATATGACAGTTGTAGTGACAGTAGCTAACCCCCTAGCAGACGTCTTTCGCTATGACTCGGTTTGGGCGCACTCTGTAGTAGCCGAGTCTAGGCGAGCGAATCGGCGAATGCCAGAATTACGAGGGCTAGTTCGCCACCAAAGGGATGACTACGCTCGCCTCACCATCGCACCATCATCATCATCATCATCATCAAAAGGGGCGGACTTAGGTCCCAAGGCACATCAGCCACACTGGGCTTATTGCGCACCCCCGAAAAGAAGAAAGGAAGAAAGAAAGAAAGAAAGAACTGAGAAGGTATCAGTACTCCTCCAGGTTCAAGAGCCTGATGAACTGCATCATCCTGTCGACGAGCTCCTCAGGAGGCAGGTATCCACCCCTGACCATAGATCCTAGAGTTGAAGCCCTTACCTCCCTAAGCTCATCGCAATCGAAGAGCAGATGGTCTGCAGTCTCCTCGTACTGCCCACATTTCCTGCATGCAGTGTCACCATTGAAGACACCCATCCGAGAGAGGTGTTTCCTAAGGTGACCATGACCCGTAATCATACCTGTGATCCGCCTAATGTCCAGCCTACTGAGATCCAGGAGATTCCTTGTGACCTGCTGAGATGGTCCCTGGAGGTTGAGCTTGCTGACCCTATGTAGAGGGAGCCTTGCCCATCTCCTTCTGTGACAATCCCGAGCCCAAGCGCCGATCACCTGCGAAGCACAAGAACGAGATATCCCACAAAAAGGGGGAGGGCCCATGGGAGCCAGGGAGGCAGCCGCGTTAGCCAGCCTGTCCGCCACCTCATTACCCACGATCCCTGAGTGACCAGGCACCCAACAAAGAGTGACCATGTTGCGTCTTCCAGCACAAGACACTGTTTTGTAACAATCCCAGACAACCCTAGACCTGAACTCAAAAGAGTCCAGCGCCCTCAGAGCAGCCTGGCTGTCAGAAAAGATGCTGATAGAGAGGCCCTCTTGACCCCTCCTCAGAATCTCCCCCGCACACTCCATGATGGCGGTAATCTCCGTCTGGAACACAGTAGGAAAAGAACCCATTGGCACCCCGAGACTGACACCATCCTGCACCCCGTGGATGCCAGCACCCGACCCGCTCCTAGACTTGAAACCATCCGTGAACCACACTCGGTCTCCAGGAGGGAGCGGACAAGCACCTTCGCTCCAGTCGTCCCTGCTGGGAAAGCGCACCCGGAACGACCTGCTGAAGGAAAAAGTTGTGGGAAGATGATCAGAGGGCATGTCCAAGACCTCACTCTGAACCACCTGAATGATCTTTGTGTGGCCAAGTGGTTCGCCCGGCAACACCCAGAGGTTCTCACACTGGAGACGGTATGCACCCATTCTAGCCACCATCTTGATATGAATGTCTATGGGCAAAAGATCAAGGAGACACTCCAAAGTGGCACCTGGGCTGCTACTGAGAGCTCCAGTGACGAGTAGGCCTGCAAGCCTCTGAACGCCCGCAAGCCTCCGCATCGCCACGCCAGCTTCCAGCTTCGTCCACCAAACGATGGATCCGAACGTCATCGCCGGTCTTACTACTGCAACATAAAGCCAATGCATTAGTTTGGGCCTAAGCCCCCAGGTCGATCCTACCATCCGCCTGCAAGCAAATAGGGACCACTTGCCTCGATCAATGACCCTTTGCAACTGCGGCCCCCATTGAAGGGTCCTGTCCAGAATGACTCCTAAATACTTCACCTGGTCCTGAGGAACAATGGTGGATCCCTGCAGCCTGAACGGCCCGATCCCCACAATATTCCTTCTCCTCGTGAAGGGAACCAAAACAACCTTTGAAGGGTTGACGGAGAGACCAACCTCTCCACACCAACGGCCCACCACCCTCAATGCAGAGTTCATGAGGTCTGTGACTGTGTTGTTGAACTTACCTATCACCAGGATAGCGATATCATCAGCGTACCCTTGGGCAAAAACGCCGCTGTCATTGAGATTCCGGATGAGATCATCAACAACCAAATTCCACAACAAGGGGGACAAAACCCCCCCTGAGGACAGCCTCTGGTCGTCCTTACCTCGACCGTCTCACCGTGAAGCGAAAGCTTAGCCCTCCTACCTCGAAGAAGAGCCTCGATCCACCTACAGATCACCTCACCTAGGCCCCGTGCCCTGACGGCACGCAACACTGCCTCTATTGCAGTGTTGTCAAAGGCCCCCTGGATGTCAAGAAAAGCACCCACTGCAACCTCCTTGCAGCCTATGGCCTTCTCTATCCTACCCACAAGCTGATGCAGGGCAGAATCACATGACCTACCTTGAATGTAGGCATGCTGGTTGGAATGAATAGGCGATGTCCGCAAGGCTGTGTCCCAAGCGTGCCTTAACACTAATTTCTCCAGAGTCTTCAAAAGGAAAGACGACAGGGAGATGGGTCGGAAGGACTTTGGGTCAGTATACCTATCCTTAGCATGGGTTTAGATCTGGAAGGTCAGTCACCTCTGCAGCTGTTTCGTTTTTAGAGGCAGTGATCGAGTCTGTTGACAGAGGTAAAAATACAACAGGAATATTCATGGACTTAACCATGGCTTTTGATAGTGTGAAATATCCTATACTGTTACAAAAATTATCATCTCTAGGGGTCTCCAAAAATTCAGTAAAATGGTTTGATTCTTACCTGACCAATAGAACACAATTTGTTGAAATCAGTTATGTATCAAACAATAAAATTATTAAAGCTGCATCAAAAATAGAAACAATAAAATTTGGCGTTCCGCAAGGGTCTATTTTGGGGCCTTTGCTATTCTTATGCTATTTGAAGGACATAGATAACACACTGACATGTAAACCGAGCAGTAAACTGTGCCTTTATGCTGATGATTCTAGTTTAATGATATCATCCCCAACTCTTGAACAAACGGAATTGACAGCTTTCATAGAACTTGGGAATTTAGGCAATTATTTATTAAATCAAAATTTAATACTAAACCATGAAAAAACAAATTTTGTTACATTTAAAACAGCACAAAATAAAAGTGGTAATGAACCAGTGATAATGTATGACTCTAATTTCATTTTACAGAAAGAAAGTACAAATTTTTTAGGACTAACAATAGATCAACACTTAAATTGGAATGAGCATGTAAGTAAAGTACTGACCAAAATAAATTCTGGAATCTATGCTCTTTCAAAAATGTCCTTTCATTGCAATTTAATAACCCTCAAGAATATTTATTTTGCACATATTCATTCTCATATTTCTTTTGGAATTTGCCTATATGGTGCAACAAAAAAAGAAAATCTCGATAGGATATTAAAATTGCAGAAGAAAGCTATAAGAATAATCCTTAAACTAAAACATAATGATTCGGCTAGAGAATATTTTAAACAGTTAAAAATACTTACTGTATATGGGCAATATATTTTTGACTCAATTTTAGTAGCAAGAAATAAATTGGCAAATAATGTTTCTGTTCATCCCATTCATCAATATGATACAAGGAAAAAGAATGAGGCCGTTTGTAGTCACCATAGATTACAATTTTATGAGAAAAGGCCATCGTATGCGGGAGGCAAATTTTTGAAAAAGATACCGCAACATATTTTGAATGAAAAAAATCACACAAAATTTAAAAAACAACTGAAGGAGTATTTGATAGATGCAGCCATTTACACACTGGATGAATTTTTCCACCTCACTCTTCCATGCTAAGAGTAAAAGATATATATCTATGTTTAGAAAGGCTTGAATGTATTGTATCACTTGTAATATATTGACACTGTTCAAATGTTGTACACTGTACTTCTGAATGAATAAAGATATTTGACTATTGACTATTGACTATTACCGGGCTTAGGAATGAAAACAATCCTCGAGGAACACCATTAAGATGGAATGTGTCCAAGAGCCAGACTTGCTCTGAACAACCCACAGAGAACTGGGAGTAGTATTTCAAGACCCTGTTGAAGACATACCGGCCTAACACCATCCGGACCCGGCGCCTTGAAGGGACTGAGAGAATTGACAGCCCACCTGATTCTGCTGAGAGTCACCACCCGACCGGCCGTAGCCCAACGCGAAGCGCAGGCCCGGCCAGCCGCACGAGAATCCTCCCCAAATTCAGGTTGCTGAAGCAAGTAGCTGCCAGGAAAGTGCACGCTGGCCATGAGCCTTAACACCTCCTGCGGATGATGGACCAACACCCCATCAGGCCCCTCAAGAGAGCCCAACTCAAGGGATCTGTCCCTCACCAATATTTTGTACAGCCTAGAGGTCTCCCTCATGCTCTCCACATTGCTGCAAAAACTGTTCCAGGACCGCCTTTTAGCCCTCCTGACGGCGAGGTTGTATTTGGTCAACATCTCGTGATATCGATCCCGGTCCCAGTTGTTCCGGGATTTTGCCCTCCTGAAAAGAGCTCTTACCCTTCTCCGCAGACTGGCAAGCTCAGAGTTCCACCAACTCGACCCCTTGCAGCGCCTAAATCCCGACAGCAGACAGCACTCCTCAAAGGAGGAGACAATCGCCCCGCCAAGGAGGACCGCGACACGATCAAGCTCAGCAGTATCCCTGATCCGAGGGGTCTGAGGATCCAATCTTACCCTCAGTTTTTCATTGAAGGAGGTCCAATCTGCCCTCCTTGGGTTCCTGAATGAGAGAAATTCAGGAGAGCAGTCACCTACCTTGAAGAGGATATGCCTGTGATCAGACAGAGAGGGCTCCAGGGATACCTGCCAACCCAGTATCCTCTCCTGTAGCCCCTCCGAAACCAGTGTGAGGTCTATGACCGACTGACCAATGCGACTCTGAAAAGTTGGTTCAGAACAATATTGGCAACCATCAACCCACTGGATGCAATGTAATCTAGAAGTGCCCTACCTCTAGCATTTGTGTCCTTACACCCCCACACAGAGTTGTGGGAGTTTGAGTCACAACCGACCAACAGCTCAATCCCTGATGAGGCCGCAAAGTCCACCAGCCTTCTCAACTCCGCCGGTGGCACCAAGTCGGAGTCACCCGGCATGTACACTGATGCCAGCAGGATTGGTCTCCCAGAAGACCCACACACCATCCTCACTGTGGCGATATCCCTGGAACAATGTGCAAGAACCGGAAAGCAAGCAAGCCCATTTCTGAGCCAAATGCTAGCTCTTGTGTTTGCAGAACTGCCACAAATGGTTCGGCCACCAGATGCGCCCAAACCTGCAATTCTACCATTCCTAATCCACGGTTCTTGGATCAGTGCGACATCCACGGCCCTGTTAGCCGTGGTCACAGTAAAAACAGCCGTAGCTGCCTTACTGTGTTGTAGGTTCGTCTGTATGAGGCTGATCATCACTAGGGAGAGCCTTGTTTGCCCACGAAAGCACCCTGAAAGATACCCTCGATAACCCTAGAAAGATCTGCCATCCTCTATCCTTCAGAACCTGAGCACTTGGTTCGTCTATCGCTAGAACCAGGGTCTGGCTAAGCTCCTCCTTCCTGCAACTGACAACTCTCCACACAGAAGTGTCAATTCCAGAGTTTTGTTCACCAATAAGGTTGAGGGTTTCCTTTTGACTCACATCCAAAGCGAGATCCAAGGCGTCCACCCGCAAGAGGACCTTGACAGTACGTAAGAGCACCGAATCTTGTCGGGTTTTGTTTAGTCAAAGGAGACGAGCGGCAGGTCATCCATACTTAATGCCCTCGCGGTCTCGACTCGCTGCAGAATGTGGACGGTTACACGAGCACGAGTCGCTTGAAATTGCAACAATCAGGCGGAAGTGTAGAGGTACCTTAGTGAAAACAGACAACTCAAAATCGGTGATGCGCAAAAGCGATCGCGATATGCTTTGAGGTTATGATTCAGAGTGTGTAATGTTTGGGGTGTGTGAGTTTTAGTTGTTCTGGTGCCATATTAGGCCTATTCTATTAGAATGTTTAGTATATTTCCATTACAGACTTTAATGGTTAAAATGGATAAGTTACCAAGAAAAGTAGAATTATATATATTATTTAAATGTTAAACCTTAAAAACAAATACAAGCAAAAACCAACTTAAGACCAAAAAATAGTATGACACGCTGAAAAAAATGCGAAAAGGAAAATATTTTTGCTACAAGTATCTAAGAGCTTGTAGCATTTTTGCTCAAAGAATTTTTTTCCCAGCTGAATCTCTGAACCTCTATATATATTTTTTGGGTGGAACGGTGTGTCAAAATCTCCTATTTAATTAAATGAAAAACTGTGATATTTGAAGTCTTTAAATTAATATCTTGTCGCATTTTAGGCAAATCATGATGTTAAACTTAACTTTATAATCTTAAGACATATTTTTGATGTAATTTTATTGTTTATCTCGAAGCAAAGTTATGATTTGAGTTAAATAACAATACCCTTTTAATATATATAGCTTTGGGAATAGTGTTGAAAACAAGCCGCCTTGTACATCGAATGACACTGTTCCACCAAGTTGACACCACAACAGGACAAAATACCAAATATGACGGCACACGTTTTATGAAGGTTATTTGTCAGAGAGTAGTGACTCCTGTAGGTATTATCACAAATTAAGAATACCACAAGTAAGTAATGCCACTACGGAGTTTGTTTAATCTATGGTATTATATTTCAATTCATTGGATCTTTAACATCATGGAGGTGAAACTAGAAGAAGTGTTTGAAAATGTGTAGAGTTTTATGAAGATTAGGCCTACATCAATTAATTTTATATTTAAAACATATAAAACATACTTCTAAAACATATAAACGTAGAAAAGTATAAATTACAAAATGACTGAAAAACTGTATTGAAAAGCACTAATTCAGGATTAAAATAGTCAGAATTTTGAGGCTAATTGTCCGAATTAGGAATTTTAAGGCTACAGTGTCATCATATCTTATTTACAGGTTATTTATTATAATTTTCAGCAGTCAATGCGTTGGTGTAAAAATTAATGTTTTGATGAAGTTTAAGAAGGGATTTTTAGGCCTTTGTTGAAGGATTTTCTTGTTATTAAAAGTAGCACTGCTTCACTGCTTTTAACACGAACATTTGTCTCTAGGGCCGATTGTCATTGAGTAGGCTATATTGAATATTAAACTGTGTTAATGTGAATCAAGACAATCATACATTATTTTACTGGTTTTTCAACTAGGAAATAAGAGAAATGTCTTAAACTTATTCATTCAGTTAATTCGTAACTTCTTTAGATACTATCACAAAATAACCAAACAATATATATATATATATATAACATGTGGGTAAACCTGGGTGGCGAAAAGGACAAAGATTGTAGTGGCGGGGGGGAGGGTGGAAATTTTCCTAATAGCCCTTAGGCGGCAATTGCTTAAATCCGCCACTGGATAAAACAAATGTAACACAAACTATGTAATATTTCTTCCACAAATAATTAAGTTTAAATTAGAATGTAATTTTTATTAGGGGTCGGACCCGGAATTTCAGTACATTTTTGGGGAAGAAAATAATCTTGCTTTTCAGGCGTAATGAAAGTAATTTACTTCAGGATTATTTTGGGATGGGATTATTTTCTGGAATGGTGGCGAAACGTGGTCCGGTCATCTGTTACAGTTGATTGTGAAGCGATCATCATTTAAGGCTGAGATTACGCAGTTCTATCGACATTTGCTGCTGATATTATATGTTCTGGTAGTTTTTTAAGACAGATTGTGGCGCGATTGTCATTAATTTTCTATCTTTAAAAGACATGTTTTAGGTGGGGTTTTACGATTCTAAAACCTTAATTTTATTGGGCACTACCCGCCTTCAGGTTATGCGGCGTGAGTCCATGTTGGTGACGACTTTGAAGAACATAACCCCTTGTCATAACACTTAAAAAACACACAAAACACCACCACGTAAGTACACAAACACAATTAAACGCCACATATAAAATACCCGACGTTTCGGAAAACATTTTTAAGGTTTTCTGCAACGTCGGGTATTTTATATGTGGCGTTTTAATGTGTTTGTGTACATTTTGTGGTAGTGTTTTGTGTGATTTTTAAATTTTATGATAAGTGGTTTTGTTCTTCAAAATCGTCGTCAACATGGAATAACACTGCATAACCTGAAAGTGGGTAGTGCCCGATAAAATTAAGGTTTTTGAATTAGTTTTAATTAGTGATGATGAAGGGTTGGTTGATGATCCTGGAGAAATAGGCGGCAGTGATATCGAGGTAAATTATCCTTCCGACTGTAACGTCGCCAGGGCCATTTTGCTCATTTGCTATAGCGCGCAACACCAGTTTATCATCTGTAACTTTTTTATTTGTCGCTTTACCTGATTATTTCTTTATATATTTATTATCCTTATAAAATTTGGAACAAATTGGCTATTTTGAAAATTGTACATTCTAGAACCGTTTGTAATTTGATGGGAGCGCAAACTTGAAATTTTTTATTTTTATTTTTTTAACATCACATAATTTTCCTTTTAGCGAATTTCCCCTATAGGGAAGAAGCTATTACCGTAGGTCTCATGGTAAGACTTAAGCCCGAGACCATGATAACTTTTCATTTTGAGGTCCCCAGATGCCAAAAACACCATTCGTTCAAATTTTTATATATGTATATATATATATATATTTATATATATATATATATTTATATATATATATATATTTATATATATATATATGTGTCCGTAAGCACGATAACTCTCGTAAAAAAGGTCCGATCTTAATGAAATTTGGTACAAATGTGCAAAGTACCATTTATTTGAACGAGTTCGAAAACCAGATGAATCGCACCATCCGAAGGGGGGTTTTTGGGGGGTTTTGTACCCCAAAAATGAGGTTTTTGGGGTTTTCACATTTAATTTTAATTTATATCAAATTTTAATTTATACCATTGAATTCAGCTTAAAAAAACAAACAATTTGGTATTTTGATCATTGCTCTACGTCAATTGGTTACCGAGATATTGAAAGTGCTAAACACAGTACGTTTTCTAATGTTATTCTTATGGAGAAAAAGGAAAATTGTATATCTCGCTTATTTATGAACATAAACTGGCGAAATTTGGTATATGGCTTGATCTGGTTATGGTTTATTGTTGTTTGCACAAAAAAACAATTTTTCACCTATGGCTCCTGTAGCAGCAAACCTAGGTACTCGGTCCCCATGTTATTCTTATGGAAAATACTTAAAATGTTATATATCGCTTATTTATGAATGTATATGGATGAAACTTGGTATGTGACTTTACTAAGATGAGTTCTATTGATATTTGCATAAAAACCCATTATTTTGTGTGCCTTGTTGCAGCAAACCTGCGTACTCATCCCCAATGTTATTCTTATGGAGAATAATTAATATTTTAAATATCGCTTGTTTGTGAATACATTTCTTATGAATCCTGTTAAGTGTTATAATGTGTTATGTTATATATTCATTGGAAATTCGCTGAGTATGCAGGTTTGCTGCGACGGGGGTATTATAACTTGTGTGAGATGTTATATATATAATATTGAAGCCCATGATTTTCTCAACAAGAAAAACTATACAATAATGCAGTTTGGAGTGTTTTTTAAGTTTTTTACATTTATTTAAATAAAACGCTGCAAAATCACAAAAAATAGCCAAACATTAAGACCATTATTAAAGACACTTGGAGGGTTAATATAATTATGAAATTTCATTAGATATGTGCGAGTACAGGTTTTTAAGTCAAGTCGAGTTCGAGTTGAGTAAATGGCAAAAGATTTTAATCTCGAGTTCGAGTCGAGTATACAAATAAAAAAAAACACAGGTCGAGTTGGATTGGATCAAAACAATGTATAGGGTTCCATTTATAAATATTGTTATTAAAATATACTTTTCTAGTCCCTATGACCTGAAAATAACAATAAGTAAAATAAATGGATTTCTGCTTCATTGGAAAAAGGTAAGTACATTTATCTGAAAATAAATCATACCAAAGTTATTGCATAACATTTATCCATGAAGATAAAATACTTTAAATTGTTTGGTATTAAGGTTGTTGTAGCCTATATGGTATTAATTAACGGTTTCATTAAAAATAATCTCAGTTTTAGCGAATTTCCCCTATAGGGAAGAAGCTATTACCGTAGTCGGCATGGTAAGACCTAGGCCCGGGACCATGATAACTTTTCGTTTTGAGGTCCCCAGACCCCAAAAACACCATTCGTTCGAAACTGTATATATATATATATATATGTGTCCGTGAGCACGATAACTCTCGTAAAAATTATCCGATTTTGATGAAATTTGGTATAAACGTGTAAAGCAACATTTATGACTTTAAGTTCGAAAACCAGCAAGATCGCTTTATCCGAAGGGGTATTTTGGGGGGGTTTTGTACCCCAAAAATGGGTTTTTTGAATTTTTTACATATAATTTTTGAAATAGTCAAATTTTAGTTTTTACCATTGGATTCAGCTTAAAAAAACACACAATTTGATATTTTGATCATTTCTCTACGTCAATTGGTTACCGAGATATTGAAAGTGCTAAACACAGTACGTTGTCTAATGTTATTCTTATGGAGTAAAAGAAAAATGTTATATCTCGCTTATTTATGAACGTATACTGACGAAACTTGGTATACGGCTTCATCTGGTTGTGGACCATTGATATTTGCTCAAAAAAACAATTTTTTGCAAAAGGATCCCGTAGCAGCAAACCTGCGTACTCAGCCCCATGTTATTCTTATGGAGAATAAGTAACGTGTTATCTCCCTTAATTATGAAAATAAATTAATGAAATTTGGTATGTGGCTTTACCTAAATGAGTTATATTGATATTTGTATAAAACCCCATTTTTTGTTTTCCTTCCTTTAGCAAACCTGCATACTCAGCCGCCATGTTATTCTTATGGAGGATAATTAAAATGTCATAAATCGTTTATTTATGAATATATATTGATGAAACTTGGTATGTGGCTTTATGTGGTATTAAGATACATATATATGCGTTGGAAATTCGCTGAGTACGCAGGTTTGCTGCTACGGGGGTATTTTATTTTATTTCCTCCTTTTAGCGAATTTCCCCTATAGGGAAGAATTAGCGAATTTCCCCTATAGGGAAAAAGCTATTACCGTAGGTCTCATGGTAAGACTTAAGCCCGAGACCATGATAACTTTTCATTTTGAGGTCCCCAGATGCCAAAAACACCATTCGTTCAAATTTTTATATATGTATATATATATATAAAAAAAAAAATAAAAGATGTGTTTCTGTAATATAGAAACACATATATATATATATGTGTGTCCGTAAGCACGATAACTCTCGTAAAAAAGGTCCGATCTTAAAGAAATTTGGTACAAATGTGTAAAGTACCATTTATTTGAACGAGTTCGAAAACCAGATGAATCGCACCATCCGAAGGGGGGTTTTGGGGGGGTTTTGTACCCCAAAAATGTGTTTTTTGGGGTTTTCACATGTAATTTTAATTCATACCATTGAATTCAGCGTAAAAAAACAAACAATTTGGTATTTTGATCATTGCTCTACGTCAATCGGTTACCGAGATATTGAAAGTGCTAAACACAGTACGTTGTCTAATGTTATTCTTATGGAGAAAAAGAAAAATTGTATATCTCGCTTATTTATGAACATAAACTGGCGAAATTTGGTATATGGATTGATCTGGTTGTGGTTTATTGTTGTTTGCACAAAAAAAAATTTTTCGCCTATGGTTCCTGTAGCAGCAAACCTAGGTACTTGGTCCCCATGTTATTCTTATGGAAAATACTTAAAATCTTATATATCGCTTATTTATGAATGTATATGGATGAAACTTGGTATGTGACTTCACTAAGATGAGTTCTATTGATATTTCCATAAAAACTCATTATTTTGTGTGCCTTGTTGCAGCAAACCTGCGTACTCATCCCCAATGTTATTCTTATGGAGAATAATTAATATTTTAAATATCGCTTGTTTGTGAGTAAATTTCTTATGAATCTTGTTAAGTGTTTTAATGTGTTATGTTATATATTCATTTGAAATTCGCTGAGTATGCAGGTTTGCTGCGACGGGGGTATTTATTCATCCTATGTTTTGTATATTATGTTTAGGCCTAAGCTACATCTTTCTACGAATGGAGAAAATAAAATTACATTTAGGCCCATAGGTTAAAATAAACTTTATTTTAATATTTAAAAGGCCTATTACATGGTAAAACATTAGCCTACTTACTTACCACACCAAATGTATACTAACATATCTTCTTAGCATTAATTTTAACACTAATAGTCCTAATAAGAACAATTAGTTAGTAACAACATGAAGATTTGTTTGAAAGTGCCTGGAAAATCAATTGATGAAATTGAAACCATGTCTTAAATAGAGTGTTAAAATATTACAAATTATTTAAAAAAAATCATTAATGAAACTAAAACAAGGCCAACAAAAATCACTTGTCCTTTAAAACAGCTCAATGCCAAAGGACAGTTGAGCCTAAAATAATTAATGGATTGACTCAATTTCAATTATTATAGAACAAAATCAAGCACAAACTTCTTATGCTTACCTGTTAGATTTCATTACAGATATGTTTTTGATATTTTTACTTTAAAAAAATGACAAGTTTAACCTAAAAGTGGACTCTACAGACAGTGTTCATACAACTCAATCTGAAGGTTCTGATAAATCCTCCATTTTGGTGTAAAGAGTAACACAAATTTATAAGCCACAACTTATTTATTAATAAAACACTAAAATCCACATCACAACTCTTAACACCTCAAATGCCTTCACACTCAATTTGAATTTACAAACGACGTGTGGCCGCGGACGACCCTTGATAGCGCGGGTAAACGGCGGGTGTAAACTCGCTCGAAATGAGTTTCAGTGCTGAACTCGGCTCGAACTCGAAATTTCAAGTACTCGCACATCTCTAAATTTCATTAAAAAAACTGAATATTAAATAAATTTATAAATTAACTTAAAAATGCATTGTAAATATTTTTGTTTGTGATTCAGTCATAAGTTCACTATAGTTGAGTATCGTGATACAGTCTCTCAATAAATAATTATTAATTATAAACAAATTCCATATTTTGTTGCAGTTTTTTAAACATTGAGTTTCCTGTGCTCTCCTGGAATTTGTGAAGAATAAACAAATTCTGTTCGGACCACAAAATTCAATCCCGTCCAGCACAACTTTTATTTTAAAAGTAAGATTTGTTTAAAATGGTTGTTGTAAACAATCAGATTAAAAAGTATTAATGAGTTTTACTGGTTTTGTTCTTTTTTTCAGCGAGTGTAGAAGCCGAAGAAGAAAAAGCAAAGTTAAAAGATGCGTCAGACTCTGATGGTATGTATGATGGGTCATTAGATAAATTGAATTTCTTTACTGAATTTAACATTTATTTACCACTAATAAAATGTGCTTGAAGATATAAGGCGGCTAGATAAGTTAGGCCTCCCAAGTAATTTTGTAAGCTTTGTACATTCGAATCCATGTAGCATCATAGGACCTTTTTAAACCACAAGTCAGATACTCATTAAGGTCCTCTTAAAGAAATCTGAAATAAAATTTAAATTTTCAATAGGAGTGGGCGAGTAGTGTTTTTTTTTTTTTAAATCGAGTCGAGTCAAGTTCTTTAAAAAGTTAAAAATCTCATTTTATTTTTTATTGAAAAGAAAAGTTTTTTACGTATTAAACTTTAATTATAAACATTGGATTTTATTCAATTATTAATGTTATTATTTATTTTATTTTACCATGAATGAATGATTTTAATTTAACAAAAATATATATAGGCGGCTATACTGTTTTCAACAACCATAACAAACAAAAGACAAATATTAAAAATATATACCTATCCATACAAAGATTTTGGGTTAGTTTATCAAAACCAGCACAGTTTAACAAGGAAGTGATTGCAAATTTTTAACTTCTAGACAGATAAACACAAACAGTTAGTTGTGGGGAGCTTGGGCTCAAGGCAATGTTTTCCTCACTTTGTGTTTGATTAGAGAGCAATAACTCACTTGACAGCTGACATCGTCTCTGAAGGTTTACTAAACAAGTTCTTGAAATATTGACAATAAATGTATCAAAGAAATTCAAAAGACAATTACAACTAATTAAATGTAATAAGTTGTATAGCTGATTGATTATATTGCTTTTTAAGACAGAAAAGAAATTAAAACCCTAAAATTGTACATAGACTATTTGATGTTCTACTAAGAAGATACAATATCAATATTAGAAAGTAAAACAATATAACTTCAAGATCTGTGGGATACGAAGATAAAGGGAATTAAAAATGCAGCCTTTAAATACTAAGGATTACAAATATAATCTGTTGAAATAAAATTTTAAAATCTTAAATTAAAATGTTACTCCCTCCAGAACATTTTTTGAAGTATTCCATATAAAACTAAAATATAAATAAAGAAAGTAATTAAAGCACAGAAATGTCTTGTTGGTTTGGCTAACTCAAATTTAAAATAATTAAGCTAATAAACCTTATACAAATTTTAAATTAGTTTATAGGTCATTTTTTTAGATGAGTTTGTCAAAACCAAATAAGATAATATAACATATTTGTAACGGTTACATAATGTAATAAAACAGTTACAAAATTATGTTACCATTTAAAATTATTTAGTAGGGAGCTTTTTGTAGTTAATTATAAAGCTAATTTTAATGCAATTATTTACATAATTTAATGTTTATTTCACTAGTATACTGTAGTAATATAGAAAAACAAAAAAGTTTAGTATAAATTCATAATTCATGGAGTTAACGTGGTTGTAAGATAATGACTCAAAGAAATAATGTTGGTCAGCCGACTGATTTACTGATTTCAACCAGACTCCAACCCTCCCCTCCCGTCCCATCTTCCTCCCTTATCTCCAAGGTCAGATTTTTTGCCCGACCCAACCCCATGCCCCTCTCTTACTTCGCAGGTATCCATAAATAACTCTCCTGTCATTGTGGAGTATTTGAGACTACTCGAAGATTCGAGTCGAGTGATTGAAAATGGCATAGCTACTGAAATAAAGAAAAATAAGCCTAAAATCTAATTTTAGCTCATGAAACTACTTTTATATGAGCTAGAAACATATTTAGGCTTATTTTCTTTATTTCACTAACTTATTTTGTTAATTATAGGTTAGCGGCGAAAATATGGATAAACGGCAGGAGTAGATATGGGTCCTTTTCACAAAATGTTACAATTTCAGTCCCAGCAAAATTTACACTAAATAAAACACATTTATAAAATGAAAATGTTTGTATTATTTATATTCCTATCCTAATTCCTTACACCATAACTTTTAAGTTATTATTTTCATAAAGTTACCTAAAATAAAACATAACCAATGTAAAAACACAAGTCGTTTATGGTCCCCAGTAGCCTAAGCCTAGGTTATGTTTACTAGGACAAAGTCGACTAATAATGAAATTCGTCTGCTTGGCAAGATGAAGTAAAGAACAAGACAGCAGAAGAGCAATCCAAAGGCATGTAAACTAAAAATTCGATAGATTAATATTGATTTAGCTGCATTTGACTCCTGTCCCCTGAAGTCTGTGCTCAAAGACAGGCAAAGTTGTTGCGGTAAAAAACATACGTTCTCTGTACTTTTGGAGGCAACTGACAGTCGGCCTACATTCGCAAGAGTTTTGAGAAGCAGTTTAATTGTTTGTTGATTAAAAAGTGTTTGGAACATTCATTTTTGAAGAAATTAAAAAGGTAAGATAAGCACCGTACCTTAATTAAGGATCAAGTCGTTGATGCATGAAACAATCAGAATAGTTTCTAAATCACAAAAGTTATAACGTACAAAGATTACTTATGCTTTGTTCATCATAACTTCAACTCCTGCCGTTTCACGCCATATTTATATGGTCGTCATAACAGTTCAAACCGTAAATTGTCAAGTCGTTTATGTACAAGTCGGTGATGTCACCGATCAGGTATTGCCATAAACGACGTGACGAAAATTGTGTGTAATGACAAATTTGGTCTATATTATACCAATAAGGTTTAATTAATAAAAGTTCTCAACTCTGTTGGGTTAATTAGATGTCTACTACTCCCTTAAAATGCATGTGACATAGAAATTATTATTTTTTATGTGCACCATGTTTAACTTATAGTAACTCGATCCAAGACATTCAGCAACTACATTATGCATTATATCTAACTTATTATTAAATTTTATTATAATTATTATGATATTATTATTATTATTTAACTATGCATTAACAACATTTTTGTGATTAGCCTGCCTAATATTCTTTGACTTCAGTCAATTCACCGGAAAAAATTTAATTTTGAAATATAGGCTATTATCGTTATATATACATGACTCCAACTTATTTCATCTCAATTTACCATCTTTACTGTATTCAATAATCCGACTAAATCAGAATAAAACGTATTGAAAATAATTACAAACACGGCCTTTTTTTGCAGACGCTAAATTTTGGACAATGACCCGGAAAAAAAAATCAGCTGAGAAAGCCTACGAACGTCACAAAGAACTCCAAAAAGAACGCCAACGTAGATATTTATCAAAATTCACAGATGAGCAACGAGAGGCGAAAAAAAAATACGATCGAGAGAGAATGGCACGTCTTAGGGCAGAGAAAAAAATAAAATCAATACAAGACATGACACCTCGGGATCAAAGGAAGCAAAGAAAGTACTGGCGCGAAAGAAACAAAATAAGAAATGAAAAGAAAAAAGCACTTGCGTCAGCTTTAGCAGATACACCACCGCCATCACCTGCTCCTGGTGAATCTGTGCAAAGACAACGAGGGAGAAGGAAAATAAGAAAAGAAAAAGCAAAAGTGTACAGAACCGTTCATAAGCAAAAGAAAGAAATCAGAAGTCTTAAAAAGAGATTAGAGAGGTACAAAAAGAGATTACAGCGGGAAAAAGAAAGGTTACGTAATCCAGCTGAATCCCCATCACCAAGAAAACAAGTTCAGGAAGTTCTTGGAAAAGAGAAGGTATCCCCAGCTGTTAAAAGACAGTTGTTTTTGGGATTTGCCTTAAGGAAGCAAATACGAAGCCAGAAAAAAATGTTAGCTGGGTCAAAGAAAAAAAATCAAATTATACATAAATATGTCTGAAACAAAGTTCTGAAGAAATATAGAATACAAAGACACTTTAATGACATTTTGCCGTACTACGCAAACAGGATTTAAAAAAATGACAGTTCGCTGGAGTATTCAAGAAAAAAGAAAAGTAGTATTATGAAAGAACTTTCCCAGCAAATAGAACAGTTCTATGAGGATGACAAAGTTAGCCGGATGTGCCCTGGGAAACGTGATTTTGACAAAAAAGGATCAATAAAAAAACAACGCCGTGTACTTCTCTTACCTCTGCAAGAACTACACAAAATGTTTAGGGAAGAAACCAAATGCAAAATCTCTTTTTCGACCTTCACTAGAGCCAGACCTTTTTGGGTTTCACTCCCCAAAAAGAGTGACCGGGAAACATGTGCGTGCATTAAGCACCTAACTTTGAACTTTTAATTTCTGCACTAAAGCAATCCAAAGTAATTACAGAGAGGAACCCTCGTGAAGTTATAAAATCAGTAGTTTGTTCTATTGACAAAGAAAAATGTTTAATGGGAAAGTGTGACAAGTGCAAGAACAATAAAATCAAGTTTAGTTACGAAAATGACTTTAAACTAAAGTTTTTTAAGTGGAAGAAAGTTTTGGAAGAAAAAGTAATAAGGAATAAAAAGAAAGTTTTGAAGAAGACAAAAAAGGTCAAAGTTCTCAAAAAGATATCCAAAGTTGAAGCAGATTTATTTGCAGAGTTAAAAGATTTTAAAAAACATGTTCACTATGCAAAACATTAAATTGATGCTATCAATTCGAAACTCAACAATCTGTCTGCAGACGAACTGGTTTTCAGGATAGACTTCTCAGAGAACTACATAACAAAACTCGCAAACGAAGTCCAGCCTTACCATTTCGGGGCTTCAAAACCTCAAATATCTATTAATACCGGCTTAAGATATGCCAAGGTTGCCGACAGTTTACAACCATTTTGTTTTGCAACAGTAAGTGATAACACTGATCACCAGGCCCACGCCATCTGGGCTCATATGGATCCCATTCAAAAACAATCTGCAGAAGAATTCCCCAACACCAAGACAGTCAACTTTTTTTCCGACAGTCCATCTAATCAGTATAGAAATAGATTCAACATACATCTGTTTCAAAAAGTGATTCCAAATTATTTCAAGTGTGTTGACACCATGACGTGGAACTACACAGAGGCTGGTCATGGGAAGGGTCCCATGGATGGCGTAGGTGGGACACTTAAGAGGATGTGTGATAGAAAAGTTTCCTATGGAGCGGACATCATGTGTTCCAAAGATTTTATAAACGCACTAAAGGACAGCAAAATTTATCTTGTTGAAGTTTTATCTGAAGATATTGAAAAAATGAAGAAAGAGTTGTCACGATTGAAGATCGACCCCATAGTTGGGATTATGAAAGTGCATCAGTTCACGTTCTCATCAAAGAGGATGTATGATGCACGCGAACTAACATGCTTCAAGTGTACTCCTCGAAAGGCATGTTCCCACTATGGAATTGATGTAGTACCTGCAGGTACTACATCTTCGATTAAAAAAAATAAGCAGCAGGTGACGGGCAATCCAAAACCTTGTGGGTCTTCAAAAATCTCGAAGCCATTCTGCAAAAAGACAAAGCTGTCCATTGACGATGTATATTCCTCTTCAGAAGACGAAGAATGTAATTCCAAAGAAGATCAAGAAAAGCCTGTGTATTTACAAGATTTCATAGACTCAATCAATAATGAAGAAATTCATTGGGAGAACTTGCAGCCTGGCGACTATGTTCTTGTTGAATACTGTAACGAAAAAAAGAAGTCCCAAGCTCAGCACTACGTGGGCATATGCCAAAGTAAAGTGAACAACAATGAACTTGATGTCACATTCATGAAACAACTTACAAAGGACTTTACTATGTATTACGTAGATGAAAACTACTGTGCATCTGTACCGATATCACAAGTAAAGGCGATTCTGCCTCATCCGACAATAATTGTTAAAGGATGCCGATTGTTTTACAAGTTTGTAAAGTTGCAAATTTGATAAGCAAATAATAGTGCTCTTCCATTCGTTTGTTGGTCAGCTAATTACTTTGATGAACATTACCTTATAAATCGATTTGAAACAATGTAACAGATAAAACAAACGGTGACTGTAATCTGAGATAATTACTACTCTCGTAATATTTTTTTCTTCATAGTAATATCAAGGCTAAATACAGGAACAGAGGAAAAATGAAACAATCATGACAACGTCATATTATATTTTATTGTATTTTAGTTTTTCTTTTTTTATATCTAGAATATGTGTTTTCATTGCTACAGAGCAATTATTTAATTTGAGAAGTTTTTAGTTTATTCTTTTACTTAATTGTTAAGTTATTTGATTTATCATTATTTTATAATATTATAAAACAATATACTTTTTCCTTTACATTTTTTCCCATAACGTCGCTATGACGATGGATAACAATGTAACTTACTTATTACGTTAGGAGTACTATAACAAGTATGCTTTTGTAGGCATTTTTGTCCGTAATATTGTAATTCCTTAATAATAAACCTTAATAATTATGTATACGATACAGTAGTACATAAAATATTTGTTTTTTCATTCATGGCTTAGTTATTTATACCTTACAGCGAATTCGGCACATTATATTCCAGTTGTACTCACCAGTTACAAGTCGTTTATGCCACCACATAATAATATTTATAATTTTTGGGTGCATTAATTATTTTTTCTGTGATGTCTTTGCTAATGAGTACTCTATTACCGTCATTCATGATAAGTCTGATATTGTTTGCTAAAGTTTTTACGTTAAAACTGTGAACTTAATGAAGTGTCCCAACAACTTTTCTTGCAAGTCTTCTTAATAAGGTTCATTAGTTGGTTAATAATTTGTATAGTTTAAATAATTGTTAATGTTAACAAAATATTTAGTGTTTCAAAGTGTGCCAACACATTTCTTTGAGGTTATGTTTATATTTTTAACCTTTTCTTTGCATTAGAATTAGCATAAACGACTTGTACTTTTGTTGGTTAGGTATAAACAAAACATTTTTTTTTCTGAATAAATAAAAATAATTCAGTGTTGCCGTTTTAGAACATTAATATTTAATACTTTAGTAATTGTTTGGGTTGAAAATTATAATTTTTTGAAAAGGTAAGATTTTTTTTCTTCCTGCTTGGTATTATAACATTTTGTGAAAAGGACCCATATGCCATTTTCAACTACTCGACTCGAAAACTTGAGTACTCGCCCACCCCTAATTTTTCAATAGGGGTGGGCGAGTACTCGAGATTTTGAGTACCTGTCGAGTATTTTCTAATACTTGGAAGGCCGAGCGAGTATTAGAGACTACTCGAAAATTCGAGTCGAGTAGTTGATTACTCCCGCCGTTTACCCCAAATAGTTGAAAATGCAAAGCTACTCCCGCCGTTTACCCACGTTTACGCCTCTAACCAATATTTAATAAAATAAGTGACTGAAATAAAGAAAAATAAGTCTTAACATTTATTTTTAGCTCACATGAAAGGAGACAATGACAGGTGGGTTATTTATGGGTACCTGTGAGTTAATATAAGTAAGAGAGGGGCATAGCGGATGTTTGGGTCAGGGTCTAAAAATCACTTTCTTGTTAAAATGTTCTGGTTTTGATAAACTAACCCAAAATTGTTGTATGGATATATATTTGTAATACTTGTATTTTGTTTGTTATGGTTGTTGCAAACAATATATATATATTTCATTTAAATCATTATTCATTGTAAAATTAAGGTTAAAATAAAATAAATAATAACATTAATAATTTGATAAAATGTTACATTTATAATTAAAGTTTAATATGTAAACAAAATTGTTTTCAATAAAAATAATAAAAATGATTTTTTTTAATTTTTAAAGAACTACTCGTCTTGACTCGATTCTCGAGTAGTTTGGTTCAATACTCGACTCGATTAAAAAAACACTACTCGCCCACCCCTATTTTTCAGTAGCCTAATTCTTTCTTAAGGGTTTTCAGTGACTTTTTGTGAGCAAGCATTGTCCATGGGCATCTGTGGTGTTGACTGAATTATTGATCATTTCAAATATCATAACAGATTCACTTTATAATTTGATCGTGCATCCAAGGAGTGTTTAAAACATGTTTCAGTTTTTTTGTTTATATGGGAAAAGTAACACTTACAGTGCCAACGCCCAAGAAACTGGACATTTTTGGGATGTGCAAGAAATGCCTACACCCGGGTGCCCGGACGTGTAGGAACAATCGAATAGCAATCATAACAAATTAGTGGAGTCTCGAATATTTTAAACCAAAATGAAAGCATAAATTCGAAAGTCAGGAAATTCAATATGTTGATCATTAGTTTGACAACATAGTATAAATAAAGGTTTACAGTCGTTTTAACCAAACAATTTCAGAAATAGTCTGGCATTTTTAAGATGTACCTCATCAAAGGAAATTCCCACCAATTTTGGATGGGAACTTCAATTTTGTACAAAAAGGGTTATAGCAGGCATAAATTAAATTGTAACTTTTAAGATACTCTCCATTGATCTTGTATTTATCGTCAAATTGTATTGGATAATAATTTTGAGATATTTGGTTATAGACTAACAGTAGATGATGGGTGTGTTTGTGCCAGAAAGCAAGAAGAAACAATCAGACCTCTGTGGAGATAGAGATTGTGCAGAATGGGGAACCCAAGGAGATTGAGATGAAGGACCTCTCCGCTCTGCCTGAGCAGAAGGAGAAACTGTTAGAGGAGAAATCCGAAGGGAAGGTCCCTGTTAAGGAGCAGAAGAACAAGTGAGTACTGCAAAGTCAATGTTTTTTGTTTTGTTTTTTCAATGATCTTTTCTTTTCCTTTTTTGCGACCGGTTTCAAGGCTTCTATTTCCTCATGATCAGGCTCCAAAAAAACGTGTTTCACTCATAGGAGGTCATCAAAAGTTAGAAAAACACATGTTATATATATTTATTTAAAATGTATAGTTTTACACATTTTACACGAAACATAAAACTAATTAGGCCAAACGAAAAACACGGTTTTGGCCAAACAAAAAACACGAGTGGATGTGTAGCCGTGGCTGCCTTGTGCGCGGTATTCACAAGTGATCCACGGCCTCATACAATGTAGACTTGTCTGCCTTGTGTGCGGTATTCACAAGTGATCCACGGCCTCATACAATGTTGTAGACTTGTCTGCCTTGTGTGCGGTATTCACAAGTGATCCACGGCCTCATACAATGTTGTAGACTTGTCTGCCTTGTGTGCGGTATTCACAAGTGATCCACGGCCTCATACAATATTGTAGACTTGTCTGCCTTGTGTGCGGTATTCACAAGTGATCCATGGCCTCATACAATGTTGTAGACTTGTCTGCCTTGTGTGCGGTATTCACAAGTGATCCACGGCCTCATACAATGTTGTAGACTTGTCTGCCTTGTGTGCGGTATTCACAAGTGATCCACGGCCTCATAAATGTTGTAGACTTGTCTGCCTTGTGTGTGGTATTCACAAGTGATCCACAGCCTCATACAATGTTGTAGACTTATCTGCCTTGTGTGCGGTATTCCCAAGTGATCCACGGCCTAATACAATGTTGTAGACTTGTCTGCCTTGTGCGCGGTATTCACAAGTGATCCACGGCCTCATACAATGTTGTAGACTTGTCTGCCTTGTGTGCGGTATTCACAAGTGATCCATGGCCTCATACAATGTTGTAGACTTGTCTGCCTTGTGTGCAGTATTCACAAGTGATCCACGGCCTCATACAATGTTGTAGACTTGTCTGCCTTGTGTGCGGTATTCACAAGTGATCCACGGCCTCATACAATGTTGTAGACTTGTCTGCCTTGTGTGCGGTATTCACAAGTGATCCACGGCCTCATACAATGTTGTAGACTTGTCTGCCTTGTGTGCGGTATTCACAAATGATCCACGGCCTCATACAATGCTGTAGACTTGTACATGGTTAAGAGATAATCTATTACTGAACCTAGGTAGTTATGGCAATCATTAACACGCAGATTATTAGATAATAACTTAAACTTAAGGTTGTTCCACTAGGAAATGTATATTACCAGATGCTAAAGAAAGTTAGTAAGTTTTAAATGTTAACCCATTGGCGTAGCAGACATACAAGCTGGTCTCATTCCTTGCTTGTAATTTTGTTAACCTATGAATTGGAATAGAAAATTTGTGATTTTAAATAGATTAATGGCATATTTTAATTGAGATATTGTTTTCTTTCAGTAGACATAAGTAAAAATTAGCAAAATCAGTGTTGACCATGTGCAACTCACAGAGAATTAACTGATGCCGTCAACTTCCAAGCAAGCTGCCACCGTTTATTTTACTTGGGCCCTCCCACCAACTTTACCACAGACCGGTTAACTCATTGTGAGTCACACTACTGGTCAGTTTTGGTCGTTTGCGGGATTTCGAACCCACGAACTTCGTATCGACACCTGGCCAAAGTGTCTCCACGATTTAGCCCACACTGCTATCACCATGGTGTAAGTAAGTCAGGTGTGCTACTGTGCATCGTAGCCGGGTGAAGGCTGGGTGGGGCGGGGTAAGTGATGTCACCTTGGGGGTAAACAGCCTCGCGACCATATTGAGCAAAGTGACGCTGCTCTAATAAAATCATGATTTAAAATAGTTAGAATCGATAGAAAATCCTGAAACTTTGCATAGTCATTGACTATTAACATAGGATGCTTATGATCTAAATTTCATTAATTTATTTCAAATATAAACCATTAAACCACCCAACAAACTTTAAACCTTTTCATACTAAACACAGAAAACTTAGTTGGCTACCAAATCGTGTATTTTTTGGTCAGGTTTGTCCGACCTGCGGGTAAGTTTTAGGGAAAGGTTCAAATTTAACTGTATTATCGATAGGGGTGTGCGAGTAGTGATTTTTTTAAATCGAGTCGAGTAGTGGCAATTATTTTCAAGTTTCGAGTATTTTCGAGCGAGTTTTTGCCATCAGTTGGTAGTTTAAAATAGTGTAGTGGGATTTAGATACTATACTAGATTTGATAATCTAATCATGGTTTCTAACCAATACATGAGTAATACAAAGTTTTGGCCAGTAAAATCAAACTGGATTAGGTATTGACGAACAAAACACGGTTTGACATTCGTTTCTGTCTGATAAAACACGGTCCGGTTGTTATTTGGCCAATATCACCTGGTCCAGACACGTTTATAATCAATATTAGATTACCAAATCATTAGTTAAGGCTGATATTGGCGATATTATCAATTCAATTCAAATTCAAATTCTTTATTTGCCACATTAATTTTTTTTACAAATCATTGACAATGTCATACGAGGGTTGTTCAGAAAGTAAGTTCCATTTAGGTGTAAAAAAATACTCAATGGATCTACAACAAATTTATTATATACATCTTAAAGTGTGTGTCTTAAACTATTTTTCGACATAATTCCCACTAACATTTAAGCACTTATCATACCTAGGAACAAGCTTTTCAATTCCCACTGAAAAGAATTCTGCCGCCTGTGCACGTAGCCAACCGTTGACGCCATCTTTCAGCTCGTCATCATTCACAAAGCGCTGTGACCCAAGCCATTTTTTCATGTTAGGGAACAAGTGAAAATCACTTGGCGCTAAATCAGGACTGTAAGGTGGGTGATCAAAAACATCCCAACCAAAATGGTCCAGAAGCTCACGAGTTTTTGCTGCAATGTGAGGACGTGCATTATCGTGAATGAAAACAACGCCACCGGTCAACATGCGGGGGAATCCTTTTGTTCTGGATTGCCCGCCTCAGTTTCTTTAGCGTTTCACAGTACACTGTTGAGTTAATTGTAGTGCCCCTTTCTAAAAACTCAACCAATAGAACCCCTTTCCTGTCCCAAAAAACAGTTGCCATGAGTTTTTTCCTTGAGAATGTTTGTCGGCATTTGATGGGCCGTCGCGGCGACGCAGTGTGACCCCCACTCCATTGATTGTTTTTTTTGTTTAACATTCACTTAAGAAACCCATGTTTCATCGCCTGTCACTATGTGATCAAGAAGTTCATCGCCTTCTTCGTCGTATCGCTCCAGAAATGTTAGGGCAGCGTCCATTCTGTTCATTTTGTGAACAGTTGTGAGCAATTTCGGCACCCACCGAGCACAAAATTTGTGGTAACCAAGATTTTCAGTCACAATGATGTACAGAAGAGTGCGTGAAATTTGGGGGAAACACTCCGAGAGGTCTGTAATAGTGAACTTCCTGTTCTCTCTAACCTTATCATTAATTTTGTCCACAAGATCGTCGGTTACCACAGATGGCCGGCCACTTTTCTCTTCATCATGAACATTCGTGCGTCCTTCGTTAAACAAACGGCACCATTTCCGAACTGCACTGTCACTCATTATGTTGTTTCCGTAAACAGAACACAATTCACGATGGATCTCAGCAGGTTTAATTTTTTTTGCCCAAAGAAACCGGATAACTGAACGCACTTCACAGTCAGCAGGGTTGTCAATTGCGGCGGCTGGACTGACGCTCGCGGCGTCACCAGAGCCGGCGGCACTGGCACTTGCGGCGGCCATTTTGAATTTAGATTGGAGCGCGCGGAGCAGTCCGATCGACCTACGGACAGACGCCTACTGAGCCAGACTACCCAACGCCGCCGCGGTCACACTTCTACCCCCTCTCCTTTACTCACTAGCCACCAACGGAACTTAATTTCTGAACAGCCCTCGTATATCAGGTGAAACCTACGTCATGCAAGTCATAATACAAACATTACATTAAAAATATTGCAATTTCAAAATACACTGCTAAATAAAAGTTACCTTCAAAGAAATACATGAATATTATGAGATTAAATTAATTAATAATAATATCAAGTAAAAGAAAAATTATTTAAGTACATTTCAAAAATATGAAACAGTATTAGAAACAAGAATAGGGGACTCTGAATGCATGAAATGTCATGAATTGCCTTAAAATGAAAAATCTGTTATCTGTAAAATCTTTCCGTTATTGAAAAATTCTTCTAGGATGTAAAAAGGGTTGTTCAATAACCAGTTATATAGTTTATTTTTAAACTGATTTTGGGTATACTGGTCAATCAGGTGCTTTAAAGCGTTGTATACCTTAAGTGATAAAACCACATGACTGTTTTGGGATTCACCCAAGCGGAAAAAGGGAATGTCTGCCTTATTCTTGTTTCGTGTATTGTGGTCATGTTTACTGTTATTAAATTTAAAATACTCGGGATGTTTTAGAATATAAATTGTGAGGTCAAACAGATACAAATTTATTACAGTCTGGATTTGGAAATTAATAAAAATGGGCTTACAATGTTCTCTGAAATGAGCTTAAGCAATAATTCTCATCACTTTCTTTTGTAGTATTAAGATGTCCTGAATTCTGGTGCAGTTTCCCCAGAGAACAAGACCATATCTCAGAATCGATTCAAAATAAGCAAAATATGCACTTTTTACATAGTTTTCTGGGATAACGTTAATGAGACGCTTCATGAGATATATCACACGTGACAGTCTAGAACTGATATATTCTACATGTGAGTTCCAGGACAGTTGACTATCTAAATGAATTCCTAAAAATTTTGCAGTATTGACTGTGTTATGGTTTGATGAATTTAAGATTTTTAGTTTTATCCTTATTAAGCAAAAGTCCGTTTGAGTGAAACCAATTGGTGCTTCAGTCATCGTATCAGAAACCACTTTTTCTAAATCAACAAGATTGTTGCTGGTATTAAAAAATTATGTATCATCTGCGTATAGTATGGTTTTAGGTTTAATAGCCAAAGGTAAGTCGTTAATGTAAATTAAGAAAAGAAGGGGGCCAAGAACGGAACCTTGCGGGATGCCCCACTCCACACATGCTTCTTTTGACCAATTCCCGTTAACAATGACGATTTGTCTCCGGTTTTCTAAATAAGATTGAACAAAGTTTAAAATTGATCCTTGGAGGCCATAATGTTTTAATTTAATTAACAATTTATCTCTATCAACACAATCAAAAGCCTTGCTCAGGTCACAGAAAGTAACCTGAGCATAAGCCTTATCCTCATTTGCCCGGACTACCTGCCACACCAGCCTGTCCAAGGCATCAGCAGTAGACTTTCCTCTTCTAAAGCCGAACTGATCTTTGCTTAACATCTTTATTCGTTTGTAGTAATACATACATACATGAATAGTGTCTTATTTCAGTATTGAATAATTTTAAACAAGTGCGTAGGTCTTATAATTTAATATAGTAATGAAAACTACAGCTCTTCGAAATAATACGTAGCTTTGTTGATGAGATACTGCTTTAATTTAATTTATTATGTATACAGTCGTAATTTTTGGCCTTTAGTACATGATCCAGTAGTAATTTTTGGCTGATATTATGTTTTCCGTCATCATTTACGGCCAAAATTTCGCGGTCCGACCGTCATTTTCGGCCAATTTTACGTGATGCGATCGCCTTTTGCGACGGTTATTACGCGTTTTGACCGGTCGCAATAGTTAGCGATCGTCATTTTCGGCCAATTTCCCATGATGCGATCGCCTTTTGCGGCCGTTACTACGCGTTTTGGCCGGTCGCAATCGTTAGCGATTGTCATTTTCGGGCGATTTTACGTGATGCTATCGCTTTTTGCGGCCGTTACTACGCGTTTTGGCCGGTCGCAATCGTTAGCGATCGTCTGGAAACCGGCGGGAAATACTCGCTCGAACTTTCGAGTATTTTTCAAAACTTTTGAGTCGAGTTCGAGTATTAAAATACTCAGCCGAAAACTCAAAGTTTCGAGTACTCGCACACCCCTAATTATCGATTAGATTTTGATAAAAGAATGATTTTCTTAGCTATGGGGAATTATTCCGAGCGGCAATGGGGCGCGCGCTCAGCCGAGGTAGCCACGATAAAAAGGCCACCCATTTTTATCCAATAAAATGTAGCTATATGTATATGGAGTTACTTTGTATTCTATATTTGCAATTGAATATGTGATATTAATAAGTGAAAGATATAACAGATTTTACTTTAAAATATTTTGCAACATCTTAATTTTTATATGAATTAACTCTCTTTGATAACAGTTGTTACCATTAAATTGTTAAGTTACTTTTTAAATTAATAACATTTACTTAACCAAAAGCATAGTTTATTAAAGACTCCATTCTTACAACAGAACTTACTACTAGAAAGTAAACATATAAAACATATTTTATAAACTCTGAATGATTCTGAAGTGAAATATCGTACTTTTTTGGCATTTTGTTATTATTTTTTGAGCTATTTTTGCTTATGTACCCTGCGCAATGAGGCATTTTTGTGAAAAGATACGTACTCGTTAGGACATTGATAACTGCTGCGATACTACTGCCATACCAAAACCAAACAAAAACACAAACAACAAATGACCATCCCCCGCCCACACCCCCGCATCCGAGCCAACGCCGCAACGCCCCTGCTCTGACACGACCGCGACATTATAGGATCCTAGCAGTAAAGTGAAACTTAAATGCCACCTTTTTTAATTATGGTATTAAAACAGTAAAACTCACTGTTATATTTTAATCACTTAATGCTAGTGCTAGCCGATTATATTATAAATATTTAATCATTAACTTATTTTAAACGGAGTACATATATACTATGTTATACAATTTTTTGCTTTTAAGACAACCTATTATTTCAACCGTTACATGCAAACTGTGACTTTAGTTATTCAATAACAATTTACAGCACTTTTAATGAGCTTTGGTTATGTTAAACCCATCACAAAACAATCCGTATTTAAATCGAGTAACCACTGTAGTAGATTTGATGAATACAAATGAATGCAAATAAACACACTGAAGTTAACAAAACTACTAGGGGTGTGCGAGTCCTCGGAACTTCGATTTTTCGGCTGAGTTTAATACTCGAACTCGACTCGAAGTTTTGAAAATACTCGAAAAGTTTGAACGAGTAGTTCCCGCCGATTTCCAGACGATCGCTAACGATTGCGATCGGCCAAAATGCGTAGTAAAGGCTGCAAAAAGCGATAGAATCACGGAAAATCGCCCGAAAATGACAATCGCTAACGATTGTGACTGGCCAAAACGCGTAGTAACGGCCGCAAAAGGCGATCGCATCACAGAAAATCGGCCGAAAATGACGATCGCTAACTATTGCGACCGGTCAAAACTCGCAGTAACGGCCGCAAAAGGCGATCGCATCACGTAAAATCGGCCGAAAATGACAATCGGACTATGTAATTTCGGCCACAACTAAGGATTTTGTCATCTAATATTGATTATAAGTGATGTCTGGACCAGGTGATATTGGCTAAATGACAACCAGACCGTGTTTTATCAGCTGGAAATGACAAACTGCGTTTTGTTTGTTAATACGTAATCCAGTTTTATATTACTGGCCAAAGCTTTGTAGTGCTACTCATGTACTAGTTATAAACCATGTTTAGATTATCAAATCTATCTAAATCCCATTACACTATTTTGAACTACCAACTGACAGCAAATACTCACTCGAAAATACTCGAAACTCAAAAATAATTGGCACTACTCGACTCGATTAAAAAAATCACTACTCGCACACCCCTAAACACTACATTATTTGTTGGATGGCAATGTGTGATTAATACATGGCAACTGGCTCGACTCGCGATGTGCGATCAGGCGCTCATATAATTAACCACGCATATCTAACGGATTAAAGTTTTTATTAATGCTAAATTTGAATCTTTCTCTAAAACTTTCCCGCTGGTTGGATGCTTCTGACCAAATAGTACGTGATTTGGTAGCTGACTAACTTTTTCATGTTTAGTTTTAAGAAAACCCTAGTATAAAGAGTGATTTCACGGTTAATTTTGTACAAATAACAAATATTTTTTCACAACACGCATCTTTCACTTATAATTGATGTCCATGTCAAGTTTCAGATTTTTTCCAATTCTAACTGTTCCAAATGTTGATGTTAATCGAGCAGTGTCACACTGAGTTATATGTGCGCGAGGCGGTTTACCCCCAAGGTCACGGCACGTCCCGATGCGCAGAACGCTCTCAAACTCGTCCGGCTGAAGAGCACACCTGGCTTACTTACACCTTGACTATCACGACTAGTGGCCTAGCAGCATTATATTGGTTTATAGTCAGTCCATGCCCCTAGCAGAGAGAACCGTAGTTGCCTGCAGTCATTAGTTACAGATTTTGTTACTAGAGTGCAGCACCTATAAAGTAACGTTGTAGGCTATTGGGAATAAAATTACTACCTCTATGGGATAAAGTGTAAAAGCATCGAAAGATAAGCTCTGACCTTGTTGTTAAGTCTAAAACATGTTTTATAATACTCTAGAAAACCTCCCCAATTATCTTTACAGTGTCGTGAGAGAAAAAATGTTGCGCTTGTAGGGGAGGTAAAGACAACCCCCACAATGTCCTCCTCTAATCACAAAAACTTAATAGAGGAGTTGGGAAGTGTTACCCACTTCACGGTTCATACATGAGAAAAATTAGTGGATGAGCTCATGTTATTTCTCAATAGCAGTGCTACTCGATATTTTCAATAAAATGTACATAGGATAAATATGAAACATCACTTCAAAGAAACTAACATGAGAACTTATGAGAGTCGTTGGAGCCATGATGCCCGAGTAGAAAATCAATTGCTTTCAAAACATCTAGAGGAAAATCAGTTTAACTAGCCGGTATCCCGTTCTCCTCACGGGGATCTCACGTCTCAAAGACATAAAGTGCAATTTAGTACCAAATGGTTTTTTAGAAGAGATGTGCGAGTACTTGAAAGTTCGAGCCAAGTTTGGCACTGAAACTCTCGAGTTTACTCCCGCCGTTTACCCGCGCTACCAAGGGCACTGGGAGAGTTTTACCCCTGCCGTAAACCGCGCTACAAAGGCTCGTCCGCAGCTGCGCATCACCTGTAAATTTAAATTGAGTGTGAACGCATTTGAGGTGTTAAGAGTTGTGATGTGGATTTTAGTGTTTAATTAATAAATAAGTAAGTTGTGGCTTATAAATTTGTGTTACTCTTTACACCAAAATGGAGTATTTACCAGGACCTTCAGATTGAGTTGTATGAACACTGACTGTATAGTCCACTTTTAGGTTAACCTAACCTTGTAATTTTTAAGTCAAATATCAAAAACATATCTGTAATGAAATCTAATAGGTAAGCATAAGTTTTTGCTTGGTTTTTGTTTCATAATGATTGAAATTGAGTCGATCCATTCATTTTAGGCTCAACTATCCTTTGGCTTTGAGCTGTTTTTAAAGACAAGTGATTTGTTTTGGCCTTGTTTAAGTTTCATTAATAAATAATTTATAATATTTTAAAACTATTTAAGACATGGCTTCAATTTCATCAATTGATTTGCCAGGCACTTTCAAACATATCTTCATGTTATTACTGATTGTTCTTATTAGAACTATTAGTGTTAAAATTAATGCTAAGATATGTTAGTAAATACATTTTGTGTGCTAAGTAAGTAGGCTAATGTTTTACCATGTAATAGGCCTTTTAAATATTAAAATAAAGTTTATTTTAACTTATAGGCCTAAATGTTATTTTTGTTTTCTCCATTCGTAGAAAGATGTAGCTTAGGCCTAAACATAATATACAAAACATAGGATGAATAAAAAGGAGGAAATCAAATAAAAACTCAGATTATTTTTTAATGAAACCATTAATTAATACCTTATAGGCTATAACAACCTTAATACCAAAAGATTAAACGTATTTTATCTTCATGGCAAAATCTTATGCAATAACTTTGGTACGATTTATTTTCAGATAAATGTACTTAACTTTTTCCAATGAAGCAGGAATCCATATACGAGGGTCATCCAGAAAGTAAAGAACGTTTGCTTGCTGCGTCTAGCACAGCTCCCCCATCACCGCCATTGCATGTGCCCACTCACCTCTCCACCAAAGTCTGAGCCGAGTCTCATTGCTGTGCGGTCACACGTCTTATTTCTACAGCAATTCAAAATGGCGGCGGCAATCGAAAATCCCGCCAAATATGGGATAAGCAGTTTTATTCGGTTTCTGAGTTAAAAATGTCTAGACCATCAATTTTTTTAGAAAAACACCAAATAGAATTGGTGGTGAAAGTGCAAACAAGTCTTCAAGTCGAGTTTTCAGGGGAAAAAATGGTGCAACAGGTTTAATGAAATAAAATCCACTATGCACGACGAGGATCGGAGTGGCAGGTCATTGCTCGCAAAAGACGATTTGAAAGAAAGACTTGAGGGAAGATTGGAGGAAAAGAGCTGCTAAAATCTTAGCACATTACATCAATTTTAAGATTTGTTTTTTTGCACTTTCATCATTAACTTTCTTTGGTGTTTTTCTAAAAATTTCTTCGGTATGGACATTTTTTTACTCAGAGACCGATTGACACTGCTTATCTTAGATTTGGCGAGATTTTCGATTGCCGCCGCCATTTTGAATCGCTGTAGAAATAAGACGTGTTACCGCACAGCAATGAGACTCGGCTCAGACTTTGGTGGAGAGGTGAGTGGACTGCCGCACACGCAATGGCGGTGATGGGGGAGCTGTGCTAGACGCAGCAAGCAAACGTTCTTTACTTTCTGGATGACCCTCGTATTTTACTTATTATTATTATTTTCAGGTTATAGTGACTAAAAAGTATATTTTAATAACAACATTTATAAAGGGAACCCTATACACTGTTTTGATCCAATCCAACTCGACCTATGTGTTTTTTTTTTATTTGTATACTCGACTCGAACTCGAGATTCAAATCTTTTGCCATTTACTCGACTCGACTTAAAAAACCTGTACTCGCACATCTATACTTTTAGCGAATTTCCCCTATAGGGAAGAAACTATTACCCTAGGTCTCATGGTGAGACTTAAGCCCGAGACCATGATAACTTTTCATTTTGAGGTCCCCAGATGCCAAAAACACCATTCGTTCAAATTTTTATTTATGTATATATATATATATATATATATATGTGTCCGTAAGCACGATAACTGTCGTAAAAAAGGTCCGAACTTAATGAAATTTGGTACAAACATGTAAAGTAGCATTTATTTGAAGGAGTTCGAAAACCAGACGAATCGCACCATCCAAAGGGGGGTTTTGGGGGGATTTGTACCCCAGAAATGGGTTTTTTGGGGTTTCCACATGTAACTTTTATTAAAATCAAATTTTAATTTTCACCATTGAATTCAGCATAAAAAACAAACAATTTGGTATCTTGATCATTGCTCTACGTCAATTGGTTACTGAGATATTGAAAGTGCTAAACACAGTACGTTGTCTAATGTTATTCTTATGGAGAAAAAGAAAAATTGTATATCTCGCTTATTTATGAACATAAATTGACGAAATTTGGTATATGGCTTCATCTGGTTGTGGTTTATTGTTGTTTGCACAAACAAAATTTTTCGCCTATGGTTCCCGTAGCAGCAAACCTAGGTACTCGGTCCCCATGTTATTCTTATGGAAAATAATTAAAATGTTATATATCGCTTATTTATGAATGTATATGGATGAAACTTGGTAACTTGGTATTTGACTTCACTTAGCTGAGTTTTATTGATATTTATATAAAAACCCATTATTTTGTGTTCCTTGTTGCAGCAAACCTGCGTACTCATCCCCAATGTTATTCTTATAGAGAATATAATTAATATTTTAAATATCGCTTGTTTGTGAATATATTTCTTATGAATCTTATTAAGTGGCTTACTGTTTTATGTTATTTTCATTGGAAATTCGCTGAGTATGCAGGTTTGCTGCGACGGGTGTATTTAGTTTGTAATGTTTATAATAGTTGGACATATGTATGTTTTGATCACGTGCCATGGATCTAATACAACTTTGGTACTACAGCTTTTTGCCTTTGAACTGTACAGGGGTAACCCCAAGCAAGGGCCTGGGGATAGAGCCCCTAATGATCCAAAGGCAATTTTTTATTCTAGGAACGGTTATGTAGAAAATTGAAATTTTCATTTAGGGTAAACACAGTATGTTGTCCAATGTTATTGTTGTGAATACAAAAATACTACTTACTGTTACTTTTGGCAGTTCTAGTGAATCCTTTTCATGAAACATTTCTCATTTTCAAAGTCTTGCAAGAAAATTATATTCATGTAACAATTAGTTAAATAATCATTTTGCTATCTTTATCACAACATTTTTGTAATCCACTAAATTTCACTAGAACGCGGTCGAGAAAGATTCTTTCACAACTGGAAAACATCAAAGTTTCATCTAAACGTTCCAGTAGATCTCCTGGCAAGGAGCGGTGGTACCAGTACGTCGCGCGGCAGCTAGACCTGGACCTGCTGCGCGACCCGGCGTTCCTCTCCATGTGCTTGGGCATGTCCGTCGCCCTGGCCTCAGACATGAGCTTCTCGCTGATGCTGCCGTTCATCCTCGGCGACTACCAGTTTGACGTCAAAACCACGGCCGTGCTGCAGTCAGTGGTGGGCGCTGCCGATATTCTGTCCAGGTTCTTCACACCGTTTGCCGTCAAGAAGTGTCAGCTGTCGGCGCGGATCGCGTACCTGCTGAGTCTGATCGGACTGATCGCCAGCAGATTTTGTGAGTAGACATGCTGAAAGTTTTCAAGATCGATGTTGTTCGGATGTTCAACTGTGGCAGTTGACGTATGTTTTGAGGGTCATCCAGAAAGTAAAGAACTTTTACTCACTGCACCTAGCACATTGCGAGGCTGGCCGTCCATTTACCTCCCCACCAAAGTATGAGCCGAGTCTTGTTGCTGTGTCTTATTTCTACAGCTATTAAAAAAGATGGTGTCAATCGAAAATCCCGCCAAATATCGGATACACAGTGTTGTTCGGTTTCTGAATTTAAAAATGTTTGGCCTATTGACATTTTTAGACAAACACCAAAGAAAGTTTGTCGTGAAAGTGCAAACAAGTCTTCAAGTCGAGTCTTCAGGGGAAAAAATTGTGCAAACAAGTCTTCAAGTTGAGTCTTCAGGGGAAAAAATGGTGCAACAGGTTTAATGATAGAAGATCCATTGTGGACGACGAGGAACGGAGTGGCAGGTCATTGCTCGTTAAAGATGATTTAAAAGAATGACATAAAGGAAAATTTCAAGAAAACAGCCGCTAAAATCTTGGCACATTACATACATTTTTAAGATCGTGTTTTTTGCACTTTCACCATAAACTTTCTTTGGTCATTTTATCAAATTTCAACAAGTCAGGCATTTTGTCTGTTCAGGAATCAATAACACTGCGTACATCAAAATTTGGCGGGATTTTCAATTGACACTGCCATTTTGAATTGCTTTTGAAATAAGACCTGTGACTGCACAGCAACGAGACTCATCTCATTGGTGGGGAGGTGAGGGGACTGTCACACTCGTAATCGCGGTGGTAAGGGAGTTGTGCTAGATGCAGTAAGCAAACTTTCTTAATTTATGGCTGACCCTCGTAAGTTATCAAAGTTGGTACGGCTCTCAACTAATGTTTTTCTAGAAGTAATCTCATAATTGCAAATATTGTAAATGATTATTATTAATATTAAAATTTATTAAATGTAATGTAATATTTTATGTAATGAAATTAAGTAATTTCAGTCTAAATTACTAAAATAAACACAGCTTCTTTATTTATGAACTGATTTTATTCATTTTTGTTTTGTTGGATTTGTTATAATAAATACAAAAAAATTTTGTGTCTTGAAAAATTTTGATTTAGGTACCGGTTTTTATGAAATTTGGCATAAAAAAATTCAAATGGCCGCCATTTGGAAAGGTAAAAAAATTTTATTTTTTCACAAATGTTACTTACTTTAGTGTTAACACTTTTGCCAAGTTTCGTAAAAATATCTCATTGGGTTTTTGAAATAATAAATATTTTCCCAAAAAAAAAAAAAAAAAATGGCGGATTACGGCTAAACTAAGCCGAAATCCAAAAAATTTTATTCTTCATTTTTGACTTATTTTTGCATGTAGAATTAGGTCCTGTATAGCCCATCACACTTTTTTTTGACACCCTGTATATTGAACTGTTTTTAAATATTATTACAATCATGTATATTTTTAATGTAGGTTTTTGGATGTATTATGAGTGAGATGCCATGTGTTACTGACTACAACTAATTTTTTTGTTCTTTTTCAGTAAAAGCTATTATTAAAGAATTTTTACAAAATTTTCCTTAAAAATTATTACAGTTAGTTATTTTCTAAAAAATACTTAAAAAAGTCATTAGATTAACACCCAGTAGTTTCCCTTGGCTCACAAATAGGTGAACAATTGTTTTTGTTGTGTACTTAACATACCTCAATGAGTTTCTCATACTGGGTTGTACCCCAAGGGGCTGTATGCTTACACCAAGGGGCTGTATGCTTACCCCAAGGGGCTGTATGCTTACCCCAAGGGGCTGTATGCTTACACCAAGGGGCTGTGTGCTTACCCCAAGGGGCTGTATGCTTACACCAAGGGGCTGTATGCTTATCCCAAGGGGCTGTATGCTTACACCAAGGGGCTGTATGCTTACCCCAAGGGGCTGTATGCTTACCCCAAGGGGCTGCATGCTTATCCCGAGGGGTTGTACACTTGTATTTAGACATTTTAGGCACTGGCCGTCGGGAGTAAAATATGTTTGGTGACAATACACACAACATATACATACACATCCCACATAGTTCAATCTGTGTGGGTCGATGGATGAGGAACCATCATTATTCTACCTTAAGATTTTTCTCCTCCAAAAATTTGATTAATATAGACTCCCCTCATTTAAATATCTCGTTTAATAATATCGCTTTATCTTTTTCTTGGAATCTTTTCCTGTCTTTCTCCTGTCATCTGGAGAACCATCAGTTATCTTTGGGAATCTCATAATTCATTTTCATTATGTGACCAAACTATTGTATAATCTACATTCATTAATTTTCTTTTTGCAATTTTCCAATAACATCCGTGTTCCCTAATTTTCCTGCCTTGCCTTTCTACAGTTACACACAAACAACTACAGCAAACCCCTGTTTCAATGCAATTATAAAAAACTTACCCTCCGAAATCAAAGGTTAGAGATTTTGGGATTACTGTTTCCCGATGGTGTGCTAACTGTTTCCCGATGATGTGCTGACTAACTGTTTCCCGATGGTGTGCAGGTCTGACGCTGACCTCGCAGTTCTACCGGGTGCTGGTGGTGGTGGCGTTCTTCGGGGCGTCCAAGGGCGTGCGGTCTGTGTTCATGCCTCTGGTCATCCCCAACTACGTCCCGCTGGACAAGCTGCCCTCCGCCCAGGGACTGCAGAACGTCATGAACGGACTTTTTCTCATGATGCTCGGCCCTGTCATTGGTAAACCCATTACAGTTTTTTTTATTATTAACCTGTTTTCCTGAAATTTGCTTCCCACGGCCTCCAGTGGCCCTTGCTAGGCTGCTCATACAGCTTAGGCCTACTGCGGTAATAATTATTAGTTACCTAACTGTTTATGACCAATAATTAATTTATTAGTTTACACAGTATCCTTACTACTTATTATTACTAAATTGTGTATAGTATTTCATATTGTATGTTGTAAAGCAAACATTTACAAAAAGATGTTTTGTCAAAAATTGATAAAGAACAATGGCTGACAAGAGAAAATACTACAGTAGAACCTCGATAAAACGACTCAAGGGGATCTCTAAAATAGTCTTCTTATCGAGGTGCACTTGTAATTGAGGGTCGTGCTATCAAGGTGGTTTTCACAACAAGACGTGTTATCGAGGTCACAGACTTTTTGCTATACCTAGCACATTTTTTATGAAACTGTTCTAATAGATGTGTTGTGTTTTGGATAGCATGCGATGATGCGACTGATCTGAAACTCACGCTATTGAGGTTAGAGTCGTGAAATAAAGGTTCACTTACCCAAAAAAGCGTGTTATTGAGGTGGGATTCGTGCTATAGAGGTTCAGTTATTTGAAAAGATGCGCTATAGAGGTTTATTTATTAGTAATATGAAATGACAAAAATACGTGCTATCGAGGTATTAATTTGAAAATGAGTCGTGTTATAGAGGTATTTATAACATTGAGTGTTATGGGAGATTCACGGGGATTAGAAAATCAGACTCATTATTGGAGGTATTCGTCTTATCGCAAAGGCGATCGCATCATGTAAAATCGACCGAAAATGCGATCGGACCGCGGAGTTTCGGCCGTGACTAACGATTTTGGCATTTAATATTGATTATAAGCGATGTCTGGACCAGGTGAAATTGACCAAAGGACAACCGGGCCCTGTTTCATCGGCCGGAAACAAATGTCAAACCATGTTTTGTTTGTCAATATGTAATCCAGTTTGATTGTACTGGCCAAAACTTTGTATTGCTAATCATGAATTAGTTAGAAACCATGATTAGATTATCAAATCTAGGGTGGTATCCAAATCCCATTACACTATTTTAAACTACCAACTGATGGCAAAAACTCGCTCGAAAATACTCGAAACTCGAAAATAATTGGCACTACTCGACTCGACTCGATTAAAAAAATCACTACTCGCACACCCCTACCAATGACCAAGCCTGTTTTTACATGAGTAGGATGTTTAGCGTCAAAATTCAAGTAATTCCCGGTTCCCGTAGGTTTTCTGTACACACTAGTCTGCCAGCACTGAAGGTCTTTTTCAACCAAAACATCAAGAAACGGCAATTTGTTATCAAGTTCTAACTCAGTGGTAAACTTGACGGTATCATATTGACTGTTCCGGTGCTCCTTACATAGTCTCTTCCCATATACAAAAAAACTTCATCGACGTTACGTAGCCAAACTCTAGGTTTAATTTCAAATGAATTTACAGCATCTCTCTCAAACTTATCCATAAATAAATGACATAATATGGGACTGAGTACCCCTCCCGTTGCTGTCCCTACATAATATGGGACTGAGTACCCCTCCCGTTGACATAATATGGGACTGAGTACCCCTCCCGTTGCTGTCCCTACAGAATATGGGACTGAGTACCCCTCCCGTTGACATAATATGGGACTGAGTACCCCTCCCGTTGCTGTCCCTACAGAATATGGGACTGAGTACCCCTCCCGTTGCTGTCCCTACATAATATGGGACTGAGTACCCCTCCCGTTGTTGTCCCTACAGAATATGGGACTGAGTACCCCTCCCGTTGCTGTCCCTGAAGTTTGATCATAGTACTAATTATTAACTTGAAAATAATTTGACCATGTACAAACAAACAACAATTCCATTGTATTATTTGACACAGGAATTTTAGTTCTCTCTTTCAATGTACAGTAATTTTCTAGCATTTTCCGGACTATGGTTAGGCATGGTTCAGTTGGCACATAGGGAATAGATTTGATTTTCAGCAATGGAATACACCTCACCCACAAACATGTCATTCAGAACCTTGTTCTTAAAATGTGCATTTACATACTAGTGATTTTTTAATTAGAATATTTTAACTTAAATTTCTTGGAAAAAACATTATAAATATCATCAAAAGTGTATACCTCCTTTCTGATTATTAAATTGAATGAGTCTTGTGAAAAACATTCAAGACTAAACCAAAGACACCGTTATTAATCTTAGATCTGACTAGGTTTTTTGTGTATATCGCATACTGAGAATGTTAGACATTTTTTCACTCAGATGTCAAGTCTTTTTCCGGTACATATTCCAGCTATAATGTACATAATAGAGATGGCAGGTAGTGTTTTGTATTTTTAAATTTTTATTTGTGTATATCGCTCACCACTCATCGGATCGAAACAAACTTCTTTTGTTTGAAATAGATTTTACATGCTATCCTTTTTTATTTACATACTATGTGAACGTAATACTTTCCTCATAATAAAAAGAAACTGATGAATATTATTTTATGTATAACGTTTTAAAGAGCCACAAATCAACAACATTAGTCCTTACCAAAATCATATAACTTGTTTGTTTGTATTTATTAAGGTTTATTCTTAATCGTGTTTAACATTAGACATTTTTATTTGCATAAAAAATTCATGTCCATGTGTTATTACAATATCGAACAGGCACATCGTCAAGGTTGTTTTGCTATGCTATAAGAAATAAAAATAGAAAAAGAATTAAGAAAATTAACAATACATTAATTTAAGAAACCCCTCTAGAACCAATCTCTCAGAGACATGTTTTTAATTTCTCTGTTTGAAAATAAATAATCTGATAGCACTAATGTCTGATGACAGGTTACGTGAGAGACCAGACAGGCAACTATGTGCTGTGCATCCACATCATGAACAGCCTGACAGCCCTGACCATCTTGCTGTGGACCTTGGAGTTTGTGTACATGAGGTCCAAGAAGAAGAACACATTTGTAGACGTTGTCGAAGTCGAAAGATAGTTATTGAATCTGACTGATGCCAAAAAGTGCTTAACTGATTGTAGAGTAATACTCACTCAGCTAGTAAGATATACTGGAGTACGCGAACATAACTGGACCTCAAAGAGGGTTTTTGGAATTAAGGAAATTAGAAGTGGTGGTTTTAAATGTGACCAGTTTTCTCTTCTAAGTATGTCCATAACTGTTTTTGAAGTTCAATCTTGACGCTCAAACTAATATGCTCAAATTATTAGTTTTGTTCCAACTTTACAAAAGAAATATAATTTTTGTATGCAAGTGTCAGTTAATTTACAAATTGGTAATTTAACCAATTGGTTAAATTGGTTAATTGGTCTTAAATCAATACTTCTGGAGAAAACATGTTCACAATTTTGTTACGCTTATTGTTCCTAACCTACTTTAGTAGTATTATGATGTAGGGACGGGCCAATTCCATTTTTTACTGATTCCGATTCCTTGCGATCGATTCCTGATGCTCGATTACAATTACGATTACTATAAAACGAAAAATATATGGATATATATAGTTTGCAGTACACACAGAATATCATAAGTTTGAGCTGTCGGGCCTACTTCACTCCACGTTCATTGGGAGAATGTTTATCTTTTTCAATTAAAACACACGAATAGGCATTCAGTGTTGCCAGATTTTAAAAACGTTATACTATTGTATGATAATACAAGTACCATCTATTCATATTGCTTAAATTATTTTTCTATCAGCTTAAAAGTAATTTTCAGTTAGTTAAAATCATTGTATTGTCACTTTATTTAATTAAATACGTCAATTTGGTTTAAAAATTTTAATACTAAAATTATTGTAGTTCTGGCGATCTGACAACACTGCTCGCATTCCGTAGGCTATGTCGTCGGCTACTAGTATGCGTAGTAATAAAATAGTTCCGGTTCAAATACTTAAAAAAGTAATGTTTTTGATGATAACTAATATTTGAAAAATAATTAAAATCTGAAATTATTGTAGCTCTGGCTATCTGACATCACTGCTTGAATTCAGTTGTGAAATTTCAAGGATACTTTTGATGTTGGCTATGACGTCATTGTCGTCGGCATTTTCGTTGGCATGCGTAGTAGTAAATAGTCCAGTTGAAATATCTAGAAATGGAATGTTTAGGCTGATAACTGATATTTTAAAAGTAATTAAATTCTGAAATTTGGCTTTTAAAAGTAATTAAATTCTGAAATTTGGCTATCTTTCAACACTGCTTTAATTCAGTTGTAAGTTGTAAGATTTCAAGGTTACTGGTGATGCAGGCTATGACGTCATTATTGTGGTTGGCAACCTACATGCGTAGTAATAAAGAAGTTCCATTTGAAACGTCTATAAATGTAATGTTTTCTTATATGTCTGATATTTGACAAGTAATAAAATGAAATGAATAATGATTATTGATTATTTACATTTTAAATGCAGATTTAATAGTTTTTGTTGTCAGTCAACCTAAACACAATATCAATGCGTTTGAGTTTGAATGTCAAGCGAGTTCTATTTTCTAGCTATCACTATCCATCCGCCATCCAAACGCCAGTCATAACTACACCTGATGGTTTCTAAAATTATTATGTAGGATAGGATTAGGTAGTAGGAAATAAAACGCAAAATATTTCATAGTATTTATTTGATAAAAGTCTACATTAGCATACTGGATATATATAAAACTAAAATTATTTTAGAATATGCGGAATCGATGGAATTGGAATCGTCCTTTAGGTCAGACGAGTACCGATTCCGATTCTAAGCCCGAGAATCGATGTAATCGAGAATCGACATTAGGAATCGACTCACCCCTATTATGATGTAAGAATTCAAATATTGTGGCATTGACTATACACCTGTACTAGACAGAAAACCTTATGGGCCCTTCTGATAACAAAAGAGGCGGGAATCTCCACTTAGTTCTGACAGCACTGGATAGAAATCGCTACCATCGCACGCAATGGCGGACATAACTCTGGCTCATGCTACTTGGCGCGCTCAGCTCGGCCGTGGCGGGTTTTTAAAATCTCATTTTGCTAATAAAACAACTGTCTCGCTGTAAAAGGTATTTAACAGTAATATTGAAATAACTGTTAAAATCTTGTAATACAATTTGTGTCGACGTCATAACCGTCTTTCACCTGTTCGTCTGCCTATGCGATTCCAAGTAGTTCACGTAATGTCTACTAGGAGGAAGCACATGTGTTAGCCCCTGTTGCCGACCACACTCAATAGATTGTGCTGTTTCTTCGTTTACCGATTTTAGCATTGTGTTTACCGTCTACTACAGGTGTATAGTCAATGATTGTGGGTTTATTAAACCACCATACTTTGTTCACAGCCCTATAAAGGCTAGCACGAAAATCAATCTGTTTATTGTTATGTTCTTGCAGAAAGTTTTTTAATATTAGTTGTTCTATTTAAAGTTTATTTACCTTGCCATTGTAATTTTCTTGTATTTAAATCTACATAATACTACTTATAATACATAATGAGGAACGTTTCATAACCTCCAGGTACAGAACGTCAAGGTCCTCTTTTATTTAAAGTTAGTAAAATTTGCTGTTTCAAACCGTCAAAGTACAAAATGTCAAGGTTCTTATTTAAAATGTTTTTAATTTAACTGTTCGAGAAAGTCAAGGTAAAAAACATAAAGGTTCCATAAATTCATTAGATGTAAAACCACTAGTTTCAAAACGTAAAGTTTTACAACTTCCAGGTCAGTAACTCGCTCGCTTTCAGTTCACTTGGAGGCAAAACAAAATATTTGAAACCATTCGATCCGTAAGCCATTTTTTAGTTCTGATGCGGAGTACACAACGTAAGGTTTCAGAACGTCAAGTACAGTCTGATCCGTGATACAGCAAGCAAGTTGAGAGTCACAGCAGTCTAGAAAGGTTTTGAGGTTGCCTGAACTTTACGTTCTATACCTTGACATTGTGAAATAGATGTTTTACAAGCAGTTTGAAAGGAGTGGATCCAGATTTGGTTTTGAGTGAAAAGGTACAAAAACTACCTTGACGTTTTGTACCTTTACGGATAAAAACATCTCCGTTTTTAAATTGGTTTATAATAATACCTTTACATTTTGAAACTGGAGGTCTTGAAAACATTTACATTAACTGACATAACATGACATATTTTACATTTAAATAACTGAGACTTTATGTTATATATATATACGTTCTGAACCCATGCATTATTTTAAATAGGACCTTTACGTTCTGTACCTTGATGTTGTGAAACGGACCCACACAATACAACTTTCAACTGAGACAATTTTCTATCCAAATTGAATACAAAAAATTTTATAGCATTGGTTTGAGTTGTTTTTATAACCTGCGTTTTCAGGCCAACACTCCTCCCAACAAAAACAATTTTAGAAAAATGTAAATGTTTTTAATTTATTATGTACTTATTTTTAGAACATAAGTGATGTTTTGACCTGTTTTAGTAATTAATATTGGATGGCGAAGTTCAAATCTTAATGATACTACCAGTATATCTTTCTTACGTAAGAATTTATTTAGACTAATTCGTCATAATTAATTGTGTTCACTACTATCTAATCAATCGTGCTCATTGTTAACTATAAGAAAAGTAATCATTAGGTTTATAATAGTTTATGTATTGTGTGTTTTATACATAATGTTTTAGGTATATTAGATAAAATTAGAAAATGACACTGCTTGTATCCAAACGTTTGTATTAAATGACTGCAATATTCTATTGTATTAAGAGATGTAGTAGTGAAGTCAGATGGTGATTATAACCAGTTTCCTTTTTAGGATGACTGTAAAATGTAAATTAATTTTAAAAATATCAGTAGTCTACATATTTCTTTGCTACACTAACTCTAGTAGCCTACTTGTGAATAGTACTCTATCCTTACACTAGTTACTGATTCCTTGATACCTTTAAAAGACATTTCGTAGTGGGGCGACATCCTGTGGAGGTCTTGGAAATCTTAAATATCAGCAAGGGTAGAGACATTAGTGGAACACATTCCCACAACTCCCATCTCAAACGGATGTCAAGTCGGGAATGCCAGCCAGTCAAACATTTTACTTGTAAAATTTAAAAATATGGTTATTTTCTATATGATTATCCTACGGAGGTCTGGTTTGTGACATCTTAAAATATAATGTAAGACCTTTCTAATCAAGTAAAGTCTAACATTTGTGTAACCTTCTGACCAAGGTCTGTAACCTTTCTAATGATCTGTAATGTCATGTGCCTACCAAAAAACATACAAGTCATTAAGGATTGCCAACTAGGAAATTTTATGATTCAGGTCTCAGGTCATATCATTAGAAAGGTATTGCGTGGATTTATGCAATGCCACAAACCAGACTTCTGTAAGATATTCATGTCGGATGTAATCTAATTTTTTTGAAAACCTGGCTGTCATTTCTGACTTGGTTGTCCATTTGAGGTTGGGTTTTTGGTAATCTGTTGTTCTAAGTAAGATCTTTAAAATGAGGTACGACGACCTACACTTCCATTTAAGATTTTTTAAACTTCCTCTTCAGGCCCCCACAGCAAATGTGCCTGTCGTGTAGGTAGCTGGTCTAAGGATTAATTCCTCAGGTTTTACTGTTGTATGCATATTCATAAACAAATAATCAGGGGTTGCCAGACTTGATAAACACCCACTATTCTAACCAGTAGCTCATAGGGGTTCTAGCCCCAATCTACAAGATACAAGAGCTTAACTAATGCAAAACACAGTTTTTTAAACATGTAAGCTGTACATACTGTACTAGGAGCTAATTATTGAAAATAATTTTAAATTTAAATTTTTAACTTAAAAAATCAAAATTCCAATAAATATACATTTTAATTGACTATTGCAAAACAATGCTCGATGGTTATTTACTGTACACAAATATATATAAATGCATTTAACCCTGACTTTGCGAAAGGAATTTGTCACTAATGTTTACGGGCTGGCTTTATTTTAAGTATGTCCAGGGCTCAAAGTTAATTTTTATCATTTTACATTTTATAAACTCTAAAACATAAATTTTGTTTTGAATTTTAAAATTTAGTTTGCCTGTGTGAATACACATGATGTAATATTTGTAATTCAATACAACTAATAGGTATTGAAATGCTATGTTTCTTGTTGAAGTATTATTTTGTAGTCAGTGTTGTAGAGTGCATTTCAGTCAATATGAGGTATAGAGTAAAAATAATTAAGGTAAAAGAAAATTATCAGTAAAAATCAAACTGAAAATGATAGAGTTTTGCTGAGAGTTACCAAAACATGTTTTAAATATTGGATTTGCTAAGTTATTTGGCTTTTTAATGGCAGCCAGATTAACCATTAGTTGTAGAACTCACACTGCCGATTGCCTCTAAGCCTTTCGTGAGCTAAAGATATTTTACTTCCTACATTTATACTTAGTAATAACAAATTATTTTGGATTGAGAGAATATGTTTTCCAGAATGTTATGTGTATCAAAATATTTTTCGTAAAACTGATTATTATTAAAAATAAATTTAATATTTATTATACATCCGAAGTATTCAATTTTATTACTTCCATTTGTCAATTATTTTAGGTATAACCCAATGTAATTCTTAGGAAGATTGTTATAGCCATAAAATAAGTACGGGGCCATCGAAAAAGGTTGCATTATTACACCATCTACTGCAGATAAAAACGTAATTTTTGTTTTGTTTAGATGAATTAATCAAATTTTTACATCATGCCTTATGTTTCCGATATGTGCACCATTGGTTGCTCTATATACATAAAGCCAGTAATCAACTTCAACCCAAGAGCGGATCATGTGGTTGGGCATAAGCAACAGCAGGAAATATTGATTTTCATGAATGGAGCGAATTCCAAATGTATCACTGTACAAAAAGCTTTCAATTATTAATGACCCCAAAAGAAAGAAAATTGGGTTTCTTCTTGAATACTGGAGGCCTGAGCACAGTCCCAGTCACATCATTGGTTAAGACTCACATCATCGTCTAATATGACTCAACGTGCATGCCTTGAAGTTGAATATTGGCTTGATATTTGAAGAGTAAATATGGTACACAAATTGGAATATTTATTAATTATTGAAATGGTATTTCACATTAATCCTACAGTTAATTAATTAAAATCGTAATCGACGGCTTTAATATTAAGGTAGAGTAGGACGCTGCATCCACTGAAGCGATTTAAAAGGTCCAGGTAATCATTTTAAAGCTTCAACAAAATATAATTTACATACTAAGAAATGTTTACTCATTCGGTAGATCTTAAGAGCAAGCACTGGATCATTTACCAAAGTGTACAGCTAGTAAAAATTGAGGCAGACATTTTTTAGACTAGTGTTTCAGTGTTAAGGTGCAAGAGGAAGTTGAACAATTCTAAGGTATTAAAAAGTTTCAGAATTGAATCTCTTATAACACATTCCCTGCGGGGCGCGCCCGGGGGGGGTACAGTTTCATAAGCGGCCACCAACTAATCGGATGCGATATATCGATCTTAAACATTCGATATGTCGAATACAATTCTAAGGTATTAAAAAGTTATTAGAATTGAATCTCTTTTAACATATCCCTGCGGGGCGCGCCCGGGGGGGTACAGTTTCGTAAGCAGCCACCAACTAATCGGATGCGATATATCGATCTTAAACATTCGATATGTCGAATCGGAACACTTGATATTTTGAATAATGAACATCGAAAATTATTCACTCGATATTTATATTAATGTTATAATCTAAAATCAAAAAATTGTAAATCGTCAATAATAATGTGTGATGCAGTTACAAATATATTGTATTGAAACATTTAACAAATAACAAACAAACGAAAACTACAACAAAAAAAAAAATAATAAAGAAACGTATAACTAAGCTAAGGGTAAACTTTATGGGTTGCTTTCATGAATTGAATGAACGGAACCCTGGCAAAGATAACTAAGTTTTAGCTTGGTTATACGTTTCTTTATTATTTGTTGTATTTTTAGTTTTCGTTTGTGTTGTTGCTTGTTAAATCTTTCATTAAAATATATTTGTAACTGGCATCCTCGCTCTTAATCCCAGCTTTCAGAGACTGTTTCAACCCACGCCATGAGGACTCGAATTTTTTGAGTGTTTGTGTTATTTAGGTTAAAGATCGATTTAAATGCGATTTGATATATCTAATGTTTAAGATCGATATATCGCATCCAATTAGTTGGTGGCCGCTAATGAAACTGTACCCGCCCGGGGGCTTGTTTCCGCCACGCGGCAACTGTTCAGATAGGCGCGGTCACATTTTGAATGCCCGGCTAACGAATGACAAAAACACTGTACGGTGCTGTACTGCATTACAACACAACTGTACATAGTTCTACAAAACGCCAACAGGTAGCAGGACAATCCGGATAGCACTAGTCAACCGGGGTTGCCATCTAGAAGGACTAAGTGGGACAAAAACGAATGTGGAGAAGTCCCGTGATGGCCGGGTTATTGGGCGAAATTTCCTACCAACCTATACCAAAATAAAGCTCGCATTCTGAGCTACACGCGGGCAACAAATCACCTGCCTCTAGCCAGAGCTGGGCTCACGCTGACTGGTTTAGTTTCAAGTGAAGGGTAGGCTGGTTTCGACCGCATAACGTCCACCCGCAGCCCGGGTTGGTCTAAAGCGACCGCGCTGCATCGAACGTGTTAACCATGTATTTAGAAACTCTTTTATTAGATTTGCTTTTACAACTTATAAGTACAGTAAATACACACTTCAACTTAGAATTGCCTCTAGCGCTACCTGCAATCTAGAACATAAATCCTTTCATACATTTTGTAAGCTTTTGACAATTTAAACCGGGGCCTGAGATAAAACTTCCTTGTTTTTAACCACAAGCCGAAATTTCTTAAACATTTCTTTAAACTGATATTAACACATTTTATGAAACTCATAATGCTTTCGTTACTTTCCAATTTATCCAAGGTCGTGTTAATGGCATTCATTTCATTTTTTGATTCATTGTATTTTTCATTGCATTTTTCAATTTGTTTGTCTACTATAGTTTTTATAAAACTAGAAGGATCTTCTTCGTCATCTTCTTTGGCTTCTAATAGTACTTTAAATATGTTATTTAACTTTTCCAATAATTCAAATATGTCCTGAGAACTGGCAATGATTTCCGTTATTGAGATATTACCATTTTTTGCTACATCAACCTGTTCAATGTTTAAGGACTCAAAATGGCTTGACATGAGTAGTTGAATTTCTCTAAACGTGTTCTTTTGCTTGTTAGCCTCTATAAGAGCACCATAGTTCATACTTAATTGTGGTATTTTATCACTTAAATGTTCTATGTCCTTGTGATTTAATTTTTCCTCTTCTATCGACTTATTGAATCTTTTTAGATAATCATTATCGACCTTATAAATGTTCTGTGAATTTTTACCCTCACAACACTCAGCTCCACCTATTCTAGACTCATTTGAATGTTGATGTGTTTTGTTTGAAACTAAACCCTCAACAGCACCATCTGACTGATTACTTTTTCTGTACGTTGTATTTTCAGTTGTATTTTTTATTAATAAAACAGGAACTACAACTAGGTTTGTGGTACCTGTTGTTATATTGTCAAGTTGGTGGAACCTAGGTCCTGCTAAGATATTATCACTGCCATTACCAGATGTTTTACTGAAGGTATATCTCGCTGGTTCTTTATTTTCAGTGTTATTTTCTTCATTCTTGTGTTCAGGAAGTTTTTTGACTGCTATAGATTTTCTCTGATCGAAGGCTTTGATGGTTGTGTTATTAATTTGAACACTATTGCCTTTCTTTAGCATTAAATCTACTTGGTTCATGATATCATCTTTTGCTTCAGTGCTGCTTATATTTTTCAAAGGAGTGTTGGTACTTAAATTAAAATGAAATAAAACACAATCACTTTTGTCTCTGAATACATCATTGAATTTGTTCATTTCTTCTTGTTCTTTCTCTACACTCGTTTCATGTGATATCCTTTTTTCCAAAGAAGAAGTTCTCCTTCTGTAATTTTGTAAGCTCGGGGAGACTTTTTTTATTTTCAGCAACTCATCAGGCACCTTCACCTCAGTAGTGTTCTTAATTGGTTCTGAGGTCATGATCAGGTCGAAAAGCAAGGACGATGAAGAGTGATCCGAGTACATTGTCTCGGCTATTCCTGGAAGAGAACATTATCAATTTTAATTGTTGTTCTCTATCGGCCTGCAATTTTTAAAACTAATTTAAATGTGCTGCCTGTGTTTTGTGGTCCCATCAAATAAGTAAGAAAACAAAATAACTAAATGCCACCTGCGAGCAATTTCAACAAGTGGTCGGTCCAAAAAACTGTTCTAAGTTATATCAACCGATTAATTTGATTCTGAGACAAAGACAAACTGGTTCTTTTATCCTACCCCATTTTGATTACCACTGCAAACCCCCTTTCAGAGTCAAATTAAATTTTAAGTGATGCATATTGTGCAAAAAGACTTGAGCCAAATGATTTTGGAGACTGTAGCCATAGATTCTCTCTTTTCCTTCGGTTTAGAGACTGTGCCTAAAGCAAAAGCAAATAGTGTAAGGTTTGAGATCCCATCAGCTATTGGTTTGTTACTGTTTTGGCTGCAAGTCGCCTCTTTATTACCATTTTTACCGCAGATTTCACAAAATGTGAGTTTTCCCGGGGTTGAGGTTTTCACCATTTAAATTTGAAGGTCCAAATAGGCGAAATCCTTCTGCTGGATTTCGAGATAAATTTTGCAAACAAGCAAACTTTGCTCGCATTAGAGTATAGGACATAAGTACATTAATTTTTAACAGCTCTTTTAAACTACTTGATGTAGTTTTTTATGGTTTGTACCTATCAAGTAATAGCAGAAATTTATTTTATAAATTTATGTTTTGTATTATCCTCAGAACTAATACAGATGGCACAAGTTGTGTAGTATACAACAGAAGATAGTATTGTAAGAAAGTCGCTTGGTTTGTCAAATAATATTACTTAAAATAAAGTTGAGAAAAAAGGTGAATGTCAATAAAGCTCTTGATTCTTGATACAATAACAAACAAAAAAGGATTAATGTCTGAGGGAGGAAGATTTATGAGTTTGAATGGAATTTACTCAAGAGAAATGATTTTTGGAAACATTAAATCTCTTACAGCATCAAACACTGTATGTTATTATATATGTATTACAGCGGAACTTCTATTAACCGTCACATTCGGGACCGGGACTGTGACGGATAACTGAATAGACGGATATCAGAAACATCATGAAATAAATGTGAAAAGTAACTACATTTTACAATTTTTGGCAGAGAAATTAAAATAAACTTGTGTACAAAAGGATAATACTTCCCACTACATACATATTTATGTTGTTTGAAATAATATAATAGCTCATACAGACACTCAAGACACTGCCGTACGGCGCAAATACTGAGGCTTAATAAATAGCAATAGCCTCAGAGACGGAAGGAACCCCTCACAACCCCCCCCCCCCTGTTTGGTATTGTGTGTTTGTTCTCTGTGTGGATAACAGAGAGTGACGGTTTAAAGAGTGACGGTTGATCGAGGTTTTACTGTATAATCATCTTAGTAAAAACGATTACCCTTGGTTTTTTAATGTATCTAACCTAATATAAATAGTATAATATTATTTCAAATCTATATATTAATAGGCTAAGGAAAGTTTTTTGTGCCGATTTCTCAGATATGCGGCATCGTAGAATTATGAAACTTGGTACACTTACTTAGTACTATTAGGAGAAGTGTCGAATGTAAATAATTTGAGTATGGGTGAAGCGCTATGTATGCCCTTTTGGCTTTCAAAGTTTACATGTTATCCTTATGGGAACATGCATTATGCTTTTCATTTAATAAACAGCTGCTATTCAAATATGTAGCACAACAGCAAGATCAGATGATTCATAAATAAAAAAATATTACTGATTACTGGAATGGTAACACCCTTTCTTATCTGTTTTGTCCAAAAGTAGTGATCTGTGATTTCATATTGAACAAAGTTTGAAAGTTATCTGGTATTTCATGCGAGCGCTTATCGCCGCATCAGCTCAGCTTTCCAACCCCCTCCGACCCAGCCTCCGAGCCACCGCAGACAGTCCTCAGTTTTACTGTGTATTGATACACAACCTCAAATGGATTCACTAAGTTGCTAAAAACAGCAACAATCATGAGTACCCTGTTAAGCCGGCATGTCACAGCAATCCTTGTGTTAACACGTTGGCTGCTGGCGCCGACTTTAGTCGGCATCACTAGCGCTGCCAAGTGGCGCGCGCCGACTATAGTCGGCGCCAGACAAACTGAAATACATTGGGTCGGTGTGAGCTTAGCCGCGGACGGAGGAGGTTGTTTCTGCGTGCGCCACCTGTTTACGTCTCAATCTTTGCCGTGTTGGTGCCGTTGCCGGATTCCGCGACTATTTAATTTTTTTTTGTGATTGCGTAATAGTGCGTTACTATGGATTCTTAGGTGATTCATATTGAACAATAATGGCTAGTACGTCTGTCGTGTACTATTATTATATACTATTATTATGATCGGATGTCGTGTACTTCTGTCCAGCTTGTCCTGGTGAACCAGGCCTATGGCCTATGTCGCTGCTTCGACAAGTTTCACGACTCCCTGTAAAGTTGAAACAGAGACTCTGTAAATATTTGTAAATATTTAGTAGTAGTGATTGAAAAAGTGAAAAAATGTTTACATTGCTAGGATATAATCATAAACTGACTAATAAGTAAAAATATTGTGACTGTGCTGCAATATCTCCAAAGCGTCGCACCCAGGTGGCGTATGCCGACAAAAAAGCGGCGGAAGCGATGACGTCACGGGACGACCGGAAATGACGATTTTTTATGACAGCGACCCCGAACAAGACTAACAACAGCATTTGGAAAGTGATTTTGACATAAAATAGTTTTAGCCACAGGTGATGGTATATACTTATTTTTCAGCATTCAACTTATTAACAGGGAGATAAAAGGAACAGTAGTTTCAGAAGCTTAACTTTTTGCTTGGTGATCATAATTTGAATACTTACCTAACCTTTATTCACAGAGTAAAATTGTATACTGTATAGTTGTTGAATAATAATCATAAAGTCCTTTTCTCTGTCAATCTGAGGTTTTTTATTCTTATAGTTTTTAAGAAATACTATGGTTAGTACTTACCCATGCCTGATAAAATTATGCTAGATGAAACAAAAACGATAATTTTCATTTCCATAATTATTTAAGTGATATGCTTTATTACAACGTACGCTACAACTATTACCACTGCTAATTTTACAAACTTCATCATTTTTATTTTGTCCAAACTAACAATTTTGTATACCGAATTAACCTTTCTTTGTTGTTATTAATTAAGTAAACAACAAATTTATAAATATCATAAATAATCAGATGTTAGGAAAATATCTCCATACACATAGTTGAGGTTTAGTAAACATTGCAACACATGAATTTAGAATTAGTAGTAAACATAAACACTTCAAATCAACACCAACAAAACAGAAAAACAGTAATATATTACAATGTAACATTCCAAGGACTTTTTGTAGGGCTAAATTTTTTGTATATTAACATAACGTGTACTTTCATAAAATGCAACATAGCACTTAAAATCTTGTTTAAAAATTTGGTGGCCTAAAAAGTCTTTTATTTTCCAATGTTAACATTTAAAAATTATGCCTTTTTCACCTTGCTGTAAAAGAAAATACAGTAAACCGTGTAAATGTGGTTCTCCATGCAACGACTGTGAGTGCATCAATCAGAGAGGGCAATGTCCCCCTCCACCCACCACCACCGAGGAATCCGATACGGCCACATTGCAGCTCTACACCCCAGTGATTGCAGCTGCTCCGGCAAAGAAGTGCTGCTGCTGCTGCTGCGATGTCAAACCTAAGAAAAGCTTGTGGCAGCAGCTGTTCGGCGACAGGAGGTGTTGTTGTGCCCCGAGTCAGAAGAAGAAGCAAGACTGTTGTCTCTGTAAACCGAAGAAGAAATCAAGATGTGTTCCCGAGTGTTCAAACTCGCTTTGCTGCAGTGACAACAGACGGCTGAGCCCTGCTCCTACTTCCAAGCCGTGCAAGCCTTTGTGTTGCTGCAAGAAAGCGAAATCTAGCAAGTGCTGCAAACCGAGTTGCAAACCTTGCTGTCCATCTCCGGAATCCATTTTCGGCTGTCATTTTTACTGTAATGTGGAAAATCGTGAGAATCGAACAAAACAATCCAGACGCCGATGCTGTTGCTGTTGCTGTTCTCCCAAGAGTGATCAGTCCAGCACCATTACACCCCCTGAAACTACCGACGTAACTACTGAGGAGGAGAAAATAATAAAAAGTTACGAATATACAAACCATATCAAAGCACCCCCAATGCGTTATCAAGAACCCCCTGTTCCTAAGAAAATATCAGAAATTCCTAAGGTCCCACAAATAAAAACACAACATATTGAAAAACCGACCCAAAGTAATTTCCACATAGGTCTAACTTTCACAAATACAGAAACAAAATATTACAAAAATAATAGTGTATGTCCTCCACCTGAGGAGGAGAACAAATATAACAATAACGAAAACGAGGGATCGAGTTCGGAACAAATCATCACATTAGAAATTCACCAGAGTGAAGATAATATGGACGAAGGAAAAGATGAGACGCGAGAAAATAGCCAAGGCAGGGAGGAAGAGACAGCGAGTATATCGTCCAAACGTCGTAAACTATCGACATTGCAAGAAGAAAATGAAAAATATAGGCGCAAGACTGATAGCTATTCTCAAGAAATATCATCAAACGAAAGGATAAACAGAAAAAAAAGTAATGAAAATAGTAGTGGTTCGCTAACAAGGAGTAGAGAAAAAAGGGTGGCCAACTACGAGACGTTAGATGGCAATGACCTCGATAAAAGAGTTTCAGAAATATTAAGGAGGCTGCGAACTATTGAAAAAAAAATAAACAATTTTGACTCGAATAAAACAGAGAACAAAACCTACAAAATTGAAGCTGATGGCAATAGAAGTACCATCTCTTTCCACTTCAAAGATGGAAAGAATTATAATAATAGTTTTGAAAATAATCATAATTATAAAAATAACAACAACGGAAAAAATTCTAGGAAGCCTGATGCTGTAATAGAAATAAGAAAAACTAGATCAAAATCTTATTCTCCAGTTCGGAAAGACTCATCGACACATATCAGTAAATATCGTTATTCTCGTTCTTTGGACAGGAGCTCCAGGGGCTCCAAAGATCAACGTGAAAAACCTAAACTTGTAATAAAATTTCCACATGGCAATAAAGTTAGCGATGGCTTTGTTTCTGTGTATAGTAATAAAAAAGCAAAACATTTAGACTATCGAAACTCAGAATGGATGGAAGTATCTAATGAGTTGAAGAATCGCAAGCATATGAGTACTCCCTGTTACTGTTATGAATGTGTTTGTAGAAGAATCAAGTGTAGGTAATAGTCAGTCCAAAATAAATACTTTCATGAAACTGTATTAATTATTTGTGTTAACTAATATCACAGCTTCAGAAATAGCCAAAAGACTCACACTATTTCCCGTAAATTTGTTCTTATTTAAAAAAAAATATTTTTTATTATTTATGGCAGAATCATAATCAACTGCCCAGTTACTGTCTTAAAGTTCAACGAAAAAAATACACTTTATAGGCTTCATGTAAGCTATATGTATAAAGTTTGCATGTACAGAATTAAACTAATGAATGAAATTTGATTATAATAAATACCGTACTCCTTCAATACAGCTTGATCTTGAAACCAACAGTCTTTACACCCTTTACACCTTTTTGATGTAAATCTTTCTTTATATATAATTCTGTAATTAAAATCTTTAAGTCAAAATTGTGGGAGTTTGGCAAATTACAGGATGATGGGACACGGCTCAAATTTAAGGTCTTGATCCCAGGAATTCGGGGAAAAATAGCAGTATTTCCAAAATGTGACCAGCAAACGACGAATAACGTAAAACATCCCCCATAAGAAAAGCATGAGGATTTAAAAACGCCTGCTTAGTTTTCTTTATATATAATTTTTTAATCAAAATTTTTAAGTCAAAATTGTGGGAGTTTGGTAAATTGCAGGATGATGGGAGATGGCACAAATTTAAGGTCTTGATCCCAGGGACTCCGGAAAAATAGCAATATTTCCAAAATGTTACCAGCAAACGAGAAAAAATTTAAAACATCCCCCATAAGAAAAGTATGTGGATTTAAAAAACGTCTGCTTTGTTTACATTGAAACATGTGAGTAAGTGTCTACTGTTTATTAACTGACATATCTTCTACTTATCTATATATATTTAATTCCATAAGCGAATCGGTCCCCATGAAATATCTCGAGCTAGGAAGAAGTTAATTAAGATAGGTTGGGCCCAAAGACGGTGGGAAAAATATCAGAAATGTCAAAAATTACCAGAAATGTCAAAAATTACGTGGGCTATGCCCCACTGGACTTCAATTATCCAATGATTTTATTATGGAAATATCACTACAGTGTTTTTATTAATAATCAAAATGAACTAATGATCAGCTATGATTATACCTTACACAAAACCATATGTAGGGGCTATAGCCCCTGTAAGCCACTAGTATTGTTTTATTTCCTCAGCATGACGTAAAGAGTAGAAATATCAGATGAGGAAGATATTTGAGCTCGATTTGGAAATACGTCCTAGGAGGTATTGGTCTGGGCTGCTTCAAGCCACTAATTCATCTATATTATTAAAAGAATTTTGTGCTCTTTGTGCAGCGATTTTAGACCTCTAAAACTACTTTAATTGATACAAGTTTGGTATCACTCAACAGCTTCTACTTTCTAGATGTGTCTTTTAGGGATTTGTAAAAATGTCACCTTATTTATGCCTCCATTCCATGGGCTTTAAAGTGTTAACGTTAATATTATAATGGAGTTATTTCATCTAGTCCAGCAGATTAAAAAATTAAAAATGTTCAAAAGGCCTGTCTCTATGTGATTGTGTTCCCTGGATGTGTGGAAAACGGGACACCGGCTGGTATATTGTTTAAACTAATTTTATTTTAATCCATAAAGTTGTTTAATCCATTACCCTACATTTAATGCAATCACAATTGCTATCTGCTTTATTTGGGATATGTTGGACCTTGGTATCATTTACTTTTGGAATGATGCAACTCATGATGCTTAAAGAATTTAAACGCTCCTGTGTAATACTAATTTTGAGATAAACATTTTGCAAGTTTAAATATCCCGTTGCAGCAAACCTCGACACTCAGCGAATATAAAATGGCACTTAACTACGCCGTGAAGACACTTACCAACTTTCACCCTTTCATCAAAGCATATTCATAAATAAGCGAGATATGACATTTAATTTATTCCTCATAATAAAAACATTAGGACTGGGTATGCAGGTTTGCTGCATCAAGGACCACAAAAATTGGGTTTTTATGCAAAGAACAATGGACCACCACCAGATGAAGTAACATCAATGTATATGAAGTTTTATCAATATATGTTTATAATTAAGCGAGATATCACATTTCTTATTCTCCATAAGAATAACATTATAGCTGCTGAGTACGCAGGTTTGCTGCCATGGGGACTAAAAAAATGGGGTTTGTATGCAAATATCAGTAAATCCCAACCATATGAAGTTTCATTAATACATGTTCATTAATAAGCGAGATATAATATTTCACTTATCCTCCACAACCATAAGATTAACATTGGATAACGTACTGTGTTTAGCACTTTCAATATCTCGGTAACCAATTGACGTAGAGTGATGATAAAAACACTAATTTTTTGTTTTTTAAAGCTGAATTTAATGGTGCAAACTACAGTTTGGGTTTAAAAACAAATATATGTAAAAAGTTAAAAAAAAACTTTTTGTGGTACAAAAACCCCCCTTAAAATAGTGTGACCTATCTGGTTTTCGAACTCATGAAAATAGATGATGCCTTGCACGTTTTTACCAAATTCATCAAGAGCGGACTTTTTTTATGATAATTATCGTGCCTACACACACATGTACAGGGTGTCTCAAAAGTCAACGACCAAACTTCACAGGCTTGTTATATGGACTATTTCCAACAAAAAATGTTTTATATTTTCATTTCATTTTCTTCATAGTTTACAAGCTATTAACATTTTAAATATTTTTTATAATCTACGTATTCCATTTTTCCATTTCCCATTTTTTTCCATTCCATTTTTTTGCAATCTCGAAAACCATTTTTAAGAAAAAAAAATATGCATGTAGGGCAATACAACTTTTACAACTATAAAATTAAACAGTAATTATAAAGAAATGCAGTATTTAAAAGTTTAATCAAATTATAATAACAAATTAATGCAAGTTTTATTTTTATTCCTATTTTTTGTTTCTTTAAATTAAAGGAAAATTTCAGAAAAAGTGGGTTAGTTTAAAAAAAAATACGCCATTACTTAAATTAGGGAAATAAATGTTTTAATATCTTAATAATATGGTTATTTGCAAAAAAAATGGGAAAACTTGAAAGATATAAAATCACCCTCTAAGGCAGAATCTGTAAACGGCAACATTTTTTGATGTAAAAAGTTTGTTTGAAATTAAACAAAAATTAATTTAAATTACATTAATTTGTGTTTTTAATTTTATAAAACTCCTAAAAACTACATTTTTATAGTGGGGCCCTATATCTTAGATTATATACATATATACAAATTTGAACGAATGGTGTTTTTAGCATCTGGGGACCTCAAAACGAAAAGTTATCATGTTCCCGGGCCTAGATCTTACCATGACGACTACGGTAATAGCTTCTTCCCTATAAGGGAAATTCGCTAAAATATTCAGTTAGCTTGGTCCAGAGCAACAATCAATCAGCTGCTTATTACCGTCAGCGAGCGAAACAATTGCATTTTGCTCCCCTAACAGAAAACAGCGGTTTTAAAATGAGAAGTGCGGCTGAAAGAAAAATATGTTTGTAGGGCCTATTAGCCTAAATGTTCATTAGTTTTTGATCAGTTAAAAATATTGCATTCCATTCATTACCCACCAACTTGATTACAACTTGTAACAGGCATATTAGGTTGGAAATTAAAAATATGAAGATAATAACATAACCTACGTTAAGTGGTCATAGATCAGGAAATGATGTTAGCAAAATGTTTTAGAAATCGTTTATGGTACAAACATTTGGTTTTAAATAACTATACTCATATAATGTCTTAATTTAATTGTTCACGTCTGTTATAAATATAAATATACGAGTGTTTTGAATCTATACACTAAGCAAGGTTCGTAGAGCTTTCAGACCAGGTGTGCTGAGTCGATCTATTTAAGATTTTCTACTTTACCGGAAGAGACCTCGTAAAAACAGCTGGAAGGTCACTTGATCCAATCTGCAGTGTTGCTGGAAACACGGTATTTATCGTATGAGTACTATATTTTCCTTATCAGTGTAATTAGAATTAACATTGTTTAACTGCTTACATTCTATGTTAAGCTGTTATTTTATGAAACAAATATATTTTTATTTATTTGTATTATTAGATTAATGGATTAAGGGTTTAAATTTTCTTTCTGCATGTCCAGTGACAATTTAAAAATAGTTGTACCATTATCATACCCTTAAGGTTGGCAACACTTTATGGTATGTTGTTGATTTATGAATCAGCTGGACGCCCTCGTAAGACATCTTTGCTGTAACATTACTCTTATGTAAATAAGCACACCTGGTCTGAAAACTCTACGAACCTTGTACACTAAGCACAAAATGGTAAACAAAGGAACAGTGAAATTAAAATAAATTTTGCATATACTTTTATTTTTACAACTACTTTTATTTTGAGAACTGTAATGCAATCTCCATGTCAATCAAATAACTTCCTTGAGGCATCGTATGGCGTGTCGGCTTCACATCTAAATACACTGAAAGATCTGCTTCTAATTTTGCTGGCGATATAAGAAAACTTTAATGGCCAAAAATAAAACGGACATAAAATATGCGTGCGTTTTAACGACGTCGCTCAGTCTCAGTTGCTCTCAAACTGGCCTACCGCTGAGCTTGCACCGTTGCTCTTCACATCAAAGTTGCTGATCTACTGCGTGTGCTGTCTGCCTAGCTAGAACTTATGTTGAAGCCTTCTAATTTCCATTTGTACTGAAGTTTCCTGACTTCTGGCCACTTTATTAATTCGGGGTTTTTCAAACTTTAAGACACATTTGACTTACGTTTCCCCGGCATTATTATGACACAGGTACCTTCGTGGTTAAACGTGCATAAAATAAACTCTAAATCTTGTTGAATTTCTCAAATACAGAATAGCTGCTTTAGTTATCATCTCATTCCGTTATTATAATGGTAGTGCACATAAGTTAGGCCTAACATGGGAAGTTTGTTGTATCCCACTTGCGGTCAGTCCTATTTGCGGTCAAGGGCAAAATCGTCCAGTTTGCGGTCACCCCAAAAATGTCGTGGGCTAATCAAATTATATTTGTCCGATTTGCGGTCACATATTTGAACACCATATAGTGAGCCTCACAACAAGGGAGCCAGAGGGATGACGCATACAACAGGTATGTAGAGTATATGTACACATGTAGGGGTAAGTGACTAGAAACCATGTCCCGCAGAACAAGCGGGCCAGGGGGATGGGGGGATGACGCATGCAGCAGGTTTGTACACCGGAATAGGGGTGGGTGACTCGACACCATGCCCCCCTTGTTTACTGGCAAAACAACCCCTTATGCAAAACTAGTTTTCCCCAAAACGTAACCAAGATTCCACTGTCATTCGACATTCTACCGTTTTTAGGGCTTTGCCACTGGGGCAAAGCCCTAAAGAAATTTAAAAACGTGAATAAGACTGTGTGTTACTTGAGGTTATTAGCTATCATCCAAAATAAATAAATAAAATTGTATTGCCACTAAGCGAGTACATAGCAATGACAAAGTCAATAATATATGCTAAAGTCAACAATATACATAATATAGAAAGATATAAACTTAAGAGCTATTAACTGGCACGATCAATTTACCTACCAAATATCAGCTCAATCGGTTCGTGATCTTATTCCGAAGAGTTTATATTGATTGATGATGGGTTGCCTTTGTAATACCTTAATGGTTAACCACTGTTCAAAGGGTGCTGGTGCTGCGCCTTGCCGTGCCGTGCCGTTGCCGTGCCGTGCCGATGCCGTACCGTGCCGTGCTATCATAATAGGCTCTTTGCTTTCACATGATTCGCATGCAAACGGGTTAACTGAATCAGTTTGCATCTCATAATTCCTTGCAAAGATCGGCCTACCAGTCCAGTTTTTTTATAAATTCGTAGTTTTGTGGTATTTTTTTGGTCTTACATATACCGAGGTTAAAATCAAGCACGAACCGATTAGGCCTCCTGGTTTCTCCGGTAACTTGAGGTCAATTTAGACATAATTTAGTTTTAATTAAAAATCCAAAGGAAAATTAACTTGATAATAAAATGTTATCTTGAGCAATTAATAGAGAGTCACGTTCGCAAAATTGCAGACAAATGAACGTATTAATAATAAATAATGGCCAATCTAATCGGTTTATAACACCAAATTGCCGGTAAACTTGTTTTATCTAATCTGTAATATTAAACGGGAACGTTCTGTGTACAATCTTTACCTGTGACTGATTGAAAACATCTCTACAACCTTAAAAGTAAAACGCAACAACAATTAAGGAAGGTTAATTGACTAAGCATGAGGAGTGTAATTCCTTAAACTAAACTTAAATTAATATTTTTCAGAAAAAGCCAGTATAGTCAATTTACTCAACATAAATTAATTTTATGTATGTAACTACCAAAATTAAATTTTGTTGGCAACAACGACTGCACGCTTCCTCTAAACACAGTTGCAGTCAAGACAATTCTATCGAAACGTTAATAAATGTTAAAATTTGCCTCGTGAATTAGATTTTTAGTAGTCTAGTTATGTTTTACTGTTGTAGGTTTTATTGTGTATCTATATTTATTTTATCAACTGTATTCAGCTACAGGGTTCAACATTTGCCTAAGTAACGTGTGTATGAAACACTGAATTGTAATAATGTTATTAATATTACTAATTTTATTTGTAGAAGTTCGTTTATTTTATGACCAACTGAATACATTTTGCGCCGACTTACTTGCATATATAACAGTACTGATTCGATTGCTCAACTGTAGGCCTACGCGCCGAGTCAATAAGCTAAATTAAACTGAATCGTTTGTCAAATTGAAATAGTTTTAATTAGTAGCCAATAATGCTCCACTACTTTGTGCATTCAGTCACAGCACCGCAACGTTCTTCTCAGCCAATAACAGTTTGCTAATAATACTTTTTAAACTAATACATGTAACAGTTTTCCCTAAGGAATTTAAGAACATTGCATTTACTCTGTAATGTATTACAGTTTCATTTTACATTATAGTGTTGTCTCTTGAACGATTCAGGGTTATGGCCTTCTGATGTTTTTGGGATTCCGCGCTCGCAATTGCATTTTTAAGAAAACCATATATTAAACGGGTTAATCGTCGTTAACAACCGATATTAAGCAATTAAATCGTCATTTACGGCTGAAAAACGCAATTAGATCGCTATTTAGCCCGATATTACGTGGTCCAAATTTATTTTCCGGTAGATACGCGGTTCTAATGCAATTAATGCCCGATAATGTATATATTATTCAATCGTCTTTTAGACAAATATTCATGTTCCGGTCATCGTTTACGGTGGAGGCCAATTTAGCGATTTATTGCGAATCGACGGAAAACTTCGATTTCATTCGACTTACATTTACCGTATGTATTTTAGTTTGAAAGTCTAATTAAACCGAAGTTCCCTCGGAAAGTCAGGGCTCTGCCTGTTGGGCTTCAAAAGTCCCGTTTTATGCTTATAGTATACTTAATGTCAGATGTGTTTTATCCTAGTTCATATTTCAATTAACTGTTGTTATCTATACCTATAAAAGGCAAAGCCCTCACTCACTCATTCATCACGAATTCTCCTACTTCACATTTACCTAGAGAGTTTAAATTTGGTACACTGCGATTCTTTAAGCATTAAATAGGAAAAATAAATGGTTTTCAACCTGATCTGACCTTAAGGCTCCGTCAGAGACCCTGACAAAGTTCCCATGTACTCCTTATGGACATTTATTTTTGTTTGAGCTGATACAAATACAAACAGTTGATATTGATTCGTAGTAGTTCCACGGGCTAACCACAGAATGACAAACTTTTGTTTGAGCTGATGAAAATACAAACAGCTGATCTTGATTCTTAGTAGTTCCACGGGCTAACCATAGAATGAAAAACACCTAACTGGTATAGTTTTTATAAATCATTTGCAGGGCGAAGCCTGCGGGTAACAGCATTGATTTTCAAAATCAATGGTAACAGCTAGTAAGATATATTTCTAAATGAGTATTTTAATGTGTTGTTTACATTGTCAAGTTTGTATTGAATTGCATTTAATCCCAATTATTTTGATTACTTTGCCTTTAAGAGGGGGCTCCAGCCACGTAACACTACGGGTTTCCCCTGCTACTTCCATAAGCCCAATGTTAACTTTCAAAGCCCGCCCATCCTCAACGGATAGTCCGAAATCTGGATTATCGTCGATTAAAAAAAACTAGCGATTTGAGTGAGCAGAATATCGATATCACAAATAATTTACCCACAAAAAATCTTAAATATTGAATATTTTTGAATTATATTGAATGATTTTGTTATATAGAAATTTTGCTCTCTAAATCCGCAAGGTGTTACATAACTCATCGATGTCGGATAATCTTTTGAGGAGGAAGATCATTGAAAGAATTGACATTATTGGGGAAGCAGGTAGAAACAATTGTTCCGTGGCTGGAGGCCCAACTACTCGCCGAACCCACAGTAGACGAGCTCAGCACAATCAGATGGCGGGTGTACCCTGAGAGGAGCGACCCATATTCACTACGCGGCGCCTGAAATAGTGGAGGTTAAATTTGGTTCTGGGGCGCGCCAATGGGCGACCAGCTTGAGTTACACTAAGCACCTCAGACTCAAAACTCGCTCAGTGACTGTGCCCCAGCTGCCAGCTAAAGTCACCACCTAACTTCTTTTTTCAGGTTAGTACCATTTTTCAATTTTTAATTTTTTTAACTATAGGTATTTAATATTTTACTTTTTAATAAAATCATATTTTTTTAAATATCTAGAACTTCAGATAAATCGTAGTCTATCCAGACAAGAAACGGAAAATTGGTTTATATAGCATTATTTTAAGGTTAAAGTGCATATATCTTCGCGTGGGATAAAATACCAAAATTACCCAATTTTAATTAAATACTTCTAAAAAATTTAAGGAACGATTTTCCAAAATGATCCGGCATATAGAGCATGAAGCTTGGCTGTCCGCCATCTTTGATGAACGATGGATTGATTTTAAAAATGCCATAAATTAAATTAAATTAATGTATTCCATTATAAATCAACTTGTTGGTATTATTACAGATTCCTGTATTAATAATCTTTATTTTAACAAGACATTTTTACTGGATCGTTATACTTGTTTAAGTTGGAATTACATTCAAATAACTGAACAGACTTATCAAATTTCTACAATTTCTATTTAGATGTATTTAGAAAATTCTATACAATTTCGAAAATTCTGTGCATGAAATAATATACAATTCTGTACGATAAAAATCGCAGTATCAATGGTCTCCGATGTGATTGATACTATATTGGAGTAGGTCAACATTTAGAGCTTCCTAAAGCCGGACATAATAAAGAAGTAAACATGTCCCTATTGAAGTAGAAATGTGTGCAATCAAGCGAATTAAACTGAAATTTATCTTATTTTTATTCCTATTTTGTTTGTCATTTGATCGCTATAAAAAAACACAAATCAATACAAAAATTACTCAGGACATAAGGTTATACACACTATTCAAATTTTAAGCTAAGCTGTCTCCAAAGCAACTTAAATTATTTAAAACTATTTCTAATTTAATCAGCTGCTTGACTACGATTATAATAATAACATTGGTGATGGCAGGCAACGGCGATTCATCATCGACAACTGGTACATGCATTGTGGAGGTTCTATTTTTGAACTAAAGCTAAACTTTACCCCTCCTAATTATTGGAAACAGTTTAACGACTTTGATTTAAAAAATGTGAACGTCAATGGTAATGCATTACTAAAGATTAATAATATGCTTAAATAAATATATTTTATTGAGTTTGAAACTGAAGCAATTCAGATCAAACTCTATGTATTTCTTAAAATGTGGTAATTTATTTAAATTGTCCGTCTCTGTCTTCAGCGTATGTTTATTATGCCTTCTTTTAAACTTAACTGCGGTAGGTTATGTTATGTTAGTTACAGAATTAAATATTCTTATAACAGTCATCGATTTGTTACACAATAATTTAAAGCTCGGCACTTTTAACCATTAAGGTCGGGGAATTATAGCCTAAACTGGAATTACTGATAACATTACCACTTGATGCATACCATCTAGGGGGCAGGAAGTTTATGTTACGAATTTGAATTCGTTGGTAGACGATGGGCCAACTCCTCAAATTTGACCCAGGCCTAAATATATTCTGATCGCGGGGCTGTATCTGAGTTATAAGCAGTAATGGTCTCTTAAAATACGTATTGGTTCTTCACAAGATATGATGCAATCAAGAACAAAGTTAAGTACCTAACAACGGGTTTTTAATTTATGATGCATATAGAAAACTATTTACTCGACTTAGTCAGCATTAATATAATTAAAAATATTCACAAAAATTATTTTGCTAACCGCCATAATTCACATGGAATACCTAAATAACTTTGGTGTACACCTCGCTCCCAGCCACTGTAAAGTTTGTGTAAGTTAAGTGCAATCATTTAACCGGTTTGTGTGTGTTCTATATTGTATGTATATGCGCACATGATGTCTACCAATGAGAAAGTGCAACAGAGAATATTGTACAGACGATTTTGAAAATTAGGCCTACATCTATGTAAAACTCAATTACAAGGTACGTAGGCCCTAACCTTATGTTTTAGGGAAATTAAAATTTCTATAGATTGCTGTTCTGATGAACTGCCAAGTGTTACCCTCTTTTTAAGGCAGTTAGTGATAATGGGCCAATAAAAACACAATCAACTGTATACTCGTTGTGCGCACAATTAAAGACTAGCATAAACCATCATACATCCTTTTTAGGAACGAGAGATTTTAACTTTAAGCGCCAAACTCAAACCACCAACAATATTATTACTCCAAAAATAAATTTTGGTTTACGACGACACAGAAATTTAAATCACTAAGAAGTTTTAAAACAAAACTAAATTTAAGTGTTAATTATAGTGAAAATACAGGACATAAACCATAAATATTTGGTTGATCTGTGAAATGAGTCGAGAACACTGGTACAAGAGCGAAGAGCGAACACTTTCGTCCACAAATACTCTCAGCTCCTGGCTATTTCGGGTGTGGCGGTTGGCACTGCAGTCTTGTCTGTATTGTTGTCAACCTGATTGTTCTTTGCCGCCGTGCCGTTTGTTTATACAAGGCCGACACCGGCATTACACAGGTAGTTGTTCTTGATGTTCGTGTCATTTGGCGATTTCCTCTGCAGTCGTTGGATACGTTTCAATGCTCAGAATCACAACACGGGTAACGCGGAAAACAACCTCACAATCATGCACTGTTCTGTCAATGCTATTGTGATAAACGGCAATACAGCAACTGAGTTTCACATATCAACCCCTAGAGTACTAGATATTGCACACCGATATTGTATAACCAATGAGCGAATGAGCTAGCTCAGTATGCCCCAAACTACCGTACTGGAATAGGCTTCGGCGGAAACGAGACCAGATTTATAGCACACATAATGTATCAGTAACAACTTGCTCCAACCCTCTGCATTGAGTAGAGATGGGCGTTATTTAACATAACAGGATGAATAACAGTGTTGCGGCCGTGGCAACGTTATCGCAGCAACACGTTGCGGAGAACTCCCTGTTATTCTAATAACGTTTCTACACCCGTTGCAGAAAAGCCGCACGGACAACGGGACAACGTACAATGCCGTTTCCGTAACGTTACCAGAGCAACGATAACTTCGGCAACGAACTGAATAATTATTACTGTTATAAGTTTCAAAACGGGCTTTAAATTACAATTTTTGTTCGATAATTCTCAGTGGCTGCTACTGAGAATTCCTCGATATTGTAATCAAGTTTTGGTTTGAAGTGTTATGGATCTTTACTATGATTAAAAAATATGCTACAAATTATTTACACTAATAACCAGTTAGTTGTTATTCATTCTTTAGCAATAGTTAAATTGATTTATGGGTAATTAATTAGAGATGGTTCTAAGCAGACGGTGTCGAAATAGTTTTTAAATAATTAATTTAAGTATTGTATCAAGTAAAAGGTAACACCAACACCATGGAGTGAATCATGCTGCAATAACCTAGCACAGTAATGTAACGTTTAAATAACGTCCTGTCTGTATAACGCCCTACTTACAATTTTGAACAACCGACAACAACAACGTCTACAACTGAACGCCGCAACGCCGGCCGACGGACAACGGTTTTTTAGCGGCAACGAGTTGGCAATCGTTATTCAAATAACAGGTTGCCGCAACACGTTATTGGATAGCTGCGTTATCGTTACAACCGTTGCCGGAAAACAACGATAATTCCCATCTCTAGCATTGAGTCACTGGACTGGCGTTGTGGTCATAGTGATGGGATAATCGAATGAAAAATCATCGATTGTTCGATTATTGGGAAATTATCGAGTATTCGATTATTTTAAAAATAATCGATTATTATCTTAAAATAATCGGTACAAAATTTAACTGTGAAAATCTTGGAAAAATAAAAACCAAATGAACTTTTATGACTATTTATTGTTAAACATTTATGTTAGCAAAGTAAAAATGTAAGAAATAAAATTTCAAAATTGGTCCATTCAATAAAAATATAAGAAAGAGAAGTACAAATTAAACCTATTCATATTTTTTAACCGCTAGATAACCTTCAACGTTATTAAAAACTTAAGATTAAACAGTTATTTGATGAGAATGAGAATCGTTACCCAGACTGTTAATGTTACCGGTTTATCAAAACGTATGTATAATATAAACAAAAATCATAATATATGTGACATTAGAAAATATGAACTTATAAAAGGTATTTGGGGAGAAACGTTTCAAAACGTTTTCCAAGAGTTATTAGTTATTCGTTTTCTTATATAATACAATGAGAAGTTGTAAATGTCATGGAAATGGGGGGAAAATGTAAATGTGTAATAGTGTTTAAATACCAACTTTGAAAAGCATAATATATACTGTAATACTATATAACAGCATACGTTTGTTGTTGGTATAAGGATAAGAAAAAAATCATTGGATTAATATCAACCGAATTATCATTCGATTATTGGTATAAACGTCATCGGTTCATTCGATTATTTTTTTCATCCGATTATCCGATTAAGTGGTCAAGGCGACGGACTTCGAAACCGTGACAGCGCACTGTACTAACGAGGACTCGAGTCCCAGTCTTGGCTAGCAAATTTGACCAGTACTGTGTCTAGCTTGTGCCATGTACTCTATTATAGTAGCTCATCCCTTCATTTAATTGATACGTCCCAGGTACAGGCCCGAGGCCCATGTGGGCGGGCAAAATATAGATGAGGCCGCCAGTCATGGAATTGTATCTTCAACCACCTGCCACCAGTCCTGCTAACCAATTCAGGGAGAACTATAAGACTGTCTTGAACGAATGACAGTGTAAAGTACTACTGCCATGAGGTCCCTTCAGCGAGAAGAGTTTTAAACAAACAGAACTTTTTTATTTTTGTTTTTGTCTTTAACATTATTTATTGATTTATATAAATAAAGATGTTCCTGATTTTGAGCAATGCTCGAAGGCAATTTAAGTTTGCCTAGGAGTAAATAAGTATACGCATAATTAATTACAAATCAAGAAATTCCATTAATTAATTAATTCCATACATAGTTAATTAGTCCTACCAATAGACAGGAACAACCTTGATGAATAAACGTCAAATTACTAGCAGAAAGATTAACTATAACCATCAAATGATTATTAGAAATGATTTTATTTAGTCAATAATTTAACTAAATATATTTTAAATTCCCCATTTTTATTTCTATCTACGAACAGTAACAGTTTGTTTACACATGTTTTACTTTTATAGCACTAATCTTTAAAAGTAATCATGTAACCAATTGTTTCTTATGTTGGATTTTCCTTAAACTACTAATGATACTATTAGGCCCCTAACACGAAAATCAATTGTAACGTTCGTTACTGCTTGGTGTGCTATAATCGATTTATTGAAGTATTTTTAAACGTACTTGATCATTATTTGAGGTGGAAAGATAAACCACTCCCATTCCTATTGCTTGTGGTATCGGCTCGAAGCCATCACCTACTACACCACTGCCTGTAACACGCACACTGTCTGACTGGATACCTTCAATGCTACGATACTACTAACGTAACTTACTGGCTGTTTATTTAATTGGCTATTGACAGTTGCAGGGTGGTTAACAAAATAACTCAACACACTTAACAAGGAGAAAAATTGTTGTACATTTTAATAGACTACTTTGATATTTATATTCTCTATTTACTATATTTTTAACCCACATTCATCTTGCGGCACTGCGCATTTATGAAGCTTGCTTCTTTACTACAAGTACTAAGATAGCACCGTTCGTTTTCAAAGCTAGATTCAAAGCTACTTGGCTGCGGACATCTGACCGAGTGGTTATGGCCGGTTACCACAGTAGTAGGCGTGAACGCTTCATAATCTGAAGTTTGCCAGATCGATTATGAGCAAAATCCTGTGAAAATGTTGCGAAGGTTCAATACTGGATGCAGCTGCCATTGGGCTATTAATTACTGATCCAGGTTAAAATAATGAGTCGGTCTTAGTCAGTAACAAGGACACACAAGGCGTCTCGCTTTTTCTATACTCATAATTTATTCATATTAGCCTTAAAACACGCGCTAGCTGCGTCGGCGTCTCATACAGTGATAACGTGATTAATGATGAATGCTATCCTGTCTCCGGACATTGTGGACCTTGTTAACTGACCGAGTACTTTGAAGTATCGAGTACGAGTACGAGTACACCACTGTTCTCGAGTAAATTTTTACTCAAAACGTCACGTGTGCCCTTTGTGGTGGGCTGAGGTCTGACCGTTAACAAGGTCCAAAATGTCCGAAGACAGGATTGCAATCATCACTAATCACTTAATTAATCACTGTATAAAACTGACCCTAAACCTCTCTAATGATCGTGGCGGTTGGAAACTTTAAAGGGGTGCAAAAAAAGAGAGACAGTTTGGTAACAGCTCCATTTCCACTAAACCACCAACTACTAACAGCTCCATTTCCACTAAACCACCAACTAGTACCTAATCCTAGCCGTTTACAACAACAATGGGTCACGTGATGGTGCAGGACCTGTTGATATCAACTGTCATGGTTACAGTAAGTTTAACCACGTGTTAACCATCCGTTGGCCTGTCGTCTCCAGACAATCCATGTAGATGCCCTCGATTAACAATGGTGGTGTGTTATCGTCTGTGGGAGAGTCATGTAGACCATTATTGTGTAGTCAACAGAGGGTGGGAGATAGGGGCCAGGACGTTTAAAAAAACGTTTTGAGGTTAATAGTTATACTTAAACGTGTCACCACTTAGTTTAACACAATTTTTTCTGCAATGCCGTTCATTTACAGATATGTTCAGGCAACAGCTGTTTAAAATAAAATACTGCGAAAATGTTCGAATAAATCATATATTATGCATTTGGTTTATTTTAAAATTAAGAAACATGTTACTCTAAATAATGCAAATGTTGATATAAAATAAAAGATTAAGTTCTTCGTCTATCTGAATATCTGTATCTTAGCTACCACATAGCCCTTATCCACGTATATCTAGATACTCAGCATATAGTATTTAAGGTGGATAAGGCCCTTATCTTACGTTCGACCCTTTTGAATTTACTGCGAAAAAATAAATACAGGTTAAGCTATATTCAGTGGCAATAAAAACATCAAAACCGCTTAAAAACTGTAAGAGATATATTCACAAGAAACCCCTAGAGTATTAAATAAGTAATTTTAGACTATGTTACTTTGTCTACAGTATTTTACCTCGCAAATTATCTCGTTGGGTTTTCTAATAATAATTTAGATTTTTAAAATGTATTTGATGAGAAAAATCAATACAAGTATACAAGTCACATGCATAAACAGCTGGATAAGCTACACATGCTTCTTGACAACCACTTATCGGTTATTAGTTATATGAGTCACATTACAAACACACCAACATGGTGAACTGTAGCTGCTATTGATGGGTGCGCGTTTGTTTATCATATGACCGACTGTTGTCGTTTATTTAAACAGGTGTAAGAGGTCGTTGGCAACATCCAGAGGCCTCTTCTCGTGTACAAAATTGTAGCCTACATGTTCAACCGTCCCTATGTTAACTCTGCTCCCATGGCAACCACGGTAACCATAGCAACCACGGCAACCATGACAACCAATCAAATCCTCTCTCTCTTCACGAGTTATATGACAGTCAGCTGGCAAATATTTAACTTGTGAAGAAAGGATTTGATTGGTTACATAAGGAAAATTGCGGTCGACCATGAAGGATTCACTTTGTTACCCCAGACGAGACCTCTAGATTATTATCTCGTTGGTCGTTTGAGTTATATGTGGTGCAGGTCAGGCGTGAGGTGAAACGGAACTAATGAAATATATGCGCCGCGACGCCGCGCCGAAGATGTTATACTGTATTAAAGAAGTAGTGCCGATCTAAACAATTCATGTCGTGGTCGGGCTTGGATTATAGCCCTAGGGAGACCGACGTGAGTGAGACCGCATGGTTGCTAGAATAATGAGTCTGAATAATAACTAGTATTAATTATTTACATTCATTTAAGGCGCCCGCCAAGCGAACAAGTGTGTATTCCAACGCATTTTTTTCGAAGCTTCATGCGATTAAGTATTTTGTTTGCGATTAAGTATAAATGTTCGTGAAATGCATTGTTTATAAGTACAGAAAAACGTTAACAAATTAATAAAAGGTTGTAGTATTTATTATGTTTAGGAATTTTCGACACAAACAACACTATATATCACGAATAAAATCTATTCAAGAATCATTGTTTTCTGATCATAAATAAACTGATATCATGCATTCCGTTTAATATTGTTCTTGTTCTTATGTAGTACAAATTCAACATGGCGTCGTCTCCAACATTCCCTTAAGTTTGTTATAATTTCCTCTTTTTTAAGTGCCAACTAATGTTCCTCTTATTCAATAGGTCATTTTTTTGTTGCATTAAAAAATAACAGTTAACTCATTTAGAATATTTAAACAATTTCAAAATTTAAAGTGCTCGAGCAGCTATGGGTTGGCCAGTTCACTATTATTGTTGAAAACCGAGGCATCGGATGATGATCTCGACCTTGTCACTGTTGACATCATACTTATGACAAGTTTCAAACTAGTTGGGGTTAACAAGTTTTTTTCACATAGAACTGTCAGCATGGCCAACAAAACAGACTTAGTTTATAACATAATGGGATATACTGATGGGGACTTACAGCGCAATTCTTGATTTTGACAACGAACTATTTATCAACACTTCCTTATCAGTTTGTCTTACAGATACATAAGCTGTCACAAGGCGCAAGTGAAGTGATAAGAGATTTGGTCACCACTGTATTCTCGCGGACCTGTTCCGAAATCGTGCATATTACATTTGTTATCCAGAATAGCACATGCAGTACTCCATTAACTTACCTGAGGTCATTGAACTTATTTGCGATCGACAAAAATAAAAGTAGTGCATTTGTTAAAATATAATCCAAGGGTTCTGGTTGAATATTTAACTGCAACTGTATAACAGCCTAGTGGCCTGTGTGCTAATGCCCGTATTAAAACACAAGTTCGATCGTCAGTTGAATGCTAGGAAAGTTCAATTTTATTTGATTTTGTTCCTAACACATTCACCAACATATAGACAGGTATTGTATCTAAAACTAGTAACATTTTCAACTTGCATACAGTGACGATAAAAATTGCATTGTACTGTAGTTTCTTGCACAAACTGAAACTGTGGTGAGGAAATATCTTATCTTTGTAGATGATTGACTCGAGTATGTATTTATAAGAGGTAGACTGTTGTATATTTCATGGATGGAGGTATGCAATCAAGAATAATGATCAGCTTGTTTAGGATTACATCGACTAATTAACTGATTATGTTTTATAGAAAGACAATGTAATGTTTCCAGCATCTTGTTTCTTTGTCAATCCCCAAACATATTCGGAAATATTAAAAGTGACAGTAAAGCCACGGGTTAGCAACTAAATGTGTTGCTGTTGTACATTAACTGATACATTGCTAAACAACGCTTTCGGTAGTTTTAAGCTATTTTGGAGAACAATCGCGTTTAAATATAGTGAAGAGATGTAAACTAATTCGCACGCTCTTATAAAATATTTTGTATTTACATTGCAATCGGTGGTCTGTTGGTAGGGGCCAGAACAGTTCTCAGTCAGAACTATAATTGTTCTTTCTACTACTTTATAATTCCATCGCGATTGCCGGCATGGTAACCCAGGCTTTCGTCGTCGCCCCCAGTGTCACCGTGCCTGCAACTGCGATGGAATAATAAAGTATGAAGTGGAAAGAACATTGTCCCGTTTCAATTTAAGTCTTCATCACCGGAAGTTAACCATATCCGAGATTTGCCCCATAAGACCAATGTTAACTTTTTGCCTCCGTTACTTCTCATCTGATCGTCACATTCAATTAATTTTGGTGTCAAATTAAAGGTTTCGTCATCCTCTAAGGAAACACAATGTTGAATTTAGATTTTGTTTACAAAATATTAATAACATGTACAGTGTTGCAATTTAAAATTAGTTGTAAAACCAATACCCAAATTAAGGAATTTGACATTGTATTTCCCTAGAGGATGACTAAACCTTTAATTTGTCACCAAAATGAACTGAATATGACAAACAGGTGAGGAGTAACGGAGGCACAAAATTAACATTGGGCATTATAGAACAAAACTCTAAGATGGCGTCTAGCAACTACCGGTGATGAAGACTCTTAAATGCCCATGTGTGTGTGTGCTTGTTTTTGTTTTGACGTGTTTTAAATTATTAATGACGTCGCGTCGATTCGACCAATAGATATGATTTTACCTTGATAACTTAATGGCAGACTACTGGAGAGTGACGCAATGATGCGTTGAAACCACGTTGTAGTTTTGAACTGGAGACGAAAAGGTAATTTAAAAACACATATACTGGGAGATCATACAAATTAAGTTACCATTTTATTTAAAAATATTCTTAGTATCATATTTCAAATTATATTAATGTGCGAATTACGTTACGCTGAACCAGACTCCCTCCCCTGAAAAACGCAGAGTAACGCTATACCGAACCCTCCCCCTAAGTGCGTGACGTAATATGTGCATGCTATAGTTTACGGGGAGTTAAAATAGAAGTACGCGGAAAAACGAAGTCATAAGTTAGAGACTTATTTTAAGACACCACGGACGACTGATCACGACAGACGCTAGAGATATTTGACGGAACCCGAAACATAATCGGGTGTAAAAATATAAACATTAAAATGAAAATAGCGTTGGCAAATCGCCCGACTCCAGCAAGCGGCGTGGGCGTCGCGGACGTGACTGGGGTGAGACTACGGTAAACTAGCGGCTGACGGACACTTTGGGAGCAGTGGATTGTATAATAAAAATACCGTTGACTTAACACTGTACAGAAATTAGATATTTGCGGTCTCAAGTGTCAGCTGTGAATACCGAAAGTGATACTTTCCCAATGTACATCCGGAAAACAACTGGAGATTTTTTTCGCACTGTTATTAGTTATGCATTTTGACACGTGTAGCGCTTACTAGTAGTAGTTAAGGAGGTCTATTGGTAATATAGACCTCCTTGGTAGTAATTCATTCTAAATCATCCGTTATTATTCAATTGGTAAGCAGTGTAAACAGACATACGCATTCGAAACTGTTATTATTAATCTAGTTAGCACATAAACGTAAAAACAATGTAAATACACTATTTTTGTCATTATATTGTGAGAAATGTTTAGGGTTACCACACGTCCAGGTTATGAGGCTCTGTCCGATGTCCGTTACAGGGTTGCTCAGTTTTTTATAGTTTTGTTTCAAGAAAACCAATTCTGTCTCGAAAAGTTACACAATTATATAATACAACTAGCTGATGTACCCGTTATTCGCACAGGGGCTTTCTCTACCCGTTCTTTAGTCAATGCAATTTGCATATTAGTTAGCTTGAAACAGCTGTTCTTGCTTCTGCTCTTTAAGCTGTCAAATGTAAGTATCCACAGCTGTTCGCATTTCAGTTTCTGAATGTTTACTATCTTCTGAAATGTAAACATTGAAACTTGGGACGTTCATGGGGCGTAGCCCGAGGGGATTTTATGGAAGTGAATAGGCCTATGTGTTGCATGGGTTCATGATCTACCTATGTGTAAAGTTTCAGCCCAGTCGGTTCAGTAGTTTTTGCGTTCACCCGGAACATCAGACAGACAGACAGGTGTCCTCCTACTTGCGGTCGGTCCTATTTGCGGTCAGTCCTATTTGCGGTCAAGTGTAATTTTATAAGGGATGATCAAGGTTCTGGAGGTGGAAGGGTTTCCAGTTTGCGGTCACATCTTGAGAGATAGTTAATTACTTCTTCTTCCCGTTCTTAGAATATCTAGCCACTAAATATATAACAGAATGATTTTACCATAATCACAAATCAAGTCTAGTTATATATAGAGCAGCAAGGATTCTAAATGTTGTATAAATTCTGAGACTAATATCTTCAAGTTCGTAGTTGTCTACAAAGCCACTTTTAGCGAATTTCCCCTATAGGGAAGAAGCTATTACCGTAGTCGGCATGGTAAGACCTAGGCCCGGGACCATGATAACTTTTCGTTTTGAGGTCCCCAGACCTGTATATATATATATATATATATATATATATATATATATATGTGTGTGTGTGTGTGTGTCCGTGAGCACGATAACCCTCGTAAAAATTATCCGATCTTGATGAAACTTGGTACAAACCTGTAAAGCAACATTTATGACTAAGTTCGAAATCCAGCCAGATCGCTCCATCCGAAGGGGTATTTTGGGGGGGTTTTGTACCCCATAAATGTTTTTTTTGAATGTTTTACATATAATTGTTGAAATAGTCAAATTTTAGTTTTTACCATTGGATTCAGCTTAAAAACACACAATTTGGTATTTTGATTATTCCTCTACGTCAATTGGTTACCGAGATATTGAAAGTGCTAAACACAGTACGTTGTCTAATGTTATTCTTATGGAGGAAAAGGAAAATTTTATATCTCGCTTATTTATGAACGTATACTGACGAAACTTGGTATATGGCTTCATCTCGTTGTAGTCTATTTATATTTGCTCTAAAAAACAATTTTGTTGCCAAAGGCTCTCGTAGCAGCAAACCTGCGTACTCAGCTCCCATGTTATTCTTATGGAGAATAATTAAATGCTCTGTCTCCCTTAATTATGAACATAAATGAATAAAAACTGGTATACAACTCATCTATTTGAGTTATATAGATATTAGTATAAAAACCCATTTTTTGTGTCCCTTGTTGCAGCAAACCTGCGTACTCAGCCCCTATGTTATTCTTATAGAGAATAATTAAAATTGTATATATCGCTTATTTGTGAATATATTTTATGAAACTTGGTAAGTGGCTTTTTGTAGTATTAAGACATTATATCTCCATTGGGAATTCGCTGAGTATGCAGGTTTGCTGCAACGGGGGTATTATATTCATCGTAACACTTATTACAACACTAAATTAAATACACATAAATTTATATTAACTCACTATATCTTCAAATGTGCACACGACAAGCAGGTGTTCTGACCTTGTTGACAACTACGGTAGAATGTCGAATGAGAGTGGAATCTTGGTTACGTTTTGGGGAGAACTAGTTTTGCATAAGGGGTTGTTTTGCCAGTAAACAAGGGGGGGGCATGGTGTTGCACCCACGCCTATTCAGGTGTACATACCTGCTGTATGCGTCATCCCCCCATCCCCCTGGCCCGCTTGTTCTGCGGGACATGGTTTCTAGTCACTTACCCCTACATGTGTACATACCTGTTGTATGCGTCATCCCTCTGGCTCCCTTGTTGTGATGCTCACTATATGGTGTTCAAATATGTGACCGCAAATTGGAGAAATATAACTTGATTAGCCCACGACATTTTTGGGGTGACCGCAAACTGGACGATTTTGCCCTTGACCGCAAATAGGACTGACCGCAAGTGGGATACAACCGGCGGACAGACAGACAGAAACCACCTCTTCTTTATAATATTATAGATATCCATAATTTCGTGTTTCATCTAAAATCTTTAAGTTTTCTTGGTGTCGATGAGGTAGATTTGGCCTCGTAAGTGGTCCAAGTATTTAATAGAGGACTCAGGCACCTTTCTCCACCTGATTCTCTCACAAGACAAACGCTAGTTTTCAAATCCCGACCTATTATCGGAATGGATTATTCGAACTTGTTGATTTATGGCTCATTTTATTCAGCAAATATACCTATACTCTGTTTACTCCCGGAGTGGGGCTGGCGAAGGGTCGGTCGCTCTCACATACACGAGCCCGTGAGTGGGACTGAGACACTGATCGTGGAACTGGGGCAGGTAGAGACCCTTCGTCAGACGCCAGCCGCACTCCAAAGTAAACAAGGTATAGCGACTTCAGTGAGCAAATATTTATTACCACAGTTAGCAAACCTTATGAGTCGTTACTCGAGAAGTTTTGTTTTGTTCTTTAGAACAATAATAAGTCTAGTTCTAATTTTTAACTTCCATGTTTATAATGGCGTTTACTAGTATAATTTTAAAATAGTTTTATCTCTCAGAAAAAAATTTGCAAAGAAACAGTATATATATTGTGGGCGAACGCTGTGCATATCAGTGTCACATTGGTGACAATATCCTACCGGACCAATGAAGAAGTGGCCTGGTGACGTAATGAGCTAAATTTAGCCTCGCCCGACCGCGACCGCGGCAAAAGGCGCGTTTACAAACGCCTCGTCGAACGCGCTGATTAGATTGTGCTTGGCTTTCATATCGCTTTGTTAGCGACGAGTGAGGTTTCTCGGAACAGTGTTGTGGTCGTACAAACCAATCAGAGATCGCTGGAGTGTTACGTCTGCACAGAGTACATAGGGACCAGCGAGGTTGCTTTAACTACAAATTAAATTCCCTTACATTTTCTGGACAGATGTCGGAGGAATCCAATAAAGCAATTACAATTACAATTAAAACCCCGAAACTGCATAGACGTCTTTTTTTGTAAAATCAGTGTTAAATCAAAATTAAAGTACCACAAAGTAAAATAAATATCACAGCCTGGTTCGGCCTATGTTTATAACTGATGTTCAAAATGTGTGAACAAGAATTGTGGCTTTGGTGTTCATAAAATACAAAATACGTTATAATACAACCTCTGGTGAAAAGAATGAGATTGGAATGTTCCTTTTTTGTCTGTTAGTTTATTGCCGACAAAGTTGTAATATTTGACTTAAAATTTATTATAAGGAAAGTTTTGTGATTACAAGATTTATTATCGTTTCAGTTTCATAACAACTTATTAGGAAAGGTGCACATTTATAATACGTTTCTGTTAAAATAATTGGAAACGTCCTATGATCTAGATAATCCAAACACCGGTTTTAATTTTTGGTAGACAGCAAATATCAAAAAGGAAATTAGTTAAATTGGGCCAACAAGTACCGCGTTCTCATCTGGCAATGTATACATTGTACCTGGTTTCAATTATAAAATAAAATAAATTTGAATAACTAAATGTGTTGGGATATCTTTAATGTTATTCATTTATTATGTATTTTGGCCTATTAGCTTTGATATAAAAACTAATATTTTTTGAAAGATTTACTAAATATGTGGTTAACTGAATTATGGTTTCATCAAAAGTTCCTTGTATAGCTTTTATTTATGAAGGTCTATAAAGTGACAGATAAGTGAACTAAAAATAGTTTAAATATTGTAAGGCCTAATATTGTTTGTTTACAGTGAGTCATTAGCAAAGCATACTTCCTGTTTTAACTACGCAAATAGTTCTATGTTGTAACTATTGTACAGATAATCATTCAAAATGAACAGTTTGTTGAACGGTTTGTTTAAAACCGGAGCTCAGGGAAGAGCTCAGAATAAATACTGGCAGCAAACAGCCAGTAGTCTTTCTTTTAGAACACCTGGACTAGTATTGATGCTTGCACGGGTGTAGTATCAAAAATATAAAATATATTGGCTAATGTTGTTGCTTGAACGGGTGTATTATCAAAAATATCAAGTATATTGGCTAATGTATTGTTGCTTGCACGGGTGTAGTATCAAAAATATCAAATATATTGGCTAACGTATTGTTGATTGCACGGGTGTAGTATCAAAAATATCAAATATATTGGCTAATATTGTTGCTTGCACGGGTGTAGTATCAAAAATATCAAATATATTGACTAATGTATTGTTGCTTGCACGGGTGTAGTATCAAAAATATCAAATATATTGGCTAGTGTAGCACCAGCTTCCATTCTAAGACTCTTAAGAGTCTTCATCACCGGAAGTTGCTAGACGCTATCTTGGAGTTTTGCTGCATAAGGCCAATGTTAACTGTGTGCCTCCATTACTACTCACCTGATCGTCACATATAATTCATTTTGGTGTCAAATTAAAGGTTTCGCCGTCCTCTAGGGAAATGCAATATCGAATTTTTTAATTTGGGTACTATAGTCGCATAATAAATAGTTTAATTTTAAATTGAAACACTGTACATGTTCTCATTAATTTGTAAAAAATCCAAATTCGACTATTGTATTTCCCTAGAGGACAAGGAAACCTTTAATTTGACACCAAAATTAATTGTTCGTGACGATCAGGTGAGGAGTAATGGAGGCACAAAGTTAACATTGGCCTTATGGAACAAACCAAGATGGCGTCCGGCACCTTCCGGTGATGAAGACTCTTATGCAAGTTGCGGCGCAGGTTTCACAGGTTTTTGTCCAGCCCCGTTTTCTTAGGACAAACATGAGGCGTCACTTGTAACCGGAAGTGCGGGGACCGTTCCCAATACAATTATGGCTCCTGGCGGTTTTTTGCAGCCTAGTGATTTGAATAGTATATATTTACGATTTGATCATTCTCTCTGACGATAGGTTTTGGTTTTATATTGGAATGTGATTTATTTAAAAAAATATATGAATCTACATGGTTTTAAGAAAATAACTTTATGCATATTTTATAATTAATTTGTCATTCCTGAAAGAAATTAAAATGTGGGGCTCTAGGGCCCCCCACAATCTTTTTTTTCCAGCCAATTCCTATATATTCCTATACAACCTATTCCTATAACAACTCAAGGTAACATGTTACCATCTCATATGAGGACACATGTTGCGACGCATAAACATCTATGTTCTCATCACATACAACAAATGTAATATTTCCCATGATAAAATTACTACACTTATTTTACTAAAATTAATAAACGATAACTTAAAAGTACAAGAAAACCGTACGACGAAATATGGATAAATATTAGAAATGCTGACAGGTTGGAAACAATAAAAATAGTGTCATAAGAGGTTATGAGTCACAGTAAGAAGAAGAAAGAATATTAAAATTCTCTGACCATCTGTTTGCTGATCTGTTAGGAGTGTAGACTGATGACTTATCGGGTCCTTATCAACAGTGCTGACTGACATGCTGACTAGGGACCACCCAGCGAGCACCATCGAGGTAGAATCCATGGAGAGCTCGCGCCCATAGTCGGGATAGACCAAAATTCGGTCCGGCCGGGCTCAAGGTCACATCTCTAAAGTGTAGGACTCGTCGCAGCTCTGAGTACAGCGTCTTATGTACAGTCTATTGGCGACGCGTCCTCAGTTAAATAAGGTTTACGGCACAAGGGATTTTGTATAGTAAAATGGTTTTCGGAATCGTATTACTGAATAAATTCTTTATCTTTTGGTACTAAATTCAAATGGATTTAACCTCTAATTATGACGTAAAAAACGACTAAGTTTCAATATTAGTATACAAATCTCGATGTTTACGTACTCAACCTGTATTTTCATCGAAATTAATTAATTCACGACTCAATGGCTACCATATTTTATTTACTCGATACATTAGTCAATTCTTTTTGTGAAAATAACTATATAATAACAATTGTACGGCTTTTAGAAAGGCTTAGTTTTTAATTTTTACACAACAAATTTGATTCCATACTATCGCATTTATATTTTTGGTAGAAAAGTTTATTCAAAACTAAGTATCTTTCGTATTCGAGTTCCTTGACATGTTCCTCAACTTTCAACGCCAATATGTTTTTATAGGATTGGCTATTATAGTATTGGCTGATATAGAGGCTTAGTTCTGAGTTTCGACGTAAAACCATATGTTCATTCATAATTTTGATTAAATATTTAGTTACACATATTCACTTACGACTTTGTACTCGTACTTCAGTTCCCCGATCTATTCCTTATTTATTCCCACAAAATCAAATTATAGGTCTGTTTGAATAGTTGTTAGAAAGGTATAACTTATAAGTTTATGTAAACAGATGTTGATTCTATTCTATTTCATGTTCACGATTAAAATCATAAAGTGTGACCATAAAATTAAGGATTATAAACATGTAACAATTAAATAAAATCTAATTTAACGATACAATAAAAAAGTACTAGAACTAGGTGGAAAAATGTTTAAGTAATACAACTTTTAAAGGGAGAAGGGTTTAAATAAAAGGCAAAGTTACGTTTAAATAAAATCCAATACATATCGAGGTAATGGATCCTGAGTTTTAACTTAGAAAATGGAAAATAAAGTAATTAGTGAGGAATTTTTGCTTCACGACTACATTATAACAAAACAAATATGAAGAAATATGTTCTTGCATAACATTGTACTATGTACAACAAATAAGTCTCATATTATTTTACATTTAATTTAATTACATATTCATTTATAATATTTAATACGTAATTTTTAATCATTAATCTGATTACATCTCAATAAATGTTTTTTTTATCATAATTGAAAGCTGTGTTAAGTAACAATAACCTCAATATAATGGAGTCAAATGTATATTTATATATTTACTTTTTATAAAAATCTAAGTAAAATGAGGAGCGATTATTCTCATGTGGTAGTACGGCGTGGGGCCATGGTCCTCGACGACGACTGCGGCGCGCGTAGAACTGAACATAGCCGTGATTTATATCGGATTATTGAAGAAACTAGAAGCTCTATCGAAAATGTTTTCGAATAAATTTTGAAGATCAACTAATTAGTTACAACTTTCTTGCTGGAAGTTTGATTTTACCTCAGGAATAAAAAAACTTTCTCGCTTACTGACTTTTATGTCATGTTCTTACAACCTTCTAATATTTTAATTATTAAAAATTACACATAATTTTAAACTAAAATACATTGATACTATTAGATGTGGACATTCATGCAGAAAAGGAATATATAAGTTTCATTGTAGTTGTATTATTATTAAGAGGTACAGGAGCGTGTAAACAACAACGCGCTCACCACTCGGGATTACTCAGATTTGCCGTGTCATACACTTTGGGTCCAGCCTGACAATGAGCGGACCGTTTTATGCCCATTTGGGGAGCTCTTCGTGGTTTCTACCTCGCTGGCGAGCACAGAATAGAAATATAGGGGCTACGTATATTCAACAAGCATTACGGGCAGTGAAGCCAATTCCCTACCGCTCTTGTGGGCAAGTCCCGGGAATTGCTGCACACAGCGGCAGAAAACCTTTTTCAAATATACGATGATTTGACAACTTATAGTACACTTAAAATTACCAAACTTGGCACAGAAAATATTTGTTAGTGCTCCTAACTGATGGTAAGCTTAACAAGACAAAATATATTCTATTGTATTTTTAATAACTAATAATATTTGAAGAAATTATTAAATTAAGTATGAAAACATGAAAAAGTGAGTAATCGAGGAATTTGTTATTGTTTGGTCAGGAAAGTTTTGTCAGCGGCAAAGTTGAGAGCTTGCGCCGTACCTCCCTTCCGCACGCTCAAGTAAGGGGTTTGCATCTCCCTCATTGTAGTCTAAATTGTTAACCAATTAAAAATAATTTGATGTTATTTAATTCAATAAATGTTCATCTAGAGATCATACGATTTAAAAATCGTGATTTTAATTCAAAATAAGTGGTAGGACTTTAGTAATGTTCTCAAATTAAACGTTTTTCTAAAGATTCATAACGTATGGAGAAAAATTATTTTGGAGAAAAGGAACCGTATGATCCCTAGATTGGAATCTGAAAAGTGTGAAACTGCAAATAGTTTGGTAGAAATCTGTAAAATAACAGTGCAATCGAGGAGAACAAAATGGTCTTCAAGCGTAAATATGCATGGCCCTGCTTGTTGGCGGCGCCGGCGCGGCGCTAAACAACAATGAATTCAATCTGGGTAGGGCGCACCCTTAAATCATAACATATATTTTTTTCGAAAAATTTACGATCAATGGTTATGGAAATAAATTAGGTTGAAGAGGTAGCAACATTTGTGTTGCAGCGACGCTCGGGCGCTGCCACTACGAGCTGCCGCGTGCCACCTCGGCCCGTGCTTCTCGACGTAAACAACACAATGACAATGTGCTGTCTCTGGCATTCATTAGTGTAAGTGGATAATAAGGAGTGTTGTATGAATGATTGCCGTTGTCGTAATGTTTATTCCTTTCGAATGGTTTTATTTATCCCTCTTGTACTGGTCTGTAGGACAAGAAAATGTCTTCGGGAATATTGTCCATCCGAAAAGAACATAAGTGTTAGAATTTTCAAGCATTAGAGAATTACTCATTTGAAGACATGGGTAATTTGTTAACAATAATTGTATTTGCTAGTTACAACATGCTCAGAAGATAATGGAACTATTTTTTGTGCATTTCATAATTAGTATAAGTAGCAATAATAATAATAATAACAATACCAATGATCTGCAGTTAATTTTGTCAGTTGGAAAACTAATTTATTGAAATACTTTAATACTTACTTGCTTAAATACTTGGGGTTCCCAACTGGTATTGGCAATACTTGGGCAGGACATTGGTTAACGATTTTTAAAACTTGTTTCTCTAATAATACAAGTCTTAATTGCCATAATTTTAATTTATGGTTAATTAATTATTGAATTAGACTGTAAGCTAATAGCATTAGATTATACAAGCTTGATCCGGACAGTTAACATTGTATTGTATGCAATTGTATGCTCAAGACGCGCGGGACTAGGTTGACTCACCGCCCTCCCCTCCACTGATGGGGGGCACCACCGATATTTGCTTGGCTTCACCTGCCGCGCCCGCTGCCCTCTCTATTTCTAATCTAAGCTCGCTGGTACCACCTCACCTTGTCCCGCGGTTTGGAGACAACTCCTTGTTCAGTTTTGTATGTGACCATCAAGTAAAGGCATGAGATGTGGAATGCTTCAGGATGAGATTTCAAACCATGCTGATTGAATTGTAGCATTCAATTCAAATATATTTATTTCAAATGTGCTGCACAATACAGACATAATACCATTGACTATGATAATACTGTCACATTACATAGGTCCTTTTACCATACCATAAACTAAAACTAGACACTTACAATAAAAGCTATAACTCAAAAGAGTGTGTGATAACAATTCTATAGTCCAATTATCGAAAGAAAGAGACTGGTGGAGCGGCCGCTCAGTGACCAAACATTGTATTTCATAACCTCGTGGAAACGTAAAACACATCTTTAGAAATTTCCAATGAACGTTATTTGAATCGTCGGTTAAACATGTTTAAAGCAATTTTTTCAAATGTTTTGTATCTTATTCCAATGAGTTTACATTGATATTTATATTTAAAAATATACGACTAGACATTTTTAATTGTAATTCATGACTGTATTAAGGTCAGTACAAATTAATTATAACAATTTGTGGACAGAGTTTGTACTGAGATTGAATTCGCCTTAGGCATGGATATGTCTAAACAAAAGCAGTCAATCATGGAATATACAAGATTATTTATGAGGTAAACCTTTTAAGCTTTCTTAAGTTTGATTTTGTTTTTAATGCCCGATTTGATTCACAAATGAGATCTTCAGTTGAGTTTGACTAGTTTTAGTTTAATCTTTTATACTAATTATTTAGACTTACATATTGTAAACCACCAGTCTGCGGTACAGTTGATTGTTAATTAGTTTGAGTTATTCTCAATGAACAACACAACAATGAATGTTTCCATGTCCGTGTCAAACGGCTTACTTAGATGGGTTTATCCATAGGCTTATTTTGGGGGAGACAAAGGGGGGCAGTCGCCCACCCAATAATTTGGAGAAAATATTATTGTAATATATGAAAACTCACAATAATCTCGACCATGATTGTCCCTCTGATCAAAATACAGAAATTACGCTTATGGGTTTATTAGAAATAAAATATATAGTAAATTTATAGAGCATTTAATATCTGATTTTTTCTACTAATATTGTACAGCTGGAGGTTTGCGTGTTATTTCAAAGTCCATCACTCTCCACTGCATCGATTTAGTTGGAAATTCAGAAGGAAGATGGCTAATACACCCAAAACAAACATAGCCTTTCCTGATTCGAAAATTCTTTAGGAATCGTTCCCATCCGCCACTAGGCTAAAAGAGTGTTAACTATCATGAACATTTAATTTAATTAGATCAGATGATGATTTAAACAGGTATTTGTTACCCAAGATGTTTGACTGTTTAATCTCAGAATTCAATTCACATAACTAATGATAAATTTTCCTCTGAAGCTGGTTATCACCATTGACTATAAATACTGAAGTAGACTTCTCATTACCATTATAAAATGTGTCCCTAGTTTTGTGTATGCCAGGATTGAAAGAGGTCGTAGTTTACACCAATCACCAACAGAGTATACTGGTGTCAACTATTACTTATTCTCTCAAGGAGGGGATAATACAACAGTTGGTGTGTCAGGAAGCAAACATAAGTTGATTATTAGTTGCTTTCTGGGGTGGAAATATTTTAAAAGTTAACGTAAATAACTAAAATACATAGTTGACAGCAGCACAATCTGTCGGTAATCTAATCAAACTACTTCAATTTTAAATTCTAGCATACACTAAAAGTGGGACAGCTGGACCATATAGATGGGATGTCTCCTTCAGTATTTATAGTCAATGTTATCACTTAGGTGGATTTAAGCTAGCTGTGCTATTGCGCATCGTAGCATGACGTCATCTGGAGGCGGAAGCGCGTCACCAAGGTATGCTGACCGTCCTATGTGAAGGAGTGGGGGCTTGGAAGTAGTCAGCATACTTCAGTGAAGCAATTTTTTTAAGGAACGAGTTCGCAACAATGGGAAACTTCAGCGGCGGCTATAGTCTATCCAACAAATCTGAATGTCTACCCTCCCTACATCCCCATCACAACTTGTCGTTGAGAGTGACGTCATATATTTTTTTATATATGTATTCTAGCGAATCTCCTCTAGGGAAAAGAAGCTATTACCGTGGGTTAAATCGTGGAAGGTAAAATTGCAGTATAGGGTACCATTGGCAAATTTAAAGGGAGGGTAGACGTTCTGATCCCGACCTGGGTTTTTTGATAGGCTCTAGCCCAGAGTAACTTCAGCTGTCACTGTAAACCAGCTGATCAAATAAACACTGTGACGTCACCTGGAGGCTGCGCAGAACGTGCTCAAATTCTTTCTTCTGAATAGCACACCTTACTTAAATACACCTAGGGTATCACAACTATTTTAAAAACGCTTTCTAGTTTATAGAATCACAAAAATTAAGTAACAATTTTAAAGGAAAAGTTATTGTAATGAGTATAAACTGTCAGTTTCTATTTTATATATGACACTAGTTTTGGAATTCCTTAGTAATGAAAATATTAAAGAAATGTTTTTCTTTAGCTAAAATTAAATATGTTAAATGGATGAATGTATTTAAATTTTCAAACAATTACACAAATGTAAGATTTCTTATAACAAACAGATTTCTTATAACACTATAAACAATAGACTCGATTCTTTAACAGTTGATCGTTGTTTATTAAATGTTTTAATGTCCATAAATGTTTTATGATCTTATTTATACATGCACTCTGCAGTGTTACTCAGTTTTATGTCATTCCATTACTCATAACGATATGACTAACTTAAATGTAAACTATTTTTACCTTGTCTTATCTTTTCTACATTGTTCGGCTTTCTTAAGCACGTTGTGAAAGTGCTAGTCACACAATGACTTTATAACATTTTTCCTAAAAGTGTTAAAGTATTGCTGAAGATTATAAGCACTTGCCCTAAATTTCACCCTAGTTACCATTTGTTCAAAATCAAAATCATCAATAGAAGATTCTCCCACCATTTATGTTATTAAAAAAGAACTGGATTTCGTAAAGACTTTAACAATTTTCTAAAGCTTTTTTTATTTACATTGTTGATGTTATTAAATAATAAAATATAAACTCTTCCATTTTTACCATAAAAATGTTTTTTATACAACACAAAAGTCTCTTGGTTTTAAGGGCACGTTTAAAAACATAAAAAGGTTAGGTAAGCGTGTAAAAATATACAAGAACGTTTCACAGTAAATGTGAAGGTTTATTAAAGGAATTAAGAATGAATTATCCATATCACAGTTCTTGCTTGGGTTTATCATTGGATGAAATGTTTTTGGTATTTAAATACAACTTTTTGTTTGATTTTAAGTTTATTTTGATAGTTTAGTAGTTCAACAATTTAATAGCGGGAACTTTACCAATGAGCTTATTAATTCAAACAAGTTACCTCCATAGCATTAATATGTGGTGTCTTAGATGTACATAAAACAAAATAAAATGAATGCAATGAAAATACAACACTTTTCTATAATATAAATTTATTGATGTATAAAAAGGTAAAAACGTTACAGTATTCAGGAACAATATTCAATAAAACTAACCCCTTTCCCGGACTGCAAGAGTGTTTGACCTTGTTTTATGATTACAAATATTTTGAATGAAATTAAATATTAGGTAATTTAATATTAGTACATTCTCATCTACTGTCCATGAACTTGAAGTTAAAATGTATATTCTTCTTCAGTTACCTAAACTACAAAAACATAATGTTTTACCCACCTACAGTCCGAGAAGGGTTTCTAACGTTACCACTAGAGGAACAACGTTACCAGTCATAGAACACAATTCGTAAATATTACTTAACGCTAAAATAAATCATTTTGAAGAACACAATTCTTAATTAAACATTACTAAATGCTCAAATAAATCATCATAAAGGTAACTTAATCATATGATAAAATGGCAATTGAGTTTAAAAAATTATTTTTGTTACTTGACACAAGAGGTGATGATTATTGGCAAACACATTTTTGAAATGGTCAAAATGCAATGTAAATGCTTTTTCCAAGCTCATTAGTTAACAGGTTCACTTTCATAGAATAAATTATCTCATCCAAATGCATGGTAATTTGTGATAAATAACATTAAGACAAGTTCTTTGCATAATACTGATCAGGGCTAGTAGAGTATATTTAAAAAATAAATAACATAAAAATAATTAAGACTTGACTGTCCTCCCTCTTCTGTAAAGGAGAAGAAAGGAGAGATAGTAATGTTAGAAGATAATAAAATAAAAATTGTGTTTTTATTATGAAATGATTTTAAACTAAATACAAAAATGACAATTTTGGTGAATTCAAGCCTATTACTCTGTTTTATATTTTCAATGAGATAAAGTGTCCTTATTATATTATATACTTATTATTTTGCAATGGTAGTAAGTTTTAGATCTATTTTTTTAGTTTCAAGGTGTTATGGAAATTAATTTATCTATATCTCTGGACTTCCATTTATTACTTAACTTTTTTTAATTACTGTACTTTTGTGTGCTAAATAATGCTGCAAGATTTTTATTTATTTTCATTGTCAATAGTTTATAAATTTATTTGAATAATCAATCAGTGCTTCATTATAAGTAAAAAGGTTAAACAAAATTATAAAATATTTTAAAACTAAATAAAAGAAAATCATTATTAATCTATTAATTGAGATTTAATTTATGTTTATACATTTGATCGATCAAACTTATAGAATGAAGGTGTAGTTTACACACCTGTGTTTTGTACTGAAATAGCAACAAAAACAATTTAAACTACTTGGGAAGTACGAAAATTTTAGTTTAATCACACTGAAGGACTGGCAATATAGACTGTAATTCCATAAATGTGTTTGAACTCAACATAATTTAAACTGTCTGTTTAAAATGTTTGTCTTAGAAAATCTAAAATAAAAAAGGATGTTATCCTTTATCATTCATGAAGTTTTAAAGAAGAGGCGAGAATTTAAAAATTCAAAAAGTGTTTCACAAATATGTTGATTTAGAATCTGTATCAAACCTCGATGATTCCTCAAAATCAACTGAATCAAAAAACAGATTCTTCCCATTGCTATACTAACTTTCCAAACATTTAAGAATATCCATATTGAATTTCTTGTTAATTATTAAACTGTTTTAAATTTCCAGTTTAATTTCAATGGTCCACAAGTAAAGGTTAAAAATGCAATAGCTGAATAGATTTGGTATAAAATGTATACAGGATAAATTTAAATATAATACATAAATTCTCATTATCAGTTGCCATTTTAAATTTTATATTTACTTGTATAGTAATCATATAACCAAGAGTTGATATTACTGTTGATTATCAACATTACAAACTATCCCTTATTTGTTGGTGTAAGAATTACAAGATTTCAATATAAAATAAAAAATTACAAAATATTAAAAAGTTAAGAGTAGCCTTAAACTTAGAGTAGTAAACTTAACATTATTTGAAACAATAAATGCTAACAGCACTGGATAGTTTTTAATAAATTACTAAAACTTATTTTTGTAATACAAAAATAGTTGTTGATTATAAAAACTGCAGTTTTAAAAATACATGTTTTTCCCGACTCCAGATAAATTATTGCGCTGTCACTTTGATGATTTATAACATATGCAATATCCATATAACATCAATAAAAGGCATTAATTTGCAATATAAACCATTGCAGCTCTTTGCAACCGGTTTCCTTCATTTCAAAACATCTTGTAAAAACTAACATAGATAAATCAGTCAAGGAATTAAATTGTAAATTCTGCTTGCATAGTTGCAGAGACATCATTAGTTAAGGTATAAAAATGTAAATTCTGCTTGCAAAATTGCAGAGACATCATTAGTTAAGGTATAAAAATATAAATTCTGCTTGCAAAATTGCAGAGACATCATTAGTTAAGGTATAAAAATGTAAATTCTGCTTGCATATTTGCAGAGACATCATTAGTTAAGGTATAAAAATGTAAATTCTGCTTGCAAAATTGCAGAGACGTCATTAGTTTTTCTTTTAAAAGAAACGCCGCCTTCGAAATATGCGGAAATGTTTACTCTCGGTTCGCTCAGGAGCAGTGTAATAAACAATATATTTGAGCAAAAATTCATTGTCATTGTATTTTACGTAAACTTTACGCGTGTTGGAGACAGAGGTGTCTGCGTTGTTAGGAGGAATCTCCATGTAGCTATTTCCAGTGACACTTTGTGAAACAAGTACACTTGCTACAATGAAGGCCCTTTCGGAACCTGAAACATTATGTGACTTACAACAACTCTTTGGATGGTAAAGAATACATTCTTACAATTATTTAAGCCAATCTGGAGGTGGGGTAGCATCATATCCTTATGAAAAGCTTCAACAGGATTCCCATTCAAACTTAATAACCAAATTCTCAGTTTTCACGGTCAAAATATTTAAAAACATAACCTTTACTGACCGCAAAACAACAATAGAAAAAGTTGCGGGGCCGATGAAAAGGCCACAGATTCGGCGCAACGGTGAAATACTAGTTACAGCTTTTCCACATTCAAATCGCGATGTCACAGTAAGTATCACTAAAAAAAAGAGAAACGATAAAGAAATAAGAATTGTTTAAGATTTTTTTATTGTTTTATTGTCGTTGAGAGTCATTGGTTATCGGATATCCCGGTGATATATGACATGGCCGAGTATTATGAGGTAATTACACGGTATGTATCGATCATAAATACTGCATCGCCTTATCGTATCCAGACATTCTATCGAGATAAGTAAACGTAAATCTCATGAGTCGTTAATATTGCATCGCTTTTGAAAAATCAAATTGTTCAAAATAGTTTATGAAATGTAGAAAGACTGAACATTTGAAAATATCATACTATGCAGTACCATATGTAATACACGTCACTAAGGCCTGGTTTCCACGGTGCCAAGAAGAAATGTCAGTAGCCAGTTGCTGGCGGTTTCTACTGTTTCTACTTCGCTTGGGGGGTCAGCTACTGTCACTGTCTAGTGACATCTCTACTTGGCACTATGGAAACCAGGCCTAAATCATCCGTACAGCTGCAATCTGCAAGTAGGCAGACAACACGGTATTTGCCTAATTAAGAACGACTTTTTAACAACATACTAAATAATTCTGTTGTACAGTTCTATGTCTTAAAACTGCTTTTATATTTTCTGATGAGTTATTTTTCATCAATTTTATAGATGATATATTTCTAAGGTTTGATATAGAAATTCACATTTTATTCACGGTTTCACAGTTGGGTGGGGACCCTGTTCAAAACATTTATTTTAGGTTAAGTTTGCAAAGGAAAAGCACTTGGCTTGGGAGTTTCATTGAGAAAAGGTGGGATACACAGCTAAATCACCTGAAGAAACTGGTTCAGATGAGCACAGCAACAAAGAAAGTATTTTTACACACATATTACATAATATTTCGTCTCCATTTGAGAAGAAGTCTCAAATGGAGACAAAATATTATGTAATATGTGTGTAAAAATACTTTCTTTGTTGCTGTGCTCATCTGAACCAGTTTCTTCAGGTGAGTTAGCTGTGTATCCCACCTTATTTTAGGTTAACAAATTTAGATGGCTACTTTAATATCTACCGGTACGCAATAATTATTAATGTTCTCAAAACAAAACTAGTCGATTTTAACCTGTGCAATTTTTTAGATCTACAGAAGACCTCTATATTTTTGATTGGTGAAGAGGAAATAACTTCCGATGAGAGTGTTGACTATCTAAGTTTAATTGTTGACTCCAAACTTAGTCTAAGTAGAGTAAGTTGAGGAATCTTTCTGTTGAGACGATCCAGTTTTGCTGATTATAACATCCTCTTAACGGTTTATTATGGATGGATTTATCCCCATTTGACATACTGTGTTGCGCTTGGGGATTTGAAAGTTCAAAATCACTAAACCTTTTCCATATTCAAAAGAGAGCAGTCAGAACCATTTTTGGAATTAAATTCAAGGAACCTGCAGAACAGTTAAAAAAACAATATAGCCTATTAACCTTTCCATGCATATACATTTTAGAATCTCTCATGTTTAGAAAAAAAAGTACTAACTATTTTCAACCACGCCAACCAACTCATAACTACAGTTTTCGCCATGGATTCAACTATCCACTCCCTCGCCACAATACAGCTTTCTTCAATAAACCACTGTACTTAGCTTGCATTACACTTTTCAATGCCCTGCTGCTTGGTTTGAGGGTTCAACCAATTTTGCATGTAGTGTGATCTGAAATCCTTTTTGGTCACAAAGGAGTATATTACGGGCCGATAAGACATGATGATTATTTTATGTTGTGTGTTTTGTATAGATGTAAAAAGTTAATTTGTTAATTTTAATGTTAAACACATTATGTATGACTATTGCTATTGAGTGCACACTTGTATTTCAATAAAGAATTTGATTTATCTTTGAATAGAAATTACGCCACTTCTAACAAAAACTCTTTTCTCCAAGGTCCTATTCTTTACAATGTATAGTTGTGTACTTGTTTTTACAATGAAAAGTTCTTGTGAAATCTACATATATACCATGTTGATTAGCCTCCACCCCCCAGATTAAATATATAAAAAAGGTTTAGTTTACCTGTATTCAGTTAAGTGATTTTTAAATCATCCAACTGGCTACGGCAGTTTAGGTCTCAATAGAACAACTTTAGGCAAGGAATGTAAATTTATTTGTCACAATTAATTTTTAAAACATAATAAATAAACGAACGGACACACACTTAAAACAAAAAAACTAATATTAAAAATCACCATTCCACCAAACACTTGTCCACAGTGTGGCACACACAGGATCTCAGTCTAGAACAGGATAGTTTTATATATATATATATACATATATATATTCTTTTAAAATATTTCAAACTTTACAATGAACTTCCTACCTAAGTCAGTCAAGAATCTGCCTGAAAACAGGTTTAAACAGAGACTGAAAGACTTCCTGATTGCTAACCTGCATAGTCGACCGCCATTTTTCTCAGGTAACCAATCAAATCCTCTCTTCAGTGAAGAGAGAGTCAGCTAACAAACATTCAGCTAACAAACATTTCACTTGTGAAGAGAGAATTTGATTGAAAATGGCGGTCAGCATGTAGGCTTAATTTTTTACCCCGGACAAAACCTCTAGATATATTTAACTCGTTGGTTGATATTATGGATGAGTCTATTCTCGATACCACCGATTCTTGGACATTGGTATCGGCATCGAGATTCATTCGTTTAATGTCAATACCGATACCCTCGCCGTTTACCCGCTCTACAAAGTGCACAGGAAGGGATACTTCTGCCGTTTACCTGCGCTACAAAAGGCACAGGGAGTGTTTGGGTCGCCGGAAAAATCTTACCTTGAAGATAAGGAAGGAAGAGGGATGGGAGGGGAGGGGTGGGGTCCGGTTGAAAGCAATAAATCAGTCGGCTGACCAACATTATTTCTTTGAGTCATTATCTTACAACCAAGTTTTTCCCTATTATCAATTTATAATAAATAGTTGTTGTTTTTCTATATTACTGTGAAATTAACTAGTGAAATTAACATTAAACTATTTAAAAATTGCATTAACAAATGGTATTAATAATTAATTACAAAATAATACAAAATAATTTTAAATGGTTCTTAAAATTTGTAACTGTTTTTAACAATAGGTTTAACAACTATAGGTACTGACAAATCATAGGTATTGATGGTATCGGTATCGAGAATCGATAAATTATGGTATCGACTCATCCCTAGTTGATATGCTGTAGGATAGGATTTTGTCACAAGAACACCTTTCTTATTTAGCAGATCTAAGGTAAATAAGATCTGCAGATCTTACCTTTTGATTACAAGCATCCCAAAATTAGCGTTTTAAATATAAATTAATACTAACCATTGCCACTGTTAGAATGGAAGTTGGCATAGTCTGCATCGTCTGAGAAGCTTACTCCCTTTCCATACTTGTTTCTCGTGACTCTTCGCCAATCCAAGTTATTTTTAATGATAGAATCAACGTTGTAAACACTAGTTGCATGAACAAGTGTTTTTTCTTGGACTGAACCGTAGCGTGATTTATATTCCATTTTTTTTAACTCGTACATCCCACGGAGATAGTTATTATGAACAACTCTCACTTTCTTTATTTCGAGCTATAAAAACAAAAAATTATACAGTACAATATTGAGCACGAAAACCAAACTTCTTGTTTTGGCCAAACCCAAAAAGCAGGCACATTTTTGGTCAGTCAAAAATATTTTCTCATATCAAGGATAAAAATTTATAACAGAAAACCAAGGAAAATAACCCCCGTCGCAGCAAACCTGCGTACTCAGCGTATTTCCAATGCATATGTGTCTCACTACTACAAAAAGCGACTTACCAACTTTCATAACATTACATTCATTAATAAGTGATATGTAACATGTTATTTATTCTTCGTAAGAATAACTTGAGGGCATTAGGGCAGTTATCAATATAACCGGGGCCGGGTTTTAAGTTTAGGAGATCTTGGGCTCAAGAGTTTTGTCTCTCTTTCTACATAACACGTGTGGGAAATATAATAACCGTTTTTATTTTATAAAAATTATTTTTGAGTTAAAATTTTACAGCTCTGATGTGTTAAATAAATTGACAAGTCCAAGGTATTGGAAATAAGTTTAATCTCTTACATAGTTCTAAACATTATTACCAATTTGGAATTAAATTAATATTAAAATTAAACTTCGATGTCTCCTACAAATATGAACTTTAGAGTTTGTAAAAATAGCTAAACAATAAGTTTACTCATATATGACAGCCTTGCAAAAATCATACTTGATCAAAGGATCAAAAAAATGTAAGAAGTAATGTAGGAGTACTCTTTTACTTTCCCCCCCTTAGGCCTATATGGTATATGGAGAAAGTATTGTTTTCGTTAAAATTTTCGAATTTGAGTTGTTAGTGGAAATATTCGTTTTGGTGCTCCCTAAACCCAAAAAAGTGATTTTTACGTGATGTCTGTCTGTCTATCTGGCTGTACGGATGTGTACAGAGCTAGAACCCTAACCAATGGACCGATTATTATGAAATTTGGTATGCAGGTACTAATCCACTCTATCTCCAGGCTTTTTTCATTTTTTGGAATGTTTGATTTTAAAGTAAATTATCTCCCAAAAACCGCCAAAAACATGAAAAATCAAGATTTCTCAAAAACGGCTCTAACGATTTTGATTAAACTTTAGTCGAGTGTAGAACTTTAGTTTTCCAACAACATTACACCACCCACATTTCTGTAAAAATTCAGGTTCAGAAATTACAGGACTTAAAATATCAAAAATTCAGTTTTTTGGATTTTTCATAAAAAACACATGAATATAAAAAATATTACCATTCACCATTAAAGATCTCAACAAAAAAAATAATTTAGTATTTTGAATTACTATTCTACGATTACTGGTTGCAGAGAAAATTTAAATTTTCATTTTGTGGTAAACACAGTACGTTGTCCAATGTTATTCTTATGGGGAATAAACAATTACTATTTCTCTCTTATTTATTGATCAATTTTGTTCAAACTTGATATGATTGTCAAGTTAGCATTGACCAACAGAGGACATTTGAAATATGTTGCCCCTTAATAACCCTGAGGGAATAGGGGGCATTTCCCCTCTTAAAAACCACGTGTGTAGCGATGGATTCTGTAGTGCCCCCTAAACAGGGATTTGGGTGGATATTTTTGAAAACAACTTGTTAACAAGATTTTCTGTATATTCGACCGTGCTTTGTATTATATATTTAGTAAATAAAAAGTAATTTATTAATTAAAGTTGGGCTAAAAGGGAGAAAGTATATGTCAGATTCATGATACCGTTTATTTTTTATAACAAGGACTATTTACTTCCAAAGAAGTCAATTTATAAATCCTTGCTTTTTTTGAGTAAAAATATCTACGTTGTCATGTCTCCAGACATTTCATTTTGGAATTCCAGTATACTTCCAGTATTTCCAGTACAATTGTTGACAAAATTCCAGTATTACACAGCAACATTACATTTAAATAAGAAGCGAATAATAATAATGTCATTATAACAATATTTTATCATGGTTCAAAAGACGACAGTTAAGTAACTATTTTATAAACTGTCAATATAATTAACATATTTCTCCAACAACAAAATCTACACAAGCGTAAGCAAATATATGCTGTTTATTTTATACTTAAAAAGTAAAAAAATGAAATTCACAGTTGGAACTCGGAATTAACTGTCAAACCCTTAATTTTATGTTTATTGGATCGGAAAACAATCTTATTTTAGTCAACTCCAGTTCACAATATGAAATTCTAGTATATAATAAAAAATCCAGTATAATTCTAATATTTTCAGTATCAGCAGACACCCTGTAGCCTATACAACATGTTTTTGGATTTTATCTGCTACCACTTAACACAACCTAGTTTAATGATTTAAAATAATAAATTATTCCTTTTTAAGCTCAACGAAATGTTCAAAACTTAAAAAAAATTTGTGTATTTTAAAGTAAAAAAGACAAAAAACATTTGTATAATTTTTGTAAATGTTATGAAACGTTCTGAAGTTTCAAAATTAAAAACATGAATATCACTTTGCACATTTTTGCCAAATGACATCGAAATCAGACGATTTTGTCAAAAGTTATCGCATGATATATATATAGATAGCCTACATATGAAGTACAAACACCCATAAAACCCCTCTTCGGATAATGTGAGCTGTCTGGTTTTCGAACTCGTTGAAATAAATGTTACTTAACACATCTGTGACAAATTTAACTAAAATTGGACCCTTTTTACAGGTGTTCTCGTGTTAACGATCACCAAAACAGTTGAAAACTCTGTTTACTATACAAACACATAAAAATAAACTGGAGCAGAAAGTGTTTAGTGCAGTTACATATGAGTTTCTAAAAAAAATTGTTTTATACCTGGAAACTACAGATATAAATATATCAGTTACAATAAAAAAAATATATGTTTGTTAACAGTACGTTATACTGTACTTTTACCCTTCCAAGATGCCACCCACGGTAATAGCTTTTCCCATAGAGGAAATTTGCTAAAATCAAAGGTTGGTTTCAGAAAGTTAATGTGGCTATTATTATTGTAGGAGTTGGATGTGAATTGAGGAAACCGTGTGTTTGTACTTATGTGTTATAATTCTCACAACGAGGGCCTTGTTAAATCTGTGTAGCACCTGGCACAATACCTTGAGACGGTAAGCACTTCTAAACTGGAGACTCGTATAATTATTCCATAATGCTAATTTTAATAAGCATGAACTGTTTTTGAAGTGTAATGAAATTAAGAAAAAAGTGTTTTAACAATGACTTTAAGAAAACTTGCATTTACACAGGACGACAATACAAATAATATTCAGACACTGTATTTATGGGCAGATTTACAAATAGATTAGTATTATTAAAGCAATTGATTGAGAAAACGATACCAATGGACTGTCTCATGGAGCCTGATCATGACGGAGTGTCTGATCAAAACTGAATGTCTTGTACCATTGTTTTAAGTATTGACTGTCCTTTTCATAATCACAGTTGCCTACAGGTGTAAATATATGTTTTTCATTTCATTTAATTTATTTTATTCAACAATATATACAAAAACTTGGCCCCAAAATTATGTAGCAAAATACACCCCTGTAGCAGCAAACCTGCGTACTCGGCGAATTTCCAATGCATATATATGTATCTTAATACCACATAAAGCCACATACCAAGTTTCATCAATATACATTCATAAATAAACGATTTATGACATTTTAATTATTCTCCATAAGAATAACATGGCGGCTGGGTATGCAGAGTTGCTGAATCAACGAACACAAAAAATGGGGTTTTAAGCAAATAACAATATAACTCAAGAACGTAAAATCTCATATCAAATTTCATTAATTTATGTTCATAATTAAGGGAGATAACACGTTACTTATTCTCCATAAGAATAAAATGTGAGTTGAGTACGCAGGTTTGCTGCTACGGGAACTATCGGCCAAAAAATGTTTTTAGTGCAAATATCAATAGGCCACAACGATATGAAGCACAAAGATAATAAGATGATAAAAAGCAATTTTCTTATTCTCCATAAGAATAACATTGGACCACGTACTGTATTTAGCACTTACAATATCTCTGTAACCATTTGACGTAGAGCAATGATCAAAACACCAAATTGTGCGTCTTTTTAAGCTGATTCCAATGTGAAAAACTAAAATTTGACTTTTTCAAAAATTATATGTAAAAAACTCAAAACCCCATTTTTGGGGTACAAAACCCTCCCAAAATACCCCTTTGGATAGGTCGATCTGTCTGGTTTTCAAACTTACAGTCATAAATGCTGCTTTACACGTTTATACCAAATTTTGTCAAAATCGGACTATTTTTACGAGAGTTATCGTGCTCACGGACACACAGGAGTATATGTATATATAAATATATACAGTTTTGAACAAATGGTGTTTTTGGCATCTGGGGACCTCAGAACGAAAAGTTATCATGGTCCCGGGCCTAGGTCTTACCATGCCGACTACGGTAATAGCTTCTTCCCTATAGGGGAAATTCGCTAATTCCCTTATAGGAAATTAGCTAAAAGTACTTTTTTTTTATTTGTATGGTACTAAACAACATTATGATTATACTTTAGTGTTTTAAGATGCAATTTATTAAATTTTATATAATTTAATAAACATGTACCAAGAAATTCTTTAACTTACATCAGGCAAAGAACTCATGATCAGCAATTTTGCAGTCAATTCTTGGTAACTGTCAGGACAATCCAGATATTCGTCATTCCTGTTATTGTTCTCTTTTGCCAAATACTCCATCAATGTGTGTGCCATTTCTGAAAAAGAAATCATGTAAGATGAAAGAAGACAGATAGGTGTGGTTGGGGGGATGGTCCTGGTGTTTTTATAATATAAAAATCATTTTACTATCATGTAAACCTCAACTTCTCTTGGTTGTCTATTTGGGTACAGTACAATAGCCTATGCTTCCACCAACTATTCGGCTGCGAGATGTTGGTCTTTGACATTCAATATAGGCTATCGGAACTATCGGAATCTATCACGAATAAAATAAAAAAAAGGCTATTATAAACAACGTTTTCATTGCATTATTTTCTTTTAGCACTAAAAGTAATATATATCTTTTAATATAAAATGGTAGTAATTTATATTCAAAAATAATAATATGAAGAATGTACAAGGGTAAGATCCGTTATTAGTGCATTTCATTACGATAGTCAAGGTGTGTTTTTGTTTATGAAAATCACCATGTTCAAACTCATTTTATTTTTTATTGTTATTTATTTCTATTCAATAAAGGTTTAAACCAAATATAAAATCTTATTAATGACTAATAAGTTTGGTTTGCAAAATGTTACATAATACTAGCTGGTACCCAGCGCGATGCTGCCGCAGAAGAGGCATTGAATTTGTTTTATGTCGTAATATAGGTATATACATATATAGGTATATATAAGTGTCCATAGGCATGATAACCGAGGTAAAAATAGTCCGATCTTGATGAAATTTGGTACCAACTTGTAGGCAGGATCTATTTTCATGATTTGGTATTTTTATCATCGCTCTATGTCAATGGGTTACCGAGATATAAAAGTGCTAAACAAAGTACGTTGTCCAATGTTAATCTTATGATCACAGATACCCCCCCCCCCAACTATTCCCACCTTAAACCAACAGTTACAATAACAAAATTATATGTTTGTTAACACTTGTAACAAACCTTTAACCTTGTTATTATAGTTATTTTGTTTTGGGGGGTGTGAATTTTGTATAAGGAAAATTTTATATATCGCTTATTAATGAACAAATATTAATGAAATTTGGTATGTGGCTTCATCTGGTTGTGGTCTATCCTTATTTGCACAAAAAACAATTCTTGCAGATACTTCCCCCCATAGTACTCAGCCCCCATGTTATTCTTATGGAGAATAAGTCAAACCGTATGTCTCCCTTAATTATGACATTAATTAACAAAATTTGGTATGTAGTTTATTCACCTCTTGATGAGTTATACTGATACTTGCATAAAAACCCATTTGTTGTGCTCCTTGTTTCAGCAAACCTGCGTACTCATTTCCCATGTTATTCTTATGGAGAATAATTAAAATATGGTACACATCGCATATTTATGAATGTAGATTGATGAAACTTGGTATGTGGCTTCACCTAGTTGAATTGTATTGATATTTACATCAAAATTGTGTCAGCAAACCTACATACTCATCCCCAATGTTATTCTTATATAGAATAATTAAAATATCGCTTATTTGTTAGTATATTTTTATGAAACTTGGTAGGCGTCTTTATGTAGTATTAAGAGAAAAATGTGCATCGGAAATTCGCTGAGTACGCAGGTTTGCTGCGACGGGTGTATTTTATTAAAATGATTAATACAAATTTTGCACATTGTTATGAGTAAGAATCAGTATTTATAGTAATCGGTAATTAAATCGATATACCGTTATCGATTGTAATCAACAAATCGCATCCGAATTTTTGGTGGACGCATAACCTACTACACTTCCTATATTAAAATAACATATTAACGGCCATCAATATCTGAAAGTTCATCTAAAAGAGAAACCTAGTTATTCTAACACTTCCTCTAAGAGAAATACTAATTTCACATTTAAGAACCTTTTTTTATCTTCACCAGAAGTTGATATTATATAGCCGACTCAGACCTCATAGAGGCACACCAATTTTACTAAACCAAATCTGATAGTTGGTGACCGATACTGCCTAGTTGTACTGAAAATACTGCCTAGTTGTACCTAGTAGTACTGAAAACAGCATGCAATTTGTGATGCCTAATAGTAATTAATTCTTTTATGCACAGATACGATTGAGTTCTTTCAACCTTGTGGTGGTTAGAGGAAAAGGTAACAATGACCTTCCTTCTGCCAATGGGTAAATTCAGCTCCTTCACTTCCCCTTGCTGTGCACAAAGTTAAAATAATACAATTACAGGCAGTAGTCTGATGATTTTTGCTTTTATTTTTAGTTAATTTTCGATACAGCCATATTAGTCGAGAAAGACAAAAACATTTTTAAAATTATCTTGAGAAATGCTTTTTAGTCCTCTTTACTTGACATGCTTATAGATCTATATAGTCAAGAAAAAAAAGGTCGTTTGGGGCATAGATTTCCAAAATTTGGTGTGACAACTTACACACTGTAGAGGGAGGGACCTGGGTGACAGATAGTTTTATCAACATATAAAGTGTTACTACCCTGATACCATCGTTTAGGTTCCTTTTTTATTCACTAGATTTCTATAGTTTCAACCCGTTGGTCCATTTTAAAATCATTCGTCAGACTCAAAAATCACTTCCATATAAAGATTGAAGATCGTTGGCAGTCATCACAAAAACAAAAATATAAACATTAACGACTAAAACATTATACTGTGTAAAAACTGTCAATGTATATTGTTTATGTTTTGTTGATAAGTGTCATTGATGGAATACTTCAACGATCTTCGTACCTATTGAAACAATTTATTTTGTGTCCAACCGGTGATAATGTGACTATGATAATATGAGGTTGAAACTATAGAAATCTACTAAAAATAAACATTGACGACAATATCAGGGGAGGTAAACTTTCATATTTTAATCATTTTAGGAGGTAAAAATCATGAATAAAATTAAAAGTTTTCTCAATGTGAATGCCAAACACAACTCAACTACTACGACAAGATAATAAATTATCTTAACAATCAATTTACATAAGCTAACTCAAATTTTAAGGGATAGAACCATTGATATCGTATCTCCAACTTTCGACTTCTTGTTTGTAAATATCCAAGAATAGAACCATTGATATCGTATCTCCAACTTTCGACTTCTTGTTTGTAAATATCCAAGAATAGAACCATTGATATCGTATCTCCAACTTTCGACTTCTTGTTTGTAAATATCCAAGAATAGAACCATTGATATCATATCTCCAACTTTTGACTTCTTGTTTGTAAATATCCAAGAATAAATTTTGGTGTTATGAATACTCCTACTCCATTGGGACACCCCTACTCCTTCTCTCACGTCCTCTTAACCGGAAGATGGTAGGTACTCTATGCATGTTTTACAGACGTCCGGCACAAGTTGTGCATGGTTTGCATTACCAAGTGCAACTGGTTTGAACATTACAAAGAATGTGCCAAGCTTGTGAGTCAATATGAGGATGACTATATACTTAATTATTTATGCTTATCTTAGATTTAGTGACTCGGACTATTGTAAAAAACCTGAATGGTTGCAATACATAATTTGAATCCCTTAAAGCATTATTTTATTATTTTGATTGGGAGGCGAGGTGGAAATTACTGTGATTGTGGTTTGTGCGACATTTACATGTTATAATAATACCCCACCCAAAATTATTGGGGAGAGGCACAGCCCCCCTTTGCGTCCCCCAAATTATTCCTGCGACATTAGGCTACCTGGAAATTGGCAATTCTCATAAATCCGAAAACGTCCAGTTCCTATTCCAGGTAGGTATATATTTGATGTCTATTTGACATTATCTTTCATGGCTCTTGTTAACCTAATGCCCTTAATGAGTTATTTATTCCCCAGACCACGGCACTGAACGCTTTTATTTATAGCCACTTTAAATATGAATAAAATATGCATTTTTGCTGCTTAAGTAAACTCCACAACCGTAAAAAAACATTAAACGTGAAACAAATAACTTGAAACATCAGTATTAGACACATTAAGTCAATTTAATAGGCTACTATATAACTTATCCAGTTCAATGATTTGCTGCTAATGTACTATGTCAAAATAAAATTTTAAAATTGATAGATAAATACAGGTAGGATAACTCTAACTCTAAATAATAAACGGTATCAGGAAACTGACACATACTTACTTTCTCCCTTTTAGCCCAACTTTAATGAATAAATTACTTTTTATTTACTAAATATAGAATACAAAGCACAGTCTAATGTATAGAAAATCTTGTTAACAAGTTGTTTTAAAAAACATCCACCCAAATCCCTGCTTTGGAGGCACTACAGAATCCATTGCTGCACTCGTGGTTCTAAAAGAGGGGAAATGCTCCCTATTCCCCCCCCAGGGTTATTAAGGAGCAACATATTTCGAATTTCCTCTGTTGGTCAATACTAACTTGACAAGCATATCAAGTTTGAATGAAATTGATCAGTAACTAAGAGAGAAATACAGTAATTTTTTTTTATTGCCCATAAAAATAACATGGGTAGGCCCTACAACGTACTGCGTTTACCGCAAAATGAAAATTTCAATTTTCTCCGAAACCAGCAATCGTAGAATAGTAATTCAAAATACTAAATTATTTAGTTTTTTCAGCTCTTTTTAATGGTGAATAGTAATATTTTTTATATTTATGTAAAATCCAAAAAAACTGAATTTTTGATGTTTTAAGTCCTGTAATTTCTGAACCCGAATTTTTACAGGAATGCGGGTGGTGCCATTTTGTTGGAAAACTAAAGTTCTACAAACAACTAACAATTAATCAAAATCATAAGAGCTGTTTTTGAGAAATTTGGATTTTTCATGTTTTTTGGCAGTTTTTGGGGGATAAATTACCCTTAAAAATAAAAAATAAACGCCTGGAGATATCATGGATTAGTACCTACATGCCAAATTTCATAAAAATCGGCCCATTGGTTAAGGCTCTAGCTCTGTACTCATCCACACACACACACACACACAGACAGACATCACGTAAAAACCACTTTTTTGGGTTCAGGGAGCACCAAAACGAATATTTCCACTAACAACTCAAATTCAAAAATTTTTAGGAAACAATACTTTCTCCATATAGGCCTACTATGTATAAAGGGAGAAAGTAAAAATCTATTGGCCTAGTTATAGAATATTCGAAAACTTAATTACATCCAGTAAGAAAATAAATACTTAGATGGATGACGTTATCGTCCTGTAGGCCTACATGAATATCCTGGTTATTAGCTCCAATGGAACTATGAGATTCAAACCTACCCTAAAAATTCTTTGAGGGGAATCCTTCTCTACTTTCATATTGATGTATTGCTGTAATGGGGAACAAATATTAAGATCACTCGGTACTAGTATTCAATTACCATATCAAAGGATTTCTCCAGGGATTACCATATTTTAGAATATATAGTTCCAGGGGATTTCCGCAATAATCAAGAAATCTCCCTTTTTAAATGTTTCTAAAAAAATGTGTTATATAACACAAAATGTTTGTAGAAATCATATTTGGGAATGAAAGGTATTTACGTTTGCAACCTTTTCATGCAATGATTGCCAAAACTAAACCCTCTCTCCAACGAGCTTTCCCTGTATACTGTATAGCGTCTATTATTTTTAACTCTTTGGCTACCTTTTGGGCATTACATTTTACATAGACTTGAAACGGTGCTGGCCAAGTAAGTGACCCAAGTAATCGCAAACCCCCCGGGTAAGGAGTTAGGTACTAGCTAAAATCTCCTCTTTTTCCCACATTGACACACATGCCAACCCTATACTAGGACCTAACACGATTAAAAAAAAACGTTTAATTCAACAATTTTCAGTGAAGCAAAATTAATACCAGTAGGCCTACTTTGCTGAAAAAACTACCTCTTAGATCTTTTCTATTTTACTATTTTCAGATTCCCCTGTTCTTTCTGAACAAAATGAATAAGTTGGCTTTGTTTAGTTCTCATTTAAAATTTATACGAATTTTCAAAAAAAGGTCTGCAAAATCGCCAAAATTGGTTGGCCATTCTACAGTTTTTGGGTGGCCACTGCTAGGGTTAAATTCACTTGTCTCAAATAACCAGCGTGAAGTTGATAAATTAAACAAAGCTGAAAAAAGTTAGAAAGCCAGCTTAATTAACCACTGTCTATAATAAATGCCTACCTTACACACTTCGCACTGTACCTACTTCCAATGATACAAAGACGCTCTGTAAGAGGATACGAAACTGAACACTTTGGTGGAAACGATATCACCTTATTTCTACTGATAGCAACACAACTGTGTGATTCCCCCGTCTTGCACTTTATTTGGCGCTTATCTGTCAAATGTCAAACGACCTCACCTCTAATGCGCCGGCCGGCACTATCAACCATCGCGAATGCGATAGTCGAGGTTGTTCTGAGCTGTACTCTTTTGAACAGCTCTCTGCTGAACAACTCTCAATTATTACCTTTTTGAACTACATTAATTTGAATCTGTAACAGCAAGGTGAGGCAGTTCGAACATGAAGTAAACTTCTGAAATAGTGCTAAAGTAATTATTTTATTAAAAGTATTTATACTTATTTATGCATCTAAGAACAAGTACTTAAACGATTCTACTCAAAGAGATGAGTTGGTTTGGAACTGAACTAATCTGTTCCTCTTAACTGCGCAGTTAGATTCGGCGCGCCGGCGCCGGCGTGTTTGTAAACAATTCCCCGAGCTCTGATTGGACAAAACGAGAACAGGACCGCGAACCAGACACTGGTTTCAAACCACGAAAACAGCTGTCGCGGTGGGGCACGTTATTTTTAATTGTATTGTACAGTAAATTAGAACTTGTTGTATAAACTATAAATACAAAACTATAATTACAGCTATTCTCTTAGGGGAAAACACGCGATGATTTATAATTTTATTTCAGGGTCAAATTATTGTTTTATTTTATTGTTTGTATTAAATGAAATAACTAAGCATACGCTAAGTACAAAATAAAGGTACAGTATATGGGACAAACCTTTTATGTAGTGTTTCTCAGCCATAGCAGTATAAATAATAACTGAAGTGAATATAAGAATTTGTCATTGCATTAAATGTGAGTCTTCTAAAAGTGTGCCTATAAATGGGTTTTATGCAAAATAGTTTTAAATTTACTACAACTGACATGATGTGGGTCATATCAGTTAAGATACATTTTTTGAACTTGGAGTTTATATATTATTTGTTTTCAGGTCGGGTAGATCTCAACAAGACACACAATGGCTGACGATGAGGTAAGGTGAGTATCTAAAAAGAATTGACAAGGTTCTGAGTGCTTCTAAAAATAAGGTATTGTTCTCATAAATTCAAGAATAAAGAATCGTTTATTTGCCATTGACATTAAACATATACATGCATTAGCAAAAGTCTTAAAAGTCTAGCTTATTTGGCTACGGTCATAGTATACAATAGAAGAAACCTGGAGCAAATGTTATTATTATTATTTTTTCTTGGTATAAACAGAACACTTAACTAAATCAACCCTCCAGAAAAAGTGAGAATAACAAATGATAAAACATACCTAATAATTTAGACAACAACAAAATTTTACCATTGTATAATAGAATTTAAAGAAAAAACATCAACAAGGACTATATAGAATTAACAAAACAGTTAACGTAACAAAATAAAACCATAGCGACCATATGTAACCATTGTAAAACCATATTTTATGCTATAACAAAATAAACTTTATAGAAATAAAATTAACAACAGTAAATTTTTTTGACAAAACGGAAGTTTAAAAACATGTAACATTGTTTGATTAATACCAACACTAAAACGTTTGGATAATCCTACTGACCAATATTTTAACCATGGGAAGTACAAATCTATGGAGTTATAGAGTGATAAATAATTATAATAACACTTTTACTGACATTAAAAAAGCACAACAATTTTTACCACTGTTAAATAATAAAATCAATGTTGATATTCATTAATTGACTAAAGAGTAAAATAAATGCTTACAAACTAATACATCTTAGAAATATAAACGAATAGAAAAATTGTTAAACTAAATAATATGTTTTAGATAATACTAGCTGTTACCCGGTGCGTTGTTGCCGCAGAAAAGGCATTGAATTTGTTTTATGTAAAATACTCATTAATTTTCAATATGAGCTCGTTCGCTTCACTCACTCGCCTCCCGGATGAGCTCGTTCGCTACGCTCACTCGCCTAAAGTTATATAGGGAGATATAAAACTTTACGTATTCTCCATAAGAATAACATTAGAGATGAGTATGCAGATTTGCTGCTAAGAGGATAATCAACAAAAAATCAATTTGTTGTGCAAATATCAATATACCAGTACTAGGTGAAGCCACATACCAAGTTTTATCAATATACGTTCATAAATAATAAAGATTTCAAATTTTAAATATTCTCCATAAGGATAACATCGGACAACGTACTGTGTTTAGCACTTTGAATATCTCGGCAACGGTTGGACGTAGAATCACAATTTAAACACCAAAATGATTGTTTTGTAGAGCTAAACTGATTGGTAAAAGCAAATGTGAAGTTTACAGTAAAATTAATTGAGGAGAAGCTAAAAACCATTTTCCCTTAAGATTAACATGGGAGATTTTGTGAACACTTTTTTGGATTTTCTCCGCAACCACTTAACCTACGTTAATGATTCAAAATACTATATATCATTTGTTTTTTTAAGCTCTATAAAATGATCAAAACAAAAATTGTGTGTTTTAATAATCTCAGGGTGAAAAGTGCAAAAACTGATTTTTGAAAAATGTTGAAACCCCATAAACACCCTTTTCCATGGTCCGATTTTTCTGGTTTTCGAACTTCAAGTCATGAATGTCACTTTACACATTTGAGCCAAACTACATCGAAGTCGGACGTTTTTTACTCAAGTTATCACATTCACGCACACAAACACACACACACACACACACACACACACACACACACACAAACATAGACTATATCTATATATATATATCATATACATATACAGTATATAAATTTGAACGAATAGTGTTTTTGGCATCTGGGGACCTCAAAACAAAAAGTTATCATGGTCTCGAGCTTAAGTCTTACCATGAGACCTACGGTAATAGCTTCTTTCCTATAGGGGAAATTCGCTAAAACTTGGTGCTTCACCTGGTTAAGTTATATTAATAATTGTATAAAAACACATTTCTTATCTTTTTTGTTGCAGCAAACCTGTGTACTCACCCTTCAATGTTATTCTTATGGAGATTCATGTATTCATGTATTGAAAATTTCATTAATTTTTTCATTAATTCAAATTTCATTAATTTATTAAATCATTAATTCATGTATTAATTCATGTTTATTCATGTACTTTTATGAAACTTGGTGAGTGGCTTTATGTGGTAGTGAGAAACATATACATGCATTGGAAATTCACTGAGTATGCAGGTTTGCTGCGACGGGGGTATTTATATATTAGATTTAAGGTTTTAAAAATGGTGAATGGAAAATTTGTATCCAACACCATTTATATTTGAATACTGCTTAATACAAGTTTATTTTTAACATTTTGATTACTTTAAACGTGAATTAAATGTTGTATGTTATTAAGTAACGGACATAAGACGGAAATGAAGAATATTTGACACACATATATATATTAACATTACAAGTTTGATTTAGGTGTAGATATTTGATAGTCTTTTTTAGACAGAGTATAAATGGCCAGATATACATATACAAAGACCTCTTTAGATACATTTTAACGCAAATGTAATTCTAAAATAATCTGTTTCGATAATGCACTTGTTTTACCTTAGATGACTGACTTTATTTAACATACGTCTGATTAGATATTTTCATTGTAAAGTACAAACTTGTACTGTCGATCACTGATTGCACACGAGAACGTTTTGATCAATTTACACCGAGTGCAATGAGTCAAGTTATCAGTGTCTAAGAACGTGCTAATCTTTTAAAGGTCAGATCAGGTGTAACAGTAAATCCTCTTTCTCCTTGTCTCTGATATAACGTTCTTCTAGAATATTCTTTTTAAATTATCCTTGCCTAGTGTATAAGTTACGAATTTTTATTGACTCTCTAATAATTTCAGAATTCCTACAGAATAACTTATATGACAAAATCATTTAGAATATTTTACATCAGTATTTAAATATAGTAGTTCAATCATTTAACTTGTATTACTACCTATGCATATATTTTATATTAATTTTTGTGCCTTAGTTGTGTTTTCAAGCAACTCAAATATAGCTGAGGAAATAAAATGTCATCGCTTTTTAAGATTAAATAACTTAATAACTGAATACTGCCGAACATTAGTAGACACGTACAGTTTTACTATCTGTTTGCTCTTTCCATTTTAATTTCTGACAAAACACCTGAACAATACAACTAAGTCTTGCCATAAGAAGCATATTTATAATATGGCTTTTTAAACTAATATAAAGATTTAGAATTCAAACATTTTTCATTCAATGATGGGAGAATTTTGTGAACTGGCAAGTATGGAGTCAAAGTAAAGTAAAATATTTATTTTTAATTTATGTACCATCTGTAATACAAGTTGCAAAAATTGTTCACTTAACTACTGGAAACGAGAATTCTACATATATCAAATCCAATATAATAAAACAAAATTAAATAATAATAGTCATAAATAATACTCTATTTACAGATGAGAATAAATCTTAGTATTTAAATCATGTAACATTCATGTAAGTTTTTCTATAACACGTTTCCTTAGTTTTAATTTGAATAATTTAGAGTTTGATTCATTTTAAGGTACCAGTAACTTAAATTATATTTTTTCTTCTAGAATTAAGTTAATGTCAAGAGGTTACAATATTTTAGCGAATTTCCCCTATAGGGAAGAAGCTATTACCGTAGTCGGCATGGTAAGACCTAGGCCCGGGACCATGATAACTTTTCGTTTTGAGGTCCCCAGACCCCAAAAACACCATTCGTTTGAAACTGTATATATATATCTATATATCTATATATATATATATATATATGTGTGTCCGTGGGTGCGATAACTCTCGTAAAAAAGGTCTGATTTTGATGAAATTTGGTACAAATGTGTAAAGCAGCATTTATGACTTTAAGTTCGAAAACCAGACAGATCGACCTATCCAAAGGGGTATTTTGGGGGGGTTTTGTACCTCAAAAATGGGTTTTTTGAGTTTTTACACATAATTTTTGAAAAAGGGAAATTTTATTTTGTTTCATTGGAATCAGCTTAAAAACACACACAATTTGGTGTTTTAATCATTGCTTTACGTCAATTGGTTACTGAGATATTGAAAGTGCTAAACACAGTATGTTGTCCAATGCTATTCTTAAGGAGGATAAGAAAAATTGTATATCTCGCTTATTTATCAACTTATCCTGATGAAACTTGGTATATTGCTTCATTTCATTGTGGTCTATTGATATTTGTACAAAAACCCATTTTTTGGCCGATAGTTCCCGTAGCAGCAAACCTGCATACTCAGCCCCATGTTATTCTTATGGAGAATAAGTAACGTGTTAGCTCCTTTAATTATGAACATAAATTAATAGAACTTGGTATGTGGCTTTACCTAGTTGAGTTATATTGATATTTGTATAAAAACCCATTTTTAGGGTTCCTTATTTCAGCAAACCTGCATACTCAGCCGCCATGTTATTCTTATGGGGAATAATTAAAATGTCATAAATAGTTTATTTATGAATGTATATTGATGAAACTTCGTATGTGGCTTTATGTGGTATTAAGATAATATTATATGCATTGGAAATTCGCTGAGTATGCAGGTTTGTTGCTTCGGGGGTATTATTTTTATATCTGCTGATCACCTGATAATGTCAAAAGGCCTTTTTCTTACATTTGCTTTTCTTGCAAGATATATTGTTTCATAAATGTACATAAACTGTTAAAATATATATTTAAAGTGAAATTTCACTGATTCTTCAAATTATTAAAGACGATCTTATTGCTCATTTCTGAACTAACCACATTTTATTTAAATATTGTTTAAACATATAGTAGGTACTGACTGAACTGTGAAATACTAAATATTGGAATGAATATGGGCAAAGTACCTATATAATTTTTGAATTTACATTTTATAAATATGACATATTTTTAATGCAACCAGAATTAAGTAGTTTTAACGATGTTTTGATGTAAAAACAATTTTTCTGACGGATACAAAATTACAGAGCTAACTTTCCATGTTGCTTAAAATGGGTAAGGGCAGGGGAGGGTGGGGCTGGATTGTCACTATAACTCTACTGTACTATGGTATACAGTGGTGACTGGATTAATATCGCTTATATGCAATGTGATATTGCAGAGAGACCTCTTACTATCCTTTCTCTGTGGAATGGACCAGTAAACTGTGTAACCAACTTGAAACGCTATAGTAATCTTCAAGACCACAAGGACGTGTATGATATGAGTCCTGAATCCTGGATCCTGGCCCATGCTTCCTCAAACCTGTTGTCCAAGATCCCATCCCAAATTATCACATGGTTCTTGTGGTTGCAAAGCGATGCATTTGATGAGCATTATAGTAATGTTTCCAAGTTTGTAAGCAGCATTAATTTTAAATTTGTACAAGTGTCATAGCTGTCAGGTCCCACTAGTTGTTTTTATAAGATTCGTAAGTTGAGCTGTTTAAAATATATCAAATTTTTTGAAACAAATTTATTTCTATGAGTTGAATAGTTCTCAACAGTTCTCTTGATTTTTAGGCCTATTTTAGAATTAAATTACATTAACAATTGCAGTTTACAAAATAGTTATACAAGCTAAATAAGCTTGAATTTTAGGTCTTATATTTTAAAATGGAAGAAGTTATAATATCAACTTTAAATAATATGTATTCTGTGTCCTGACACTATGAGTGGTATCCTGAGTTGTTTACTGGACAATTCATATTCTCAGTGTTGTTAAACCGAAGGACTGAAAAATTCATAAGATAATGATTTTTGGCAGTCAAGAAAAACCATTATTTTGTATAACATATTATTTTGAACTACTTTTTGAATGAAATGTTACACGTTTTTGTAACTACGGGATTTGAATAAAAACTATTTTACAATTCTTCAAAATATAGATACATACTTATGATGTATTCACATGCAAAAAGGTATACATATAAGATGGTAATACATGTATGATATTATTTTGAGAAATTACTCATAATGAATAGTCACTCTCTTTTACAACATTTTGTTGATGCATTTTCTTAGTTATGTTATAAGGATGTAGGAAGAGAAAACAGCAGGGGTGGGTTTTAAACTCCCTGCCTATGCTTACAGTTTTGAAGCATTCAACTTGATGTATATAAAATATTATTAGAAACTAGTTGACCATGCTGGCTTTACTAATTTAATTTTTTCTGTCTCTTTTATGATTTTTCTTGACTGATCTTCTGATTCTACTTGAATGCTCCTCTACCTTTCAACATGAAGACTTAGTCAACAGACTCTGCTCTCTGTAGATATGTTAAGGTAATTATTGCTTTTTATCTTCCCCCCTTGCTTGGTCTGTGTTATTTCCTACCCCTCAAAAGACAACTCCACCATTTATTTTGTTTAAATATTCATAAGAGTTACGTATACTTTCTGAAAGCTATTCAAAACTTAGTAAAACTGTTATGTACAACAATTTTATAACGTACCTAATATAAAACTTTTACCGAAACTCCGGTCTCACACAGGCCCAGTCTGAAATTTAAAAAATTGTATTGGCAACACTTGCCATTTCCCTTAGTACCTTCCAGTAAACTAACCTTCTTTAGAACTATACGGTTATTGTTAATTTTTGTACAGTTTTATCTGTGTAAAAAATAAAATAACTTCCGGAATGCTATGTGAGGCAGCTGAATAGTTCCTCAGCTGAATAGTTCCTCAGCTGAATAGTTCCTCAGCTGAATAGTTCCTCAGCTGAATAGTTCCTCAGCTGAATAGTTCCTCAGCTGAATAGTTCCTCAGCTGAATAGTTCCTCAGCTGAATAGTTCTTCAGCTAAGGTTCCTCTAAAAGGTTCAATGCTAGGGCTTACTTAGCATTGACAGTAAATGGACTGGTCTGTGAGACCGGGGTTTTGGTTAGTCATAGTTAAATACATCAAGAATATTTATAGCAGCTAAACAATATACTAAACTTACATTCAATCTATTAACAAATGTTGTAGCTATAAAACAGGCCAGGTTTCTCAGGCCAGGGTTTTGGTTAGCGGAAAAATAGGATTTCGATAAGAGTGTTGATGCTTTTTCTAACCTCTTAAATTGACAAAAATAAATCATTACCCAAAATGGTTTTGTTATATTTGTAATTAATTTGCGTATAACTCAGATAAGAGTGTTTACAAATTTTGTATGAAATGGTGGACTTGAATTTTTCTTTGATACGTTTTATGTTTGATATTATTGATACATTTCTTATGAAAGAGGTTTAGTTGCTTAAATTACTGGAACAGTACAACATTTTTAGGCTTACATAATTTAAAACATATTAAACTTATATTACCAAAAATATTTGTACCAAGTACCAACAATTAAAATTGTCTAATTTTTTTAATAAACAGTGCTCTCAGTTTAGCATTTTCATTTTAAATAAATCATTACTGGTATTATTAAATTATTGCAGAAATGTTTAAAGGTAAACTTTCACAAAACAGTCTTGTTAAGTTACAAATAATAACTTCTTTAAACTTACTTTGCTTTATTATTTTCTTATAATTAAATATGGTATACATGTAAATACGTAAATAACAAATGTTATTTGGTACCGTAACACACAAACCAACAATTGATGTAAAATATGGTAACTTTATAGTTTAATTTAAATTGCATAGTATTGATTATAAAAGTAAAGAAATCAATTTTAAAAATGTACAATAAAATATTACTTTTTCATATTAAAAAAAATACATTGAACTTTACACTTGTTCAAGCACATTTACGAGATTAGATATACTCAAAAAAGTTCAGACAAGATATATGTATTGTAGCAACGATTTGTTTCTATAAAAATAACAATATGTTTAATAAAACAGTGTATAAATAGACAATACACTGAATCTTAAGTGGAAAATGGCTGATTTATGTTTTGTATAGTATTGTATTATCTGTTTAATAAGTAAATAATTCAAATTAAAGAATTTTGAAAATAGTTTGATCACTGTGGGAGTTAGTATTGTTTTCTTGGGAGGGCATTTTCCTCTAAATTAGATCCCTAAAAAAAGTATGTTTTAAGAAATAAAGTTATTGTGTAGATTGTTTTTTATTTATTTTGTTAAAGAAAATTGTTTAAAATTTTGTTTGATATCAATATAGCTTTCATTCCTATTTCGCTTTATATACCAGGTTGATTATATTATTGAATTTTATAAACGTTAAACTTATATACAATTAGTTTTAAACTTACAACTTAACAAGTTATTTAATGGAGTCCTTCCTCTAACTCAACTCACAACAGTCGGCCCAGTTTTTTTATAGAAAAATTATCTGTGATTATTATGGGGAAAAGATTTTGACAGAAAATGTTGGTTGCCATTTTTCACTTGTGTTCCTGCATGTTCCTCTAGTTTAGGTGTGTCTGGCCTGGACTGATGTACATATGTTAGGTTAGTGTGTATAGATGGTAACTTAGACCCACGACTTCAATGTGGTAAGCATACCATTGTTTGCTGTGTGAGGTATACTAACCGGACATCTGTGCATTGTCTTATATGTCTTATTATATTACAGAACATCTCACTTCCCATCAATGTATATTTTTAGATACGATCAGAAGGAATTTGTGTTTTATTCAATATCATTTAACACACATTTCACAAACCATACTGTGACTATTATTTTTTTACTCTCCCATCTCTTTGGTTTTTTCTAGTGAGTAAAATTTGATTAACAAAAGAGATTTTTTCTTTTGAAACAAAATATTATTTATAGTATAAACTCTTCTGGTAGTTTTCCATTCAAGTTAACAAATTTTTAGGAACAAATATAAAGAAACAAAATTCAAGTTTTGTTCTAATGTTCAATTAACAATTGAACATTGACATTTACAATATTATAATTCTATATTGGACACAATTCTATGAAATATAATGATTGATATTTCAAATAAGAAAAAATTTAATTACTGAAGTTTGGTGAAACAGAAGGGTCATATATTTGTATAAAAATCATCATCTTTTATACAGTACTGCCGTACTGAATGCTTTGAGTATTGTTACTTGATGGGAGATAACTACAAGTATTGTATACTAATCAGTGTACACTAATTGGAAATAAACACCAAAATCTGTAACTTTTATGATATTATGACAATGTAGAACGAACAATTTTTTCCTTCATCAGCTTCTCAAAATCATTGCGACTTTTCATAGTTTTCTGTGGTTGTTTTAAGCGATTTAAGATTTTCAGCATTAGAAATCACTGAATTTGTAGTCTGTCTTATCTAATTTGTGGGTGACTTTATCTAGTATCTTACCAAATACTGCATTAACATCTCGTAAATGGCTAACAAAGTGTTAATATTTCCTTGATCATAAAATTTCACTATTTGTAGAATTGTAGAGAAGTGTATTGTCAAAATGCTGGTAGTATTGTTTTTTTTCTGCTTCTGTACTTTAAATATATGTGCAGTTGCCTTTTTTCAACTGCTTTTGTACACAGTACTTTTTTTATTAAACCTGTTTTTGTATATTATAAAATATTGATTATTTATTCAAGTGAAATAGATGTTATGTATTTTATTAAATAACTATTAAATTGTAATAAACAAAATTATGAATTTTTATTAAACCAAATAAACAAACAGTAAAATTGGTTACAATATAAAATATTTTTAAATAACTGTGCAAATGAAATAATTTTCTATTTGAAATATGTATATTATGTGTTAAATCTGTTGAGACAATACATTTAAAAAAATTTTGTATGCTCACGTTTCTAAATTTGTTTTTTTTTTTTTTTCTTTACAGAAAAGGCGCATTGAGGAGGTACTGTCCATTTGCAGGCTAAGTATTACAAAGTGGTAACTATACAGATGAGGTAATATAGAATCAGTCTCTATGTTTTACATCAATGAAGATAAGTCAGTGAAATGATGGTAAAACTATCCACAAAAAAACCTGCAGAGAGGATAACTTCCCTGGAAATAATGGAGTTGTATGAACTCTTGGGAAACTAGAATAAAGAAAACATTCGTTATTTGAACAGCTGAAAAAACTAGTAGTAGAGATTGCTTTTTGTAACAGTAAAAATGATTGTGTTTGGAAAATAGAAAGCCCGATATTTAAAGGCTGTTGAATAAGAAAATAATTTATTTGAATTCAATTAAGACTGCTCACTCATATGAAAAGGTGTTTTCACTAGAAGATATAAAATTTGAAGGTGGCAGCATAGACTGCTGAAATATATGTATCACGAAATTGTAAATAATAGTTGTGATTAAATATAGTGTTGTTTTGATGTGATGATATGATTTCGTTAGTAAATTTAAAGTGAAGTATAAATGATTTTAGATAAAACCTTACACCTATTATCAATGGGTCTTTAATTAACTAGTAAACTCAATATAAGGTCAGAGGGAACTTTTAAATTTTAAAACATATAATTAGAAGATTTAGTTAAAAAGTAAGGAATCATATTGTTCTGCTAACCATTTTCAGATTGCTAAACCAAAAATATAAACAACCGCAGATTGTTAAAAACTATTGTTTTTTTTCATTAATATTTATCAATTATTAAACAATTATGCATGCACCGTACTATACTACTGTATTTTATTTATAGCGTTATTTGCGCTACACTACACTAGATGTTTCAACTTTCGACCCCTATTTAGCAACCTACAAGAATTACTATCAGCATAAAAACAGTGTATTAAGATCTTAAGTTTCCACTGAAAAATAATTTAATCAATTTTAATCATCTTGAAGAAACACTTTTACTACTAACAATATTTCAAAACAAACAAGATGTTACAATGAACTTGAAGGGTTACTATTCATATTGTAAAATACAAAAAAAATTCCAAACTATCAAAATCTAATATAACAAATTATACTTAGAAACACGACCCAATACATATTCCAAATCCATCGTTTTCCCAAAATGATCCCGGCAGGATAAAGAGTTCTTATCTACTAACCAACTATTTAAATTTTCTTTAGCGATTTGTTTCAATCAATCAAACTGCTTTATTTTACAAAATAACACTTACAATCATATTAATTTATATACTTTTTAAATATCTTTCTTAAATGAGTACTATAATACTCAGAAGAACCAACGAGTCTATCACACTGTTTTGGCTACTCCATAGACCAATAAAATGTGACTTATTTAATTTATTTGTCTTTGACAGGCAAAGAAGGCAAAACAGGCCGAGATCGACCGCAAGAGGGCGGAGGTCCGTCGTCGGATGGAGGAAGCCTCCAAGGCGAAGAAGGCCAAGAAAGGTTTCATGACCCCGGAAAGGAAGAAGAAGCTTAGGGTGAGTTCCCCGTTTATGACTTTTATCATCGAGCGTACACTTTGGTCATAGAGAAGCTTAATCCTCTCTACTTCTCACAGTGCTAATAATTTCTCATGAAAAGTGCTAAGAGGAAAGAGTGTTGTGCAAGAATAAAAATACAATTTCTACTAAAGTGCTATGCTTGATTGAACGGGCAATCAAAAGGGATTATCACTGCTTCTAAAGAATGAACAATCCAACAGGGTACAACTGTTTCACAATGAAAACTGTTTCCCACTTTTCAGATTGAACATGCAACAAACTTGTTCTTGTTCTTTAGTATTTCTCAGAATAATCAAGCACTATGATACGAAATATTGTTGCATTGAAAGGGTTAAATATAAAGATACCTACTTGCTGCTCTTTGAGCCAACAATACATATCCATGGGATGTCAACTATGACCAGAGGAACAGTAACAACATATTATAATAAAGATAATATTTATAGTTTTGTTATTGAGCAATGTAAGGACTATAGGATAAAAAGAGAATGCTTAAAACATTTTTATGTTTAACTGTGAAAAATCAGAAGAATTGAATAAGGGTTTCGTATCTGAGGTACGAATATCTTGAGGGAAATTACTTGAAAATAAATGTATTTGTTCAGTTGCTGTTGAGAAAGAAAGCTGCTGAAGAACTGAAGAAGGAACAGGAGCGCAAAGCTGCAGAAAGGAGAAGGATCATTGAGGAGCGTTGTGGAAGGCCGAAGAACTTGGACGACGCTAACGAAGGTATAAGACGATATTTGTGTCTTTGCAGAAAACCTTATTAAGTAATTCACTGAACTATACATTATTTTCTGTAAAACGCACAGTAAAAAACTCAAATTTTATCTAATAAACAACCCTTTTATTGTAAATAAAAACAAATATTTACAAAACTATCCACAGTGGTAATGTAATATTTTAGTGGACCTGTTGCTCTAAATCGAGCAATCAGCTGTTCTTATATACTGTTTACCTATACTACTGTGTACCATCACCTGTTTTAGAATGAAACTGAATTCAAATTATTCCCCATGTTAATCTTATGGGAAAAAACATACTTTGAGGGTGGCCCGTGCCCTTCATATTAAAAATATCGAAAATTTAAACCACTTTGCACAACTACGAATCTGGGCTATTTCTTTTACACCTTAATCGTCAAAATCGGTCCAGGAATCACGGAGGAGTTCTGTTTACAAAAATCGGCTTAGCGTATTATAGATAAAGAAGAAGAAGAAGATGTGTTTATTTACAATGAAAGTGTTGTTTACGACATAAAACGTGTTTTTTTTACTGTTGGTGATTATGAACAACATGTAAAATGGTCGGTAAAAAGCTATTTTCTGTAAAAGCGTCACAAAACACACTTGTTTAAGTTTTGGAAACAAATATTATCTACCAAGAAAAAAGTGTTGATAGACCTTCAAATATTGAAAATCATTAAATTTATAGTGACTTTTTATAAAACTTTTTCATAGCAGAAAAATTGTTGAGGATGCTTTTACGTTTGTGGAATATATATTTCTTGCATAAAAATGTATATGGTTTACACCAATCATGAAAATATAGTTTTCATTTCATTAAACAAGTGTTTACTTTGGTTTTTCATAACTTCTAGCTGTCAAATAGTCGTTGAAAATTTAATTGCAACATTAAAAATGTGTCCATTTATTATGGATATACATTTTATTTTATGTGATGTTGTCTGATAATACTCGAAAATGCAGTTAAAATAGTGAAACTAACTCAACAATCGAACCAATCATTCCAATGTTTCATCAAACCTCAAACAATTTTGCATTTAAGTTTTACCTTCTTCATCAGTTCAAATCCACTGTAACGTTTTGCAGCTTATAATAGTACTGTAGTTTTATAGATACTAGTATTGTTTCAAATGATAAAACTGGCAATCACATACAGAAATGTGCAAGAGTCTGATAAATAGTACAGCTATTTTGTTTTGCACCTTTTAATGAACACGAAATTGACCTGTCCAACAGAGGATCTTAAGGCAATTTGTGTGCTATACCATGAGCGGATCCATGCCTTGGAAGACAAGAAGTTTGACATTGAGTACATTGTAAAGAAAAAAGATTACGAGGTCAGGGAACAAACCTATATGTCGATGGAGGAATGAATGCATATGAACAGTAACAATGTGTTAACCGTCGATGACAGTAATTTCATCAATATTGCTCTCAAATGAAGTACCGAATGCCAAATGAAGTACTGAATGCCAAATGAAGTACTGAATGCCAAATGAAGTACCGAATGACAAATGAAGTACCGAATGCCAAATGAAGTACCGAATGCCAAATGAAGTACCGAATGCTTCAGGTTCTTTTAGGTTACTGAAAGAATCTCGTGTAAAATTTATTACTTGGCAAATGATTATTTTGAAATTACAGAAGAACATTTTGTTTATTATTACAAACATTTGTTTGTAATTTACAAAAGTCGTTTGTTTTTTTATTTAATTGATGAAATTATTGTGGCCAGTTTAGGAAATATCCACAAAGTATTTTTGGCTGTGACCCTTCTGAAATTTTAACTCCCTACATACACTCGCTTTGGATGTTCAAATTACATCCGGCTTTATTTTTTTTAGATTTGCAAGCTATTTTTATGTGTAATGCCTTTCAATTTTGGTTTTTGAAACATAGTTTTTAAACTGATGCTTATTTTTGAAATGGAAATATAGAAGACTGCCCATGAATGTTTTAATGCTGTTAGAGCACAGCAAGTTGGCACGAATTTATGTGGAAAGAATTTACCATCTGATCTCTTCTGTCTAAACTTTCCAAACTCTTCTTGAACAAAAGGTAGAAACAAATGAGCATTGATGATGTTTACAGTAAATATTTATTAAAGCTTACAATAATATTACACCTTGTTCTTTATATACACCTCATATTATCTCACATTATTATCAATCATTTGTTTCTACTCACCAAAATTACACTTCTTTTTGTGTCCTTCCTACATGAATTTATGTTCTCATCTTTCTTTTACATCCTTTACAGTCCAATAATTTTCTCTTTGTTAAAACATTTTTCCTACCAATTTCGACACATTTGGGGTTCAGGAATACATATTCTTGCTTTGAGGTTGTTTACTTATTTGTTTGTAGGTTTACATTCTGTTTTGAATGATAAAGAAGTATTTTAAAATGGTTGTGAATGTTCTTTGGTATGTGTGGCTATCGATTCTGCTCTGGAGTATTTCTGAAAATAAAATAAATTGATGGCACAATTAAAAGCATTTGTGACTGCTTGTCATAGAGGCACTCAAGAAGATCTGCAAAGAATACCATGCCCGAATCGCTGGCCTGGAAGACAAGAAATTTGACATAGAGTATATTGTTAAGAAAAAAGACTTTGAGGTTAGGGTGGTTGAAATTTTGTTTTTTGATTTTAAAGCTAATTGCAAACTACCCTTGCACCGCTGAAAATTCGCCAGTAACAGCTTTTCTTCAATAAGCTCATCAACATGTTCAGTACCTATCTAAATTGATAGAGAAACTAAATCGATTAAAGTTCAAAATTTGTTAGAGTAAACTCAAAAAAGACTGATTAAGTTTGGTAATATTTTAATATATAATCCTGTATGCTGATGCACAAAACTATAGTTTTAGTATTTTGATTTTAGTTTTGAATATTCGTCTCACTATTATGAAAAGCTTAAAAAAATAATAACTGTTTCTGAGCTTATTGTAAGTCGTTCAACTCAACAAGTTGACCAGGATCTAAGATATGCTGTAATTTTGCCAACATATTTAACAGTTTAAGCCATACTGGTCTCGCTTTAAATTGTAATCGCTAGCTTATTTATTTACCTACTAGTAATGAAAATCCCATGTAAAGTGTCAGTTTCCCACCTTCGCTTTTCGAACAAATTTTTAAAATCCCTCGCTACTTTGTTTTTTTATGGTTCATATCCGTATTCTTCAATTTAACTGATTTTTGGTTATTTTTAAAAAGGTTTTTTTCGCAAAGTCTTTCTGTTTTTGTATCTTTTAACCTAATGCTTATCCCGTCCAGATCCATATAACAGTTCTCACTACTTTTTTTTGTTTTTGTAGACATTGTTCATTTTTGTGTCAAAGGATTGGGGTTTATCTATTATTTAATTCAATATTGTTTATTCCAACTATAATATTCGGTAAAATAAACAATCTGCGTTCCAATATTTATCCCAGCTTAGATTTAAGATTAAGTTTTACTTGTTAAAAATATTAGGAAAACAGTACAAGCCTAGGTTAAAAATGGTTATTTTAGTCATAGATTTACAAAATGAAGACCCAAATACAAATCAGTGTGACCTAAGTATAAGCTTATGGTGAAATTTTGCCTCCCTTTGATACTTATTTATGTTTACAATTGTATATCTTTCGACTGGTCCTAATTAACTGCTTTAAAACAAAGATTTAAACTGCAAGTTTAGTTTTAAAGATCAAGGAAACCAATCCAACAAAAACATTCAAATCAGAGTCAGAGACCGTCTCTTTTTTAACTCTCACTTATAACCTTTTTAAAAAGCAATTTTGGTACCAATAGCTAATATTTCATAGACCTTAAAAGTAGTTCAAAACTATCACCAATAAAATCAAACTTATCAATTCTAGCTAAAACCACGCCATAAGCTTTAGTTAGGTCATGCGGATTTTACTACCATACTGTTATAAATAAAAAGCACTTATGACTGCTTGCCAATAGCGACGCTGAAGAAAATCTGCCAAGAGTACTACAATACTGTGGTTCGCCTGGAAACCACCAAAATAGATATTGAGTTTGAAGTTGAGCGCCGAGATCTAGAGGTGTGGTTGTAGTCAGCTGGCGGTTCAGACGTCACTTTGTACATATAACCCAGCAGCCTCCGCCAGTATATTTGAGAGCTGCTTCTGTATTCCAATATGGTTTTGTAATTTCACTCAGATTTTTAGTCATTAGTGATCTCACAAATTAAAAATCGATAATACACTATGATTTAAAATTTGGGACATGGTTAGCGTCTATGGCCGTTATGGCCTAACGGTTAGCGTCTTAGAATTCAGTTCAAGGGGTCACGGGTTCAAATACATGAGTGTCCACAAAGATTTGAAGGGTTTGGACCGCTTTCCCTAAAAACATTTGTGTGTTCTCTTAACAAAAATTAATGGTGTTGGAATAAAAAAATAACTATTTTTGATCCATTAAAATACTGACTACAATAACTTACAGACAGTTTATTTTTTGATTGATATTTTAGTCTGACAAACTACGCTAAAATTATTTTATATTATTTCCCAAGATGATAAGTCTAGGATTTAAAGATGGTCTAGACCATCTCATTCATATAAATCTGCATTTTCATATAAACTTATATTAGCCAATAAAAAAGTTGGGTATATAACAACTGTAAAGTAAAACAAAAAAGTCAAATTACATTGAGTAAACCATTCTAAAAATTCCATGCTAAAACATTCGTGTTAAAATATTTAAAAAAAATCTTCAAATTAACTGCAAAATTTCACCTTGAAACTATAAAATTAAAAAACACTAAAACAAATTTTATAAACTAATAAACTTAAAAACAGATTACTTTTTCATTTATCATTTAAAATTTAGCATTTTCATTTTATTTAACTTTTAATGGTTTTATTATTTAAGAAAATGCCCTAAGGAACAATCTGAGTGATTTTACAAACAAAGGTAGAGCAATAGCTTTTCAGTAGGAGCACTCTGCATCTGTTTCTGCAAACTCTTTTTAAAGCTCTTTTTGGGTAAATATTTTATAAAATTTAAGCTGTACTTAGCTTTTTGATTCCATGTAGCTTGTTCTGTAAGAGACTTCAACTATGTGGCATCATTGTCCCAAGTAGAGACTTGTAATTTTTGATTACAGGGTCTTGTAAAAGTTCTCGAGTAATTTGAGAAAAATTACTCTCTGCCCCTTATATGTTGTGGTTAATTTTGGACTGTATTTGTTTGAGGAATTAAAATTAATTGTATAAAGTAGAGTTTAAAATATTAATTATGATACTTTATTCAAGTATTCACTGTATTCTTTTTGAATTAAATTAAAAATGATAAACCAATTTTTTATTAATATTTCAAACATTTATCTGTTAAATAAGTCAAACAAACCCTTGGCAGAAAATATATTTTGATAGTTACCTTAATCAGTGTTTTATACTGTAACACCTTCATTGGTGTAGTTTTTTCGTCTATCTGAAACTGTCAGTCATACTGAGCAGATTTATCTCCAATATTGCTGAAGTCTCTTCTATAAATTAATAACAAGTAGCTTTTACGAAGACGTGTCAGTCGTTTATTCTTATTCCTACAGAATACTAACACCAAAAGTTTCTAATTCATTATGCTATTATCTATATGCTCTCCTTCTTACAAGTAGGCTATTTTTAAAGAGGGTTTTTACTATAAAATATTAAGAGGTCGTGTTGAATAAATATTTATTTTTTTTATTTTTGTACATCCAGTTTATTATTCTAAGTTTGATTTGATATAGCACATTCCGATTATTATTTCTATATTTGATCTCTTTAGTTAATATCCTTAGAGGTTGACCATAATATGTAGAAATCAACTAAGATTTAAGAACATTTTTCATACCGTACCAACGTTTTATTTAAAAGATTAGATATCCAACCTCGATTAAAATATTAAAACCCCGCTTAACGGGACCTAGCTAAACCAAAACCCGGGTTAACAGGAACGGTCTACAAGAAATATTTAATCAATAATAGAGAAGTCCGGCGAATGACTCATGGCGGACCAAGAGACTGTCTGCCACGGCGGTCACTGAACTTAGGGGTTGTTTTGCGGGTTTTGCCACATACCTGATCCGGCCGTGAGGGGTGGAGGGTTGACTCATTCTGTATTTTCCGCATTCCTATATCGCACTAAAGGATCAGTGTACCATGAACCCTCACACCTGCTGCAAACTCAAAGATAGATGTTTGCGTATTTTTCCGAAATTAACCTTGAAATACCAACAGTTGATTATTTGAAAAATTGGGTTATCCGGACCGGTCCCGCCCTCATTATTTCGGTTAAGCGGGGGTTTACTGTATACCGGAGAAATAAATAATGATTGGATAAAAAAATAATTGTTTTAAGTTGTACAAATCATAAATTAAGCGTGAAACTTCTTTTTAAACATTACAAACTGGACATGTTATACATTTAAAACACCTTTCGCTGAGTTCAAAATAAATATAAGTGGAGATCCAACTAATGAATGGGTCAAAAGGCAATACATTGAAATACTTCATATAATTAGCACAAAACAGACCAATTGTTTTTTACAAAGACTTTCAAAATGTTTTTAGCGGATCTTCAAACAGTATGTAATCAGTATTACGAACGGTACGCCCAGCTGGAAGAGGATAAATATGACCTCGAACGTAAAATCATTATGAGAGATATGGAGGTAAACTGGAAAAAGTGGAAATAAAATTTGTGTCAAAGATATTAGCCTAGCGTAGGTTGGCGATGTGTCTATGTTTCTAATACTTGTTTAGCCATGGAACAATGTAACTGTAGTGTAGTCTTGTCAGAAACATGTTCAGTGCTGCACACAAAATGTTTCATTTACACTAGGCTCAGTAAATGCTAGACTTTGTACTCTATGTCCTGTATTGCAGCTGAATTACAGACTAGCTGCATTGAGTTCTGGGAGAAACTGTATGATCTAGAAGGCGCTAGGTTTGACCTGGAGAGGAGTTTTAGGCTGAGGGAGTGGGAGGTACTTTGGAAGCCAACTTTCATTTTATCCATTCGATCTGGTTCTATTCTGGTTATTGAGTTTGCAATCTTTTGATTAGTAATACAAGTTTCTATGTAGAATGGTCATTTGATAATTTTTTTAACGAAGCCATTGAAATAATTGGATTGAAGATTAATTAAATTAAATTTGCTAAAGTCTGGATAGTTTTACTCTTAATAAATTGTATACACCTTAACTTTTCTCTAAAAAAAATTCATGCAGTTTAATTGCAATGTTTAAGTTATAACATACTCGTACATTTAACTTTTTATTCTTCTAAGTTTTGAATCTTTTTCAGCTCCACAGAATACTGAAATGTTTGAAAAAACTTGCTATTCTAATTTTGTATAAAGTTCAGATGCTTTTCATACTCAATGAATCATAAAATTGTTGGGTAAAACTTTAAAAAAGTTATCGCTTTTCTATGTTGTTAAATACTATTAAGATAAATTGGTGTTTCATAGAGATACAAACATTGCAATCTTAGTTGAAATACTAACCACAATAGATCCAATACTAGAGATTTTGTAAAGCGGATGTCATTCCAGTTGTAGTATTAACATAAGTGATTTGAAGTACATTTAACTGAGTAAAGTACGAGTGCAATAATTCGGTGGTGGTTTCTGTATACAATGTGTTTGTCTATTTTAATTTTTACTTTCACTGATGACAGTAAAGTTTATAATAATAATTTGTCAAGTAGTTTAATGTCTGAAACAAAATAAAGCATGATTTTGCTATTTAACTTCGTTACATTTATTGGTTAACATTCAAATTCTTCATTTGACAAAATGACATTGTATAAATCTCCTTTATACTTTTTGGATTGTTATAAAATATTATACACAATCTGATTACATGAAAAAAGATCATAATGGATCATAATTTAACTGTAATAATGGTCTCATCTGTGAAAATATTTTACTTGATTAACTGTTTATGACAACAATAAAAATAATTTTACACCACAGTTGATTGAAGTATACATTAAAACCTACATACAATTTATCAAAGTTGTTTTGTGTTAACTTAATTATGGATCTCTTAAATCTAAATAATTCAAGTTAACAGATGTAAAAATTATTTATCTATAGCTAAACTTATATCTATCTTTATAGGTCCATATATCTTTTTCTAGAATCTATCTTAATTTTGATCTGTATTAAAACATTTATACAAATTTATACCATAATAACTTACTCTAAAGTCATGAAAATAATATAACACTGGCTGGATGTTATAACTGAAACATTTTTGGTTCATAATGAGACATTACAAAAACTTAACACTTAAGTATAAATCACAAAACAAAATCATATCTGTCTGGTAAATATCAATAAAGATACAAATTATGTAGAATTTCTTTTTACTGCATTATTAAATAATTTTGACAGTCGATGACCAAATAGCAAAACGTTTAAAAGAAATAAAAGTACTGATTATCAAACTCAAAAACACTACTCGATGGAATTAACCACATAATAATATTCTTTACATCTCTTGATCAGATATTAAAACATTTTAAACAGCTTGTTTGACATATGAAGCGTATTCTAGTATTGGCATAGTGGAAAAAGCCTCATACAAGAAAACAATTCATGTTCATATACCTTTTGTTTATTATAGGATACATCAAAACAATATTTCTGATGATAAATTATCTCCAGTTTTTACCTTAAAACTCGGTTGGCGGTAATTTAAATTGTTGCATGCAAAACGCATGATTATATATAACTTGTATTCTTTTTGACTCAGACTTTTTGAAGGAGGTTATCAAGGAATATTATGACCGCATGTATATTTGTGAGGGGCAGAAATGGGATTTGGAGCATGAAGTCCGAAAGAAGGACTATGAGGTAAACCCACGAGGCGATTGTTGATGAACAGTTTAATGTGTTCAAGCGCGTCTATCACCTTGGGCTAAACTTCAAATATTAAATTATAAATTTAAGGGAGGTTTTGATTTTCAAAATTAAATGATTTTTTAAAAACAATAATATGTATGATATTAAATTTAGTTTAAAACAATTTTAAAGGTCACTAGAATGATAATTGTACTCTAAAAGACACTATACTAGAATACTAGGAGACTAGAAAGTAATTCTAAGGGATATAATACTTATTTAAGCGTTTTTAGTTTTAATACAAATTTTATTTTTGTGTCTAATACAAATAAAAATCTCACAGTAATTGGAGCCCCTTACTGGAACAACGCTGCTAGTAATTCCATACCAGGTATCATATGTAATACCGGGTACTCTAGATTATATTGCCAACAAATCTAATGCTGATATTGAACATAGTCATCCAGAAAGGTTTTGTTGTTAGTAAACCATAGATTCCAAGTTTTTGACCTGAAATGATGCTCATCAACTTTTAAATTACTAAAATATTTTGCAATTTACAATTATTATATATTTGTTTAAAAATAAATACCATCTAAAAATTAAACTTATAAAATTTATAATTTAAAACCTAGTATCAGTAATCTAATTTCAGTGTAAAACATAACCAGTTTGACTTTACATTAATTTAAATAGAAGCATTACTGTAAATGATTCGCCAAAGGTGACCCCCAGAGGTTAGATAACTGGCCCAAGGTGGCCCTAAGGTTGAATGGTGGGCCGATGGTTGTCCCAAGGTGGTAGGCTAATGCTTGAAGTGTGCCCTTGGCCAGCCTTAGTTTTCAAGTTTGCATAAAGGGTTGACCTGACTCTCTCCTTTCCTTTCCTATTCTCTATTTTCATCCGGAATTGTCTGAAGAAATACTGCTTCTTTCCTGTAATCTCTAAAAACATGCATGAGAGGTCAATAACTAAATGCTGGAGACCATAAAACTTTGGCATACATTAATTCTAAAGATAATCTTCTCGCTAAAATTAAATATTTATGTTTTTTAAGGGAATTCCCTAAAAATAATAAGATATTAGTTATGACTTGTCCGACTTTCTGAAGTATAAGGACTAATATGGTCTTTATAAATTTTTCTTAGAGTTTTTAACTTTAAAATAGCCGGTATTCCGTTTACCTCATGGGGATCTCTTACTTCACAGACATAGAATCTAATCCAGTACAGACTTAAAAGGTAAACATAGTAAAAATTTGTAGTTAAATATGAAATATTTCTTAAAAGAGCAGTTTATATAAATTCAATAAAGATCCAAAACACATGTGACATAAACCCAATGAAATATTTCTTTCGTAATAATAACATGGGAACTCTGAGGGCCAGTGGGACGGAGCCCTGAGGACTGAGGGGAAAATCAATTCCTTTCGAAACATTTTGAGACAAATCCCTTTAATTTTACACATCAATTGTCAAAAGCAGTCATTAAATAAAAATGTAGATGACTATACTAAAAATTCCTTTAGGAATTAAGAAGTAACAAGATAATGTATGCATTCACTAGTTCACGGTAGTTTGCTGCCGAGAAATTCAAATAGATTAAATGTCCTTGCCCATTTTGATTGAAGTTACTGTACAGTTTTACTGAACCCACGTTCAGTCCATCCTTGAATGTGATATTGCCTAAAAAAAATAAATAATAAGAGGTGTGATCACAATTTCTTGTAACGCTTTAAAAATTCTGAACTTTTTATGTGATTCATTGAAACAATTCATCTGAGTTAATTTGAAAGTTTTTAGTCATGATCAATTCTTGTTTATTAAGCAGTTTCAAGCCAATTTAAAAATAAAATTGTCTTATATCTTATGGTAAATTATTAATTCCCTATCATAATTTTCATCAGTATGTCAGACAATTTTATATTTCACCTCCATCAAAGTATATGTTAACAACATTTAGTATAGCTCATTTAGACTGAGCACATGACTACATTGAAATTCAACATAGGTTGATTTTCATCTCTAATTAATTATGATGATTAAGTTTAAAGCATAATTTTATTTGATGCTTTTTTAAATGTTTTGAGTGGGAGGGAAGTATGTGATAGATATTTTTTAATGAATGACCTTTTATTTTTAATCCGTTTCTTTTGATAACTATCATGAGTATAAGGTTACGTATTATTGATATAGAAAAAATTGCATTGTAGTTTCCAAAATAAAATAAAAACTTTACTCCAAATTTATAATTTCATAATAAACAACATTTTTCAGATAAAGAATCCTACTAAAAGATTCTAATCTTTGAAACTTTCCCTTTCAAGGGAGAGGATCATGCCATTTACTAAAGATTACAGGAAAGTCGTGATTGGGGTGGAAAGGAAAATTGTGCAAACGTTAGTGGCTGGTCAAGTTAGAATAGTGGCGCTTTTCAGCCAACGTTATCTGTAAATAAACTGAGCTTGGACGTCAAATCGAGGACATTGTTTTGACGCAATTAACAGATTTCGAGATTTGGGTCATATAGCTTAGAACTTTTAACCAATCGGATATCCGATTTATGTTTTATGTTGTGTTTTCAATGTGTTCAGAATTCAATGTGACACCCTTCCCATTTTCCACCACTCCAGGTCAGCCCTTTCATCTGAATATGATTTGACGAAACGTATAAACGAATGCAAGACAATTGCCTATCCTGCCGGTTGCTTTGCTGTTAATATACTAATGCTGTCCCTACAGATGAGACGGTAGCCGCTACCCCCTCCCCCTACGACTCACGTCAGACTCTCTGTGAGCCACGGTTTTGCTTGCTTGGTGTCCGCTCCCACTAACAACACTCATCTCATCCCACATTCCATTCATGCATCAATTTGTTCACTTTTATTTCTACGTCCTGAAAAATATTTCAATGTTGTTTTTTTGTGTTTTGTGACCATTTATATGTGCATTTTCTTATGTGTTTATGTGATAATATTTTATTTCAGAGTTGGAATGTTATATGTATTAGTAACAAACTACCAAAAATAAAATAATGTTAATTTTTAATAGTCTAAAGTTTAAGTCAAAGGTAATGCATTTTATTGATATGTTTTTTCCTTTAAACTAAAAATATTTTATTATAATTTCTCTGTGTTATTACGTAAAACAATTTTAAGATAAAATTAAAAAAATTAAATTACATATAAAAATGTTGCTACTAAATTAAAAACTGTAAAATCTTTTTGATTTTAGGCCAGCATTAAAAGATGTTATGACTTGTCACTTCAAAGTTAGAATATCGTTATGTACCTATGTGTAAATAAATATATTTAGGATTCTATTGTTTGATTAGTTTTTATGAAACAACTTGATTGATTTAAATAAATAAAATAGTAAAATTCAAATTTAAACCCTATTTAAAAGCATTATGAACAACAAAATATTAAAACCCTTACAAGGTATATTTCAAGTATAAGATAAAAAAATCAATATTTTTGCCGTCTTCTCTATAATTATGTCTGCAATTTTTACCAGATTGAAATAATTTCTTAAATTTATTTGATTAGAAAGTTGTTAAAATATCTTTAAACGTAGAGGGTTTAACTTAGATTTTAAAGTTTGTTTAAAATGTTACGTACAAAATAAGTTGACTTATTTTGAGTTTTATTGTTGCAAAGAAAAATAAAACTTGAGTAAAAGGACATTTAATTCCATTGCAAAATCAAAGTGGAAAATCCAACCAATTAAAAATAATATTTCTTCATATTTTACCGCATTGGAACTTTAACAGCATGCAACTGTCTAGTCATCTGTCTTTTAAAGAGATTTACGTACTTGGACATGCTGTTAAACTTGTAAAATATTCAACATTTAGGTATTTAAAAACTGCTATAAAACCTGTTTGAAAGACTACTGAAAAACAAAATGAAAATACGGTTTACATTATAAAAATGATTGACGTAAAGAATAATATCAAAACATGACTAAAAAATTATTAGGTTAATAATAGGACTAATAAAGAAAATTAACAATATGAAAATTAAATACTTTTTAAATAATAAAAAACGAAGTAGTTTATTATTTCTTAACGTAAATAACTTTCTTAATAACCTTACCAAGCTCTAAATGATGTGATTTATTAGATCTTATGTACAAACTAAACTCTCTGTGTAACATTTTTATGCTCTTGTAACTAATAGTCAACTTCAGAACTTAATTAACTTATGTGTAAAACTTTTTTGCTGTAAAAAATGTATCTAACCACTACTGTAACACAAGTAACTGTCTAACTATTGTAATTAAAGTATATTCTGCTTCGTCCCTGCTTCGCTTAACTCTCGGGATAGGCAATGACACGAATTATAAGTTGTATTTAAATATCGTAGTAATTTGTAATAATGTTTCTTATAGCTCCACACCCACCTAGTTCAAGGTAAGATCGGGATAATGATAAATTAATATTACATGTATAGTGGTATCCAGTTATTTGCATCATATTACACTTAAAATAAACCTTGTAAGTATGATTTATTGATACTGCCATTTAAAAATGATGTAAACAATGAGACGCGTTTTTAATAACTTTCCATTAATTTTAATTTTTGTTACTAAGCAAATATTTTATATTAAAGTAGTTCTTATGTTGAAATCTGATCTGTTTTGTAATGAATAAGACAAACAAACTATACAAGGCCATAAGTGGTTAAAAAAATTGATAACCTCCAATTCCTAATTCCTTATTCCTTTTGTATTCTTATAACTCTTTTTATGTTTAGGAAATGAGGTTTTTCAATTTTATACTGTTCATAGTTATAGTTGGTTATTAGTATTTATAGATTTTTTTGTGTTTTGTATATATGTTTTTTCTTATTGATTTTTGATCATTGTATTTTGTACCCCTTAGTTTAGTGAACATATGTAGGTGTGTAGTTTTAAATTTAAGTTGGTTTTTAAGAATGTTTTTGTCAGTTAACTGTGATGGTATACAAAACGGTTACTTTCCCATAGTATTAAGAACAGAGGTACACTTTTCACTGCAAAAGGGTGAAACGTTTTCTGGTGATAAATTTGGATTAAATATCATATCTAGTAAACAATTTACTGAATCTGTATTCTAAAAATTACTATACATCATATTGATTGCAAAGCCATAAATATGCTGTGATGTATTAATTACCAGTTACCTTCTAGAAATACATCACAATTGATTGGTTAAAAAGGAAACATCTGTAGCTAATATATATGTTTTACATTTAATTTCTTGTTACTGAAATACAAATTAGAAAATATGTGCAGCGCATATCTATAGTTCTAAATAATGTTTACATTTTGTCAATTTTGGCTAAAGATATTGAGATTTTGGGATTATGTATGTATATTTTTTATATTTTTAAATGATTTTTATTCCCTTTATCACTACCCAAATTTCACTTTTCAGCTATCATCTTTTCTCCTCTAACAAACACTATTCAGCTTAATACAGCTGTTTTTGTATTAATTTGTGTGGTTTTGAACTGCATGGTAGTTGTAAGAACAGTTTCTATATGTAGCATTAGAGTAGTTTTTATTTCTTCTAATACTATCATGTACTCTTTCATTCAATTGTTGTTGCATTATTTTATAAAACATAAATTTTTATACAATAATTTAAGTTTAAATATTTCTGTATATTTAATAAATTCACCAAGCAGAATTTTTTATATATTTGAAAAGATGTAACGTAATGCCGAACTAGAATTTTAACAAGTATAAATAGAAGTTTAAAAATGACAGATAGTATTTTTATTTTTATATGATGTTAATACAGATGTAACAACCACATATGTGATCTTATCACCGCTAGTTGATTTAAATGGCAATAAGTAACATTACAGAGTTTAAGTTATCAATAAAGGAATGTTTTCTGTTCCTGTACCATTTTCTTAAAAATTAACTTTTGTTTATTTATTTTTGTAAACATATGATTATGATTTTAATTTACCTGTCTTTGTGGTACAAATACCACAATTTCTCAAGAAATATATCAATAGATTTTCAAATTTTTTTTTTAAATTATATTTTATACATTTAACAAACAATCACTTTAATGCCTTATAGTAACACCAGTACTGGGTTTAATTTTAGATTGCAGACCTGAACAGCCAAGTCAACGACCTCAGAGGCAAATTGTGAGTACAATTATTTTGTATAAGATTTTGTAATGACTATACAGTGTGTAAAAAAAGTCCGTCCCCCCCCTTTAATGTTTTTGTTTGTTAAAACGAACAAATCACCTTTGGGGAACGATACTAAGTTAACCCAAATTATATTTGGACGTTATCAAAAATTTTGAGTGTCCCCAAAAATGGGGGATTTAGGGGGCAACTCAAAATTTTCAAAGGTAAACACCTTTTGAGTGACCCCTCATTTTAAAGAACTTTAAAAAAATAGGTGAATGGTGGAGGTTGGAGGTCTCTAACGTGTTTCTATCCAAAATGGCAGCTTGTCAAAGTTTTGAATACAACTCATTCTTGAAATCTGGCGTCTTAGACATTTAGAGTTTTAATTTCACCTTTGGTGACTTAAAACTGGAATGACTCTTGTAAAAATGCTATTAAATGATAAATAGTAGTATATAATGATGATAGTAGTGGTCTCTTTTGGTGATATTACAAATCTTGAGTGTCCCGCAAAAATGGGAGATTTTGGGGGCAACTCAAAAATTTCTGATGTAAACCCCTTTTGAGTGACCCCTCATTTTAAAGAGCTTTTTAAACCTAGGTGAAGGGTGACAGTTAAAGTAAATTTAACCCCTTCGAAAGGGGTTTACATTAGGAAATTTTGAGTTGCCCCCACAATCCCCCATTTTTGCGGGTTCTAAAAATTTTAAATATTACCAAAGAGACCAGTTCTTCATTTAATAGCATTTCTTCATCAATCACCAATATTTAATTATAGTATTAAATTTGTAAGATTCGTTATTCTGTATAAAATGTAGAAGGCAGAATATAGTAATTTAATTGTTACTCCAAAGTTTGAGCTAAAATTTGCATAAAATAGTTGAAGGTGGAAAAACCTTGTTTACAAATAAGTCAATATTTACATGAAATACCTAATGAATTTTTATAAGAAAGCTGTGCTTTACTAAATTTATCTGATATACTTTGATTACAAATTTAAAAAACCTTAAATATGGACTAAGAGAACCAGAGCAAAACTACAAAAAGGGAGTTTTAGTGCATGTCACAAAGGTTACAGGAACGGGAAAGGTGGGATCATAAATCGTAGTTTGAGTATTTCGATTGGGGGGGGGGGAATTATCATAATTGTAATTACTCTGACTTTTAATTTATTACAATAATATGTGCTCTCCAAATTGTTGGAAGGGCAACTGCCCCCCTCCCCCCCAGGTTACGCCTGTGGGAAGGACGTGTCAAAGCACCCAATTTTGGTCTTTTCGTGGGCACCTCCCACGACTTCTTATTAGGCTGCTCATCAGCCCTCAAAACTTTGGCTGCCCCTGCTCCTAGGATGACTGACTGGCAACTGGTTGAGCTAAGAACCACAGATTTTCCTACTCCCCGCTGCCATGGAGGTGAAAGGAAAGGGGGTTTGTTAGTTGCTGGCGTAGTGGTCAAGGCGACGGACTTTGGAACCATGGCAGAAGCCCTGTCGTGGGTTTGTATCCCGATCATGGATAGGAATTTTGTCAGCACTGTCTAGCGTATAATGTAACTGATCACCCCTGGCTTTGCTTGATATTTTCCAGACACAGGGCTGTGGCCCATGTGAAGGGGCAAAGTATAGGGAGAAATAGGCTACCAACCTTTCTTTTTTTAGATAAAATCTTGTTATTGATGGTCAAAGGATCATCCTCATTTTATCATGTATTCAAATTTTTTACCTATTACCGACTTCCAAGATAGAAGTTTTCAAAATCTGGTAAATTATCCTGGAATGCACTAGCTCTTTTCAATTTATCATATTGTTTTCATACTGCCTGAAAATAAACAAATACAAATAGGATGTATAATTTTTATTTTCAAAATAATCTAGGTTAAAATAATTAAATTCAAAATGTCTAAAACACAATCAAGAATTCATGGCTTTTTCATTGTTACAGTGTCAAGCCTACGTTGAAGAAGGTCTCCAAATATGAAAACAAATTCGCCAAACTGCAAAAGAAGGCAGCAGAATTCAACTTCCGTAACCAACTTAAGGTTGTCAAGAAGAAGGAGTTCACCCTTGAAGAAGAGGACAAGGAGGTAAACTTTTATATTTATAAATCTATTTTTATCTCAAATGGTAAAGTTTCTCTCCAAATTATTAATTCCCATGAATTTAGGAGTTTAGTTGTCTTCTCTTCTGATTCGACAGTTTGGCAACATTTACAATGCAATTATGGAAATATTGTAATCACCATATAGATACTAAATTTGTTTGTTTAACTTAAAATGTTGTGAGTAAGTTACTATGTAAGTATAATTCATACTCCTTACGAGTAAATCAGGAGAGTTCATTTATAGTAAATATTTAGTAATTTTCTAAAAACATTGCATTCCTCAACTTCTTTTCTTTTGCTCAACAGTATTCATTGTGTATTCAAATCAATACATTTAAAAAAAATAGTAGTACAAATAAAATTAATTAAAATTTGATGAAAATATTATAATTTTCCTTATTATTTATAAGAAAATATGACCTGAGCTACCCGTCTCTACCATTTAGTCATCTTCAGAATGGAAGAGGAACATCTGTTCTGCTCAAAGGCTTTTAGATATGAACTTCTTTTGCATTGTGAAGGTAGACAAAGTATGGTAATTAGGTTCCCTGACTGAGTTTTAGAAAGTAGTCAGCTGTTTGGCTAGCTTTTATAGAAACATATAAACTGTTGGTTGCCCAACCCATCAGTGTTTAAGTTTTGTACCACTGTTACAAATATGAAACATAGGAGAACAATCTTAATTCAGCGGGGAAATCTGAATTGTCAACAAAAACTTTAGACATTTCTTTATTGAAAGGCTTTATGTAGTTCAATGAAGTGTTTCTAGTAAGTGATTCTAGTAAAAGTTTCTGCAGTTTTTATTGATAAAAATATTTGTCCTCTTGCAAATCCTCTGAAGTGAATTCTGTAATAGAAAAACTCACAAGTATACATGTGCTTAGCCCCTCCTTTACTTTGACATCCAATATCTGGATATTAAGGGTTTAGAGAATAAGGCTGTAATAATATCAAATTGTAAGACGAAGTGTTTGATAAGCTGGCGTAACCAAGAATCTTTAGTGACCATTAAATAACATTTTGTTACATTAGACTTCGCCAAAAACATGGTAGATGCATATACAAATGATCAACACTAAACATTCATGGAACTTAGAAGAAAAACTGCTATTTCTTCAGTTATTTTTATTACAACTTTATATCACCCTTATTTTTCATCTAGGTGCTCAATTCAGGCTCTTGAAAATATTTGGTTGATTGCATTTCTTTTAAATCCTTAATGAAAGTTCTTACCTGGAGGTAAACTTTGTCAGTTTTAATTTGCCACACACTGCCTCCTCCCAAAATTCCATGTGGACAAAACTCCACCCACAGTCCTCTTATGGAGGAGTGCCCAATACCTTGAACCAGTTCTTACAAACTCAAACAAGTAACAGTGGTATGGGCAGAGTGTTTTGTATCCATGTCTTTCTTTGGACTGAGGCTGTTTTGTAATTCACAGCCCAAGAAGTCTGAGAAGGCGGAATGGCAGAAGAAATGAACATCGTCTCTTCATCTTGCCAACTGTTATATATAATTTATGGACTTTACAAAATTACAGTTTATTTGATAAATAACTTGTATTCCAATCCTAAATAAATATGTCTGTGTGATCGTTCAACCTCAGTGAATGTCATGCCCTCTGTCGTTTTTGTCGTTTTCAGACATTATCATTTAACTTTTGTAATGCCATAAATGAAAGAAAAAGATTATATTTTTAGAATAAAAAAGAGTTTTAATGTGAAAGAGTTAAAAACATTAGAATTCTTATCGTAAATTTTTGTATTGTTTTTTATTTATTTAATTAAATCATTGTTATACCTCGACAGTTATTAACAATAATAAATTATTTAGTACCTATTCTTGTTTTTGGGAAAAAATAAAATTATAAGAGTTCAAAACAACAACGCATATTTTGTTAAAAAATTCACTGTTTTTATTCTTTATATTTTTTTAAAAAGAAATTTCTATTAAAATGATGGCATTTGTTAAAGTTAAATTATGATGTAAAACTAACAAGTCCATTTTTGTGTTTTGCGTCTTTTTCAATTATAATTTGTGTTAGTGACCTTTATTGTCAGGCTTTGAACATTTTCACTGAACATTTCAATAGTTTGCTCCATACAACTACACTTTTGTGAGATAAAATATTTTAAGCTCAAATTTTTCATTATAAACTTTTAGTGTTTTTTTATATTAATTTATTTTTATCATAATGTCATTTAGCTCATACTACCAAATATTTTTACTAAAAACTCAAAAAAATATAGAAAAGTAAGTGGCACATTAAAAATCACTGGTAGAGCTACGATCCACACAATACCACATTCTAAAATGTTTGTACCAAACTCTGAGAGGTGAGATTCTATGTTTTATTGCACGTAGATGTCTTAGAGCGGTATATTTGTGTTAAATGTTGTCGCTTTGGTAATACTTTCAGCCTAATACTTATCTTCTGTGCACCACTGCTTGACCACTGCAGTCTTTGCACAACTTACCATTTCGTAACCACATCTCTAACAACATTCCTGTGACTGCAGCGGTCTTCGATGCTTTAGCTTATTTCCTATCTTGTGTAATTTTTACAAACTCATTTTTTTTATTTTTCAGGCATATTTTTCCTGTTTATGGAGTAGCCTCATCGATGTATATTCATTTAAGCTTTTTATACATTTATATTGTTATTTTTTAAACAAATAATTTTGTTTATTTTGTAATTTTATTGAATATTGAACTAATATAGCAGTATTATTGTATATATGAATTATTTTGTCTTGTGAGTTATTTTACTCTGAACATGTTTACATCTGACAAAAGAAACATTGTACATAGCTTTTATAAAATTAACAAACATTTCATCTGTAAAAAGTACATTTTGAGTGAGAATATAAAGAAGTGAAATACAAACATATATTCTGATTTTCTATTTTTTTAGTAATAACAACCAGTTAGAATTGAAAACCTAATTGCTTTTCATAAACATAAGTTAAATAACTAATCTTTCTACTCAAAATTTCAACTCGTTATGCTAATTAACGAAATATATTTTTTAAATATTCATAAAAAATAAACATACCTCATTTTAAAACTAAAAATGGTATGTTAAAGCAAGATGCCAACCAATTTTTTACTGTGTCCTCAACAAATATTTATCTTTAAAAGCAATTTTGAATTTAAATAAGTTACCAATTAAAAGTTTTAATTTTCCAATAAATATGAATTATTTACAAAAATTAACACCTTTCTATAAATGTAACTTAACTCTTGATTTTGACTTTTTTGAGAATTGTGAAATATATAAAATATTTATCTAAAATTAGCTCCGAATTTAATCAGTAAAACCTATAAACTGTATACTTCTTAAAATCTCTGAAATAAAGTTGTTTTAAATTGTTATACTTCAATCACAACAAAATAATTCAATGAGCACAACCAAAACTATCATAACCCAAACGTTCCTATGTTTATGGTTGTGGTAGCGGTTGATCTAGTGCCACTTTTTCTAACTACATGGAGTCATATATATATATATATATATTTATTCAAGGCAGTGTGAATCCCTAAAACTACCACATCAACATTACTTATGGGTTGGATGTGCCACTATAACATTTTCACTTGCTAGTTGTCTCAAGTTGGGATTTATTGCTTTATTTTATTTTACAACACTTTGAAACAGTTACAACCAACTGATTTGAAGTAGAATACATAATACAAGTAAAAAAAAGTAAGAACGAGAAAAAGAAAAAAGAAATATAAAAAAAATTGGCCCACTGAATTTGGTATAAATGTACAAATTTTAACAATATCAACAATGGTACTTCCTAGCCTCTTTAAAATCCGAAAATAAACAAGAAATGTTATAACTTTACATGTGTTTACCATAAAATACCATGTGCAACATGGTGTATTAAATAGTGAAATTATTTTCAAAATGTTAGTACTCTAAACTTAATCGATCATTTAGATAACAGTCACAAGTACTGGTAGTGAATAGCCATCAGGCTCAGCCGCAGCAAGTCAAAGGCAGTCAAATAACCGTTACCACAACCATTTCAGACTATTTCTTGTGTATGAAAATACTTCACTACTCAAAGTATTGATTCAACTTATCTTTTTTTCCAGAAAAAGAGCATCGTCGACTTCAAGAAGGATGAGAAGAAGGTAGTAGAGGCAGAGGCATAATGTTCTCCTCAAACTAATCCTACTCTTATAAAGTATTTCCCAATATAAATTATGTTTAAGTGACAAATTTATAAAATAATTCCATCAACACGTAAGTCAGAAAAGCACTGTGTCAACCTCACGTACCATCCAAAGTTTTTAAACGAATCAGCTACCAATACATGTATATAAATATTTTTGTATGTGTCGTTATAGTTGCATGATCGTCCATGCCTCCTGTTTCGGTTTTGTATCGTCAACAATAATGTATGAATGACACCAGCATGCAAATAAATGTATTTGAAACAAAGTGTTTATTTTGTAGTCCTAGCTGTAGCCCTTGATCCTTTGTTCCATTGTTCTAAATTGTAGCCCTAAAGTAGTCCCATAGATAGAAGGATCCTTAGTTGTTCTTGTAAAATGAGTACTGGTATTGTTTTTATTTATGAGTATGAGTATTTATAAACCACCCTCATATAATATAAGTTGAGTAAAATTATGCTGTTAAGTTTTTTATAAGTATTAGGCATGACTATCCCAGTTACACCGGGAAAAGTCACGAAGAGCGACAATCATTATTTGTGCTGCGTTCTGTAGCGAAACTGATGAACTTGTTTTAAAAAAAGAGGGTGGCAGCCTCTTGCTTTACTTTGCCCATCTACATAAACTTCTGATCTGTGAGTGGACAGTATCCAGCAAAGTAGTATCCAGTGAGCCGTTACAGCACGGGTTGATCCAGTACTGATACAATGTACTTGTCAGGACTGGGATTCGAACCCACAACAGGGTCGCTGCTATGGTTTCAAAGTCCAACGCCTTAACCAATACACCAACGACTTACTCAGTACAACTGGCATACACTTCTTTACCTGACCAAATTAAATCATCGTCTACCAAAAGTAAACTTGTTGCCATGAAACAAAACCATGAGGAAATTTAGAACATTTTCTGAATTTTGGCTCATAGAATTTCTAAAAAATGTTTTAATACCGGTACGCAATGTGTTAGGATTTTCTCACGATAGCAACTTTAAATTTGGGACAGTCGATTTCCTATTAATTACACACATTCTAAAATTAGTGTTTTAAATTCTAGGAACATTAGGAAATTTCTAGTTATTTTGCAAATGTTAAAGCACACTCAACCTCACTATCTATAATGACAGACAAATAAGTCGACAGTTGGACTGAAGCCAATAGCATGGCTGAACACCGTCATTGTTGCCATTTTGCCATAGAAAATATCACTCGAATATTATTCTGATCAGCTGGTGTGGAGTTTTGGCAGTGCAGCATGTCCACTATTGGCTGATCTTGGTTGATAGCCCGGCAAATCATGCCCTCGACTGGCAGTTTATTTGTCCACTATTATAATGTGATAACTCCTCATCTGGACGAAAATATACAAAAATGGCAAGAAAATATTTATAAATAATAATTGATTTCCGCCAATGCAACAATGATGCAACAATGCACCAATGCACCAATGAGAAGCACCAATGAAAAACAATGATAAATTAATTTGACTTAACATATACACAGAGATTTATTTATATCTGTACAAAAATTATGGTGTAAAATCTCTTTCCTTTAACAACATTGTGTTGTACTGAGAGATGAACTACTGACGGCTTTATATTATTAGGTTACTGTTAGTAATGAGTCCGGTTTCGTACAGAGCTGGAGACCGCACCTGTGGTCGAATTTTGATGAAATTTGGTAACGAAGGTCCTAATCCACGATATCTCCAGGTTTTTTTTATTTTTTACTTTTAAGGGTAGCTATCCCCAAAAACTGCTATAAAACTAAAATACCCCCGTAGCAGCAAACCTGCATACTCAGCGAATTTCCAATGCATATATATTTACCTTAATACCACATAAAGCTACATACCAAGTTTCATAAATATACATTCATAAATAAACGATTTATGGCATTTTAATTATTCTCCATAAGAATAACATGGTGGCTGAGTATGCAGGTTTGCTGAAGCAAGGTACACAAAAAATGGGGTTTTATGCTAATATCAATATAACTCAACTAGGTGAAGTCACATACCAAATTTCATTAATTTATTTTCAAAATTAAGGGAGATAACACGTTACTTATTCTCCATAAGAATAACATGGGGCTGAGTACGCAGGTTTGCTGCTACGGGAGCCTTTAGCAAAAAATTATTTTTTTGAGCAAATATCAATGGTCCACAACCAGATGAAGCCTTATACCAAGTTTCGTCAGTATATGTTCATAAATAAGCGAGATATAAAATTTTTATTTTCCTCCATAAGAATAACATTAGACAACGTACTGTGTTTAGCACTTTCAATATCTCGGTAACCAATTGACGTAGAGAAATGATCAAAATACCAAATTGTGTGTTTTTTTAAGCTGAATCCAATGGGAAAAAATAAATTTTGACTTTTTCCAAAATTATATGTAAAAAATTCGAAAAACACATTTTTGGGGTACAAAACCCCCCAAAATACCCCTTCGGATAGAGCGATATGGCTGGTTTTCGAACTTAAAGTCATAAATGTTGCTTTACACGTTTATATCAAATTTCATCAAAATCGGATAATTTTTACGAGAGTTATCGTGCTCACGGACATATATATATATATATATATATATATATATATATATATATATATATATATATATATATATATATATATACAGTTTCGAACGAATGGTGTTTTTGGGGTCTGGGGACCTCAAAGCGAAAAGTTATCATGGTCCCGGGCCTAGGTCTTACCATGCCGACTACGGTAATAGCTTCTTCCCTATAGGGGAAATTCGCTAAAAAATCCAAATTACTCAAAAATGGCTCTAACGATTTTGATTAAAATTTAGTGGTTTGTAGAGCTTTAGGTTTACAATAAATTTACACCACCCAAATTTCTGTAAAAATTCGGATTCAGAAATAATAGGGCTTGCAATTTCCAAAATTCAGTTTTTTTTACTTGTTATAAGAACTTTAAGTGCTAAATAAAATTTACTTCTCACCATTAAGGTAAGCTCAAACAACTAAACAATTTAGTATTTTGAATTATTGGTTGCTACGATTACTGGTTGCGGAGAAAATTGAAACTTTCAATCAGCAGTAAAAACCGTACGTTGTTTAATGTTATTATTATGAGGAATATAAAAATGTCTCTCTTATTTAATGATTAGTTCATTGAAATTTGATATGCAGGTCAAGTTAGCATTAACCAACATAGGATATTCAAAACATGATTCCCCCTAACCCCTAAAATTCCCCCTAAAATGTAATTTTTCTAGTGGGGAAAAGGGGTTGATTCCCCTCCTAAAACCACTGTGTGTAACAAAGGATTTTGTAGCAACTCCAAAAATGGGATTTGGGTGAACATTCCTGAAAAAAAGTTGTTTAGAAGATTTTCTGTGCATTATGCCGTACTTTATATTCTATAGTTTGTAAATACGAAATAATTTAGTCATTAAAGTTGGGCTAAAAGGGATAAATATGTGTCAGTTTCCTGATGCCGTTTATTTAGGTCCTATTTGCAGCTATATTCTGCTAACATAAAACATGAATTTGATTTGAAATTTCCAACTATGCTTTAATTTAAGAAGACGTTGAAGTCACAGATGCTGCTGGTCAGGTTTAAGTTGAGGCAAAACTCGGAATTGACCGAAAAGGATGTTACCATATGCAGTTGATGATGATACACTGCTATGACCAAAAAAGTACTGCTGATCTAAAAAATTGTGGGTGCTATAATAGTTTTAATGTTTGATTTTATTTGATTTACCTGCCAGTTTTTGTAGTGGTTCAGCTAATTGTAGGCTAGCCAATGACAATTTTATAGTTTGCACTAGACATGTCTTCTCTAACAACCAAATATTTTTACTATTTGAGTAAATAAAAAAAAAACTTTTTTAAATTTAATCAACTTTACATTTTTTATGTATGTTTTGCCAAGTTTGATAGAAAACACTGAAAGATAACAAGTGGTTTTCCTTCATTTTTGGAACTAGATCTATTTATTTTATTTAATCTATTTATTTAACTGCTTGTAACAACAATATCTTAAAAGACCTCTTTAATTTGAGATGTTAATCAATATTTGCTAATCTAAGAAAATAGACAATCATACTTTCAGTATATCTTTTGTTCTTATGGAGAATAAATCCAACATAACCACTGCCTTTAATGTATTAAGGCAATTCCCCATTGGCGGGCGGTTAAGTGACAATGAGTACTACATTCAACTTTGGTATTTTAGGTCCAAAATGAAATTTGGTTGTTTCATTCCAATTAGTTCTGCCTAAAAAGGTGGTAGTGAGGTAAAGGACTTAAAATGGAAATATATTTTATGAGCCAATATATTTTATGTAAAATATTTACTGGCAAATAAAGAGTTCTACGTTCTAAACTGCCTTTGTAAATTAATAAAAGACTGACAATTGTGCATTCTGTAAAAAACGTTAACTATTTATATCCCAATGATTATATTTTCAACATGATAGTTATTATTTCATTACTATTGTTGGGTCTCTGAATAAGCGACTTCACATAGAAATGTTCAAGAGGTTCCTGGTAATACCGCCCTGGTCACATTTTCTACAATTTTAAGGAGAATAAAACAAACATTTAGGAACTTTGTGATACTTTTGCCCATATTGTTTAATTAAAAAAATCCAATTTCACCTTGTAGCCCAACTGAAACTGTGTTCAGTGGTATAATGTAAAAGAAATATATTGTTTATCAAATTTAAAAAAAATTGGAAAAATATTTCATTACTTTGTTATTTTGTTTTCAATTCAATTTTAAAAAATCATTTACACGTTAGCTGCCACGTAGGTCCGATCGGACCTAAACGTGGGGTACGTTTCGAGTGACACTTAGGTCCCTTCGGACCTAAGAAGTTACAAATGCTATGTTTTACTAAACTGGTTCAAGTTGTCACCAGAGCGACCTTGCGGCAAAACATTGAACTTCCAGCATACTAGATAGACCACGCCTACTGGCCGTTCATTGGTTTGGTTCGTTGCTTCAACCAGGGCTGCAAACTGTTGACTCAAAGTAGAAACAAATATTGACAATTTATTAGGTCCGTTCGGACCTAATGAGTAATTTTAAAAATATAAGGAATAGTGTGTAAATACTAAACACTGCATTTACAAGTAATAAAGTTATAAATATTTTTTATATTATAAAATTATTAAAACAGATCATAATATTACTGGCTTAATATAAATTTTGAGTTAAGAATAGTTAAAAAGACTTACAACAGGTGAAAGCACAAAAAATGGTAAAAAAGATAAATATATTACATAATTTGAAATAAAAGAAATTACAATTATAAAAAGAGACGTAATTGTAAGGAATATTGCCTTATTTATAAAATTGATGATCAAGTAAAAGTTCCTCATATGCTCGTAACGTCACTTGTGTAGATCTTCCGTGATTGATTGCAAAAAACTTTCTGGATGTCAAGCAGACAGAAAAGTTGGGAAAGTCGGGAATTTGAATAGACAATAATAAAATGCCGGGAAAGGATGAAATCAACATTGAAAATGTTGAATATTCGGCAAAATTAATAAAACTGATTAACACTTATTATATTCGTATCTCTTGAATGGAATGTCACAAAACTTTGATTGACAATTTATTTAATTTGTTATAGTTAGACGAAAGAAATTAGCCATAATTTGTCTTTTTACGACCATTAGTTTTAGTTTTAGCATTTTGTAGTAGGATGTATCTTATCTCTTAAATAAATTACATCAACCCTGACCGACCGGATGTCAAACAATAGACTAGCCATTAAGAACGAGACAAAAAGTATAGGATCAATCGTCAACTGACTTTTGAAGTAAATAAACACAGTTAGTTGTGTAATGTAACCGTGAGACCATCAAAATTATTTGGATATTTAAAACTGGATAATCTATTATTTTACTTGACCACAACTATTGAGTTACATTTTATTGTAAATCGCTTATGCAACGCCGTTGTTGTGATATATAAGGAAAAAGTAATTAAATTTACAATAATTGGAGCAAAGTACCTTTGGTCCTTACAGATCTAAGTACAAAATTACAAGGAAAAAGAACACCGTAAATCTGAATTTTGGTCCGAACGGACCTAAGACTTTTCAATGATTATTTACATGTGAAATCTGTTGAAATGGTAAATATGGACAGTATTTTTAATGTTCTTGAAAAGATTTTGGGAATTAGTCCATTAGTTTCGTGTGACAATGGGAGGAATGTGGTATTTTGGGCTCGGCAACTAACGTGTCAATTGAGTTAGCTCACAAATTAAATTAGAAAGATTCATTTTAATCAAAGTACATTTTTTTCAACCACAATACAAACACACCTTAAACACAATGTGAGGCAGGCACTTTCTAGTAAAGGTAAAATCACCCATTTGGCAATTAGGTTGACAAATAAAACAGCTAACTCGTTGAGCCCCAGAAAAGCCACAGGGGTAAGGTGACCTGGATAGTTTTACTTCTACTTAATAACTGGGTAAAACACATTTTGGTCCTCATTTGTTTGCTCCTGTAGGTCCTGGTATGGTGGTTTTTCTAGTTGCAGATCTCAAACTCTTCCATTCTGTGGGTAAAGATTCTCCGGTTTCCAAAAAAATGGACTTGATACAAATATGCATCAAACAGTATGAGTTAAAAGATATAGTTACCAGCTCCACCATGTCTTTTGGTGTTCCCTACCCCAATCAAAGCTATTGGAAACAGCCTTGCTGACACTGTTTGTTGGATATATCTTACATAAGAAGGTCGCTTATTCAGCAGCTCAACTATACAGGAATATCAAAGCTAAATTAATTTTCACATTTTGCTTTTATGCAACAAATTTGTATTTGATCAATTTGGAAATCCCAATTCAAACATTCTAAATAGTATTGTTGTAACAAATGTTACAAATTTTAGAAAAGTGCCTTACATTCAGAAAATATCATAATTATATTAATTTACCAGTAACATTGCCAGGAATGTTATATGCTTAAAAAAAAACTACAGGGGGTTGAGAGGCAAATGGGAAAACCAGTATTGAACTAGATTTGGTGAAAGGAAGAGTGAATTGTTATGATGGTTGTTCTGATGGTCAAAATAAGCTTAGGAAATTCATCCACTGAGAAAACCAATCATTTTTAATGTGTTTGTAACTTTGTACCACAAAGTAATACTGTACAACATACAAAATAATTATAGATTATGACATTTATTTCCACAAAGAAAAACAGGTATGTATAAGAGGGGGATGAGTAATTCTGGGTTCTCACTGCATTATCACATTACCCCTGATGATAAAAACATAATTATTTAGAAAAAATAAGGTTTATCGATAAATTTAAAATTTAAAAATACTTGAGTTATTGAAAAAAAGGAAAAAAGAAGGTTGAGAGAAAATAATCACTGCACAGTTGAAAAAAACAAAACAAAAAACAGTTTACTGGGAAGTATTATTTTGTATGGATTCACAAAGTCATACATGTGACCTATATCTTGTCAGAGAAGTGTATATAAACTACAAAGTTACAATGTGAATTGTGTTATTTGTAGTGCCGTAGAGCTAAAAAAAACGAGTTCGCACGCAGCACGCTGACGTGAGGGAAGTGAATTTCCACATAACAACTTTTAAAACTCAAAATCAGTGTAAAAACATACATTTGTCCAATTTTTATTGAAATCTGAAAACATTGATTTTTTTGGCTGTTCTGATACTCCTGGTTTCATTTACTTGCAAAGCTGGGAAAACAATTTTGGGCATTATAAGGTTAGGAGAAGGTCCAGACAGGCTTGAAAGTAGGCGTGAGGTTGCTGGGGATGATAAAAGTACTCTAACAAAGGAATAACAGGCTTCTCTAGTGTAAAGCCCCCATCAAACAACGTACTGTGTTAAGTCGATACACATTTTCTTTAATAACTCAGTAAATATTTATGCTAGAATGACAAGAGAGGGCTTAAAACTTTTGCCTCTCTAATTCCCATCTTTTTACATGCATTGATTTTACATCTGGAGCTTTTATGATCCTTTTTGGGCCCAAAAACTCGAAATTTGAAAGATTAATCCCCAAAAAAAGGGTTTAGAGTTTTCCGATTGTTTTGCCCAACGAACTTGTCCAACTGATTACAGAAAGGAACGTCCGTACCAAATTTGAAGTAAATCGAACAAAAAATGCGACCGCTAGAGTGCAAACACATATATAAATATATATATATGTCTATATATACATATATATATATATATATATATATATATATATATATATATATATATATATATATATATATATATATATATATATATATATATATATATATATAATTTTGAACGACCCCCCAAAACGTGTTCAGGGGGTCACGTTAGGAACTTCTATGGTGGTCCCGGGCTTAAGTTTCACCGTGCTAATAGTTCACTTTCCAAAGGAAATTCACTAATAAGTGGTAGTTCCAAAAAATAACTTTGAATCTGTCCAATTAGGACGCAGATTGCAATCACTGGGATGTTCCCAGGGATGTGGTTCATACGTCAGTCCAATTTTAGATGATGAAAGTTAATATACAAAACAAACAACTGACTAATAATTAGTAATTAATAATCTTTTTAACAAATTATCATTGACCCCACAATCACATCAGAAACTAAAAATGGCCAACCAGATAAAGTTAAAGAAGAGAAAAAGAATATTTATGAGCCATTTATTTCTTACTCTAAAGAGTAATATAACATAGAAAACTGGGAGATTGTTGGAATGTTTCTAAAACTCGAAGGAAAATATATAATAAACTATTTACAATTTTTATTGAATTATAAAATACTATATGTAACTCGTGTGATCAGGGACTCAGTGAAAATTTTAATAAGGCATTTATTTTTACGCATAGAGGAGTTTTATAATAACTTTATATTAATTAATTTATGTTGATAAATCAAAATTGTTGGTATGCTGGATCATATATTGGTCAGCTGGAAATCCAGTAATCCCTAAATTTGTTAATAAAAGTTGATTTCTCTCTCTTATTTATCTGGATATTTATTAAACATGTGTGCAAAGCAGCATTTGAAGTCCCTCTGTTTTACGTCCTTGATACGTAAGGTTCAGCTTCTGAAAGTTCTACTACTGTTTATTGAGTAGAAAATAACATATTATTCATGCAAGATAGTTATTACAATGTTGGTTGTCATTTATAGGGCCTTTATAAAATGAACAATTTACCTTTTTCTTTAATATCAATCTTGTTATTTTAAGTTTTATGAACTTAATAAAATAATTTGTATTCGTTGAACTTATAATATCATTGAAAAGGTAAATTGTATTTGTTATGTATTCAATGAATCTCTTCAACTTCAAGTCCAGAACTTCAGCGATGAACTGGATTATAAGCAGGTGACTTTAAATTCTCTGGAGTTAATTATATGTGCTTTTACTACTATCTTTGGGGCTGTACCTATCGCTTACGCTCAAACTTCAAACTGGCCGGAACCTGGTTTAATTTATATTTACCAGTTTTTTTTTATTTTTTTTTTGCTTATATTACTTTTCTCTTCATCTCATGACTTTTAACTCATCAAAGAAATGCTGAGAAAAGGTTTCTTTCTTGCTTATATTTTATTGCTACATTCCCATTTGCTGTTTTTTTTTCATTTCCTCTCAGCAACCTATTTTGTCATAGTCGCTTGTTATGTCATGTTCTACTTGGATTCAACACAATTGCCATTGATTCTAAACAAGATATTCTAGTAATGCAGTCATTCCTAATGCTCTTTGTCCTTTTGCCATTGCATGTATCTTGAGTGTTACTGTAATTAATCTGTTTTATTTTTCTTGTTTATTTTTTCAATTAGTATTGTCTTGTTTTTGTCTTGAATCCACCCAGTAAAGGTTCTCTCACTATTTCTGTTAATTATATTTGTTATGTTTTTTAAGTACATTACTGGTATGGGATTGTTATTCACAGTAATTATACAGAAACCCCTTTTAGGGGGTTGACCAACAAGAAATATAGAGATTTTAACATCCTTATACAAACTTAAAGTTGGTATAACGTAGAGTTTTCCATTTTTAAATGGGAAATCCAATTAGGCATGGATATTGTCTTCAATTGTGACTGAAAATCAACCAATTTGCAATAATAATCATAACTTGTGAGGGGGCTTAGTCACAAAATATTTTGTATAGACCAATTAAAAAAAATTATAACTCATTTTAAACAACAAAAAATACTACCTTACAATTTTAGTGAGCAGAGATTTTATATCACAAATAGTTCACCCTTATAAAAACTGTCAATATTCAATATTTATGAATTTTACTCAGCAGTTAATATTGTGTCATGAAAACTTTGCTCACTGAAATTATTATACACTTTTTGGAAACGCAAAATCTTCCTGCTATGTTAGATGCAGTTCAAAATTATGCAGCCAGTATATTTAAATAATACCAATATAAGGATTGGGCTAAAATCTGATCCAGTTTATTTACCAATTTTGCTAAATGAAATCTATGTTGCTGTATTTTAAGGATCTGACTTTAATTTATTTGTATTTAAAGGGTAAAATGCTAGATTTTTGAGGTATGATGCACTTTAATACCTTTATGGAAAAAATAATATCTTTTGAAAAATAACATGGGAAAAATATTAATTTGCATGGGAGCAACATTGTTGCATTATATAGTAGTTTTCACCACTAGGAGCAAAAGTGGCTCTTTTTGGTGCGCAATCTTGATTTAAAAGCGAGGCGCAGCCGAGCTTTTAAAAACGATTAAGCACCAAAAAGACACTTTTGCTCCGAGTGATGAACAACGTTTTTTTATCATAATGCGGAATTAGACTTTTAATCGTTAAAAATTTTAACTATAAAGTTGTATTTTTGAGGTTATGTTTACAAAGTAAGTAATATACAGTGTTTACATTTCTGTTATTTACAAACAATACTTTAAACGTGTAGTAAGGAACGCTTCTATCACGTGTAGATAAAGCAAACAGCTAACTTTTTATGTCCTAGGACTTAAAAAAGATCACAGCTGATTTTTTAGGTCCTAGGACAATAAAGTGACGTTTTGCATACTATTTAGAGAACAAAAAACAGGTGGATTTTGTGCAGAATAATAAAAAAACATTTACTGTTTTCAACACTAATACTGGTGAACTAATTAAGTTGGCAGTTAAGGTGGTGGTTCAGATATTTAATTAAGAAGTTATTTAGAATCATAAGCATAACCTTTAAACCTTTAAAATAAATTATAATGAATTTAATGTTTTACGTTTAGGATGGTGAAGAGGGAGGGGAGGGGCAGACTGAGGCCCAGCTGGCTGAAGGAGACACTCCACCAGCTGTCGATGAACTGTCAGGCAATCCTCCTCCTGAAGGTAAGCGACCAAGTTGTCAACGGAGTTTGAAAAGGGTGACAGAGTCTTGTGGCTTTCAGACAAAGTTAAGTAGGAAATCTTGCAGGCTGACACTCCAATCTAATCATTTGATTGTAACACAGCTTCAATGTTCTGCATTCAGCAAGTTAAGGATCAGAAGCTATCCTTGGTTTTAATTTTTTAGAAATAGGGACCAGGAGCAGATGAAATTCCTAAATCAAATGCAGTATTTGCAGACCTAGGAGGGAGGGCATTGGCAGACTCCCTCAGGCTCAGGTTTCTTTCACGCATAATAGACACGAAGCACAGACACATCTAAGACACAGCATATTTGTATTGTTTCTATTGAGGACAAGTATGTTGTAACTGTGTTGTTTGTTTTCATGTAGAATCTTTTTACTGTGTTACAAATCTATATAAACAACTTTTTTATAAATATATTTAATTTGCTTATTAATATTTTTCTAAAAGTTTTACAAACAAAAATATTTACATCACTATCTGAATCATCGAATAAAATAAGGAGAGAATCTGCTAATAAAATCTCCTTTGTTAACACATGTTTTGGCAAAAAAAATGTATTCTGCGCAGTTTTAGAAAATACTGAACTGCTGTTAGATGTCAAGACTTACTTGATTCATTTCCTCAATTCCTTTGATGGGACATAGGGCTGCCATCCCCTCTGCCAGTCGCTAGCTTTCTTATTTCCTGTCAAGTGTTGATCATTTCCCCCCTTCTTACACAGTTTTCTGTTCCAGCAAAGCAAGTTTAGTCTGTTCTTTGAGAGCAAAAGTGATCTATGTGATCAGCATGATGTTTTCTTTGATTAGGATTCTTTAATTTGGTGACTTCAGATGAACTGGTGATTGGCAAGTAACATTCTAGCCCGGTGAAGGAGCTGCCTTCTCAAGCTTCAGCTGCTTGTCATAGCTTAGCTTACTTGCCTGGGTTGTGGGGTAGGTACCACCAGTGCTAGGTGGTAGCTCTGAGAGCTGGATTTAGATTAGATTTTGGGGGAGCTGATGCCTAGCTTCTGATAATTGGGGGTTTGGGCCTGCAAATGTCAGCTTTTGGCCTATTGTGCTGATACAGTGTTTTGCCTACCTGATCTTGAGCCTCTAATGAACTCAAGTAGTAGTTTGTCAGTTTTAGAGAATTTTATAAATTTACTTCAGAGGTTCCAAAGAGCCTTGCTCCTCCTTGCTCCAAGTGCCTCACATTCAAATATGATGTGCATGGCAGTTTCATCGAACTGCCAACATAACAGACAGACAGACAGCATCTCTGTCAAAGAGCTGGAATGTCTGTACTGAGTGCTACAAAACAAGGGTTGATGTCTAGGTGTGTACTAGTAAGGTGGTGCCATTCCCTAAACATCTAGACCACCCTTTGTGATAACTCAAAGGAATCTAGCACAAAATTCCCAAATGCAAGACATGCCAATGGTCTCTGCCGGGGTTTCCTAATCCACAAATTCAACTTCAAAGGCATTTTTTCAAACCAACAGGAGGGGAGGAAGGAGCACAGTCTGCTGAGCCTGCGGAACCAGGAGCTGAAGGAGCCGCAGAGCCCGGAGCTGTGGAGGAGGGGGAGGTGGCAGCTCCGGCGGAGGGGGAGGAGGGGGCCCTGCCTGCAGGGGATCCAGAAACAGAACCAGAACCAGAGGATGTTGGACCTTACATGGAACCTGAGGACACTCCGTCTCTTATTGAAGGTACTGACTTATTTCACTACAAAGTGAACTTATATTACTTTTAAAATATTATGGAATAATGAGATCGATAAGTATATTTATTTATTTATTACATCACAATATTTATTATAGGAAATTTCCCTTAGACAGGTATATTGTCAAATTATCCTTATACTACAACATACAAAATTGTATCCTTATTTTGACATAGGCCTAACAATACATACAATACATTCAATGGTCAATATATTGCCATAACTGAATTTTCTTGACAGCGATCTTTGTTGAACTCTTGTAAGAAAGAGATGGAGATGGTAGAGGAGGGGTGGCTTCCCCTCTCAAGCATTACATGAGAACAACTAACCCTCCATACTTACCATGGGATTAAGTCATTTTTTCCTGTTTGTTTTTATTGTTTCTTTTTCTATATTACTGTTATAACGTGTTTGTTTTTATAGTTTCATAGAAACGTTATTTCAGAATGTGGAACTGTAGTTGAAAAATAATTTGTTAAGTTTCAACCATTTAAATTTAATTGGCGTTAGAGAAATTAAATAATTTAAGTTGCAGTAATGGTTATTACTGTTATCGTAACACACTTATTTTATTTAGCTCTACATCACTAAGTTTTTCTTACTGCAAAGTGACTTAAGGGAGGAGTAATGGCACATTGTCCCCTCCCTTCTCAATGATGATAAATTTTACAGCGGAGGATAATTTAACCTTCAAGAAAATTCAGTTATAATGTTACAGTACCAAGTAAATTAGTAATAAAGAATATATATTTAAGTGCAATATTAGTTTAAACTAGCTTTAATTGAATTAACAAACTTATTTAAAAATATGCAGGTGTTTTCTCACAATCTTCCTGGCAATTGAATACGCAACTATTTATGGTGTAAGGATTTCATTCAAACACATAATTTTTCTTGGCTAAAACTGCTTAAATGATTTACAATTTTGAAGAAACTCTTAATAAGATTTGGTCTTTGTTTTTATATTAAAATACATAAGGCTGATTTGATAATCAATTACCTTGAATGAAGACGCCTCACCTTAAAAATTAAGAGTTAATTAAAATATAAAGATGAAAATATACAAAATTTAAACCATAAATTGAAATTCTGACTTTGAAATTACCTCCATTCAAAATTATTTTTCTTAAAAAAAAACACAAAAATCTGTCGATTGGTTGTTTCAGAATCTTAAAAAAATGTTTCTTTTAATACATATGATATAAAGATTGCAGGTAATTTTGATTGTTATGCCATTATAATTTTCATTTAAATTAAGTCAATGTAGTTTCCGTTGTGTGTTATTTTCATATCAGGAAACAGTTAAGAAACAGAAACTTGGTATTTTCAGAGCCAAACTCTCCCTACCTCAAGTTTTGCCATGAGATTGTCCTCTGCCTTATCAAACAGGTGCTACATAATTTATTTTCATATTGTATAAGTCCGTCTAGCGAAAAATATTACTAGATAAGATTCCGATGCAAGCTTTTACGGTTTTTAAGGCAAATTTGAATGAATTATGAGTGAGATAACTTGTGTAGCTTTTTTCTGACCAAGATCGACTGATTCTTTGGCCAGGATCATTAATTACTGTAATAGCCCAATGACCAATGACAGCTTAATCCATCACCCAATTTTTTACTTTCCTCAACATCGATCTGAGAAACCTCAAATTGTTAGACGAGCACTCTAACCACTACAATTATCAGCCAATTGCTGATTTCAAGACATTTTTCACTCTTGCTATAGACTTTTTCAGCATTGTGAATAATCTATAACAAAAGAATCAAATCTATAGATTTTACTATTCTTTGTAACACATGATCAAAGATTGAAATTACATTGGTACATGGTTGATTAATTATTTTACAAAAAGCAAGTTTACCAACAACGCTTTTTATTGCAAATTCTTATTATTTAATACTCATCGTGTATCTTTTTTCTGAGACATTACAATAACAGAACACGTTTTTTCCACATGAGATAAAAAAGTGTTTTATATGAAGAAATTAAAAATACAAAGATTGTTTAAAAAAGGACTGAATTCTTAATAACATTGAGGCACAAAGGACTGCAAACAATTAATTCCTGTAATTTAGTTAAGCTCACTTTTAACTTTTGAACATACATAATGTAACCTTGTGTGGCTCCAAACAAAATATTTCTAGTATTTCATTTATACAGTACTTACAAAGTAATTAAACTGCTGTAAAACTATCAAAATACTTAAAGTCATTAGGAGCGATAAGACAATGTACAATTTTAAAAGTTATTTCCATTATTGTTTAAACTATTCCATTATAAAGTGTAGTAAATGAATTATATTTTATTCACTGTAAGCCTCCTTACTGTGAAAATGTAAAAACCTATTAAAAATGAAAACCTATTAATAGGTTAATAGGTTTGGATGACTGTCATCAATCTTCAATAACTTCTGAGATAACTAGTTTGGAACAGCTACTATTTTATACTAGGTTAGACTAAAATTTGAATTGAAATAACCAGACAAGTCCATAGAGTATTTGGTAGTGACGTTACCTGGTATATATATAAAAACCCTAAAAAGCATCTGAGGGAAAAGTGTTATTTTTACTGAAGTGTAAAATAAGTGTATACTACTACTACACTACCGGTACTTTGTAATGAAAATAAAACTTCAGTATAAAGTTTGAGTAATTTTCCCTAACTTAAGGATTTTGTAGTTTTATTCAAATGACTTTACTTGAACATAAAGTGCTAACTAAACTTCATTTTGCTATAGCTATCTACATTTAGCTATAGCTAACTACATTTAGCTATAGCTAACTACATTTAGCTATAAAATAGCATAGTTATTAAATTATGTCACAACAATTTTTTGGTTGTTTTTGTGTTTATTATTTTAAAAGCTTTTTATAATTTTTCTTTTTTCCAGCTACTGCTTGATATAATTTTTCATCATGGAATCAACTAAATACAGCCTCAAGATTTTTAAAAATGACAAGTATCGTAGTGTATAATGCAACAGATTTTGAATTTTGTTGTAATTTTTTAATTATTACTTTTGTTATTGATTAAGTTTTGTATGGGGTACAAACATTTCTATTTTAAATTACAATTTTGTTATGACAAATACTATATATATAATTTTGTTGAATATTTAGGTAATTATTTTTACTTTTAAGAAAGTTTTTATCGTTTTTTTTATAGTAAAAATAAAATTAATAATATTAAGGTTTAAAAAAAACAAATTTTTGTTTTACTATAGCATTTTATGATCCTCATAAGTGCATTTAATACTCTTATAACAAAATACCATATGTATATAGTAAATAGAGAGTTTAGGTTGGGGGTTGGCTACCTTGTAAGCTACTGGGGAATTTAGCAGGTTCTCTTTCTTGTAGAAAATTGTGGTATTACCACAAACTGAGCAAGTCTGACAAGTCACGATTAATTCACTCATGAATAATTTTGATAAAATATGAATGCTTGACTTTAGTGTCGACCTGTTATTGTAACTAAATGGTTAGTCCATAGGTGAAATAATTTGATGAAAGCTGCCTCTCTATATACTATATAGTCCGTGGTATTTCCTACTGTAAGTCCAGCCAAGTAAACGGGAATGATTTAAAGCAAGTTTTGTTTATTTCCTCCTATTATGTATTTGTGCATTTTCACTATTGTAGTGGCATTTACCTGTTGCATTTATTTATGTTTTATATTTTCAACTAATTACTACTCTGGATTCTCAACTAGTATTGTAGTAATGATTACCAACTGCAGTAGACTTACTAACTAAGGAATAATAGCTATGTTGTACCATCAGGGCCGTACTTAGCTTTCACGGGCCGGGCCCCTTCCGAAAAGTCCTGGCCCCCTCTGGCGGGCCCAGGCCCCGGGGCAGTTGTTCCCCCCTGCCCCCCCCTGAGTACGGTCCTCTAAAACCACCCCCTCTACCTCCACCCCCCTCTAAAACCACCATACCCCTCTAAAAGTTTGCATGAGTATTTTATTTTGATTGTATGTTTGGTTTTAAGTAAAAACATGCTGTTAATCTTTCTCCATTAAATAAGTATTGTCCGGAGGTGGCTTGGAGGCATCTGAAAAAGACAGTGACAGTTCCTTCCTTCACGGTTCAGAGACCGTGAAAAAGAACCGTGTCCGTCGGTTTGGACCGTACTGAGCTATCAGTCCAATCATATTGAGATGAAACAGTGGTAAAAAATAATGATTAGCCTCATTTATTGGCAAAGTAAATTAATTAAGTTTTTTAATGAATTATTTCTCCAAATTTATGTTTTACTGTAATTTGCCAACAAGACACCTCCAAAAATATGTAGACACCTCTGTTAGTTAACAAAATATAAAACTGAAATTGTATAGTTAGTTAGCGAACCTTTTTTATTCTTAGTTTATTTTTTAACAAAAATGTCTATAAACTTTACAGTTTATATTTACACCAATATTTAACTAATATTTAAAATTAAGATATTATGTAATAGTATTTTTCATCTAATATCAAAGAGTTTATTTATAATTTATCCTTAACTCTTATGTATTTTAAAGGAAAAACCATTAATAAATTAAAAAATAATTTAGTTAATTTTTTGTATTACTAATGCCGAATAAATCTTAACAAAGGCAGGCTTTTGTTCTGACTGGCAATCCAAATTAAACACCGGCTAATTGTAAACCACTATCAAGAGTTTTACCTGAAGTAGTGAAGTATATTTGTTAACCGTAATAGTTTATAGTTTAAAATGTTATTATTGCATCTTAAAAATTAATTTTATTCTTACTGTAGTTTCTTTAGAAAATTACTGTAAAACCTCTACCATATTTAAGTCACATGTTTACTAAACTTTTCGGATTTTTTACATTATTTAAAACTAGATATGCAGCAAGCTCTCATGCTGTTGAGAAGGACTTCCAAGAGCCTCTCTATTGAAGACTTGGCAAAGTTGTTGAACACTGAGGAGGATGGGGAAAAGCCACCAGAAGGAGAAGAAAACCCACAGAATCCTCCGACAGAAGGGGAAGAAAACCCTCAGAATCCTCCGACGGAAGGAGAACCACCCTCGAACCCAGAAGCGGAGAGCGCTCCTAGTGAAGCAAGGAGTGAAAACCCACCCCCAGTTGCGGAAGGGGAGGCAGCCCCAGTGGCAGAAACTGAGCCAGCACTAGAAACTGAGCCGCAACCTGCATCCGAGCCAACTGAGCCGCAACCTCCATCTGAGCCAACTGAGCCGCAACCTCCATCTGAGCCAACTGAGCCACAAGAAACCTCCTAGAAATAACTGATCCATGATAAAAATAAAATCATAAACAACCTATTATTTATTGAACTTTGCTCAGCTCAGGTTAAGAGAGCCATAATATTGTATAATTTTGACTTTGGAACCCCAAGAAATATTTTGTAAAATATTGGGTCGGTATTCAAATGTAACTCCATAAAGAAACTTGTTCTTAGTTTGTGGTGTTTGCATTGTTAGTTATGACTGTGCAACGTTTATATACATTTTTGAAATAAAGTTTGAAATTAATGCTATGTAGTTTTTCTTAAACACTGATTTCTCTTATAATATTACAGTATATTGTTAATACTGAAGTGCAAATAAAGAAAACCTTAGCTGTCACTTTGGACATTAGTCTGTGCTAGAGAATCCGTATTCATTCATGCAAAGAGGAGTTCTGCAAAGTTCAAAGTCTATGTACAAAGTCTATGGACTTTGATATTTAATCGTTCCTATACCTCAATTAAAAGAGAGAATTCATGACCGATAGTATGATAAAAGCTATGAAAATTTAATAGTTAGAAATCAATTAATTGCCATTGCCCTCAACCAGTTTGAAACAGTGGATAAATTATTATCCAGCAAAAGATTCATCTAGAGCTCGAGGTTTATCTAGAGAAATTTTATGTGTGGAACTATTTCTTCCCACCGTTCTGCCCTCCCTCTTTCTTGTCTACAAGGACATATCACACATCAGTATTTTCCCACTCATGTTCTTGCTGTTCTGAAGGGAACCACTTTGAAGTCATATATTTTGACTTAAAAGATTTGTTTATCTTCAAAAGAAAATCACTCTTTTAAAAGTGTGTGTTTACTTTAAAACCTTTTTTTGATATATCTTATTACAGCAGAACCCTCTGTTTTAAATTTGAGCTTAATGAATCCCGAAAACATTCATATGATAGAGGAGGGGGGAACATCCCTAAATGCAAGCTCATCCTTCCCATCACGTGATGAAGAGAGAATTTATCAAGAAACTGTATTATTATTAAAATAAAAATATATCTAGGCAGCTAGCTACTCAGCTACTGTAAGTGCTCTCCTTGGTACAGTGGCATATACAACTCCCCAAAAATGTTACACAATCTGTAGAAGTGAACTACTTCATTTTCCAGAGTTATTATGTTATAAAATTACTCTGTGGGTCCAATTTTATCATAAATCAGTAATTAATATGAGAGTAATATTAGGGAGGAAAGAAAAGTTGTTACTAATGAAAGGAAGTTTTACAGGAGCAGAGGTAGAGATTGTGGATTAATATAATTTCTAGCTTTGGTTATACTCACAAATGATTCGCAAAAACTAGCAAATGAACTTAACATGAATAACCAAGGTTTTACCCATTTTTTGAAGTATTAAATTGCTTATTTTCCTTGATTTATAACAAAAATTAGGAAAACTGAGAAATTGCAGAACTACTATTATGCTTTTCTAAAGAGAAGCAGTAAAAAAATAAATAAAAACATATCTACTTAAAATCAATTGTAATAAGTTTTAGTTCCATACAGGTGAATTTTATCTGGGTCTCAATCATAATAGTACAACTGTGATTGTAATAAAAATGGACTTCATATTTCTTACTTAAAAAAAAAAAAAATAGCTTTGACAGAGGAGTCATTCATGAACTATTAAACAAATCTGTTGCACATTACAAGCATTAGATCATTAGCCTGATGATGACCGGTGTGACTGGTCGAAATCGATAGCCTTGTACCATCTTTTATATATGTTTACCGTCTGTATATGAATCAGTATAAGTGTAAATATATTCTTAAGTGTTGTAAGACATCTTTTATTACATCCCCTGATTGAATTAATTAATCATAAACAACCCTTCGTCCCTTTAATCAAGCATTTAAAGGGAGGCCATAACCAAAATCTGAATTACTAGATATTTTTTATACTGACTTGCAAAACTTTTCTGAAATACAGCAAAAATTGTAATCTATATTTTTTTTTAAAGACTGAGATTGACTCACTCATCACTAATTCTCCACCTTCCCATGTAGGTAGAGAGCTGAAATTTTGTACACTGATTCTTTAGGCATAAATAGGAAAACTAAATGGTTTCCATCCTGATCTGACCTTAGGGCTCCGCCAGAGACCCCGACAAAGTTCCCATGTATTCCTTATGGACATTCAATTTTTTTTGAGCTGATGAAAATACAAACAGCTGATCTTGATTTGTAGTAGTTCCACGGGCTAACTACAGAATGAAGCACACACAACTATAATAGTTTGTATACATCATTTGCGGGGCGAAGCCTGAGGCTATCAGCTAGTAAGGAATATATTTGTCTACCGCCTTACTGCTATTTACCTAAAGGAAAAGCTCTTGTTTTTCAAACAAGAAAGGTCAGCGAGCTGCTAAAATTCCCAATTTAGCAGTGGCTGTCTGCTAAAGGCAGAGTCCACAGTTAGTATTCAATTGACTGTAATGAATTATGTTTAATAGAGAATTAAATAATTTCCTAATGAATTCCGAAAATTATAACCATATTGGCTCATTCCAAGTTTAAAAAAGATAATAAATGAATACCAATTCATCATTATGGCTCTGAAAAGTAAATGAATCAGGCCTGAGGAAAAGGCTTCATATACATTAAAAAGAACTTGAACGCCTTTTCAGAATTTTTTTAAAGAAGTTGACAGCCTCATTATTTTATTTTTTCATTTATTTGGACTTTACCTATCGCTTCTAGTGTTTAAAACTACACTACGTTTTGGGAGGTAAGGAAACTCCTCCCGTTATCAAGTGAACCCATAAATTAAAATGTAAAAGAAAAAGATAAGAAAAAAAAATGTAGGTTAGTTAGATGTAAGAACTTGATATTTAGATGTAAATAGGGTTCACTTGATAATGGGAGGAGTTTCCTTACCTCCCGAAACGTAGTGTAGTTTTAAACACTAGAAGCAATAGGTAAAGTCCAAATAAATAAAAAAATAGATTCAAATCCATCGCTATTATGAGTTTCAAAAATACAGTCTCTTTATGTCTTTTACTGTGAACGCCTCCAGCAAAGGAAGCTGCTCTATGGAGCCATTACAGTTGAACTGATAACACTTACTTGCCAGGACTGGAATTCGAACCCACGACAGAGCCCAGAGCCGCTGCCATGATTTCGAAGACCATCGCGTTGATCACTTCAACAGCTACCCATAGCCCCCCCCATTACCCCCTAATGATACCCATTATAATGTTTCAGAGCTAAATTTACGTCATTGACTCAATTTTACTGTACAGCTTTCAATACCTACTGCGTAGTTTGTGTAAGCAATCGTATTACTGGGGTGAATGGACAATTACCTTATCAACTTACACAAACGTTATTGGCACTTATACATGTCACGTGTATAAAGCGTGCAACTAATAGTGTAGAATAGTTGGCAGCAGGTAGAGAAAGGTTGGTGGCCATTGTTTCAGTTGGTGTTGAGAGTGTGGCGTGTCACGTGTAAGCCAACTTGGTTTTTGTTGCGGTAGAAGTTGCGTTTGTTCACATAAGCTGAAAAATATATTATATAATTTAGTTTATACATAACACGCAAGATGTTGGTAACATGAAAAAAAGGTATTCCAAAAAATAAATAATTTATTATTTATGTTTAAAATTGTAATTAAATTATTTTGAAATATTTGAAATTTTTACAAATGATAAATTTATTTAAAACTTAAATATGTTACATAAACTTGCTTTCATTTGCAAAATATTGCAGTTGTACAAATTAGTTGAACATCATTTAGTTATTGCATTAGTGATAATTTTCAAAAAATTTATAATTCTGCTTGCAACCTTTTATTTGCTTATAAAATAACGAATCAGTTCTCATTATTTGTCATAAGTCTAAACTATGTGTAAAAAAGTGTTAATAACTATAATTATAATGAAATTTTTGGCTTTCTTTAGCTAGTTTGTGAATGATTTTTCATCCAAAATATTTTGAACTGTCATTGGTTCTTTAATTGTAAAAAAGAGTTAGGGTTTCTTTATACAAAAACTGAATTTATGTTAGCAAAAAAGTAACAATAGTTATATTTATTTTATTATTTTCAAAATATTTTAAACTTTTATTATTTGTGGATAAATGAATATAAGTTTTTTTTAACATGATAGATTGTATTTTATTCAAATAGGCAACACGTGTTAATCATTATCAAATGCTATGTAACACTAGTGTTGCCTTTTTAACCAATTCATTTGTTTTTTTTACCGATTGAAATTACTTAAATTACCAAAAACAATTTAGTATTTTATTTGCTAACCAACTTTAAGTGCCTCAAGCCAAGAAGAATAACTTTTACAGTGTATGAAAATCTTCGAGATCACAACACTAAAGACGTTCAAGTTTTGAGACTGCATGGAGGACAGAACTCAAAACGCGACACCGTGATAGGTAGGTACTTATGATATTTTGGAATGAGTTCGCTCAACTCTAGAATATATTAGTGACCGCTGCACGTGGAATATAACATCTTGGTGCCTTCAGTCAATGGATATTTATTTAGCGAATATTTGGTTTAGTCCTATTTTTTTATGAATACAATAATATTGTACAAATCTTTTTGATACATATTTAAAACAATTTATTTATATTTAAGATGAAGTTAAAAAGCTTTTTAGTTGAAAAGACAATCTAATCTCTTGAGCAATTTTATGAAGGCGGAGGTTAGTTTCAATTCAAACTACCCAATAAATCTCATCTAAATACGGGTTAGCAAAGAGAGTTTGTGATGTAAATGATATGTTAATCATTTATAACATATTTACTTTAAAAGAGTTGAGTGTGATTTTTGTTGTATTTAAGAATCTACCTTTTAAATTATTGAGGTTTATAATAAATGATTAAGAAATATATGGCTTGTTCCTCAAATTGATGTTATATGTGCTAAAGTCTCATAAAACTTTTTTTGTTGAGACAACTTTCTAAAAGTTGCATGGATAACGTAATTAAATGTCATATTATGAATTAATTTATCCCTACATTTCATACCATATTATGATTTGTGGACGATGTAAAAACAAATTGAAAATATTATTCATACAAAATAAACAAAAAAACAAACAAAAACAATTTGGATAGTTGGAAAATTGAACTAATTGAGACCTGTCAAGGCAATTTCAGATAATTTGGAATCATGACCTTTCCTTGGATTTCTATTTTTGGAACAATAATGTTCTCAAAATGCAAATTGACGCAAGGCATTGAAATTCATTAATGTACAAGAAATCGACAGAATTGTAGGCTTCAACAACACAAATTAAATTCATTTTCATCCTTTCCATCTTTTGCAGGTATCAGTTTACTCAATAAATTACTAAATTATATTAAAGTGGAAGCCAATCGGAATTTATTAAAATGTATATTTTAAAAAACATTTGATTAAATAGTGTATTTTTTAATGTAAATGAGTTGGTGGACCACTTGCATAACTTGAGAAAAAATTCAATTATTTTTAAAATGAACTATTTTAAAATATTTAAAATTTGTTCTGTTTTAAACATTTTCCTAATTTGTATGGATGAGTCGATTCTCGATACCACCGATTCTTGGACATTGGTATCGGTATCGACATTCATTCGTTCAATGTCGATACCGATACCATTGATACCCCCTGCCGTTTACCCGCGCTACGAAGTGCACGGGAAGAGATACTCTCGGCGTTTACCCGCGCTACAAAAGGCCCGGGGAGTGTTTGAGTCGGTGGCAAAAAATCTAACCTTGGAGATAAGAAAGGAAGAGTGATGGAAGGAGAGGGGATGGGACAGGTTGAAAGCAATAAATCAGTCAGCTGACCAACATTATTTCTTTGAGTTTTTTACAACCAAGTTTTTTCCATTATGAATTTGTAACAAATAGTTTTTGTTTTATATATTACTATAGCATATTAGTGAAATTAACATTAAATTATGTAGAAAATTGCATTAAAAAATTTGTTTGATTATTAACTACAAAATACTACTAAATAATTTTAATTGTACCTAACATAAATTTGTACCGGTAACTGTTTTTAACAATAGTTTTAACAACTATAGGCACTGAAAAATCGTAGGTATCGATGGTATCGGTATCGAGAATCGATAAATTTTGGTATCGACTCATCCCTACTAATTTGCTTATGAATCTGGGTTGTATTATATTGTAAGTAATGTAAATATTGAATTGTTATAATCATTAGTTAAAACAATAAACTAACACTGATACAACTTTTTACTGGTAATTTTTTGATGTCAGTAAAATATTATTATTATTCCTAGACATAATTATAAATTAAAGTGGGATAAAAAATGGCTGTTGGCAAGGGAATCTAAATAAACTATGAACACGGCTGTGCTGAAAATAAACTCCCTCATGTTTCTCTGTCTATCAGCCAACTACTCAGTCGAAAACTTTGAAACTGAAGAAGCTTTTTTGGAGGTGCTTAAGAGTTAAAAATATTCAAATATAAAACTTTTGTGATAAATGTTATAATATATCAGAAGATTTTTTCAAGATTACTACCTTTTAAAGTTTTTACCTAATTGGACCATTTTAAAATCACTCGTCAGCCATATAAAAATCACTTCAATACGAAAGTCATTGAACTATTCCATCGATGACACTTGCTGTAAAAGCAAAAAAATAATTGATAAATATTGATGATTTGGACATTTTAACGCACGTTAAAAATTAATTATAAAAGATTTCGGTGTTCTCATCTGGCAGCGCTTATGTTTTTGTGATACGTTAATCAATAGAATGGTTCAACAATCTTTGTATTGAGATGATTTTTATATGTCTGACAAATAATTTGAAGATGGTCCAACGAGGTTGAAACTAATAATCATTGCATAACAAAAGAATTGATGATGGTATCAAGGTACCCTTTACAATTTGATTGTAAATTATAAACTTTTTTATGATTTTAAGCACAATTTTTCTTCTATAAAAGAACTACTAATTAAATCAAACAAAACTTCAAGATTTGTAATGGCGTCAGTACAGATCCAAAGCAGCAGTTTACAATCGGTTCAACTGAAGGATTTACTTTCCTACTCCAACAACCAACAAACCCCTCCTAACACATTTAATATTACTGCTTTACTTGTTCCTGTTCCGTTAAAATGTTTACTTTAAAAAAGTAGTGAAAAATCGGTTTTCTGTTTTTATTCTCTAAAGGTAATTGCAAAGAAGTTAGGATTTGATATGGTTGATGACCACCTACCATCATAAAATCCCTCACTTCACCAACCACAGATTTTGATAAGATAGCAGCTTGTTACACCATACAAAAATTAGTTCATAAAAGCATTACGTCACTGATTATTATCAACTATGAGACTCTAACACATCACTGCATGTCAGACTGAACACAATAGACAAACACTTTGGATGAGACTGCTTAGTTGCTTAAACAGACAGCCACCAATCAAGTTCACCTGAGAAAGGTAATTCCCCTGTTGCAGCCAACCTGCATACTCAGTGAATTTACAATACATATTCATATGCATATGTCTTAATACCGCATAAAGCTGCTTACCAAGTTTCATAAAAATATATTCTCAAATAAGCGATATATAGGCTACAATTTGAATTATTCTCTATAAGAATTGGGGATGAATACGCAGGTTTGCTGAAACAAGGAACAAAAACATTATTTTTTATTAAAAAATTAATGTAATTCAACCAAGTGTCATCAATATAGGTACATTCATAAATTAAGGGATGTATAACATTTTAATTATCCTCCATAAGAATAATATGGGAGCTGAGGATCTGTTCATATTAATGGATATTCACAATAAAACTTTCCAGATAATCAGAATATGTGGTAATTTGAACATGGTTTACGTGAAAATTTTGTATTTTTGAGTTAAGGCAGTGTAACACAAAGACTTCTGAAAATGTTAAGTGGTACACAATGACAAAAAATCTGGGAACGTCCTATCTATACTCTAAAGCAAAATGTATAAACATAAAACCTCTAAGTTGGCAATACCACAAATTCAGAAAGGTCTAGATGAACTTGACAGGAAAAATATCAAATAAATTATCAGTGACACTCCTCAAGGCATTGGTGGTGTGCATCACCATTTATGATTTCATTGCTGAATGTTTGTTTGATTGGATAATAGACAAGACCAAATTACTTTAACCAATAAAGAATCAACTGATGAAAAGTATAGTTAAGTCAACATTTTTTTCATAACTTGTTCGTAAATAATCAAATCTGTGTTCCTATTGAGCCTAAACACAACTTATCATGTAATGACATCAATTCCAGCAAACACTTTCCTGATCATAAATTTCCTATATCAAGCTAGAAATCTAGAAGTTTTTGAAAGATAATTTTTTTTTTATTTTGGTCTGAATCTACGCTGAACAACTGAGTCAGACGCTGAAGAACTGAGTCAGACGTAGTTTTAATCAACCAATCATCGACCTGTGATTTTAATTGAGCGTTCATTGCGACCAGATTAGAAAGTAGGGTAGAGTGGCTAAAAAATTGAGTCTAGAAACTTCTCCTTGATTCAGTCATATTTTTACTACAGGATATATGTATATATGGATCAACTAAAAAAAGCATTTTTGGCAGATTTTAAAGCTGCAGAAAAAAACTATTAGGATAATGTTAAGTTTAAATTGGTAAGATGTTGTTTACGGAATTTATGATATTGACCACTTACAACATCTATATTTATATTTTATAAACAGTAACTTTTACATTACTATTGGAAATTAAAACTGCTGTAAGTCATGATTGTGACACAAAATACTGTCCCAAAATAGACAAGCATAATTTAGAATTTGTTTAGAAAAAAAACTTTATGTATGGGCTCAAATATATTCATGCAGAAATGAAAAAACATAAGTGATGACAGAAAATTAAAAAAGCTCTAAACGCATACCTTATAAATAATTCTGTATCAAAGAGTTTGTTGTTTGGATATATTCTGTCTGTATAATTTGTGCAGCATATTTGAATTGCATAATACAGTGCAGTGGTGCAATACCATTCATCTCTTTTTACTTTCTCCACCTATACATAGTATATGGAGAAAGTATTGTTTTCGCCAAAATTTTTGAATTTGAGTTGTTAGTGGAAATATTTGTTTTGGTGCTTCCTGAACCCAGAAAAGTGACTTTTACGTGATGTCTGTCTGTATGTGTTCAGAGCTAGAGCCCACACCAATTGGCCGATTTTGATGAAATTTAGTATGTAGGTACTAAACCACGATATATCCAGGCGTTATTCTAGTTTTTTATTTTTTTATTTTTAAGGGTGATTATCCCTCAAAAACCGCTAAAAAACATGAAAAATCAAATTTCTCAAATTCGGCTTAAACGATTTTGATTAAACTTTAGTGGTTTGTAGAGAAAATTTGCAACGTTTGCAACAAAATGACACCACTTGCATTCCTGGAAACATTCGGGTTCAGAAATCACAGGACTTAAAACATCAAAAATTAAGTTTTTATGATTTGTCATAAAAACCATAAATGTTAACAAAGATTACTTATCACCATTAAAAAGAGCTCAACAAACTAAGTAATTTAGTATGTTGAATTATTATTCTACGATTGCTGGTTGCGGAGAAAATTGAAATTTTCATTTTGCGATAAACACAGCACATTGTCTAATGTTATTCTTATGGGGAATACAAAACTTACCATTTCTCTCTTATTTATGGATCAATTTCGTTTAAACTTGATATGCAGGTCAAGTTAGCATTGACCGACAGAGGATATTCAAAATATGTTGCAACTTAACCCTGGGGGGGGGGGATAAGGGGGCATTTCTCCTCTCAAAACCGGTGTGTGTAGCAACGGATTCTGTAGTGGCTCCCAAATAGAGATTTGGGTGGATATTTCTGAAAACAACTATTTTAGAAAATTTTATGTACATTCATCTTTACTTTATATTCTATATTTAATAAATAAAAAGTAATTTATTCATTGAAGTTGCGCTAAAAGGGAGAAAGTATGTGTCAGTTTCCTGATACCGTTTATTAAAATCCTCTATAGATGGTAGTAAGCACTGAGCAGTGATGCTAGACAGCGGAAAGAATCCCAATCAGATCTACACAGGAAGGAAGCATTGGCAATAGATACTAGTGAAGATACTTCTATCATCATTTTCGTCATATATATTAGTGAATTTCCTTTGGAAAGTGAACTATTAGCATGACCAGCACGGTGAAACTTAAGCCCGGGACCACCATAGAAGTTCCTAACGTGACCCCCTGAACACGTTTTGGGGGGTCGTTCAAAATGTTATATATATATATATATATATATATGTGTATGCACTCTAGCGGTCACATTTTTTGTCCGATTTACTTCAAATTTGGTAGGGACGTTCCTTTCTATAATTTGTTGGACAAGTTCGTTGGACCAAACAATCGGAAAACTCTAAACCCATTTTTTGGAGATTAATCTTTCAAATTTCGAGTTTTTTGGCCCAAAAAGGGTCAGAAAAGCCCCAGATGTAAAATTAATGCATGTAAAAAGATGGGAATTAGAGAGGCAAAAGTTTTAAACCCTCTTTCGTCATTCTAGCATAAATATTTATCGAGTTATTAAAGAAAATGTGTATCGGCTAAACACAGTACGTTGTCTTTTAGGGGTTTTACACTAGAAAAGCCTGTTATTCCTTTGTTAGAGTACTTTTATTACCCCCAGCAACCTCACGCCTACTTTCAAGCCTGTCTGGACCTTCTCCTAACCTTATAATGAGCAAAATTGTATTCCCAGCTTTGCAAGTAAATGAAACCAGGAGTATCAGAACAGCAAAAAAATCAATGTTTTCAGATTTCAATAAAAATTGGACAAATGTACGTTTTTAGACTGATTTTGAGTTTTAAACGTTTTTATGTGGAAATTCACTTCCCTCACGTCAGCGTGCTGCATGCAAACTCGTTTTTTATTCATATTGAATTTTGTATACGATCAGCGACTCTAGAGGGAAGAGTATTAAGGTAAGAGAACATTATTAAAAGTAACTGAATATAATTACTCCTTTATTGAACCGTTTCATATACAAAACATTAGCAGTTAATCGTTGTGGTTTTTAGATTAGGACAAACAAATGTGGTGTCATATTTATTTATTTGAAATGTTAAAATACAGTTTTAAATCCAATTACAATATAGGATCTGAACAAAAATTACAAAATATCAGCAGTATACAAATGGTAATTTATAATAAATCAATTATTCTATCACACTGTATCACATGTGGTGTTTATTTTAAGTATAATCAAAATTATCAGATAGCAAAATTCTTTAAAAGTGTAAAATATTATAAGTTTTGTGTTTACAGATAGTGATAAAAAGAGTAAAAACAACAGACAAGGGTTTCAAAGTATGCCATAAACACCATAGAAAAATTGAATCTAGTGGGTTTATTTTTAAATGAGCAGGAAAAGGACTTGCGATTCTTTTAGTCCTAACCTGACATTTTATAATTGATTACATTTTAAATTTTTGGATATGTAAATAAGTTATAATTTTCACAGAGGTTTATTCAACTTCACACAATATGTCTAATTGCTTTAGTTTCACCCAGTTTTTTGCGATTTTTTATATTTTTCGGTATTTCCCCAAGAGAAAATACCATACAAAAATAGACCTAACTCATATAGTTAAAATACGAGCTACTATCTAAGTTTTTGTACTTATGTACAATACTTTTACGTCTGGGGTTATAGAAAAACTTTGTTGGTCACGTGATTAGTATAATTACATCATGGTCATTATATTGGATTCAAGATGCTAGATATTTGAATCATTGAAAGGTGGTGACATTTGGTGTCATTTGGAAGAATACAACATGCTCTAATTATTTTGTACTTACAACATCTTTTAACTAGAAGAATCACTGTAGAAAAAGTAAAAAAATTGATTTGTTAAAATATTGACTCTGTACCACTGCTGATTATTGTTGGGCAGTAATAATCTACCATTTATTAAGGTTAAGAACAATGTGTCTTTAATAGAAACAGGATGAAATAAAACCACATCTCACAACACTACACAATATATTTACACTTATATTGTACTTAAATATAAGAAGGTGCACTTTAATATACAAAAGATGTTACAAGGCGATCGAATTCAACCAGTCACACCGGTCATCATCAGGCCCAATCAGCGAATGAATGAACGATGATGACCGGTGTGACTGGTTGAAATTGATCGTCTTGTACCATCTTTTGTACATTTACTGTCTTGTATGTAAGTATTGTATAAGTGTAAATATATTGTGAAGTGTTTTGAGAAGTGGTTTTATTTTATCCTGTTAATTGTAACAACACATATTATACTACTCAAGAAACTATTTCTTAAATAGAAATTAGCCAATACGCTTATTTTTAAATAAACCACATTTCACCAACAAAATTCTTAAACTCATAATCACTTCACTTCAGTAAAACTTTTTTATAAATCGTAAGTAATCATGTATAATAAAGCACTGTTACAGTAATAAATATTTTATCAAGAGTAGTTTAATTCAGGTTATTCTTAAGATATGAGTAATTAGGGTACTAAGTGTAATCCTTGTTATCTCCATTAATGAGTTTCATTGAAACGTGACACCTCGACTGTGAGGTGAGAGTTGCAATCAGCTGACGCGATCGTGATTGTAATTGTGACCGCGACTGGACCTCATCAGATTGTGTCAGTGATACTAGATGTTATCAGTAGTTCATGAGATGCAGCTGTCAACGTAACATAGCCAGTTCAGTTTCCCGTAGAAGTGTAACAAAATTGTAGTGAAATTGTTTGTTTTTAACAGGTTTGTTTAGAACTGTGTGAAGGTCATTAAAGTTTTACTATCTATGTTTTAGTAGCATTTCGTGTTTTCAAGCATGGGGCTGTGAGGTAATGGAATGACTCAAGGTTAGTTGGTCAAGTTTATACATTGTTTTTGCATTTGTTCTATTTAACATTAAATATAATTCAAAGTTATTTCTATTTGCCTATAAACTTGTTATAATAGGTTCAAAGTTTTAAACATAATTCGAGAGTTTGGATAGTACAGGTTTTAGTACTACAAACTTATCTCATGGCTTTGTTACCACATATACTGTAAATATAAATATTTTGTTTCCAAACTTTAAATTTAGGAATCGCCTTGAAACTTAGAGAGTAGGGTCCTAAAAGTTGAACAAACGTATCTACAAACATATTGTGGAACTGTTAAACATTTTTTAATTAATTTTAGAAACTATTAGAAATTAAAAACCAAATCAGAGTTTGTCACTATCAATATTGTATATCACATTTTATGACAAGTCTGACACTATTTAAAACTTTTGAGTGCTTTTTGCACATGTATATTCTTGTTTTTTTTTTGTTTTTTGTTTAAGTAAACGCTACTTGGTGTAATGAATGGTTTCAAATGTTTAAAGACTAATTGTATTACATATATTCCTACATCAGAAAAATAAGTTCTATGCTAATTTTAGAATCAATGTAAAGAAATTACAGTTTTACAGTGGAATGTCAAAATTACAGTTTCATCCTGTTTTAATATTTACCACACCTATATGTTCAATGCTATAAAGGGCAAAACTATTAGATAATCTGTTATTATTATTTATGCATACTAAAATGCAATTTTAAATATTGTTGCGGCCTGTGGTCGTGTCAATAAACCCTATCATACAACTACACAGAAATACCCTGTCCAAATATAAAATAAACTGAAAAAACAATCCTTGTCAGGGGACTCTTGTAAACAAAGGCTTTTATTACTTTACAACTAAACAAAAAGCGCATGGTCTGAACAAATGTTTGGTTAAAAAGATGCAATTACATAATTTTGGTATCCATAGGTCCACTTATTTTCAGTTGTACGAGAAGTACACTACAGTGAAATCCCCATTCTTTGTGTTGTTGCTATAATGTATCTGCAGTTGCATTTGCACTTCATATTGACAGTTGCAGGGGCTCAATAAAACTTTGTGAGACAGTTTCTATTATTAATTACGAAGGTCACCCCTACCCTTGATGAAAGTGTGACTGTCTACAGTTTAAGAGAGTGTCACTGTTAACAATTGAAGATTTGTCTCTTAGTCATGATTAGAGCATTTAGACGGACTTGTTAAGTCATAATTACAGACATAACTGTTATTGGTAGCAAGGGAAAGGAATAGTCAACGTACTGATCAAACGAGTTTTGTTTGCAATGGCTAGCCGCTCTCTTAACCTTAACTCTCCTCTTCAAATGATTCATGTCCATGCTAATGAGATTGAGAAATCTGTATTGCATAACATGTATAACAAAATACATTGATATGTTGCGTGATGTTTTAAAGAAATTTAATTTCAACTGTCACAAACATTTTTCCAGTGAGGTAGTTTTTAAAAAAAAAAACCCTTGTAAATTACAACTTACTTTCTAACTTATGAATATATTTAGAAAAATTAATTTCACAAGTACCGTGGAAAGTTTTTTTTACAATTTTATTCATGACCATTTAAATATTAAACATGCTAGTTTTTTTAAATAAAAAAATAGATGTTTATTATATAAAATTTTAATGCAAACACTTTGGTTACTGAAATGTTAACTCTTTAGGCAGACGGATAAGCTGTGAATAATACAAAATTTATAAAATTATATCTAAATTTTAACTCAAGATCATTTACCAACAAAACAATTTCAGTAAACAAATAGTAAAAAAAAAACTATTTGTAAGAACTGTCATAGGGTAAGGAACCTGGCAAATAAAACTTCCTTAATCTTCCAGTAAGGAAAAAGTTCCTTAAAATTGGTTTGAAAGTTGCCATATTGGATTTATTCCTCCTCATGAATAATGTTACATCAACATAATGATTTCAGAATCAAACATAATGTTTTCTTTCAGAAAACCATATACGTTTATTTCTCGTCTCGTGATGAGAAAACCTTAAATAATATCCCAATTTAAAGATCTCTAAACTACAAAAGTTGATCTCTTACAATTCTTTTATGAAATAATTAAATCTTTAAGGAAGCAAAAGTAAAAAATATACATTTTTTAATAATTTTTCCATCATTAGACATAAAAACATTTTGTTGACAAAATCCAAACTTTTAACAAGTTTTTATGAGTTATGCATTGGATTTTTGTGTATTTAATAAAGTGAGTATTGAGAAATAATTCCAACATACCTACTCTCTAACAAACTGACTTAAGCATTAGGAAATAAGGGGGACAATTAACTATCAAAATCAATTAAATCAAAATAACAAAATAAGTAACCTAATAATACCTAATAAGTAACCTACCTCAGTAATTTAATTGTTTTAATTAAACTTGTTAACCAGGAGAATGAAATATCTTCTCATATAATATTGTAAAATACATTGTTTGTACTACATAAACTACAAATTTCGAATATTGCCTGTATAAACATTTATTAGATCGTTGATAGCCTTGACACTTTTGCAGTACAATTACAGCCAGTATCCAAATAACCTTCTTCATTCAAGTATATTTCCCTTGACTTATAACCATTTGTTATGAAGTTTACTTGTAACTTAGTTATCTTAATACCTATCTTTATGTCTATAGAAGGCTGACAGAATGAGTTTGCGAGAATTATCTACAAAATCCAACTCAAATTGCTATTAGCCCTTTTTACGCTCAAAACACAAAAATCTAATATAGATTTAAAATACTAACTTTTATCTTTAATGGTACGACAAGGGGCAGGCAGGCAGGCAAATTTTCTTTAGAAAAAAAATAAATTGTGAAAAAAGCAAGTTTAAACAATTTGTGTAGTTTTCTCAGAAAAGAGGTTCATATTACATTTTAGTAATAATCTGAGGATTCCAAGAAAGAGATTAAAACCGTAAAAAAGAATCAAAGATTATATAAAATAAAACTGTTCAACCAAACTGTGTTCATCCATCTGACTATGAATTATTATTTATTAGCTTTGCACTAGTGCTGCTAATAGTAAAACTATAGCACTGTAGCATAACTTATCATAATGATAGTAAAATATTATTTCACAAATGAATTCAATTGTTTGTCTTTTAATCCAGACTACACCTTACTTCAGATAACAACAGCTTAATCTTTGGGCTATTTATTTATTTATGAAAAATTTTAAAAACTAAAGTGATAACAGGTTATCAAGCCAAGTTAGAGTGTGAGATTTTGCAAGGTTGTTTAGTAAGGACACCCTGCCTGACAGCCTTGGAAGTGAGGCCTCCAGGATAAACAGCTGATATCTGCAGAACGGAGATGTAGCGGTAGCGGTAGGAACCACTAACAGTAGACTTGTCGTGCTTCGTTCCCCATCTCATCAAGTTATTCATCAAACTATGAATAATTGAAACTTTGAAACGGTGTTTTTTGTTTTGAGTTTTTGCAGTGATAAACTATTTGTGTGTGATATTTTACTGATGGTTTCTCATAGTTTTTTAGTTAACTAATTTTAACAATTTGTTTTGTCAGAGTGAAAACATGGAAAAAACACCAAGCACAGAGGAGAAAGTTAAGCCTGTGGAAAGCACGAATGTTTCTACGTGAGTATTCGTTTTATATATAATACATATGAATATATAATAGATAACCTAATTTTGAAATATATTTTCTAAACTGATCAGAGCCATTTGACTGACTCAATATGCATCGTCTTAGGAATTTTGATTGTGGGTCACCATACGTGTTGTCTGAAACGGGTTTCCAGCACTATTTCAGCCACTTTATAAAGAATAGTTTTATCACAATAAGTTAAGGTTGTTATGTACCAAATATATAATATATTTGGTATGTATAATTTATATAATATATATATATATATTTATGGTATATATAATAATATATACCATATTTTGGGAAATATACCAAATATATACCAAATATTTAGTATTACAAATAGTTGCATATTATTTACCTATCAACAAATTTCAGAATTAAACAATTTAATGTTACATCAATTACATTTCAGTTCTACCAGAACTTTTCTTCAATAGCTCTTCCTTTAAAATCTTACTGATAAAAATAAAATTTTAGTTAATTAGACAGTTAAATTTTTTATGAGTTTCCATGAAAAGCAAATTTTAAACTACAGGTATTATTTTCTAAACATTATGCAAAGAATTATGTATGGAGTTTGGACTGCTTTGCCTAAAAGCGATTGTGTACTCTATTAACAAAAATGCCATTGGTGTTGAAATAAAAAAAAAATAGACCATAAACCATGAACATCCTCTTATATAAGAAGTGTACTCTAATAAGTGACCAACTTCAAAACCTGTATTAAGTTTTAATTTATCAATCTACTTCACTGTGTTCATTATTTTCAAAACTTAAACAAATTTAGAGATTATTAGGAATAGCACATATAGTTTTAGTGGAAACCAAACAAAGTTGTAAAAACCATATCTCAGGAGAACAATAAAAACGTTTGACTTATCAAGGATTTTAAAACATTGAGGTTTGATTTATCAAGTTGATTGTCGATGTATGCTTTTAGAGGTTCACAAGCTGTTAAATGAGTCATGCTATTAATCCCCAGAAGCCGTAGAACCCCTTAGTTTTACCATCTATACTGTATATCACAAGTTTTATTCAAATCATTGTACTTATGAGTTTGATGAGCTTTTTATAAATGTTTGTAAGTAGAATTCTGATGCAATTTATATTCTAACAGAACGTTTTCATCTTCTTTTAGGGAACCTTTAAACAATAAAATTCTAGTTAAGTATTAAAATATCAACAAGCTTCTTTTCTTTTGTGAAAGTTTATAGCAAAATAAACTTTGGGCCCTGCAGGCAGGGAAAAGCAGGAAGGGACCCTAATGCCATGGAGCCTATGCAAGTTATACCCCCTTAATAAACTGTATTATTTTCCTTTAGTGAACACATTATAGGACAAAACTCTTAACATAAAAACAACATTGCTTGACCATTGTGACCTTTTGGTCGATTTCATTCTCTCATGATCCCATCAAAAGTTTTGCTACTTTCTATTTTTTGTTCCATCGTGGATTCAGGGATGAGGAAACAACTCGAACGGTGGTTGCTTGAATGACTGAGGTCTGTTGTGATTCTATTTGATTTATTATAACAACTACTTTAATTTATAGACATTTTTTAGCCAATAAATTTAAATAAGTTTAACAATACGCTCAACAAACCATTAAAAATTAATTGGTCGAGGTTTTTCACCACCTATTCTTCAGTTTATAGATGTAAAATAATATAAGTAGGTAAAAAACTTTAAGGGGAATAAAAAACTGAATTTAACAAGGAATCTACTGAGGTTTGAACGGCTGTAATTTGGTAATCAAATTTTGACTAGCAAACTGTTGTTTATTTGCCTACAAAATATTGTGTCTCAGTTGGAACAGAGTGGTCAGTTTTCCTGAATCTGTTATGAAAATATTCAAACAATTAAATTAACAATGGGAGGACACAAATAATATAGCTAAACAATCTATAGAGTGAGAAAGGTTCCTTGCCAAGGTTTCCTCATAGATGACCTCACTCAAAATTGCTGCCAAATTAGTGTTAGTAAACCTGCCAAGCCAGTTTGTATCTTATTATCAAGTTTATTACCCACGCTGTGATGAGCTTGTGCGATTTCTCATCTCACAGAAAAAATGCTGGAACTGTCTTCAGATGGTTTTACATCACAACAAGAGGTGAAGACAGGACTTTCATCTAATATCTTCTAATATATTTTATGGTTAAACAAATTGTCTCCTTTACTTTAAATTTAATTTCTGTTTGTGAAAGAATAAATAATATTATTACATTGTTTCATTTTTGAGGGACCTTTAAGGACACAGTTTAGTAGGGTACCAATTAAACAAAACAAATTTACAAAATCAGCATTAAAATTTGCTCCTCAAAACCTTCTGCTTATTAAATGTAGTCTACTGAAAATCCAATGTGTTTGACTAAATTTTTCTTCACGTTTTGTCAGTGGGTAGAAATATTTTATGACTTTTTAATCCACACATTGGTTATAAATAGCTTACTTAAGTCAAGAGTCGAGACTAGAAACATCTTCATTTTATAACTAACTCTGATGAAATCCTATTATGAGTTCTAGTTAGGCCATTGAATAAGCAGCCTTATCACAGAATTTGTGTAAGATATATGCATCAAGCGGTGTAGACAAGAAAGTTCCCAATACTTTCCTTGGAGCAGTAAACGTAAAATTGTGGTGGGGACTGTAAATATCTGTGGCTTAACTTTAACTGATGCATGTACCTTGCAAAAGTTTGGTGAGAAGGTGATATGCAGGACAGTCAGATATTTCAGCCTTATAAATACATTGCCTACAAGTATGAAGTATATTTTATATTATACTTATAAAAAACTTACTTATTTACTTATTATACTTATTGTACTTTTATATTATATTTTATTATTATACGGTGTATTAGTTTATTTGATATTTTTTTAGACTATTCTAAAGAAAATTTATTGGCACACCCTAAACAAAGGTTTCAACAATAATGGCTGACTGGTTTATATATTTATATATTTGTATTACAAACCTCAAGTATCTTGTAACTTAAACCACCTACTGTTGGAGAATAAGCACGAAGAAGATATACAAATTCCAAAAGTGTATTTCTAAATCTCTACACATATAACCCTGACTGACAAAACATAAATTCTCCCACTTTCAAAGTGAGTTAAAGTTTAAAATTTCACAAGGACTGCAAGGGTAAATAGAAAAGGTAAACAAATATTATTCTCTAAACCTTACAGATAAACCTCACTCAAATCCTTCACTTCAAAAATTAAATGCAATCTGGCTCATTTTTTAGGTAGTTTTGGTTAGCATTGGATTCATTCCCTAAGGTATATATACTAACACATTAAAGCAGATGGATATAAATGATGAAAAAGAAGTTTTTTGCGAATTTGTTTATAATACAAACGTTTTCAAGCAATAAAGGAGAAAGACATCGCTTGAAAACATTTGTATTATAAACGAAAATTCGCAAAAAACTTCTTTTTCATCATTTATATCTCTATGTGTTTTAATGTGTTAGCATATAAAGTCGTTTGGCATCCATACCGCAAGAAATATATATATATATATATATATATTAGAACACATTTAATTCTGTTAACATTTTAGTTTACATGGGATTGTGACAAGCTTGCTGCTTAAACTAATAAAGGTTTAAAAGTGCTTCTTAAGGTTTAAATTTAAATGATGTTCCTGTAGTAGTTTGTTAACAATATGCCAAGTCTCCATACTTTTTTTAGGGCTATAACACCTGCTAACAATTCAAACATGTTCCTACAAATGTTTATGTGATCTTCTAGGGCAAAGCTTACATTTTGTCATGAAGATGGGATAGAACCATACGAACCATGGAAAAACAGAAACTTGACTCATCCACTAAAGTAAGTTTTATCATTGCTAAAGATAATTAATTTAAAATTATTTAGGCAATTCAAGTTTATTGCAGATTTTGTTATAGTCACGTCATAAATGTACTAGGGTCATTCATCATAATACTGTTGTAAGACATATTTTACTACGTCTTATGAAAACTTAATACATTTATAGCAAGTCACTAAAAAATTCCACAATAAAACTTGGTAATTGCCCATATTTTATCATTGCACTATCATTATACAGTAATGTGTCAAATGCATATTTGATGTTTTGCCAGAAGAGTGAAAACTCTCTGTCATCCATGCAAAATTTGAACTATTATAAGTAAATAATTATTTATTAGTTGATTTTCCTATATAATTAAGAAATAGTCAAATAAAAAGTACTCTTTGAACCAACCCAAATTCTTAATCATTGAAATTAGTTATTATTCACGATTGAACAAGCCAAATAATTTGTAGAATAAAGGAACATAATATATACGAATATTTTATTGCAAAATGAACCTACTCAGAGGTAACCATGGTCTTTCTATTACTGAAATAAAGCAAACTATCAAAATTCTTTTACAATAGGCAACCAACTCTGTTATTCGTAATATGAGGAAATTGGAGATTTTCAAGGGCCATTTCCTGTGCAGGTTTTTTGATGGAGTAATTTGATGGGTCTCGTGTTTAATCAATAGTTTGCGTTTAACTTTAGACACAAACCAATTTTAAGCCAATATTGGTACAAATGTTAAGTGTTAGTGTGTTAAAAAACTAATTGAGATGTAAGAAATACTTCCCACAAGTGTCAGTAGTAACAGTATAACTTTTGTTTTACTTTTCTTAAATAAATAAATAAATAATTTTCATTGCGGTTTCATAACAATTCTTGCAAACTAACAATTATAAACTTAACTAACAAGGATCGGGGAGACCGAGCCATGCTCTGTAGTATTTGATTAGTTTCGGGGATGAAAAAGATTTCTATATGCAATCTTTATTCAATGGTTCTAGTTACTGTTTACAAGAAATCATGTGTTAGAATCCTTTTCTTGTTTTAATTTATTCACAGCTGTTTTGATTCTTTTGTTTTGATTTGAAAATCCAAAAGCCCAATGTTAAAATTTCCAAATTTCAAATGAGATTTTTTTGTAAATAAAAGGTTTTCCTGGGGTTGATGTTTTTACCTATCATATATTATTTAAGTCTAAAAGCACCTAATTCCAAAATTTAACAAAATCGTTCTGCTGGATTCCGAGATAATTTTTGCAGACAGACAAACATATTTCGTATTAGAGTATAGGATGATATAGTTCTTTCTTCAACAAAAAACTAATGTCATGAAGTAAACAAAATTGTAACAAGTTTTTGGTTATTTAATATTATTTATTAAATATTATCCGTAAAGCTAATTAAATCACAGTAAAAATTAATAGTTGGAAAATAATGAAAATATACCATCACACATTTGATGGTGTAGTACATTTTTCCTCTTCTTGGTTGACTCTCACAGAGGCTAAACAAGAATTATGATGTAAAAGTTAAAATTAAATGTTTATAAAATATGGATGGAATATTATTATTTTTTAAATCAAATTTCTTATTCAAAATCGAGCTGTCACCTACACAAAACTTAAGCCCAGGATCTCATAGAAGTTTCTAACTCGATCCCCTGAACACATTTTTTGGGTTGCTGATATGTACTTGTGTTTACACTTCAGCGGTCACATTTGTTGTTTGATTTATTTCAAATAATTTAATGGGAACGTTTCTTTCTATAATCAATTGGACAAGTTAATTGGGCAAAATGATCGGAAAACATAACCCCAATTTTGTACATTCAAAGTTTGAGTTTTTGGGCCCAAACAGGGTAAAAAAGTCCCCAATTTAAAATCAATACATATAAAACAATAGATCAGAAAAAGCCAAAAATGAAGCCTTCCCTCATCATTCTAGAAAAATGTTTACGAAGCTATTGAAGACAATTTTTAATTCACTAAACACGGTACTTTGTCTTTTCTTTGGGGATTTTACATTGAAAAAAGACTGTTTTTCATATCTTGATGTAGTGTGATCTCCCCGAATTCCCCCAGAGCCTATTTAATTTCACTCCTGGCTATACCTCCTCCTAAACTTATAATGCACAAAATTGCTGATAAATAGAACTAGGAGTAACAAAACAGCTAAAAAATAAAATATTTTTCAATTTAAACAAAAATTTAATAAGTGTTTGTTTAATCTTATTGGTTTCAAGACGATATTTGGTTATCTTATAGTTTTAATCCAGAAAATCGTCGCTCTCACAAACTGCGCTGTGTGCAAACTCGATTTAAGTAAAATTATATCCATGAACTGTTTGTTATCCACATAATGCAGTTTAGAAACAGTTACAGATTCAACGTGTGCATTTGTGGTCAAAACCTTTGAGTTATTTACAAAGGCATAACAAATCAAAATGTTCAATTGAATAATCCTGTTTAGCAACATGGGAGCGTTGTTCCACATGATCAAGGGCAGCCTGGGCTCCGGTATCCTGGCAATGCCGGTGGCCTTCAAGAACGGAGGGCTCTGGGTCAGCCTGGTCTGTGCCATCTTCGTAGGCGTCGTCTACACTCACTGTGTCCATATACTTGTGAGTACGTCAGGAAATGGGCTGATTTCAACTACTGTGTCTATTGGTGGGAAATGTTAGTTCTTTTACTTGTGGTCGTCAATGGTCCCATGCTAGAGTATCTCTATATAAAAAAGGATGTTGGTTTGTTTGTTTGCTTTTATATTTGAAGTTTATGTACTCGGACACCGTTGGACCGTTTGCCATGAAACTTGGTATATATATATGTAAAATTTCACAGAGGTTTTTAAGCCATCCATTTCGTCCTAATTCAATTGGGTTCCTCCCAAGAGGCCCAAAAGGGTTCCCATATAAACCTTATGGAAAGATATTTTTGTTTATATAAAAGCTAATGACATGTTTGGTGATCTTGGTGATAGTCAATAGTCAATAGTCAAATATCTTTATTCATTCAGAAGTACAGTGTACAACATTTGAACAGTGTCAATATATTACAAGTGATACAATACGTTCAAGCCTTTCTAAACATACATATATATCTTTTACTCTTAGCATGGAAGAGTGAGGTGGAAAAATTCATCCAGTGTGTAAATGGCTGCATCTATCAAATACTCCTTCAATTGTTTTTTAAATTTTGTGTGATTTTTTTCATTCAAAATATGTTGCGGTATCTTTTTCAAAAATTTGCCTCCCGCATATTGGTTTTAGTTGGTAATAGTCAAAGGGATGACAACGTCTGCCGGATAACAGCTAGTATTTATTAAAAGAACAAGGCGATTCTTGTGATTAGTACCTAATGAAACTTCTATGTCTTAAGTCAAGGTTTATGAGTTATTTGAAAGCCCTTAATAACTAGATGTGCCTTTTTTGAGGGTTTGGAAAACAACCACCTTCAGAGCTTCCCCTGAATCCACGCTCTGGGCTTTCAGAGTTCCAACATTAATCTTATGGGAGAATATAAATCAATTTAATTTCACATTTAATGGCTGTTTATACTAAAAAAAAAACACAGTGCAGAAGAAAGAACAGCTATTTGATAACTTTTGAATTGCATCACAATACAAACTCACAGACACCCTGTGTATGAGCTGGGTAACCACAAAATACAAATATTCGCTCATATTCAAGCAAATGGATTTGCTTGTCATTTCATTTTTTTAAGGAATATAAAGATTGAAGAAAGTAATGAGCGTTCCCTTCTCAGGAACTATTACAGATTGTAGATCATGAACCAGTAGTAAAGTTATATCTTGAGAGGCTTAAATTTGGAGATCGGTCATGTGGATTGAATTACAAATTAAACTGTAGGTTTCTTGATTGCCTTTAATAATTGGATTACTAATAATGATTCTGGTTAAAGAAAAAGTTTGTCTTAGCCACTTACTATGCATCTCCCCTTTTGTGAGAGACACACTATGCACACTATGGAAAGTTTACAATATAAAACATGGAAGAAGAATACGCACCAGCATCATTGTTAAATTAAAACATAAAAAAGTCGTTCATGATCTATAGTTACCGCTTGGAGAGAGTATTTCTTTGAAAATAATAAATTGTCTAACAGAACTTTAACATATTTTCCTACAACAGAGGCCTTTTTCCAGATCTCCAGCTGCCAGGTCTTGTGCACGAGGTTAAAGTTACCAAGACTCGGATTTGCTGAGATTGCCGAGGCTGCGTTTCGCACGGGTCCTCCCAAATGGCGGCGTTACACTGCTGCTGCAAAGTAAGTACCAGTAGCTACGGTCACCTTCTATAAAAGCGGTCATAAAACCTCAAGTTCTCTTGCAAGCAATTCCTTTTGCATCCAAATTATATAGTCTTGTCAAATGGTCTCAAAGAATATGGACTTGTTTTCTTCTTATTGCCAATAATACTACAACAAGGAGCTGCAAATGAGCTGAGAAAAGAGGTAAATTAATTTCTGAAGGGATTATAATGACTAAGGGATTGGTCTTGTTTATCAAAATCATTTTGAAAATCTAGATATACAACATCAATCTGTCCTTGTTAGTGAATTTCCTATGGAAAAGAGAACTATTTGGATGACCCGTACGGTGAAACTTAAGCCCGGGACCACCATAGAAGTTCCTAACATGACACCCTGAACACGTTTTGGGGTGCCATTCAAAATTATATATATATATGTGTGTGTGTGTGTGTGTGTGTGTGTGTGTGTGTGTATGCACTCTAGCGGTTGCATTTTTTGTCCGATTTACTTAAAATTTGGTAAGGACGTTCCTTTCTATAATCAATTGGACAAGTTCGTTGGGCAAAACAATCCGAAAACTCTAAACCCCTTTTTTGGGGATTATTCTTTCAAATTTCGAGTTTTTGGGCCTAAAAAGGGTCAGAAAAGCCTTGGACGTACAATTAAGGTTGTGCATCCGCCAGGCTAGTCTGGCGTCGAGGAGCAGTAGTTCCGTATATTGCCACGCACACCGCTAGGACGTCAATTCGGCTGATGCGGGCATGAGTGTGCTTGTGTGGGTTGGCTGGGGGTAGGGAGAGAGGCACTGGCTCCTTCTGCTCCTTCTCTCTCTCTCTCTCTCCCCCCCTCTCACCGTGTTTGTCATCGAGGCATACCTTTTACCTTGCGTTGGCCGGGCGGCCGGCTGGGGCTGGGCTGGGCTGACTCGCTCATTGCAAGCTTTTCGCCTTTGATTTAAATATTTTACTAACGGTTACTAATATTGGTGCTATTATTATAAAGCCCTTTCATTGTTACCAATTGTATTACCAACACCAAACATAATGATTGATAAACGGTATGTGTGAACTACTTTAAAAATAAATAAAGAGTTTGCTATACAAACTTATTTATGTGATTCTCATCTAAATAATTTCCAAATGTAAAAAGTTTTTTGACTAATCGTTTTATATATACAAATATTATTAATTAGAATAAATAAGAATATTCTTACAAATAATACTGATGATTCAATTTTATATTAAACTTGTTATAAACATTTATGGTATACAATTTGTTAAATACTAGTATAATCAGATTTGTGTTGTTTACAATTGTTTTAATTTTTTGTTGAATCTAATTTTAAAGTAGATAAAAACCGTTGATACGAAAAATGCTTGACATTTTGACCTTGGCAATTTGACCGCATTCCATGGTCGCCGTAATTTTTAGACCGAAAACGACAAGTGAACGTAGTTTATCGGCCAAAAATAACCGCATCAGTTTATACCCAAACAGCAATTTACAGTAAGGCCAACCATCGATATATAAACCATATGAATCGCTCGCCGAGTAGCCGTAGGTGAGTGATTTTCGGTCCGTTTCCCCCTCCACATAGGCGTATAGAGGGCCGCCGAGCAATTTTTAGCATTGGACGCGCTTTCAATTACAAGCTTCTGCACAGTACTAGGATTATTTAAATAGGACAAATTTTATATATTTGTAATCTGCGTAATATGTTGCAACTAACAGTATAAATATCTTCCAGTTTGGTAAATGTTCGGAATTTATACAATAACAAATACTTCGATTTTTTAAATCGGGACAAGAAAAAGTAGTAAAGCGTAAACTTTTTTTATTTTTAGGGTAGAAAGAAACTTCCAGCGGCAAAGTTGTAGAACATTAGTTGATCTACATATTTTATTTCAAACATTTTTCAGTCAGATGTTTGGTTTGTCCACAAATCGCTTGCGAATAAGCGCAGCAAATATTATCAGGTACGTCGCGTCGCGCCCACGGTCCCACCGGACGCACAACGCATTCGTCACCGGAAAGACCACAAATTAGTAAGGGTGTCATCAGATGTAATTAGAATAGTGAAATTTATTAACCACACGGTAAATAATTCTGATTCTCTTATTCAAACCTACTCTGTAGGAAATTACTACTCTGTAATAAATAAATACATTGCTGTCACAGTTCTTGTTTAGTTTGAATGACGAACATACAGAGCTACGCGGTGCGACTGTGTACAAGCGTAGCACCTACTGTTGCGTTTGTTTGAAAGACATTTTTGAACAAACCGAACGTCTGACTGAAAAATGTTTGAAATAAAACATGTAGATCAACTAATTTGCCGCTGGAAGTTTCTTTCTACCCTAAAAATAAAAAAAGTTTACGCTTTATTACTTTTTCTAGTCCCGATTTTATACGTAACAGCCCCCTTTTATAATAAATAAGGAGGTTATAAAGCGGCTAACATAAATGTAAAATAACGTTCAATAATAAAATTGAAACTAAACCAATATTTAAAATTTTAAAAACGTAATATTTTCTTGAACCTATAATTTTTCTTTAATTATAAATGGACCGCGCTCTAAATGAGCGAAAACCGCGCCACCGAGACCGTCTGAAGGCATAATAAACTCAATCCTAGAGGTATATTACTGAGGTTACATTTAATTAATATCAAATGCCCCCGTCACAGCAAACCTGCGTACTCAGCAAATTTCCAATGCATAATATATGTCTTAATACCACATAAAGCCGCATACCAAATTTCATAAAAATATATTCACAAATATACAATTTTAATTATTTTCCATAACAATAACATTGGGGATAAGTACGTAGGTTTGCTGAAACTAGGAACATAAACAATTGGTTTTTAATCAAACATCAATATATCTCAACTAGGTGAAGCCACATACCTAGTTACATCAATATGCATTCATAAATAAGCAATATATCCCATTTCGATTAATTTCCATAAGAATAACATGGGGGATGAGTACGCAGGTTTGCTGCAACAAGGAACGAAAAAATGGGTGTTTAGGCAAATATCAATATAACTCAACTAGGTGAAGTCATGTCTAAGGTTTAATTAATTTATGTTCATATTTAAGGGAGACATAGCATTTAAATCTTTCTCAATAACAATAACATGGGGGCTGAGTCCGCAGGTTTGCTGCTATGGGAACCTTTAGCAAGAAATTTTTTTTGAGCTAATATCAATAGACCACAACCAGATAAAGCCGTATACCAAGTTTCGTCAGTATACGTTCATAAAGAAGCGAGATATAATTTTTGTTATAATTTTCCATAAGAATAACATTAGACAACGTACTGTGTTTAGCACTTTCAATATCTCGATAACTGATTGACGTAGAGGAATGATCAAAATACCAAATTTTGTGTTTTTTAAGCTGAATCTAATGGTAAACATTAAAATTTGACTTTAAAAAAAATTATATGTTAAAAGTTCAAAAAACCCATTTTTGGGGTACAAAACCCCCCTCTAAATGAGCGAAAACCGCGCCACCGAGACCGTCTGAAGGCATAATAAACTCAATCCTAGAGGTATATTACTGAGGTTACATTTAATTAATATCAAATGCCCCCGTCACAGCAAACCTGCGTACTCAGCAAATTTCCAATGCATATATATGTATCTTAATACACATAAAGCCACATACCAAGTTTCATCAATATACATTCATAAATAAACGATTTATGACATTTAAATTATTCTCCATAAGAATAACATGGCGGCTGAGTATGCAGGATTGCTGAAGCAAGGAACACAAAAAATGGGGTTTTATACAAATATCAATATAACTCATATAGATAAAGCCACATACCAAATTTCATTAATTTATTTTCATAATGAAGGCAGATAACACGTTACTTATTCTCCATAAGAATAACATGGGGCTGAGTACGCAGGTTTGCTGCTACGGGAGCCTTTGGTAAAAAATTGTTTTTTGAGCAAATATCAATGGTCCACAACCAGATGAAGCCATATACCAAGTTTCATCAGTATATGTTCATAAATAAGCGAGATATAAAATTTGTATTTTCCTCCATAAGAATAACATTAGACAACGTACTGCGTTTAGCACTTTCAATATCTCGGTAACCAATTGACTTAGAGAAATGATCAAAATACCAAATTGTGTGTTTTTTAAGCTGAATCCAATGGGAAAAACTAAAATTTGTCTATTTCCAAAATTATATGTAAAACATTCGAAAACCCCATTTTTGGGGTACAAAGCCCCCCCAAAATACCCCTTCGGATAGAGCGAACTGGCTGGTTTTCGAATTTAAAGTCATAAATGTTGCTTTACACGTTTATACCAAATTTCATCAAAATCGGATAATTTTTACGAGAGTTATCGTGCTCACGGACACATATCTATATATATACAGTTTCGAACGAATGGTATTTTTGGGGTCTGGGGACCTCAAAACGAAAAGTTATCATGGTCCCGGGCCTAGGTCTTACCATGCTGACTACGGTAATAGCTTCTTCCCTAGATGGGAAATTCGCTAAAACAGGTGAATCTGTCAATTTGCCGCAGGGCCGCAGAATCCGTTTTGCCGGAATTTTACGCGCGAAACTGAAGAAGTGGTGGGAGTGCAGAGGAGAGAGACAGAAAGAGAGAGAGAAACACAGAAAGCGCGCGGAGTACGGTATGACCTTGAGCGGCGACGCACCTCGCCCCTCGACGCGTGCGGGCACTGTAGGTGATCACCACTACACTTGCAGTGCAGCGTGCCGACCCTACATGGTGCTACTTTTACCAATAAGGAAGCAGAACTGTTATACATAGAAAAGATTTAAAAACGCCTATACAATATCAGATAAAACCCACATCTATTAAAACAAAACTCCTTTTTTATTGTTTAAATCTTAATTTTAAAATATGGTGTAAAACAAAAAAATTAAAAATTGTTTTTCAGATTTTTATTATTTTTATTTTAACGCATAAAGGAAGCAATCAGAAAGCAAAAAATGTATTTTTATTTTAAAAAATATCAACGGGTTGCTTTGCTTATTGGTAACAAAACACCCAAAAATCGCCCCTTTAGTCCCTTGTAATATACCCCTGAATTTTTTTAAAATTTTTTAAACCTCATTCTCGTGTTTAGTACATTGTAACAAACACATTCATACATAAAAATCTGAAATTTATTTTTTGAACGAACAACCTTAAAGCATGTATTAAGATGGGAATTAGTGAAGCAAAAGTTTAATGCCCTCTCTCGTCATTCTAGCATAAATATTTACCGAGTTATTAAAGAAATTGTATATCGGCTAAACACAGTACGTTGTCTTAAGGGGTTTTTCCGTTAGAAAAGCATGTTATTCATTTGTTGGTGTATTTTGTTTCATCCCCAGCAACCTCGCGCCTACTTTTAAGTCTGACTGGACCTTCTCCTAACCTTATAATGCGCAAAATTATATTCTTAACATTACAGGTAAATTAAACCAGGAGCATCAGAACAGCCAAAAAATCAATGTTTTCAGATTTCAATAAAATTGGCATAAATGTATGTTTTTACTCTGGGTTTGAGTTTTAAAAGTTTTGTATGTGGAAATTCACTTCCCTCACGTCAGCGTGCTGCGTGCGAACTCGTTTTTAAATTGCATGACCAGCCATAGTAATAAAAGAGGACATATTTGAGGATTGAGTTCTCCAATAGTCAGTGTGCAAAATGTAATGTTTAAATGTCAAAGCTTAGCCAGAAAATGTTTGAGCGTTAACCCTTTGCACTTGAAAGACCACTCCCAGTGGCCAGTGCCTACTTGGATTCATTCCTGCCTACATAGTCCTCTCAGGTCGTATGGCCACTCTGGGTGGCCGCGCCATTTTCTTTGTCAGCCTGGCAGCCATTTCGGTCCTCTGCTCATAACAGCTTATATTTATTTTTATGATCGTAGCCTCAAATGTGATATTGGATAGTTATAAAACTCTTTATTGTATACTTTAGTTTTATTTTATATTTTATTTATGCTTATTGCCAAACAAAACATGTTTAACTATTTTTCAGTTACTTTTAATACAAATATGCAATGTTGGAGTCAATTTGACTCTCATGTTCTTAAACACTTTAAAAATCAGTTAAGCTGTTTTTAGCACATCTCAGATTTCATCAGAACATAAATTTTCATCCAGTTTAAATTAAAAACACTCATAATCACAGTTGACATTTATAGAAACAAAGGATCACCAAGAGAAAAACAGCACAACGAGAGAAGTTATTTGTTAGGCTTTGACAGAAGATAAAACAACTTAAACACAGTTCAGAATAATACACAGCTCCAGGACATAACATAAGTTTATTTAGTTCACCACCAGATTTCAGAGCATGCAGGCAAGGTAAAATAGATTTTAAGTCATATGTTACTGTGGCCACTCACAGTAACCATGCAAGCGTTCGAGGAATTTCATACTGGCCACCACGAGTGGCCATACGAGCTGCTGCAAGGAAAAATGAAGCAGAAACAAACCCAACTGATAAGGAAATGGTGGCAGCCACTAACAGTAGCCATACGACTCCAGAGGAACATTTTAAAAGACGCTACCCGAGCGTTTAAAGGGTTAATATTTTGTTTAACCCTTTGCGATTGGAAGGCCAGCAAGAGTGGCCACAATGCTGTCGGAATTCTTTCCGTATAGCTTAGTTCTGACGGTTGGACGGCCAGCTGTACTGGCCATGTCCCACTCCTCATCACCTCGGCATTCATCATGGCGGCTCTTTCCCGGCAGCTCGGAATTGTTTTCACTGTTCATTTAGTTCAGCAATTCCTCACTAGCTTGCAGCACTCTACAGGTATCATACCATAGTTGGAATATTACAAACGAAAACATTGATGTCGGCCAGTCCTGCTGGACACCTGAGCGTTCGTTGGATTTCATGTTGGCCAGCACCACTGGCCGTCCGATCGCAAAGGACAACTGCTGTGGAAAAAATCTGACTTCTGCGCGCTAATAGTGGCGGCCAGTAGAGCTGGCCGCATGATCACTGAGGAATAGCATCAAATATCCATTCCAATGGCAAAGGGTTAAATATTTAGTAGTTGTAAAAGGCTGGTGTAACTCCATTAATGAGCAATTCCATGTCCAGTTTAATTTCATTAGCCATTGATACTTTACTGTGGTAAGTTCAAACGTTTTATTTCATAGAGGTTTTTATTTACATGACGTTTTATGATAATATTAGCTGGACCGACAGACGTTGTCCTGTCCTAATGTCATTGAATTTGTTTTATGTCAAGTACTCGTTCATTTTCAAGATGAGCTTGTTCGCTTCGCTCCCTCACCTATCGGAAAAAGAGTTTTAGTTGCCATTCAAGTAGTTTTTTTATTTCCATAATAAGAGTTGCCATTCAAGTAGTTTTTTTATTTCCATATTGAACACATGTTTATGCCTTTCAAGTATGTTTACAACTGTTTGGTGTAACCAACTGAACTTTGATCAAATCAATGGGAACTTTGAAGGCCTATGGGGCAGAGCCATTAGGTTGGATTAAAATTTGTCGTTTAAAAGAACCTTGTCCTGACATTAACGAACACAACAAAAGAGAATTATTCAATTTGGTTCACTCATTCTCAAGTGATGGCGTGACCAATGGAAATAGGCATTCATTCTTATATATTACTAGCTGGCCCGACAGACGTTGTCCGGTCCTAATGTCATTGATTTTGTTTTATGTAAAATACTCGTTCATTTTTAATATGAGCTCGTTCGCTTCGCTCACTCGCCTATCGAAAAAAAAATACATCCTATTCTCAGACCTACCGAATATACACACAAAATTTCATAAGGAACGGTCAAGCCGTTTCGAAGGAGTTTTGTTACAAATACTGTGACACGAGAATTATAATATGTTAGAAGACACGTTTTTAATTTATTTTAAACAAATGTTAAAACATCAATTTGTTCCAGGAACATTGTTGATCTAGGTCTATTCATGGGGTATTATGCCTGCTGCATCGTGTATGTTGTGTTTACGGCGTCTTCTTTAAAACAGGTAATTGTTTTGATTTTCTCATTGTTGGTAAGGGTGAGTTAATGTTATTTAACACGTAGGGTGTGGAGGACGTTAATTAACGTCTTCTAATTGACATTGAAACATTTGTGATTTTCATGTTTAAACATGTTTGTCATAATTGAACAAGTTGAGAAATTTCATGTTATTTGAGAAAAACAAGTTTTGACATTTCAGGATTGGAATCTAATACTATCTTTAGGGGAGAAGAATACCTAGAACATATCAAAATTAATGGCACAATCCAGGAAAAAGTGAAAATATACAAAAAAATCTAAAACAGAGAACTGTAGAAAGCACACAAAGTTAAAACAATTTTCAGTTATGATAAAAATAAAACCATACCAAACAAGAAATCCTAGCACTAAGGCGGAATGCAGAACACACATATGCTTCATATATGCAGATTTATTTTTATTTTTTTAGTTCTCCATTTTGGCTTTTTTTTTGTTTTCTCCAGCTTTGCTTTGATAGTGCCACTAATTTTGTCATGTTCCAGTGTTATTCTCACCTGAAGAATTAGATTCCAGATCCTGAAACGTTGTGAAACTTGTTTTTTAGCGAATTTCCCCTATAGGGAAGAAGCTATTACCGTAGTCGGCATGGTAAGACCTAGGTCTGGGACCATGATAACTTTTCGCTTTGAGGTCCCTAGACCCCAAAAACACCATTCGTTCGAAACTGTATATATATATATATATATATATATATATATATATATATATATATATATCCTAGGATAAATATATATATATATATGTGTCCGTGGGTGCGATAACTCTCGTAGAAAAGGTCCGATTTTGATGAAATTTGGTACAAACATGTAAAGCAGCATTTATGACTTTAAGTTCGAAAACCAGACAGATCGACCTATCCGAAGGGGTATTTTGGGGGGGTTTTGTACCCCAATAATGGGTTTTTTGAGTTTTTTACATATAATTTTTGAAAAAGTACAATTTTATTTTTTTCCATTGGAATAAGCTTAAAAATACCTACAATTTGGTGTTTTAATCATTGCTCTACGTCAATTGGTTACTGAGATATTGAAAGTGCTCAACACAGTACGTTGTCCTATGTTATTCTTATGGAGGATAAGAAAAATTCTATATCTCGCTTATTTATCAACTTAGCCTGACAAAACTTGGTATATAATTGCTTCATTTCACTGTGGTATATTGATATTTGCACAAAAACCCATTTTTTGGCCTATAGCTCCCGTAGCAGCTAACCTGCATACTCAGCCCAATGTTATTCTTATGGAGAATAAGTAACGTGTTATCTCCTTTAATTATGAACATAAATTAATAGAACTTGGTATGTGGCTTTACCTAGTTGAGTTATATTGATATTTGTATAAAAACCCATTTTTAGTGTTCCTTATTTCAGCAAACCTGCATACTCATCCGCCATGTTATTCTTATGGAGAATAATTAAAATGCCATATATTGTTTATTTACGAATGTATATTGATGAAACTTGGTATGTGGCTTTGTGTGGTATTAAGATCAATTAATATCCATTGGAAATTCGCTGAGTATGCAGGTTTGCTGCTACGGGGGTATTTTTTATTTAGTTATGGCAAATGTCCGCTACATTTCCTAAATAACATGGTGAATTTGTTTGTAAATAAACCTAATTATTTATGATAGGAAAATATGAAAAAATATATTTTAATACAGATTTGTTCAATTACCTATTTACCTAGTGTATTGTCAAAGTATCATTACAATTTTCTCATCTGTTACAGGTTATAGAGCATGACTTTGATGTGTCGATGGATGTTCGGTTGTACATTCTCGCAGTCACTGTGTTTGTGCTGCCGATTGGTCTGATTCGCAACCTCAAGTATCTCGTACCGTTCTCGTTCATCGCGATTCTCGCTCTCACATTTGGCTGCTGCTTTGTGCTCTATGACATCTTTGAAGACCTTCCTCCACTGTCTTCTCGGCCTGCGTTCACTTCTTGGGACCATCTCCCTTTGTTTTTCTGCACTATGATTTATGCTGTGGACGGTATTGGAACGGTATGTTGTTAGTTCTGTAATATATTAACACTAACAAATGAATTTTTACTGATGGTTATTTTACAATAACGTGCAAACCCAATTGATCAAATTCGAGCAAGTATTTTTCTTTTGGGATTACCAAGCTCATATTATAAAAAAGAAACAGCTGTGTCTTAATATAAACAGCTGTTAAATGTTCAGTCAATCTTATATATTATTTCTCTAGCCTGTTTTTCTGTCAGTCTGCGAGATCTTCCTTATCCCTTTGTCAAATTCCATATGATTTACCCCTCATTTTAAAGCTTATCATACCAGCTAATGACGAAAAATAGACCCATAGGCTAAAAAGGTACCGCTTCTCTGAAATTCAAATAATATGAAATATAAATAAAGTGTATAGTTTGTTTTGACTGGAGCGAAACTGTAAACAAAAGAACATCTGATCAGCTGATAAGTTTTGGTTCGCAGTGCGGAATTCCACACAGGCCGACTAGTTGGATTTATAATCTTCTATAAGATTGGATCCTTCAAAGCCCAGCGGGGAAAGCTTTGAAGGAAGATGTTTTCCAAAACCTCAAAAGGCACATCTAGATGAAAAGGGTTTTTAAACGACACTTAACCAATAATTTGAGTTAAAATAGTTTTGCTGGAATCTTTGTCACAAAAATCTTATTCTTTCACTCTTTTTTATTGAAAAAGTAATCGGTTTTATCAATTTGTTCGAATTTGAGTTAATGGTGAAAATATTATTTTTGGTGCTTCCTGAACCCAAAAGTGGCTTTTGAGGTCTGTCTGTATAGATGTGTACAGACCTAGAGACCACACCAATGGGGTAATTTTCTTTTTTAATTTGATATGCAGGTTTTTTGGTGGTGTGGTTGGTAATTTGGTTATCTACGGTTTCTCATCAAGTTTATTTTATTATTTTATTCAATTTGAGATTTGGAATGTATAATTACTCCCAAAAACAGATAAAATGTGAAAAACCCTTTCACATTATCTTTTATTTATTGATCAATTTTATTAAAACTCGGTATGTAGGAATAAAGGATATTCGGACATGTTTCCACCTAATCCTGGGGACAGGAGGGGGCATTTCCCCTGTTAATACCAATGACTCTCTGACGTGCCTCATTAAAAGGATTTGGTGGACATTTATGAAAACATAGATTAGAAGAAGATTTTATATGTATGCTACAATACTTTATATTCTATAATTGATAAAGGAATTATTGTTACAATTGTGCTAAAGGGAGAAAGTATTTCTCAGTTTCTGATAGTGTTTATTAATTTTTGTCGAACAAATGAATATTGCAGGTGTTACCCATAGAGAACGCCATGGGGAACCCCCAGCACTTCCTGGGCTGCCCTGGGATCCTGAATGCCTCCATGGTGTGGCTGATAGCCCTCTACGCCACCATGGGGTTCTTTGGATACCTCCGCTATGGGGAGGAGACCGCTGGCTCCATCACTCTCAATATATCATCATCCACGTGAGTGCTCCACAACAGTATGAATTGTAGATATACTATGACAAACTTCAATTAAAATTGATTGTGATAGTAAACTGCTACTAGGCATGTATTCAATAAGTTTAAGACAAAACAAAACTAAATGAATATTGATGTATTAAACAGTTTTGCAACAACCATTGTTTTGCTCTGGACTACTGTCATGAAAATCATTTCAGACAAAATTTTATGTTGATTAACAAAACTGGGTAAAATAAGTTTAACACGTTCAATGCATTAATCTTATTTTATACATGATAATTGCATTTGTTTCGTTGCTAGGCAAACGCCAGAATTCCGGCGCACTGCACTGAATGCGTTAAACAGTTTAATTTTAACAGTTAAGTATTAATACAAATTACTGTATTATTCAGTTTTCTGGTTTATGTTAGTAATAAAGTAGTGGTCTAACAGATCCACTTACTTGATTTCAGTGTAATGGTCAAATTAAATCACACAGCTGATCATATTCTAATATTTACAACATGTATTTAAATTTGACACCTTTATTAGCGAATTTCCTCTATAGGGAAGAAGCTATTACCATAGTCGGCATGGTAAGACTATCAATATGTATACACACTAGATAGCACGCTGCGGTGTATCGAAATCGGTCCGGCGGGCCGATGCGCTACCCTCACCACCGGCGGGTCGATGCGCTACCCTCACCACCGGCGGGTCGATGCGCTACCCTCACCACCGGCGGGCCGATGCGCTACCCTCACCACCGGCGGGCCGATGCGCTACCCTCACCACCGGCGGGTCGATGCGCTACCCTCACCACCGGCGGGCCGATGCGCTACCCTCACCACCGGCGGGCCGATGCGCTACCCTCACCACCGGCGGGTCGATGCGCTACCCTCACCACCGGTGGGTCGATGCGCTACCCTCACCACCGGCGGGTCGATGCGCTACCCTCACCACTGGTGGGTCGATGCGCTACCCTCACCACCGGCGGGTCGATGCGCTACCCTCACCACCGGCGGGTCGATGCGCTACCCTCACCACCGGCGGGCCGATGCGCTACCCTCACCACCGGCGGGTCGATGCGCTACCCTCACCACCGGCGGGTCGATGCGCTACCCTCACCACCGGCGGGTCGATGCGCTACCCTCACCACCGGCGGGTCGATGCGCTACCCTCACCACTGGCGGATCGATGCGCTACCCTCACCACCGGCGGGTCGATGCGCTACCCTCACCACCGGCGGGTCGATGCGCTACCCTCACCACCGGCGGGCCGATGCGCTACCCTCACCACCGGCGGGTCATTGCACTACCCTCACCACTGGCGGGTCGATGCGCTACCCTCACCACCGGCGGGTCGATGCGCTACCCTCACCACCGGCGGGTCAGGGAGTCAACACAGAGCATCGCAACCGCGTTACTGAAGCCAATAACTTGTACAGCTGCTTCACTGATATGAATAAATCTTACTTCAAAAACAAAGTTTGACATTTGCGAATCATATTACGTGACTGTATATGTGCATTTAACATATTTTACTTGTAATTATTTAAACTAATAATACTATTGTGTTATTTATGGTGTAAACGATGATAACAATTGGGTAAACAAGTATAAAGTCAAATAAACAAAACAAAGATGAGTACGCATCTGAAATACTTTATTAAATGTCCTGTTATAAAATAAAGCAACAAATTATTTTAACTTAATTTCGTTAACCTAAACATCACTAGACAAACAAATCGTATTTAGGTTCTGTCGTATGAGCTTTGAAAGGGAAGCTTGGTAGATGTTTATTTTTATATTTGGAACTGCTGTGACACATGACTATGCAAAACAATATTTTTATTAATTTTGATTTATTTTCGTGGCTATCCACGCCAAAACCATTGTTTTTACGATCTTATTTTTTTATTTCTAATTGTTCTTACTTAATTACTTATGATTCTAAATTGCTAACTTTTAACTAATTGTTTGCTCGGATGTGCTCAGGAAAAGTGGATATAAACAGTGATGCTATCGGGATCTGAGGGCAATGGCTGCCATGTGCTAAGCCTAGCTTCTCTTTACAAAAATCAGTGTTATTACTTACAAAATTCCCTAGGCTATTTAAATATAGCTCACAAATGATCTTCTTTGACTTGTTAATAAATATACTTATACATGTGGTCTCCTTTACTTTATTGTAGTGAGTAGAATGTGTTTTGTATTTACTCTGGATGTCAACAAAAGGTAGGTGTACAATTTCTAAGATTTATTTAACTATTTGAATAAAGTACAGAGTTACAGAGGAACAATACAATATTTATTTATCTATTAGTACAATTATGTTTCAAAAAGTTCTCAATTAAAGGGATTTGCAATAATATACAACTCAGGGGGAACAGTTACAATGTGTGGCCTAGCCTAGAAGGTAAATGACAAATATACTGGTAGGCCTAAAACTAAATGTTCATATTTTGGGTTCTAAATGGGGTTTCTTTACAAATGAGGGCTCTTTTTCTCAGGGGGGAAGTATCGTGCTGACTTGAATAACGTTGGGATGATATTTGAAAGAATATTAAGTCCAATTAAGCTGATGTGTTGAAAAATTACAACAATGGAAATTTTGGTTGTTGTCCAAAAGGAGAGTCCAATGGTTTCACTGACTTTATGAATGGTTAAAATACTCAAAATTAAATTTGGAAAGATAGTTCAATATAAAATACTCTCTTGAGGTTACTTTAACTTTCAGAACATTAGGCTTGTTCTATTTAAATGTCTGTATTCTTTCCAGTCCCTAAATAGAATACAATGGAAGGAGTTTACCAATCTGCTTACAAATGTTCTTCGCTCAAATACCAGTTTTTGGGGAAAATCAAATAAAAAGGAGTGAATTTAAAGATGGTATTAATTGAGCAGTAAGTCCCTAATAAAATGAGCACTAAGCAATGCAAAACTTAGGCCATACTGGGAAATTTAAAATAGGAACTGTGTCCTTCACAGATTCTAGGTCTTAACACTATGGCATCTGGAGCAAGAAGAAAGATCTAGTAGAGATGAGGTCTGGAAGCATGGTCCATTGTTGAGAAGCACATGGTCACACAATTGTTAACACTGGTCACTGTAATTTAGATTCCTTAAGGACTATTTTTGAAAAGTATATTATATTAAATTTTAATTCTATTGCAATCCTCTCACATAACTTATATCTAAAATATTATTATTAGCAAACATATTAAATTAAGTGAGTAGGCTATTATATGGGGATAGGCTATGAATAATTATTGGTGATTAAATTAATGAAATACATATTATTATACAATTGCACGGATAAATAAACATTAAATATATAGAGGGGAATGTTTTCTGAGGAGTGATGATAATGATGATTATTATTAGGCGTGGACATGGGACAATTAACACAAATAACACATTTAGGAGAAATTAATTAATTAACACATTTATATGGAAACTTAAATATAAAATAACACATAATAAGAAAGTTTATTACTAAATGATGAATGAATGGACATGTAATACTATAACGATTATGAAACACATTTCCACAAAATACCCTTTACAATAATATATTAGTTTTGGAAGTGTTTAAACTACCACAATCTTCACATGCAACGGTTATAAAATTGTATAGAAATTTATTCATTCTAAAAACTTTGTGAACACTTTCATTTATTTTAATTTGGACACAAAGTCAGGAAAGAGAGTAGTACATGAGCTTAAATTAGAGCAATCTATTACTAACAAATTACTACTCTGATCACAATATAGTCTCGACTCCACCTTTCTTATGACAAACCCACAAATGTATTTGCTGTTTCCATAGCTACCTAATATAAATTTCAGACTAGCAGCTAAAAAAATCACACAAACCACTGGACTTTGCTATCTGAAGGAAGCTGAACTTGTCCGATGACGAACAAACTATCCGAAACAGATGCTTTATTATGAGAAAACAGTGAAATGTAGTATTTTAAAATGTAAACAGAGGAAACCTACTTATATTCTAAAAAATTACGCTACATTTACGAAAAAATGATAGTAAAATAACCTAACCTAACTCCACAGAGCGTTGTATGGCGGCTCTTTTATTTGTAACATATTACAAAAATGGGTTTGTGTAAAATATAACAAAAATTGGTACCTCAAAAAGTAAACACGAAAAGGTAGAATTGAATTTGGGACCGCATGATCGTGAATCCAGTGCCATATCCATTAGACTACCATAGCGTATCAAACTAAGTAGAAGTTACCAACAATTCATCAAGCAGCAGACGGCGCTGTGATTTTAAAATTTGCCATGGGTAGCGCTCGGTGTGATTTAAAAGTTTTACACTTGGCAGTGCTCACGTAGGAATTGTCTCCGCTTCCAGTGGTTTGTGTGTCTTTTTAGCTGCTAGTTACATTTCAGTTGTTTATTTTCATCAGTGTCGAATGTGCTATCACTATATTTAACTAATTGCCACGGTTGGGTGAAGCTAATGACCTAATTTTGCTGGTTTAAATGAAAACTTAAAGAACTAATCTTATCAGAAGGTTTGGATATTTGCATACAAAACCCATTTTTGAGGTCCCCAAGGCAGCAAACCTGTGTACTCAGCAGCTATAATGTTATTCTTATGGGGAAAAATAAAAATGTGATATCTTGCTTGTTTATGAACATAAATTGGTTAAACTTGATATTTTGCTTCATCTGGTGGTGATCCATTGGTATTTCCATAAAAACATGATTTTGGTGGTCCTTGATGCAGCAAACCTGCTGCATACTCAGTCCTAATGTTTTTCTTATGGAGAATAAATAACATGTTATATCTCGCTTATTTATGAATATGCTCTGATGAAAGTTGGTAAGTGGCTTCATGACATAGTGAAGTTTGAAATTCGCTAAGTATGCAGGTTTGCTGCAAGGGGGATTTTTTAATTTGTGGCCTTAAGAGAGGTTGTATATGTTGTATCATAGAACAACATTTTTCAAACGACAATTAATATACAATGGAACAAAATTAATGAATAATATCCCTAAAAAGTTGAAAAATTTACCTTCTAGAAAATTCAAATCAAAATTGAAATCTCATCTTCTTGAAAAATGTTATTGTAGTGTGGATTAATTTTTTGAGGATCAGAATATCCAATGAAGAGAACGTTTCAAATAAATCTAATTTTAAGTAATAAGTTGTTATGCTGATGCAAGATTTTGTCAAAGCTATAAAAATTATTTATTATTTGTAGAAAAACCAAAGTTAGTTAATCCAATTTCCTCACCGAGACTTTTCATTCAAGAAAATGGTTCATGTATGGATTTGTAATTTTCTCAAATGTTCTTGGTACAGTTTGGCTTTACATCTTTACATACAGATTTGTTAGAATAAAAAAAATAATAAAAAATAAAAAAATAAACTACGTGTATTTCACTGGATTTGTTTTACAGGATGGGGCAGACAGTGAAGCTGATGGTGATCCTGAATGTTTTGTGCTCTTATGGCCTCTTCTTGTATGTTCCTTGTGAAATTTGCTGGCGAAACATAGAGAGTTTTGTTGGCAAAAGTAAAACAACTGTAAAGTACTACACAATGAGGGTCCTCCTTATATTACTAACAGGTTAGTTATACATATCAGTCAGTTGTAAAATATCTCAAGATATCAGGGCATTTTACAATTGTGTAAATTATATGGTGCTCAAAGCAAACAACAGTGAAAGAAGGTTTTTTATAAATGGCTCGAAAACGTCCCCTCCACCAACCCTAGGGCTCCACCCTCCTTGCAAATTTTCTGTGTTAATTCTTTCCATTTTTTGCCAATTTCCAATTATTGTTATTGTTCCATAGGATTTGGATACCTTTTTTTTATAACCCCAAACTTAGGGCTCTGCCCCACTGGCTAAAATGTTGCTATGTTATTCTTATGGTGAAAACAATAGTACTACAGATTATTGCGAAGAAGGCTCATCAAAACTGCTCTTGGACAACCACATTGTAGAGGACCAAACAATTTTAGATACTTTTTGTTTTTCCACCAGACGTGAGGGCTGCGCCCCACTGGCATAAAAAGCTACCATGTAAAAAAACCATGTAAAAAGCTCCATGCTTATGGAGAACAAATGTTTTCTCAATGGCTTGAAAATGGCACCTAAAATCTGCTCCTGGACCATTCCATGTTGGGGGATAAAATGACTTTGTATAATTTTTTACTGACCTCAGGGCTCCACCCTCTGGGTTTTTTATCACTTCCCGAAATCCAATTTTGATGTATGATGGTTCTTTGGAATTTTTTACAAAGCCGTATCTCTTGAAAGGATGCCTCCACGTTGGATACGATCCCCCCCACCAACATTAAAGCTGAGCATTCTGGCAAAGTTGCCATGTTATTTGTTCCATCTTTGTGTGTGATCTTAGCCAACACTCATTGATCCATAAAGTTTGAAATAGTTTTTTTTATTTTCCGACCTTAGGATTCTGCCTCACTGGGGTTTCCTTTATCATGTTATTATTATGAGGAAAAGATCTATGCTAATAAAGTACCTCAGTTGATTGCGAAAAAGGTTCCTCAAAACTACTCCCACACCATACCACTTTTTAGGGTACCAAAAATGATTTTGATATGTTTACAAAATATTTTGGGATGTTACACCACACATCTCAGGGCTCCACCCATTGTCCTGAAAAGTTTGCATGTTATCATAAAACAAATTTTCCACCTATGGAGAAAATACCTTATCTAAATGGCTCAAAAACGGCTCATCAAACCTGCTCCTGAACAATTCCCCGTTGTTAGTATTGATACGTTTTTCCAAGTTGCCATGTTATTGTTATAGTTAAAAGATTATTCTTGGAGCAATGAAAGGTGTTCGGACTAGGTACTGTTATTATTAAATGAATCAATTCAAAAATCAAACAAATATAAGTTTATTTATTTCATAGCACGAATAACGTTTTGTTTAAGTCACTTTGTTAACTCGTTCGATTTGAGCGATCAATTCACTATTCTCACCACTAAATCAGCGTTGTCTCCAGTATTACCATAAACCATAAACCTCCTTGGTTTTGAATAACATAGCTGGGTTTACTGGATTACTTTCAATTTAAATGTTAAAGATATTTTACCTGCAGAAGGAAAACTATTTAAACCATAACTATCAACAATAAAATATTGAAGTAAAATTAGTTAGAATAAGCTATGAACTTTTTTTATTGTTTCCAAAAATCAATTTAAGAGGGGGCTCCGCCCACGTAGAAGCCTTTTACCTGCTTCTCCCCAATGATAACTTTCAAAGTTTATCCCTCCTGAACAGATCATCCAAAACCGTTGATTTATGGTCCATATTAAAGAGAAAAAATATGCTAGCAATTTGTAGTGAGCAAAATGTTGATATCACAAATAATAATCGTTCAATCATATTCCAAAATATTCGGGTGAACAATTTATGATATCAAAATGCTGCTCACTGAAATCACTAGGTATATTTTTGCTCTTTAAAATAGTGCCACATAAATCAATGATATCGGGTAATGTTAATGTGAGATTTGAACGTTAACATTGATCTTATGGGGAAGCAGGTAGAAACATGTTTTGTGCCTAGAGACCACCCTTAATTCTATGAATATAATTAATTGGTAATTTGGATTTATTATTTTTAATTTTGTTATTAAGACTCCTATTTTTCCAATGAGTTTATTTAGTTCTTAGGTATATTTCATAGAATATTATCTTAGATATTTCAAATAAAAACATAAACCTTTTCAAAATTGAATAAATTTAAATTTACTTATTTAGATTTAGGACTCTCAGCTACCAAATGGTGATCTTTGTTACCTATTTCTATAGTCCCTTGATAAAATGCCTGTTTACAGTCGTCATCGCAACTATAGTCCCAGATCTGGAGCCCTTCGTAGGACTTGTCGGGGCGATCTGTTCTTCAACCCTCGTCCTGTTCTTTCCACCGGTTATCGAACTTGTCACGTTCTGGGAAGACGATGAATACATGGGTTCATTCCGCTGGAAGGTCTACAAAAACATCATACTCATCATACTTTGGGCTATAACATTAGTAACGGGGGCTCACATAAGTATTGAGAAAATTCTAGAGCTTTATCAGTAAATACAACTGTACTGTGAATTATTTGCCAAAAGGAAAGAAACTAAATAGTAAATTCAGACATCGCTTTTATATTCTCTTTGAAAGTATTTACCAGTATTCTATATAAATATGTTTGAATTTTTATTGTTCTGATCTCAAAGTCTCACTAAAGTAAACTGTAACTATAATGACTCAGGAAGTGATTTTCTCATTTAGAAATACAAATAATGTTAACAAAGACTTAAGAAACTTTTTTTTAAAAACATTCATTATTAATTCATCGATAAAATAAAATTAATTTCATTATTATTTCTATTTCATGTCTTAATTTTAAATACATCCCAAACAATAAGATAGATAGTGTAAAATGAGGTACGTTTGTATAGTATAATATGCTCGTATGAATATTTGTACAGATATAGAGGATACATTTTTACTCTATGTGATATTTAGATTAATGTTTATCGGATGTTGCATTGATATAAATACTATTTTAAAATGTTGGCTTTATCTATTATACAATACTTGTTATACGTTTTACTAGTATATAAGTTTTACAGTGTCACCCTATCATTCAAAATAATTATATGTACATACTTGTCGTCTATTTATTATGAAGTGTAAGAGTATGTATGAAAGATTTGACTGTACATAATGTAGAATATTTTATCTGTAATTTGTTTTGTAATGATTATTGTTTTATGATAAGAAATATTGTAATTGTAACTCAAAATAAAATTTCCCAGAAATTTGAAATTTGTTTTGTAATTGTTAAACCAGACTTCTTGTTTAAAAGTTTAAACTTTATTATTTATGAAATTTAATTTATATAAAGCTTTAAAAGCAGAGTGATGTTAACATTATGAGTTATGAATTGTGTTTGAATGTTCCTTATAAATAGTTCAAATAAAACTGAGTGAGTTATTTAACTCTTATGAAACAAAAAATTTGAATACAAATGACATTTAAGGATTTAACTTATCTTGAATTTTCCTAAAAGGGATTTAACATCTCAATTTAGGGTTTATAAGGAAACAATTATGTAACTCTTTTAATTATGCTGTAATATAAAAATGCCATGTCATATTTGAAAAGACCACTTTACGATCTTTGAATCTGAAACAAGTTACGAAATAAATTAAAGAAGTTTTGAATTCAGTTATTATTACTAACAAACTATAGTTTCAATTTAAGTGGTTCTGGGTTTCCCTCTATCTTAAAAATGACATCACGTCAGTCACCAAATAGGATACTAGCACAAACAGAAAACAACTCATGTATAATTCAGTCATGAACCATTTTAAGTGAATCACATCAAACAATGATTTAAATTTCAATTGCATGAATTGTTTACAGTGTGTTTGCAAAATGAAGTTGTCACAGTATTGGTAAGTCTTTTGGCTATCCAGTGTGACCAACTTCCCTTCCTTGGTTCCTCCTTGTCTCTTCTGGGGGCTTGACTCCCAGTTGAGCCTCGATACCCAGTCTAGTCCAAGTCCTTGGAGGGAGTAGTGGATCTTCCTTGCAGCCTGGGAAGGGTGCCTGGGAGGAAGGGCCCTTACCCGATGGTCTCCGGTCTGCCAGGCTGGGGGACGAACCGTCCTGGGACCACCCGACCCCTGAGAGGTTGGAAGCTCTGTGCAATGGCGGTCCCTGTCTGGTGGACTTAGGGGGACGTTGGGTTAGAGGGCGAATCGTCCTGGGGTTAATTCACCCACAAAGCCCGAGAGCTAGGTAAGGTTCTCTCTCCCTTTCTGCGAGGCATACTGACCCCGCCCTACCACCTTTCCCATCCCTCTTTTCCCTCTTTCTGGTGGCTGAACAATATCCCAAGCGAGCCGTGTCTAGCCGGCTATGCCGGGATCTCCTAATCCCCCCAAAAACAAACTATATCGCATAAATAAACACAAATGTCACATCGCTCGGAATTGTCCATGTGGGAGTCATTTTTCACCATTCTAGGGGTCGTGCGCCTTCTTGGCTTCTTGACATCTTGACTCTGACTGATTTTTAAGAATCGGCTTCACTTTTCTTCTGTTAGAGGCTGCTGGATTTCGGCAGAGGGTTGACGCAACCATTTCGTCCTCTTCCAGCACCTCTCAATGTCTTTTCACTCCATTCAATGTTTTTTCCGACCTGTACGACACAGTCACCCACGACTCACCGCTCCTCACAGACTCCACCTCCTCCACTGCCTCTCCTCCCAACAGACGCCTCCTCCACCACCATGCTCCCGCAATGGCAGCTCCGCCCAGAAGAACAGCGGCTCCTAAGAAAACCTTCTTATCACTGATAACACCTATGGTAGAGATGATTTTTGTACTTGAAGAAAGCAACAAATTCATCAAAATCGTTTCCTAGGTTTTAAAAACATATGTTGAAGTCATCACCACGGCAATTGTTTCATCGTAGTGGATTTTTATATATCAATTAAAATCAAACTCTCTTTATTTACTAAGTATACATGACATACAGTTGAATAGTGTCACGATGTGTTGTACAAATTACACTTTTAATACAAATTAGCCAACAACATTCAATAGCTATTTCATCCAAAAAGATTAATATTAAACAAAGTATTAATAAATTAAAACTAATAATATACCCATGAGGAGGTGGAAAAATACTCTTCTAGGGAATACACAGATTTATCTATTATGTTTCACACAAAAATAATGTTATACAATATTGAACTCTCACAGATTTATCCATCTTGTTGCCAACGATAACATCATTTCCGGATATATCCGTCCGTGGTCTGGGAAGGGTTGACTATGTTGCTGAACAGATGAACGTGCACACGTTACCCTTTAGGGAGGGGGCAGTAGTAGCGGATGTGTGGCTACAATGGACAGCACGTCGGGCAGTACGCAGTGAGGCAAGTGACAACAGTGACTGGCGCCAGTGTGAGTGTTGGTACACTATCCTAGAGGCCAGACCTCCTGTAATGTAGTAAAATAAATATGATAGAAACACAGAATAAATAAACCTGAGAAACATTTCATTGCTAAAGCATCACATCTGTTATCTGTTATCAGTTGAGATCAGGCTTTAGAGGGGGCTTCTCCCCGCTTTTTTTTTTTATTGGAGGTAAAGCCGGGTTTACACGATGCCAGAAGGTGAGAAGATTGTCAGAAGTCAACTGACTGGCATGAAATTATTTGCTTCGTGTAAACACTTCAGGCCAATTGCCTTGCCAACTGCCCTCACAATTACCCTAAAATTCAGTTGTCTCCTGGAAAAGTCTGAGGACAACGAACTGCACCTAGCGAAACCCCACACCACTCAAAAACTCAGTTGTTATGACGATTGGCGTCGTGTGAACGGTGTAGGCCAGAGGCGCTGTCTTGTTTTTGCCAGTTCCCTTATGTCAGTCTAGGCATGCATGTGTGTTGTGTTGTTTACGTCCGGTTATTCGTTAGCCAAAATGGCACCAAAGTGGAGTAACGAAATGAATTTAAAATTCATTGAACTCAGAATCTCAGAACGCAGAATTAAGAACTCTTTATTTGCCAGAAATATTATAATAAATACAATAGCACGTCAAGCTAAAAGTTGTTCAATAAAGTTGTATGTAAGTTTTTTGAACTTTACAAAGAACACAGGTATCTGTGGGACCTGCGAGACGACTTGTATAAGGATAAAAACACTCGCGAAATGGCACTCACTGCATTTGCCAAAAACTTAAATGTCCAAGGATTTGGTGTAGCTGAGGTTAAAGAAAAAAATGAAGTCTTTCTGAGGTACGTTTAACATTGAGACTGGTAAACAGAAAAAAGGGCTAAGTTTGGATGTGGATCAGCGTGTATGTGCCGACCCTGAAGTGGTTTATCGTGATGAAGAAAGAGATGGTGAAAGGAACGCTGACAAGGCACACCTAAAGCACTTTGGTAGTAGATACACAATAAAATTGTTATGTTATTTTTATTTATTGTACATAGCACATGATGTTGCAATGTGACAATTTTTGAAACAACATAGACCAGGGGTGGATACAGAGGTCATGTTTGGGGGGGCGGTCACTGAAAGTTACCCCTTCCCCTTCCCTGTGGATGGTCCCTGGCACCCCCATTATTGTTTTTAACTATATGAAATTATACAACGAATGAAATTAAGTTAACATAATGTATCAATAACCTTGTACTCAAGAAAAAAGCAATCTTAACTTTATAAACGAGTTCGCACGAGACGCTGACGTGAGGGAAGTGAATTTCCACATAAAAACTTTTAAAACTCCAAATCAGTGTAATAACATACATTTATTCCAATTTTTATTGAAATCTGAAAACAGTGATTTTTTGGCTGTTCTGATGCTCCTGGTTTCATTTACCTGCAAAGCTGGGAATACAATTTTGTGCATTATAATGTTAGGAGAAAGTCTAAAAGAACTCAAATCGAAGTTTAAAATTTCACCTGTCTAATGGTGTGTATTTTATTTCATTTTAAGAAATGTTTAGGTTCGTTAGTTTGAATTTTGTTGTAACCTTGTAGACGGGTGTGGCAAACTTTGACTCTCAAAACCGAAAAACGGGGTTTTGTGAGGCTTTTGATGCTTACATTTTCATTCGGATTTATTCAAACTTTCATCGTATGCCTGAATAATAAAATAAAACCAACAATTCTTAGATTTGGGGGGGGGCGACTGCCCCTACCGCCCCCCCTTGGATCCGCCCCTGACATAGACAGGGTAATATAAAAATAAATGATATACTTATTTGGTTTCTTCCAATAAAAACTAGTGTATCATTTTAGCCTGCCATTCTACAGCTCCTTTGTTGGCAAAGAAGGATTTGTAAGCATCTCTTTTATCTTTGGCTTTCTTGCTCTGTTGATGTGGCCCGACTCTTGCTACACTTTGCAACCTGCAGGTTTCTTGTCTCCAGCTGCCTTCAATGATGGCGCCTAAGTCAAAATCCTCGTAGAGTACTGATTCCCTAGGCATGTACGTTGCAGTCGATTTGCTCCGTAGAAAATTATGAAGGGCACAAAAGCAGCACAAATCACCTTGAGAATTGTTTCAGGTAGAAGAGGAATGTGTTTCTCAAATATTCTAAATGTAATGACTAATATTCCGAATGCATTTTCCACTACGCGCCTTGCCCTTGATAGCCTGTAATTAAATATTTTCTTTTTCGAAATCCAATAATTGTCCTCCATACGGTTTCATGAGGTATTCTTTCAACACAAACGTATCGTCTCCCACGATAACTCCATCTTTAGGTAGCAACCAACCTTTAAGTGCTTTGAATAGAGAAGATTTTTTTACAAAACTGTGCTGTCCGACATGGAACTGTTGCTTACAACGACAATGAAAGTGAAACGATAGCTGTAGTCAACTAGTGCAAAAAGGTTATGTTGTATTTATGTTTATGTTTATGTTATGCTGTTATGTTTCTTATATAGGTCGAGTTGTACATAAAATTAAAGGTCTTCAGTAGCAGAGCAAATTACTGCAAATTCTACCTGAAATAGATCTTTGAGACAGAAATGGCAGCTATATAATAACAAAATACAGTTAAGGGCTATTAGAAAAAATTAAAAACGTTATTATTCCCGATATAAAGGCCTTTTTGAGGTCCGGTTGGTGGCAATGACCTTTTACTCTGTAAGATCTTAGAATAATATGGTCTATGCTTACAATACAATTTCTAAAACTCTATTTATTGATTTTGATTAACATTTGGTGTTTTAAGTCCTATAGTTTACAATTTTCTAAATAGACTACCATACTTTATATTTCATCCAGAGTAAAATACAGGAATTTATTGATTAAAAGGCAGAAAGTATAAGTCAGTTTTCTGATATTGTCTATTTCAAAATGTAGGAGAGCCTGTACTCTATGACGGGAACTAGAAGTTAACTGGACTGAGAAATAATAGGAGCCCATTGCCTCACACTCTCTTATCAGGTGAGTTAGTTAGTCAGTATCTCGTGGCCCGGCTGTCACTCACTCTGATGGGGAACTCCAGCCTACCCTTCCTTAGATCTCGTAAGTAGGAATATTTGTCTGGTTATTTTCCCTATAATTTTTGCAACATTAACAGTATTAAGTAAAAAAATAACAAACATAGTTTCAGAGTCTCTATGTTATAATAATACTCTTCTTCATCCTTTAAAAACATTTTAATTAATTCAAAATATCAAATAAGTTAATTTTTAAATTATAATTTAATTTATTGGATAATTTGAAAGATATTAATATTAAATCTAATGAAACTCCAATTAGAAGAGCTTCTTATAATACGCCTTTAATTTTATTTTTAAATTCATTGAATTATAAAAAAATTATGAGTTTTAAAAAATGATCCTATATACACTGTATACATAAGTTTAAATATTTGGTATATAATTATAGTTTTTCTCATTGTTGAAATGAGGATAATAATAGTTTCATATGGTTTTTAGGGTTAAAATGAGTGAAGCACGTTAGTTACCATGTGCCACAGATCCCAATTTCAGTCTCACAGATTTCTTTGCTTTTGCCACCCAACAGTCTTAGCATTTTAAAGCATGAACAAGACTCTACCCTTGAGGTATCCGTGTACCTATCCAAAAAATAAACGGTATCAGGAAACTGACACATACTTTCTCCCTTTTAGTCCAACTTTAATGAATAAATTACTTTTTATTTACCAAATATAGAATTCAAAGCACGGTCGAATGTACAGAAAATCTTGTAAACAAGTTGTTTTAAAAAACATCCACCCAAATCCCTGCTTTGGAGGCACTACAGAATCCATTGCTACACTCGTGGTTTTAAGAGGGGAAATGCCCCCTATTCCCCCCCCAGGGATATTAAGGGGCCACATATTTCAAATTTCCACTATTGGCCAAAGCTAACTTGACAAGCATATCAAGTTTGAATGAAATTTATCAGTATACAAGAGAGATATAGTAATATTTGTATTCCCCATAAGAATAACATTGGACAACGTACTGCGTTTACCGCAAAATTAAAATTAAAATTTTCTCCGCAACCAGCAATCGTAGAATAGTAATTCAAAATACTAAATTATTTAGTTTTTTGAGCTCTTTTTAATGCTGAATAGTAATATTTTTTTATATTTATGTATTTTTAAGAAAAATCAAAAAAACTGAATTTTTAATGTTTTAAGTCCTGTAATTTCTGAACCCGCATTTTTACAGACATGCGGGTGGTGTCATTTTCTTGGAAAACTAAAGTTCTACAAACGACAAAAGTTTAATCAAATTCGTTAGAGCCGTTTTTGAGAAATTTTGATTTTTCATGATTTTTGGTGGTTTTTGGGGGATAATTACACTTAAAAATCAAAAATTCAAAAAAATGAAAAAAAAACCTGGAGATATCGTGGATTAGTACCTACATACCAAATTTCATAAAAATCGGCCCATTGGTTAGGGCTCTAGCTCTGTACACATCCACACAGACACACACACACACACACACACACACACACACACAGACAGACATCACGTAAAAACCACTTTTTTGGGTTCAGGGAGCACCAAAAGGGATATTTCCACTAACAACTCAAATTCGAAAATTTTGACGAAAACAATACTTTCTCCATATACTATGTATAGGGGGAGAAAGTAAAAGAAAAGTTGCGGTCTAATCTTTTTTTTGTGAATAGACTAAACCAAATTCATATTCAAATAATTAGGCTATATTTTTTAATGAATGTGCAAACAATTCCAAGAATAAAAAAATATTAATTATTTAAAAGTATGATAAAAATGCCATATTATACAGTATACATTAAAAACTATATTTTATGATTTAAATGGAATTTTAATGGTATATAATAATTCATATATATATTCATAATTACGGTCCTCATCTTCTCAAAACCAGCCCATTACCTAACTTCAAATATTTTAAAACCAAGACCTGTTTATTACAAATTATCCCATTCCTGGTCAAGCCAGTTTAGCCTCTTCTGTCTGAAGCCCGTTTCAAAACAGGTAAAAGTATAACTGGAATATTATTGTTAACAAAATTTAAATATTCTTAGAACTCATAAAAAAACATATCACAAAATGACTTATTTAAATGATTTTGTAAGACATAAATTACAAAACAATATTCTTTATAAGAAAACTGTATGTTTTGGTATGACAGCTATAGACAGTATGACAAGATCTAATGAGAAATGACAGAAGAGGGAAATAGGAATAACAAGTGACTCAGAAAGTGAGACTGAATTTATTAAGTCACAACCACCTCCACTGCGCTGGGAGAAAGCGAAAGGGCATTTGAAGAGTAAACAGGTTCTCTAACACCTATCAGTTCACTTCTATCACATATTCTACACCAGTGTGTTGGATTGGTAACACCAAAGAGCCATTTGGTTGAAGAGGCTACTTGTGAGTATTTTTTATTGTTTGATTTTTATACTCTTTAAAAGTGTATACAGGGTAAAAATTATTTATATGAATATATTTTGATATGTAAATTTAAAACATCATAATTATTTTAAATGTCAAAATAAATAACTCTTTTAGATGATGTTATAAATCATCATAACTGTGTTACTATTTTGAATGTTACTGTAATGCATCTTAAACATTTTTGATGTAACTAATAAGCATTGTAAATATTTTAGATGAATCTAAAAAGCATCTTAACTATTTTATATTCAATGTTATTTCAATAAGCATCATAACAAGTAATTACTAAGCCGGAAGTGTACTCTAAACTTAAACAACAACAATTTAAAGCAATCTCCTTAATTAACCCAAGTGAGTCAAACTTTAATGTAATAACAGTTTTAGCGAATTTCCCCTATAGGGAATTAGCGAATTTCCCCTATAGGGAAGAAGCTATTACCGTAGTCGGCATGGTAAGACCTAGGCCCGGGACCATGATAACTTTTCGTTTTGAGGTCCCCAGACCCCAAAAACACCATTCGTTCGAAACTGTATATATATCTATATATATATCTATATATAATATATATGTGTCCGTTAGCACGATAACTCTCGTAAAAATTATCCGATTTTGATGAAATTTGGTATAAACGTGTAGAGCAACATTTATGACTTTAAGCTCAAAAACCAGCCAGATCGCTCTATCCGAAGGGGTATTTTGGGGGGTTTTGTACCCCAAAAATGGGTTTTTTGAATTTTTTACATATAATTTTGGAAATAGTCAAATTTTAGTTTTTCCCATTAGATTCAGCTTAAAAAAACACACAATTTGTGGTATTTTGATCATTTCTCTACGTCAATTGGTTACCGAGATATTGAAAGTGCTCATATACTTATGAACAAATCTCGTATATTTTATGAACATATACTGACGAAACTTGGTATACGGTTTCATCTGGTTGTGGACCATTGATATTTGCTCAAAAAAAATTTTTGCCAAAGGCTCCCGTAGCAGCAAACCTGCGTACTCAGCCCCATGTTATTCTTATGGAGAATAAGTAACGTGTTATCTCCCTTAATTATGAAAATAAATTAATGAAATTTGGCATTTGACTTCACCTAGTTGAGTTATATTGATATTAGTATAAAACCCCATTTTTTGTGTTCCTTGTTCAGCAAACCTGCATACTCAGCCGCCATGTTATTCTTATGGAGAAATTAAAATGTCATAAATTGTTTATTTATGAATGTATGTTGATGAAACTTGGTATGCAGCTTTATGTGGTATTAAGATGCACACTAATATATGCATTGGAAATTCGCTAAGTACGCAGGTTTGCTGCTACGGGGGTATTTTTTTTAATTTCCACATTTATTTTATGGAAAATTAAAACATGTTGAGTTATAGTATTAAAAACATTAAGCAACTCTAAATTGATGACACTCTTTATTATCATTAAAATAGAAAAGAGGGTTTCAAACGAAAACGAGTTTGCACGCAGCACGCTGACGTGAGGGAAGTGAATTTCCACATAAAAACATTTAAAACTCAAAATTAGTGTAAAAACATACATGTATTCCAATTTTTATTGAAATCTGAAAACATTGATTTTTTGGCTGTTCTGATGCTCCTGGTTTCATTTACCTGCAAAGCTGGGAATACAATTTTGCGCATTATAATGTTACGAGAAGGTCCAGTCAGGCTTGAAAGTAGGCGTGAGGTTGCTGGGGATGATAAAAGTACTCTAACAAAGGAGTAGCAGGCTTTTCTAGTGTAAAACCCCCATAAGACAACGTACTGTGTATAGTCAAAACACATTTTCTTTAATAACTCGGTAAATATTTAAGCTAGAATGACGAGAGAGGGCTTAAAACTTTCGTCACACTAATTCACATCTTTTTACATGCATTAGTTTTATATTTGGGCCTTTAGCAAAGGGAAGAAGAGGTAATACTGCCATCTGTATATGTTATACCAAAATACAATTTAAAATCAGAATCACTATTCACAACATCTTACAAATCAAAAAAAACATACTGTAATTTATTGTCAAATTGACAATGATTGCTCAGAAGTAGAAGTGATCAAGGAAAAAAAATCATTCACCATAAAAGTTTGATAGTAATCAAATTAGATTATTCCAAGAGTGTTTGAAACAAAGTGAATGGATTTGCAATGCACTGCATCCGTTACAAAGCCAGTCGCTATCAAGGTTTGAATGATATGGGTTGTTAAAAATAATCTCTCAAGTTTTAAAGCCCTTTAAGCCTCTACAGGACTAGTGAGTTGATTGTTAATCCAAAGCTTGATGATAATTTCACCTTTCTAATCCAGATATATTTCAGTTTGAATGAAATCTGGCTGTTGCAGCATTCTCACCCTGAGCAAGTCGGTAACTTTAAGGTAGGGTGATATTTTTATATTGCTTTGAGTTTTTCTTGCTTATTATATTCTTACTCAAGAGTAATCGTTGATTCTTAGTCATGCCAAGCCAAGCACTACTACATTCTTAGGGGAAAATGTTTTGCAATTTATAAAACTGTTCTGAAATATATAAAAAAAACTCCTGACTGTTAAGGGTAGAAATGATGAGAAAACTTATATATTTATTGTATGATCAGGCGATTTAATCAAGTAATTATGTTTGTCACTCAAATAATCAGTGAATAAGCAATGCAAATTAACTCCCCATGTACAATTGATTAATCTACCAATCGTTCAATAAATACAAATCTACCTAAACAAATGTTTCACCTTTTCAAGCAAAAATCATCCTGTCGGCCAGTAAGTCAATGCCTCGGCATCACACTCATCCTACATCACTTATATTTGCCTTAAAGTATGCCTTAGTTGTGTCGGCTTCTTAACAACAAACAAACCCCATTTGAAAATATTATGAAATATGAAATACAAATTTAGTGGTTGTGGTGTTTGGTTAGTTAAAATAAATATACATTTAATTTTAGATTAAAAGTATTTTAAATAGGTCAAGTTACGTTAATTTTAAATTTTAAGCCCAAACCCCCACAAGAACATTACAGTACAAAGAACTATAAAATACTTCAGAAGGCTGATTGAAATAAGAGAAGGGTTGCGCTTCCGTTGCAGCGTCACAAGTCGGGTCGCCGTAAGGGGAGGCAGCGGGTGGAGTGGGTAATAAGTCGGATCTCTAATATAGACCTTGCACCCCCTCTGAGGGACCTAGCACCCCCTCTGAGTGACCTAGCACCCCCTCTGAGCGACCTAGTGCCCCCTCTGAGTGACCTAGCACCCCCTCTGAGTGATCTAGCACCCCTCTGAGTGACCTAGCACCCCCTCTGAGCGACCTAGCGCCCCCTCTGAGTGACCTAGCACCCCCTCTGAGCGACCTAGCACCCCCTCTGAGTGACCTAGCACCCCCTCTGAGTGACCTAGCACCCCCTCTGAGTGACCTAGCGCCCCCTCTGAGTGACCTAGCACCCCCTCTGAGTGACCTAGCACCCCCTCTGAGCGACCTAGCACCCCCTCTGAGCGACCTAGCACCCCCTCTGAGCGACCTAGCGCCCCCTCTGAGCGACCTTGTGCCACTAGCGCTTAAAGCGGCTGGTAACCAAATCAAATCAAATCATTTATTGTCATACAAATCACAGGTCATTGACAAAGTCACATCACAGCTCCATTGACAGCCAGGTCCAATATCAGGTAAAAATTACAATATATTTTTAGAAAGCTTATCTCTTATATAATTTGGTCATTACATTAAAACTACTATAATAATAACATTTCCAAGTGGTAAGATGAATTGTTGATACAAAAATTGCACAGTATATTGGTTTGTATGAGTATTGTACAGTAATAGGAAAATCAAAACACTACAGACCTCATACGGAAAAATTCATCCAGTGAATAAAAGGGGTTATCCAATAGCCAATGATAATACTTATTAAGAAACATTCTATTGTTATACCTTTGCACCAGATGTACCAAGTGATTGTAGACCCTCAGTGCAATCACAGAATGACTATTAAGAGTCTTGCTTAGTCTATTAAAATTTATACATGCGGAGTTCTTAATTCTGGTATTGTGGGAGTGGTTTTTACTGCTAGGCATTATTAAGTGTGGATTTTGAAAAATATACTTTATAAGATCAAACAGATGCAGATTTATTATTGTTTGGATTTTTAAACTAATAAAAAGAGGTTTGCAGTGAGTGGTTGTGAATTAGTAATTACTCTTATGGTTTTTTTTGGAGGGTTAGAATATTGTTAATTTTACTGGCATTGACCCATACAACAAGCCCATATCTCATTATGGATTGAAAAAAGGCAAAATAAGCAGATTTTATATAACTTTGATTGACACAGGAAATGAGACGTCTGAGAAGATATATTACTCTTGATAATTTAGTGGAAACGTAGTTTATATGGTCATCCCAATTTAAATGTTTGTCGATGAACACTCCTAAAACTGTTGCACTGAATATCATGATTTTCAAATTATCTTAAGGTGATATAAATGTTTTAGATGTCAACTCTGCCATTAACATGGTCAGCCTTTTGTGGTGTTTCATAGTTTTATTTGGTTACAGGTTAGACTCCAATTTTTGTTCAATGTTTTAGAAAAATGAATAAGAATGGCAAGCAGGCATCCAACGAGAAGGGAGAAGTTGAATCTATCTCCTATGTTACAAGTTCAACGTAAGTTTCATCATCTTTAAAAGTGTAAGGAATATTTTATTTCATCACTAGTTCTGGATGTGATTTTTTCCGCTATGCAATCATGTTTTCCGCTATGCGATCATGTTTTCCGCTATGCGATCATGTTTTCCGCTATGTGATCATGTTTTCCGCTATGCGATCATGTTTTCCGCTATGCGATCATGTTTTCCGCTATGCGATCATGTTTTCCATGTGAGGCGACAGCCGATAGCCGAAATTCCATGAAGTACCAGAATAACACTTTAGGTCAGAGTTATGAACAATACTTTTCACCACACTGTAATAATAGTTATTATAACAATAATAATGAAACATATTCTTCAGACATTGCTTATCAGCTTTTCTGAGTAATATTTATCAGAACATAATAACAACAATATTGTTTATATTATTTTTATTTTTATCCATTAACTAGATTAATAAGAACAGATGATTTAGAATTAATCACTATTATTGATAAAAGCGATGACAGACTGGCGCTACTTTTGTCAGATTAATGCATATAGCTAATGACAGTGCGAGAAAAATCTTTAGTTGTTTTTATGGATCTAGAGTAGGACAATTTTTTAGGTACTAGAATAGATAGATACTTCAATAAATTATGATGAAAATCTATTTCAATAGGATTCTAATAAGATGTATTTATTTCAACTTCATTCATCAAAACTACGCATAGTCAAAAACTAACTAGTAAAGGATATGACCAGTGGAGTATTCATGAATAGGTGGACTAGACCAACAAATTTGAGGAACGGCAAAATTTGGCGAAAAAATCTCATTTTTTTATGTAGGACCTACGATTTCAGTAAAATATAAGTTTAGCAGGTAATAAAACATTTAAATAACATTGCTCATTTTGTAATAAATGTTAAACTGGAACTTATAAATTGCCAACAAATTTATATATCCCAATGGCACAATAATATCCAAAATAAATGTATACATTAGGAAGCGAAACAAACGTGAGGTTATTAACGTTTGTTACCTAATGTGAATCTGCCAAATTGGACATTTGGAGGCAAGACGTATTTCTGGGTGACTGATGATCTGTGTTAATTATCAACTAAGCTTATACTTTTAATTGATTAGATAGGCAACTCTAATAGGTGGAAAATTTTGCTATCTAGAGGTGGCATATACTTAAATATGTCCCTGGATATGACTACAACCACATAACAATGGCAATGCTGACCATAGATTCTTTTAGAAACTCAGTAGATGAGTTTCTAAAAGAATGATTAACAACTGTTCATGTATTTTCTAAATAAAAAATATGTAAGTTTTATTAAATGAGTGGTTTAATGTGGTGGTGGTTGGTGTATGTGTGTATGTGGTTATATTTAATTCTTATTTTTGTTTGTCTAGTCAAATGTTTACTGAAACATTGTTTTCATTCATGTAAACTTTACTTCATAGTAAAATGATTTGATTTTATTCTATGTAAAGGGCGAAGCTAGCACGCTTAGAAGAGGAGTTAGATGCTTCCTATATACCTGGTGAACACAGAGACCCTAAATATGCATTAAAGTGAGTAAATGTATTTTATTTTTACTTTGGTATTTTGACCTGCTAGAGTAATCTTATTATATAATCACCAGTATTTTTTTCCGATGTCCGGATCAAAATTTCTCAGTAACCAGAAGTGCCCCAATTACAAGTTTTAAAACATAAATAGTTTGTAGGTTGTAGGGGTGCAGGAATATATTTAAAAGTTCACTATCTAAGGCCCCGTAGGGTAAAATATTTATTAAAGTTAGAACATTTTCTATTTAGAACAACAAGAAACAAATGTTTTTTAATGCCACATTCGTTAGTTGGTTGTAATAAATTACATCCATCTATATTTACGAATATATTATTAGTAAACTTCCAATGGAAAGTGAACTATTAGCATGACCGGCATGGTGAAACTTAAGCCCGGGACCACCATAGAAGTTCCTAACGTGACCCTCTGCACACGTTTTGGGGGGTCGTTCAAAATTGTATGTATATATATATATATATATATATATGTATGTATATATATGTGTGTTTGCACTCTAGCAGTCACATTTTTGTCCGATTTACTTCAAATTTGGTAGGGACGTTACTTTCTATCAAGTTTGTTGGGCAAAATAATCAGAAAACTATAAACCTCTTTTTTGGGGATTAACAAGTTCGCTACCGAGCGACGCATATTTGCGTCGGTCCGGTCACGCCCACAGACCAAAAGAAATATTCTGAACGTTGCGAGGTACAGGAGTAACATTAATAACAGACCACAAGAGAAATCGGGTTTAAATGGACTTATTCACTTAATAACAACCTAAAATGCATTTGTAAACAATAACAATTGTTAGTGAATTTCCTTTGGAAAGTGAACTATTAGCATGACCTGCACGGTGAAATTTAAGCCCGGGACCACCATAGAAGTTCCTAACGTGACCCCCTGAACACGTTTTGGGGGGTCGTTCAAAATGTTATATATATATATATGTGTGTGTGTGTTTGCACTCTAGCGGTCGCATTTTTTGTCCGATTAACTTCAAATTTGGTAGGGACGTTTCTTTCTGTAATCAGTTGGACAAGTTCGTTGGGCAAAACAATCAGAAAACTCTAAACCCTTTTTTGGGGGATTAATCTTTCAAATTTCGAGTTTTTGGGCCCAAAAAGGGTCAGAAATGCCCCGGATGTAAAATAAATGGATCTTAAAAGATGGAAATTAGTAAGGCGAAAGTATTAAGCCCTCTTTCGTCATTCTAGCATAAATATTTACCGAGCTATTAAAGAAAATGTGTTTCGACTAAACACAGTACGTTGTCTTATGGGGGTTTTGCACTAGAAAAGCCTCTGTTATTCCTGTGATAGAGTACTTTTATCATCCCCAGCAACCTCACGCCTACTTTCAAACTGACTGCACCTTCTCCTAACATTATATTGCGCAAAATTGTATTCCCAGCTTTGCAGGTAAATGAAACCAGGAGTATCAGGACAGCCAAAAAATCGATGTTTTCAGATTTCAATAAAAATTTGAATACATGTATGTTTTTACACTGATTTTGAGTTTTAAAAGTTTTTATATGGAAATTCACTTCCCTCACGTCAGCGTGCTGCGTGCGAACTCGTTTTTATTTTACTTTAAGCAATTTTTAAAACGTTGCATATATGCGTCGGTCAGTCTATACAATGGAAAATAGTGAAAAAGATTTTATTTTTGTTCAATAGACCGAGCGATGCACATTTGCGTTGTTGTAAATTTGATCAGTTGCAGGCCTATTCCATTTCATTCTTAATGTTCTGCACAATAATCAAACAAAACACCACTGAAGCAAGTCCAAAAACTGTAAGGTTAGCCACGTGGACGTTGTACAGTGATGCAGTGACAATGGCAATGTAAACAACAGTTCTGCCAATTGCGATGTGACGTCACCAATCGTCATACCACAGACCAAGCAATGCACATGTGCGTCAGATATCCCTCTAGACTGATACAAAGAGATCAGGGCTTTAAAATAGACCGTTGCCCAGAAATACGCTTTTGAATAACAATGGGACAGTGATGCAAATTAGCGTCGTCAGTCTATTTAAAAGTGACCAGCCGACGCAAATATGCATCGGTGGTCTATCGGGAGAAACTATTCGACGCACAGGTGCGTCGCTGGTCTATGCGAATGACAAATTCCATAAAATTGTGGTAGCAAACGTGTTAATCTTTCAAATTTCGAGTTTTTGGACCCAAAAAGGGTCAGTAAAGCCCCAGATGTAAAATTAATGCATGTAAAAAGATGGTAATTAGTGAGGCGAAAGTTTTAAGCCTTCTCTCATCATTCGAGCATAAATATTTACCGAGTTATTAAAGAAAATGTGTATCGACTAAACACAGTATGTTGTCTTATGGGGGTTTTACATTAGAAAAGCCTGTTACTGTATTCAATTGTTGGTGTACTTTTATCATGCCCAACAACCTCACGCCTACTTTCAGGCCTGACTGGACCCTCTCCTAACCTTATAATGTGCAAAATTGTATTCCCAGCATTTCAGGTAAATGAAACCTGGAGCATCAGAACAGCCAACAAATCAATGTTTTCAGATTGCAATAAAAATTGGAATAAATATTTGTTTACACTAACTTTGAGTTTTAAAAGTTTTTTATGTGGAAATTCACTTCCCTCACGTCAGCGTGCTGCGTGCGAACTCGTTTTCAGTGTAAAGGAAACAGCTGATTTGTATAATGAAAAGTTCATAGCAGTAATTTACATCAACTATATAGTTTTCAGTTTTCTGAATGGCCAGTATATTATAGTTTCAAATGTATATATGTTTTGTGATGATTCAGTAATATTGAAGCGTATTTAAAACAACGGCTTCAATCAGTTGGTTGATATGAGTAAACAGTAGATTATCTATATCAGTTTACGACTGAAACTGCTATTTGAAACGATTTCAAATAAATGTCAACATAAATGTAGTTTTAAGAGTCGAAACTAAATAACTGTAGTCTATTTAACCTCAAGCAATTGAGATGAAACACGTTATTTGTTTTTACTTTTTTTTAATGCTCAATAATTGGCAATACGTTAAATTACTATTTAATTTTTATGTGAGTTTTAACATGCCTCTTAACCAGCAAAAACAATAGGACAAAGAGTTATTTATTCTATGACTGTGTAAAAAAAACTAATAATTTAATGATTTGACTAAACAGTAGCATAGGTGTAATATTATCATCGTTGGTAAAAAGGTCGCAAACACTGAGCTCTAACTAAATATTGGACATAAAACGTATCAACGAAACTGTGTGCCGGCCGCCAATTTCTGGTGAGGGTAATGAACATGTTGGTCAAACTGTATGAGTCGCCAAACTCAAATTAATAAATCATTATTTAACCCATTAAGGTAGTAATTTAATTCTATTTGCAATAGCCTATAACGGGATATGATTGGTGCTGCACTCTAGTAGCAAAATATGTAACTAATGACCACGGGCGACTACGGTTCTATCTGCTAGGGGCGCGGACTGACTGAAAAACCTTAATATCGCCGCTAGGCCCTTGGTCGTGTTAGCTGAGTTGGCTACGTCGTGGAAACACCTTGGCCAGGTGTGATACGATGTTCTTGGGTTCGATTCCCGCACACGGCCAAAACTGACCATTCGTGCAACTCACAATGAGTTAACCGGTCTGTGGCAACGTTGGTGGGAGGGCTAAAGAAAAACAAACGGTGGCAGGCTTGCTTGGAAGTTGACTGGATCGGTTAATTCTTTGTGAGTTGCACATGGTCAACACTGATTTTACTACTTTTTACTTATGTCTACTGTGTGTGTGCCAATGCGACTCTAAAAACGAATGAAAACAGTATTTTAATGAAAATAAACCATTAATCCATTTAAAAACACAAATTTCTATTCCAATTCATAGGTTTACAAAATTAGAAGTAAGGAACGAGACCAGCTCGTGTGTCTACGCCAATGGGTTAAACTTAACATAAAGTTAGATTCATTTTTCGTCAGTATTTATTATATTATATAGGAATAATAAATACACAGATATAACGAATAAAATAAATTAGTTTGAGCTTTAGTTCGTGTAGTGTTATAAATTCAATTAGATTCAATAATCTTACTACTGTAACAGAAATAGAAGTAATTGTCACTGGAGGACCAGCGTGACAGCCAACGGCCTGGCATTCTAAAGTAAATCATTCTGAAGTTTTGCCGTGTTGCATTCAGTATTTATTTAGATCTCAGTGGTTGCAAAGAAATAAATATTAAGGGTGCACCCTACCTGCCTTCCGCACGCTTAAGTAACGGTTTTGCATCTCCCACATTGTAGGCTCAATTGTTAACCAATTAAAAATAATTTGTTGTTATTTCATTCACTAAATGTTCAACTATGTATCGTACGATTTAAAAATCGTGATTTTAATTCAAAATAAGTGGTAGCCCATTAGTAAAGTTTTAAAATTAAGCGTTTTTCTAAAGCTTCCTAACGTGTAAGGAAAAAAATTATTTTGGAAAAAAGGAACCGTACAATACTGTAGCTAGATTGGAATCTGAAAAGTGTGAAACTGCAAATAGTTTGGTAGAAATCTGTAAAATAACAGGTTGATTGAGGAGAACAAAAAGGTATTGAAGCGTAAATATACATGACCCTGCTTGGTGGCGGCGCGGCGTTAAACAACAATGTGCGGATCATTCAATCTGGGGTAGGGCGCACCCTAAAGTAAACAAATGATTTTACTTTTTTTGTAGAATTAGTCAGCTGATCAGAACAATAACAAGGGAATTAATCAACCATAGTTATAGCGATACATTAAGATCCTTCTTTGTTTTTTTGAAGTTTTTTCTAAAGAACCAAGAGGTTGCGGTGCTTAAATCGTGGTAACTCTTTTGAATTTGTAATTTACCAATTTGACCCTATAACTGGTGACATTATTATAGAAGAAAACAGTTATTCAGCCTGTTTTAAATTGCAAGTAACCTTCAGTAGTCTTTTGCTGCTCAGAGTTTTTTCCTTTAATTGAAGACACCGCCCAGTTCATCATTAGGTCTACACATGTATTTATAAAACTGCCGAGCAGAATTGGGGCTGCATCTGTGAGAAAGAGTATTTCCAAAATCTACGATTTTAAGCTTTACCAAATGTAAACTATTCTGCTAAATCAGGGTTTTATTTGGACCTATTAACCCATTTTTAATACTTGGCTTATGATTTTCAATTTTAGAATGGACATTGTTATTATTTCAGTGAGCCTATATGTTATATCTTATTTAAGGTTTGTTGTTATCTATGGAAAAAATAACCCCTCGCTTCCAAACTCGAATGTTTGATTATTATAGAAGGATTATTAAATCTTCCTTGAGGACTCATCTGAGATTACAACATTATATAAACCAAGCTCTTCACATTCGTTTTGACTGTGTTCAACTTGAAATTAACAGTCACGGCTAAATTAAAACAAATATTCATATGTTAACAGGCAACACCTGTGATCATTTTTCATAAGGGTCGAAATAATAACAATTTCCGTTGATTTTTCAAGGGGTGTTACGCTAGTGAATTTATAGTTGAGAATTTATCTTTAGTAAAATAAAATATTTATTCAGATAAAAAAACCAAGGATAATATTATATTTATGAACTTATTAAATTTATATATTCTTATGACAATTAAAACAAATATGTGGTTTGAAAAAATGTGTCACCAATTAAATGATTAAAAATGTTTGATCTTACTTTTATCATTAATACCTTTTTGTTTGGGTTAGTTTGTAATTTTGTGGATGTTGTTTATTAGTGGTAAAAACTGACCTTGAGGTTGTAAATTTTGTTCTGTCTTTTATTGCCTGGAATCCAAGATGGCCATCACAGCATCATATCTATACTAATAAAGTAGTTGTGTGTGTGTCATTATTCTATGACAATAGTATATAATGTATCGGATGGAAAAATCTTTAAACCGGTACGGTAGGCCTGAGTCCTATCCTTCTCTTCATGGCGGGGGACGCCCCTTTTTGTGAACCATTCCAGCATTTGCCTGAGATGAGAAACTATAAAAACTCATCACAGAATGGACAGCCTGGGATGAAACCCGAGACCTCTCGAATGTGAGGTGCTATAATTTCTTCCTCACTTGGTTGCATCTTTCACATTTTAATATTCAAAATATTATTCTTGACTATATTAATAGTTTCTTCTTCACGGAACAAATCAATATTTAACACACTAAGATAGTTTGAATTATTTGAAATGTTTTTTGTCTACTCCAACTCAAAACATTTTTCATTTGTGTACAAAAAGTCCTGTTGAAAAAATATTCCCAAAAATAAATTCTAATGATGTCAAAAATTGATTCTCAGTACATCCGGAGCGTTGTTCCATATGATTAAAGGCAGCTTGGGCTCCGGAATTCTCTCTATGCCAGTAGCGTTCAAGAACGGAGGACTCTGGGTCAGCCTTGTAGGTGCGATCTTCGTTGGTGTCGTCTGCACTCACTGCGTTCGGATATTGGTAAGTTTCTCAATATAAATAAAACCAGACGCTGAGCAAAAATATTAAAATATGTGAGATAAGGGAAGCGTACACACATCCATATCTATGTACTATGTTTGGTTTTGTCAATACTGTAATTAATGAAAAAACAGTGGAGGGGATAGCTTTCCCTTAACTCTTTGTTTTCTAGCTGGCCAGTTCATTTGTGCGTCTTGCAGCACATTTGTGCGTTCATAGTTCAAGTTATTTTACAAATTTTTTTGTAAAATTAGTTAATTTTTTTTTTATGTTCATTATTCCTTTTGGGTGCAGTTCCTTATCTGGGCTACCATACTATCGAATGAAAATATCAAAGTTTTAACAATCGATATATATATCAAATAATTAAACTGTATTCGATTTTTAATAATAATATGTTTTTAAACATTATTAATTAAAATTGTTTATTTACATTTTAGAACAAAGTAAATAAAAATAGAAGAAGAACGTGATTGTGATTTTGTGAATTTTAAATATTTATGTAAACATGTGTTTAATCCAATAGAAAAATGTGTTAGTTTTCTTCAAGTCAAAGAACTAATATCTAATAATCCATATTGTGATGTGTGTGGAGGTAAAAAAAAAACACTAATACGTGGTGAAAATTCGGTGAAATTTTGATGCCAAAGAAAGGTCAATGGCAAACACGATGTAAGAAAGAACGCTTTAGAAACACTTTTTTCGAAAATGCCAAGTTTGGATTAATTAACATTCTAACTTTAGTTTAATTTTTTTTATAACTGTTGTAAATTATGATTTTTTAATAAGAGAAACAAGCACATCAACATCTAAACCCAGCAGGAAAACTATCGCTGATTGGATGTCGTTTTGTTAGAGAGGTCTGCTTTTGCTACATCGACAGAACATTTTAAGAATAAGAGTAATCGAGATATCGATTGTTAAAACTTCTATATTTTCATTCGATAGTATGGTAGCCCAGATACGGAACTGCACCCTTCCTTTTTACTTTCTCTCCCTTATACATAGTAAATGGAGAAAGTATTGTTTTCGTCAAAATTTTCGAATTTGAGTTGTTAGTGGAAATATTCGTTTTGTTGCTCCCTGAACCCAAAAAAGTGATTTTTACGTTATGTCTGTGTGTCTGTCTGTCTGTCTGTCTGTATGGATGTCTGTCTGTCTGTATGGATGTGTACAGAGCTAGAGCCCTAACCAATGGTCCGATTTTTATGAAATTTGTTATGTAGGTACTAAATCCACGATATATCCAGTCATTTTTTTATTTTTTGGAATTTTTTATTTTTAAGGGTAATTACCCCCCAAAAACCGCCAAAAAACAGGAAAAGCAAGATTTCTCAAAAACGGCTCTAACGATTTTGATTAAACTTTAGTCGTTTGTAGAACTTTAGTTTTACAACAAAATGACACCACCCGCATTTCTGTAAAAAATTCGGTTTCAGAAATTAAAAGACTTAAAATATCAAAAATTCAGTTTTTTGATTTTTCATTAAAAAACATAAATATAAAACATATTACTATTCACCATTAAAAAGAGCTAAAAAAAAACTAAATAATATAGTATTTTGAAGTACTATGCTACGATTACTGGATGCGGAGAAAATTTAAATTTTCATTTTGCGGTAAAAGCAGTATGTTATCCAATATCTTATGGGGAATACAAAAATTACTATTTCTCTCTTATTTATTGATCAATTTTGTTTAAACTTGATATGCTTGTCAAGTTAGCATTGACCAACAGAGGAAATTCAAAATATGTTGCCCCTTACTAACCCTGAGGGGGGAATAGAGGCATTTCCTCTCTTAAAACCACGTGTCTAGCGATGGATTCTGTAGTGCCTCCTAAACAGGGATTTTGGTGGATATTTTTGAAAACAACTTGTTTACAAGATTTTCTGTACATTCGACCGCGCTTTGTGTTCTATATTTAGTAAATAAAAAGTAATTTATTTATTAAAGTTGGGCTAAAAGGGAGAAAGTATGTGTCAGTTTCCTGATACCGTTTATTTTGTTGTGTATAGTTAATTTTTGGATCTTTTGACTTGTATACAACTAATAACAAACATTATCGAAAATTATCTGAATGGTTTATAAATCCATTTAAAAATTCAATACGTTTGTTTCAAACATGAATACTTACAGTGCACCGGAATTTTAAACTTATCATTGTCAATTTAGTGAAGAAACAATGAAACACACAGATATTGTTGATACAAGAGTTTTAAATTGTTCCTCTAACAAACACAACCCTTCTCCAATAGCACAGGTTCACATAACGTATTTAACTTTATAAATAAAGGTAACAATTTTAAATGTGTAAGCAACATTAATTCTTGACAAAATACTATGTTATAGTAATGTTAAATAAGTTCTACTAAAAAACCAACATACTACTTATTGTGGATATAACCTTAGTTCATCCTGAAATCACCATGCATGAATGTGATATTTTATGAATTGCTGTTAAATCATCCACTCATTTCATTGAGAACTTATCTTTCAAGAGTGTTTTGTCTAGTCAGAGTCCTTGAGTGGTTTAATCACACACTCTTCTCCTTTATTGGGGTTTGATAGTTACATGTTGTAACCCATAACTTGTATTACATCAGCATTGTTCAACACTTGGCTTGCTTTATTGATTTGAGATTACACGACCTTGATACCATCATTACCTTGATAAGAGGAGGTAAAACTATCGATCAACGATACCACTTGCTGCATCAAGGATCACAAAATCTGGTTTTTACGCAAATACCAATGGATCACCTCCAGATGAAGCAACATACCAAGTTTTATCAATTTATTTTCATAAACAAGCAAGCTTTCACATGTTTATTATCCTCCATAATAATAACATTATAGCTGAGTACGCAGGTTTGCTGCCATGGGAACCACAACAAATTAGTTTTGTATGCAAATAGCATTAAAACCCAACCATATAAAGCCACATACAAAGTTTCATTAATATATGTTAATTAATAAGTGAGATATACAATTTTACTTATTCTCCACAAGATTAACACTGGACGACGTACTGTGTTTAGCACTCTCAATATCTGGGTAACCAATTGACGTAGAGCAATGATAAAAATACCAAATTGTTTGTTTTTTAAGCTGAATTTAATGGTGTAAACCAAAGTTTGGCGCGAACTCGTGAAAATGGATGCTGCCTTACACATTTATACCAAATTTCTTCAATATCGGACCATTTTTACTAAAGTTATCGTGCCTACGGACACACACATATATATATATATACCTATATATACCTATATATACCTATATATATATATATATATATATATATATATATATATATATATACCTATGTGTATATATATATATATGAATTTGAACGAATGGTGTTTTTGGGATCTGGGGGCCTCAAAACGAAAAGTTATCATGGTCCCGGGCCTAGGTCTTACCATGCCACCTACGGTAATAGCTTCTTCCCTATAGGGGAAATTTGCTAATAAAGCAGAACTGTCAACAATATTTTTAAGTAACTTGATATTGTGTAAGTTAGATCATTGCCATACATGTTATCATCTTTACTGTACACAGAAGACTTGGTGGCCAGCTAGTAAGGAAAGGTTTGATCGGAAAGTCCCCCCCCCCCATTATACACCCCCCTATTCATATTCACTATTCATACACTGATTATTTACATAGCCAACAGAGAGTCTATCAATGAAATGTAATATTGTTTAAAGATCACCAGGGTAAAATCTTGTAATAAAAACAAATCAAATCAGTTTGTCCAGTGGCATGAGTACGGAAGGATTGTGGGGGGGATGACCTTCCCTCACCCCCTTACTGACTAGCTTGCCATCAGTCACCTGCGTACAGTAAGAATGTTGTTATTTGCGTTCGTTTATCCTACTTATGTAAAAAGCTGAATGTGTGTTTGTCTTGATATTCATCATTCCTTCATCATTCATTGCACAACACTATTTCTGTTTAAAAAACGGGTTAGTGCTTCAACCATTGGCCTTTCGTAGCTTCAATAATAAATCTTATTTACATTCTACAATTAACCTGAATTATGTGATTGGCAACAACAAACTATGTGACCTTTTTAAACCCTCTGTTTTTATACCTGTAACTTATCTATGCAAAGAACGAGGCTGGCTTGTGTATATTAAATTCTGTGGACTATGTGTTGGCCAAACTCAATTTGATTTTCTTAATCCAGGCACTTAATTGAGTTATCTACATATTTAAACAAATTTGCTTTTTGTTCACACACTTCCTAAAGTTAATACTTAACAGATTTTTATGATTCTTTTTTTTATTTAAAAGATAATTTCAAGTTCTAAGTCACTGTCGGGCCAGAATTTTGATTAGGCCCTAGGGCTCTGCCCACGGAACTTCCAAGTTTCCATGTTATTCATATGGAGGAGAGTTTTATTTGGTTTATGTTACATGTGTTTTTTCTTAATTCAATAAACAGCTTTAATAAGGATTATATCCACAAATGTTTGTGGGGGAGCAGCTCGTAATTCTTATATTTCATCTTATAAACCGATTTCACATTATAATGTCAATCATTGGTCAAAACACCAAAATAAATTCTTATTATTTAAAAAGGGATCATTATTAATTGCTAGCTCTTCTGTGCACAGAACTTTCTAATGATTATTTCTCAATGAAATTGTTCTAGATGTTTGTCAGATACAGTCCATTCAAAGCAATTTGCTGAAATGTAGTATCGATCGAAAAATATTTACTGGGAAACAGTTGTAATTTTGAAACAGAAATATAACAAATAACTATTTACATTCCAATCATTTAACTTGATCGATTATAAGGAATGTTCTCTTTAAAATTTACAGCACTTTTTATAACTATAATTATTTGTTATAATAAACTTGTTCATAATTTATTAGTCAAAAAGGAGCTAAATGCGTTCATATGCAATTTCATATTCATCAGAGAGAAGAATACGAAAAACATGTAATCAAGTGATACTTTACAAAATAGTGTTTTGTATTAGTTGTGTTTTCCAGGTATACTGTTCCCAACGACTTTCCCAGAAGGTGAAGCAGCCCAGCCTGGGGTACGCAGCCACCGCAGAGGCAGCCTTTGCCACCGGCCCCCCTAGGCTGCGCAAGTACTCCGTTATTGTCCGGTGAGATATTTATGCGTAGCTATTTGTGTGGTTAATTGCGTAGTTATTTGTGATGGAGTTAGTAAACACCTGGGACACACTGCAGGACTATTGGAAGAGTCCCTCAATTGGTCATTTGAAAATCAACTCATAACTCATAAATAGAAACAAAACTAATAAGGAGTTTTTTCCACCTAATTAAAGTCACGGTAAAGGCTATCCCGAAATGTTAAAAATAACGTTTAACGTTCACTGTAGAAGCTTCTTGTAGAGATATTTTGTAACTTCAAACATGAAATTTATGTTATACAACACCACTAAAACGCTAAAAACGTATATCTCTGCAGTTGGTGATACACTGTTATTTTAACAATGCAAAGTATATCAGTGTTGAATTTATATTAATTATTAATACTTCTTTTAATATATTATATTACAATTTATAGTTACCATTAACCTCTGTTTTCCATTTTAGTTGTCAGGTAAAAGAAAAACTCCAATTTTTTGATTCTTAAGTTTTTTTTTATCAAAACTGCTGTACTTAACGTTACGCTAAAACAATACGATAAACAAGGCGTAATTTAGTGGGGCCAATGGGGGGCAGTTGGCCCCCCAATAATTTGGAAAATATTATTGTATTACTTGAAAAGTCACAATAATCATGATCACAACCGATTTTTCCCTTCCAACCAAATACTGAAACTACGCTTATGATGATAAACCTCATGAAATAATAGGCCTGTTATATGTTATTTAGCTCACTAAACGCTAAACATTATAAAATAACAAATAACATTTACCAACTTTATTTAACGTACAGTGCATAAGTCTCTAATAATTAATTAATCTCATAACAATTTGCAAGATAATAAAATACATAAAATATAATGAAAGTCAGAACAGTTAAAGATATGTCGGATTGATCAGAATCCTCAGAACCATAGTATTATAGAAGATTTACGAGTATATGGGTCTGTATAAGTTTATCAGTAGCTACAGCACCAACATGTAAAGCACTTCTAATCTCCATTAAGTTATATATGAAATCTTTGTTGTTTAGAAGATGGAGGTATAACTTTATTGAGTCCATTTTTCCACAAAGGGTTGTATAACTTTCTTATATTGTGCATGTGCTCTGATTTTAAACCTAATTCCGTAGTTTCTTTCCTCTTGTATGATTTTGTAGCATATTCAGGCAATTCAGAGTCAATATGTAATACTAGTGGCTTGGAGGGGCGACAGCCCTTAACTTTGCTCCCAGTAGGAACACACGTTAATTCGTAAACAAAGAAGACACTTAATCACATGATTTAACCCTTTGCGCTCGGATAGGTTCTTTGGAAATGGTCCCCTGGGGTCGTCTGTGGATAAGAGCTTTTATCTTACGCTGTGTAGTCTTCGGCTTATATGCTTGATAATTATTATTATACGTAATATTTCAAGTTTTATTATATTTTAATATGGAGGAAACATTACGTTCCGACAAAATTCGTAACGGGCTTGAAGGTGAAAGTGAGTGTGGCAGTGATTCGGACCATGAAAGTGACATCGACATCTTTTCTATTTATGTTATTAGCAGATTTTTAAAATTATTTCTTAAAATTTTCTTAAATATAATTAACATTAAGTAAATTGTGATTTTTGATGGTAAATAAATAAGTTTCAAAGTATACAACAAGTTTTCCTTAGACCTTGAATGTACGCTTCAACTTGACGTTTCAGTCTAGAGTGAAGAAAATAATTCCGAGCTGGCAGAAGCAGACGACCGACAATGGCTGCCGAGCTGTCGACGAAACCTAGTGCGGCCACTGAGTGTGGACATGCGAGCTCTGGACCCTGAGCGTCGGACAATAATTCCCAGCTGTCGCAGACTCCATACTGTCCACTGAGTGTGGACATACGAGCGCAAAGGGTTAATGTATACAAAGCAGAAGTTTTAAAATCCCAATGCTTTTCTTATGGGGGATGTTTTATGTCATTTCTCTTTTGATAGTAATTTTTTAGAAATACTGCTATTTTCCCCGAGTCCCTGGGATCAAGATCTTTAATTTGAGCCATCTCCCATCATTCTGTGATTTGCCAAACTCCCACAATTTTGACTTGATAATTTCACTTACAGAATTATATATAAAGATATTGCAATTTTTTCCAGAGAGTTTGTAGATAGTGCCCTGATGATCACTTACTACTTCGGCTGCACAGTTTACGTTGTTTTCATCGCTTCGTCGTTCAAGCAGGTGAGCAGTTCCTTAAAGAGGTTGTCTCCAGATTTTCCTTTCGTAGCTTCTCACAATGACCTCAAACCTTTGTGTGTTACTGATAAACTAGGAAAGGGGTAAGCTGTTACAGCTACATCACTATTTCAATTATATTAAAATAAATTCATAAACTTCTGCTAATTCAGAAAGTAAAAGCAAGAAAAACAATTGTTTGCTTTCACACTAACAACATTCTAACTTAAACATTAATAATCATATTTGTACATTAACAAATAGGTTGAAGAGTAGGTATGTAACGTAAATACAAGTACAACTCAGTCCTTATAAATTAATGAGAGAGTTTGTTCCACAACTAATATGTGCTAATAGCACAATTCCTCGAATCCAGCAAGTTGGGAATCGGGTACCTCCTAGCTTGGCCTTTTTCTGGGCTCCTATCCAGAAGTTTAAGAAGATATCTAAGACTCATTTCTCTGCTCTTGAACTCTAAACTTTTACAATTTGTTACCAATAATTCATTTTTAAACACCGTTTTTCTCCTTTGCTTAGTCATGGATTGTGTAACCTTTTGCTGTTACCCACGATATGCTAATCATTGTAGCACAAACTGTGAAATGGAATGTCCGATAATATAACTAACATTCATCCCCTTTTACAGGTGATTGAGACTTACGTCGATGTCGATTTGAACCCCCGCTACTACGTTCTCCTGACTGCGGTTGTGATCATCCCCGTGGGAAGTGTCCGCTACATCAAGTACCTCGTGCCGTTCTCCTTCATTGCCATTCTCTGCCTCTTATTCGGCTGTGCGTTTGTTCTCTACGATGTCTTCTCGGACCTCCCTCCTATCGATTCTAGGCCTGCCTTCACATCCATTCAAAAGCTGCCGCTTTTTTATGCCACAGTGTTATTCGCTCTGGAAGGAATTGGCACTGTAAGAATTTTTTATTGTTTTGTTTCTTGTAAATAGAGGTTTAAGAATTAGTTACTGTTTATAAATCGTAACAATACTGATTTTCTAGACAAATTTATTCAGTTGGTTTAGTAAGTAAACGTTATAAATCCTAATTATGTTAAAGTATTTTTTGTCTCCTCTTACTTTCTCAGTAACAGGGAAAGTGATACTTTAATAATTAAAATATATTTTTGAAAACGAAAAGCTGTCTTTAGAATCCTTTTATCTTCACACAAAGTTTACCAGTACTGCTTATATGACCAAACCAAAAAGTAGAAATTAGATTCTCATGACTGTAAAACCAAAGGAAAATATAGTTCCTATGTCCCAGAACTACCTAGAGTTCCTGAGTCCCAGGACTACCTAGAGTTCCTATGTCCCAGGACTACCTAGAGTTCCTATGTCCCAGGACTACCTAGAGTTCCTATGTCCCAGGACTACCTAGGGTTGCTATGTCCCAGGACTACCTAGGGTTCCTATGTCCCAGGACTACCTAGAGTTCCTATGTCCCAGGACTACCTACGGTTCCTATGTCCCAGGACTACCTAGAGTTCCTATGTCCCAGGACTACCTAGGGTTCCTATGTCCCAGGACTACCTAGGGTTCCTATGTCCCAGGACTACGTAGAGTTCCTATGTCCCAGGACTACCTAGAGTTCCTATGTCCCAGGACTACCTAGAGTTCCTATGTCCCAGGACTACCTAGAGTTCCTATGTCCCAGGACTACCTTAAAACTGGTCTATACCAGTTTTTTGAGGCTGACATTGGGTACAGCAAATGAAGTTGTCATTACATATGGTAAGTCTTTTGGCTGTCCATTATGACAAACTTCCCTTTCACCTTTGGTCCCTCCATTTGCAGCGGTTAGGGACAGAATCTCCGGGTTTGGTCCCCACCTGCCAACCTGAGAATGGATGGTCCCTGGATGTTGTACAACCAAACACTAAAAGTTAGTTGAAAATTTAACTTTATTTCTTTATAGATTACTGTACATGCAAGCGCACAGATACGGTTTAAACATAATTTGAGACATATGAAATTGTTTGAGATTGCAGTAACTCTGTAACTATATTTTTCTGAGTTAAATTAAGCTAATAAAATATCATGCTGTTAAACTGCCCTAATAAACACACATGTATACAGTACACTTTACAATGCTATAAATCATTAAAACAAAACAATGTCAAAATTAACAAATGATGTTATATTGTTTATTTTGTACTGGTTTGCAATTTTAACAGGTATTTCCAATTGAGAATGTTATGAAGAAGCCTCAGCATTTCCTGGGTTGCCCAGGAGTGTTGAATGCCTCCATGATACTCCTGATCTTCTTGTATGTCATCATGGGCTTCTTCGGATATCTTCGATATGGGGATGCAACTCAAGGAAGCGTGACGCTGAATCTGGGCACGACCGTGTAAGTTTTCAATGGTTCATTAGAATTCGTCCAATAGTTTATTTAAAGTTGTGTAAACAAATTATTGTAATTATTATAAGTTGTCAATAAGTATTAGTGTTTTGAAGTACAGGATGTTTCAAAAGTTAGAGCACGTTTTTTGTATTATGTACTATACAGAATAAAATGCTAAGGCCAGATACAGAAACTAAATTAAAGTTATATAAATTTTGTCAGTTACAAAACATTATAACCTGCTCTTATTTACTGAAATGTTCTAGACAAAAACAAATGCATAACATTCCAAGAACTAAAATACAGAAAAATAAACACTGTTACAGTTAAATGGAGAAAAAAAATTAAAATCCTATGGCTCCCTTAAAGCTTCTTTCCCCCAGCTAGGAGGGAGGATATTGAAATGTAATTGAAAATTGTGATATTGTCAGGACAATAAATCCTGATTTACCAGAACTTTATTTAATTAGGTATGGTTCTACTTCTCTGTATAGTTTCAAGTAGCAACTAAAAGAGAAAGCACAGCTGCAAGTATAGTCCTGAGTGTTATCAAATAATCTTTATCCTACTGTTACCAGAATTTGCAATTTAGTTAAGAGGCCATCCCTAAAACAGAAGACCACTATGCACTAAGTATACAGAGAACCTCTAACTAAACATCCACTATTCATAGTTTTACTTAAAATTGTTCAATGTTAGTCTTTCTTTAAAAAAAAACTTGGTACAAAGTTGTGATATTAATCCATTTTCTTGATAACTCATTGGATACTGTGTGCTCATAGATTTTGAACCTGTTGATGTCAATTCCAGAGCAGGAGAGGTGGTGAAGCTGATGGTGTGCCTCAACGTATTGTTCTCGTTTGGACTTTGCTTCTGTGTGCCGTGCGAGGTGGTGTGGCGTAAACTCGAATCCAAAGTGCGGAAAGAGAACCAAACAGTTGCATATTACGTCATGAGGGTATCTCTCATCATCGGTAGCAGTAAGTATTAAGCGGTGTTATATTAGTAGTCTCAAATTTATATATATTAATCATCTCGCTTTAACAACTTGTTTATCCCTTTGAGTGCTAAGCTTCTGAAAGGGGTAGTTGAATCCGTGATGTTTTGTTGATTTTTTAAATATATTGAGCGCCTGAACAGTTAAAATTAGTAAAAACGTGCTTCTGCTGGACACACACAGTAAAGGATAGGTAAAAAGTAGCAAAACACCTGATCAGATGTGCAACTCACAAAGAATCCACCCATCCCGTCAGCTTGGACCCGAGCCGTCCACTGTTTGCTTAAGGTCCGCCCTCCCCTTCAACTCTGCCACAGACAGGTGAACTCTCCATGAGTTGCACATAAAAACCACCGACTGTGACGGGATTCGAACCCTCGATCAAAGTGTTACCCCCGGCCGGGAAGGTAACGCCTTAGACCGCACAGCCACTGATCAGACTAGCAGCTGCAGTGGATCAGTTGGTATTATAGAGACTAGGCGCTGGACGAGGTAGTTCAGTTTGTGTCTACCAGGTTTCACCACATGTCAGACTCAGACTGCAGACTGAGGGCCTAACGGTACAGTCGCTTATGAAGCAGTAACAGTGTTTATTAATAACAGATTCAAAAGACAATATATCGGTCCATAGCACTGAAAGGGTTATATATGGCACTTGATTTAATTTTACACGTTAAATCTGGCTCTTTTCAAAAAGTGATAATGATTGCATATATGCTTGCCACTCCTTGGGTCACAACACGGCCCTCAGCATCTGATTATTAAATACACATCATCAGGCCATTACACTGGCTTTACACTGTGGTCGATTGGAGATTTCTTCTGTTGAAAATGTGTTGAAGAAACCTCAAAATATCTTACATTATAATTTATCCTGCGGATCTAAATGCCTTCATGGTTCAAATTATGCCTCCCAAACTTGAAGAAAGTATCGAGAAGGAAGTGATCAATATTTATAGGTTCTTATTCTGCCTCTTGGATTTATATGAGGTTCCTCTTTTCGGATCTGTTGAAAGTTGGAGCTATCCTGGAAATTTGGTGAGCTTTGGTAAAATTGAAAATGTAAGGGATGAAAGAGCTCACACCTGATGGGCAAATGCTGATCATAAATATAATCTTGCAAACCCAGCTTTAGAGTATACAAATTTGTAACCATGCATGGTATTTTAGAGATGGCTCTATTTATTACAACTAACATGAATTGGAGGAAAACTGTAACAAATATCATAGTTAACATTATAATACAAGGCGCGACGCTCTCTTACAAAACCCAAGCCATAAATTAATGTTATTTCACAAGGGGCCTTATTATCATTCTATATAGGTTTACAATAAACTGGCACTGTATGTTAGAAATGAACATGTAATTGTAAATGTGTTGACACTTTCGGTGCTGGACCAGCTTTTTAATTAACATGGAATCAAATGGTATATTAACATGTTTAAACATGTTTGCCACAACCAACGTGTTAAGGAGGAATTCTTTATTAAATTTATAGAACTGTGTCCTTATAGTATTGAAGAATTATTATCCTCATAACTCAAGTTAGACCTATTATACTAAGGAACTGTATAGTTAATATTTAAAAATCATATCAGATTTATTTAATTATTTAATCAATTTTGACTTGTTAAAATTACTGTTGAATTTCAGCTACTGAATGCATTTTTTTGATGAAAATAAAACAAATTGTGTTGATCGAGTTGATAAAATTGAATCAAATTATTAGGTTGTCCCACGGTTTAGATCCTCCAGAGATATGTTACTCCCTCTGATCCAACCCCCTGTTCCAGTCTGTGTGGGCTCCATAGTCCCAGAATTGGAGCCCTTCGTAGGCCTGGTGGGGGCCATCTGCTACTCCACCCTGGGCCTGCTGTTCCCCGCCCTCATCGAGCTAGTCACCTTCTGGGAGGACCCGGGCTACATGGGTCTTGGCCGCTGGGTGCTCTACAAGAATCTCTTCCTTGTACTCATGTGGCTCGTAGCTCTCACTGCTGGGACTCAAGCTAGCATCGCCAAGATTCTGGATTCTTTTACGTAAAATAAGGTCAATGATCGATTTGTGATTTCTATCTGTGATAGTAGTTGAAGCTGAAACGGTAGATTCGTTTTGATATGTAACAGCTGTTGGTTGTTAACAGTTCAAAGTTATGATTCAATTTAGAACACCTAGCTTCTTTAGTTTGAAGGCAATTAAATGGAGAAATGACTTGAAATGCCTGAAGTTTAACTGAAACTAAATTCAGGCTGAAGTTTTATTACCTGTAAGATAAGAACATGTGATTCTTAGCACTTAAAGTATATCTTTTAACGTGAGAAAGTATAAATTGTTTTTAACCCATTGGCGTAGATATACGAGCTGGTCTCGTTCCTTACTTGTAATTTTTTAAACCTATGAATTGGAATAGAAATTTGTGTTTTTAAATGAATTAATGGTGTATTTTCATTAAAATACTGTTTTCATTTAGTTTTTAGAGTCACATTGGCACACACACATTAGACATAAGTCAAAAGTAGCAAAATCAGTGTTGACCATGTGCAACTCACAAAGAATTAACCGATCCCGTCAACTTCCAAGCAAGCCTGCCACCGTTTGTTTTACTTGGGCCCTCCCACCAACGTTGCCATGGACCGGTTAACTCATTGTGAGTTGCCCAACTGGTCGGTTTTAGTTGTGTGCGGGAATCGAACCCACGAACATCGTATCCACACCTGGCCAAAGAGTTTCCACGACGTAGCCAACTCAGCTAACACGACCAGGGGCTAGCGGCGATATGAAGGTTTTTCAGTCAGTCCGCGCCCCTAGCGGAGAGAACCGTAGTCGCCTGCGGTCATTAGTTCATTAGTTACATATTTTGCTACTAGAGTGCAGCACCAATCAAATCCCGTTATAGGCTATTGCAAATAGAATAAAATTACTACCTTAATGGGTTAACAAATACAAATTTGTCAAAAAGCTTATGATATATACCAAAAAAGGTGTCTAAAAGAATAACTGAAGCCAATTAACCAGTAACATAAAGTAGAAACAATTCAATATTGTAATTGGTTTTCCATTCTTACACTGTGGCTGGGACAAAGTTCACATTTGCCTATTAATAACATAAGACTTACATTTAACAATTTTCAATATTTAAGGTAGTTTTTAATCCTGAAAAACTCCTATTCTCGAATTAAGTACAAACATTGACTATGCACCTTTAGTAGACAGTAAAGGCAATGCTAAAATCGGTTAACCAAGAAACAGCACAATCTATTGAGTGCTGTCGGCAACAGGGGCTTCCTCCTAGTAGACATTACGCGAACTACTTAGAATCACATAGGCAGACGAACAGACAGAGTACGCTTGATTGACGCTGGTAAAAGACGGTTATGACGTCGACACCAATTTTATTACAAGTTTTTAACAGTTATTACAATATAATTTTTATTTCCCACAACCTTTGTTATTGAAGCCTTACAGCCTTTGTTAAATCGTATATTAAAACTTCCGAGTTGCGAGGAAATCTAGACAGTTATTTTACTAGGAAAATGAGATTAAAAAAACCAGCCATGGCTGAGCTGAGCGCACCAAGCGGCATGAGCCAGAGTTACGTCCGCCACTGCGTGCGATGGTGGCGATTTCTATCCAGAGCTGTCAGAACTACGTGGAGAATCCTGCCTCTTTTGTTAAGAGAAGGGCCCAAAAGGTTTTCTGTCTACTACAGGTGTACTACTACAGTCAGTGGTACAAAGCAAGATATAAGATGTTAAAATCATTAATCAAAACAAAAGGTGATATTTAGATACGATAAATAACTGTTTGTAATAATTCTAAATAATAATAATAATCAATTAAATTATAAATTAATTGAAGTTATTATAACTATGAATGTATAGTAAACTGTTTATGAACGTGATATGACATGTTTTATATTGATAGTTAAATTATCTATACTTATTTAATTGGCAAGCAGGTTTTTTGTGACAATCACTCCTCCTAAACTACTGAACCGGTTTTCATGTTTTTGGTGTCATTGGAAAGAGCCTAACATAAAGTTGTGCAGGAAACTTTTTTATAGAGAAATAATTTGTGAGTGAGGCCCTGGGGCCCCTTAAAGTTGAGTTTTTTCCCATAAGCTTAACATTGGAAAATAACTATAAGTTTTAAGCAATCAGCTGGATAGAGTGAACACAGTTAATCTACAGGCCATGTTGGCTTTGGAACGGTAACACAATATTTATATGGGAATGTCAGTACAATATTACGTTTTGATCGCGAGCGAAGCCGCGACAGGCTAACTAGTTACTCTAAAATAGTGAACATATTTATCTCTAGGTTTTCATCTTCTGAACGTTTCTAGCAGAAAATAAAAATACTTGAAACATTTATAGTATACTAGCTGTTATCCGCAGCTTCGCTCGCAAAAAATTAAAACACACCCATTAAAAATATTAAACTGACCAGCACTATCAAATCTTTGTCAGTTTTACCATATGACTTTCTTTGCCCTAACTAACAAACAACTACAGCTGGTAATTTTATAAATAATATCTTCCCATAAGATTTGCATTGGAACTTACAGGACCCGTGGGGTAGAGCCCTAAAGTTGGATGTGGACATTATTAGGTTTATATGTCAATGTGATATGTAAGCTATTTTCATGTAAAATTTTAGCTTAATCAGTCCAGTAGTTTATGCGTGATGGAACTCCAAATATCCATACATATATCCAAACTTTCACATTTATAATATTAGTAGGATTGTCAAAAAACAATATTGTATAGATATTTTTGTAAAATTAGTCTTACAAAAGTTTTCTGAAAAATGTACATGCAAAGTATATATATATAAAGATTGTAAATATACTTATTTTCAATTTTCAATCAAAAATAATTATGTTTTTGATAAAATTGTGAGGAGAGAAAACAGTTTTGAATTACAATTAAATGTTTTTTCCTCTGTGATCCTCAAAAGTAGTCCTGGTTATATATGTTAATATTGATGTTGTTTTTTAAATAAAGTAGATTCAGATGTTTGTTTTCTATTCAATTTAACCACATCGTGATATTATATAGTTCCCTGAGGGTATGTACCTACTATAATTACACTGCATTTGTTGTCGCAGATCATAATTTTGTAACCCTTTGAAATTCTTTGTTTTAGTACCTCTATATACCTCACCTACTGTTTAAGGTAGTCCTGTTCTTAGAAATCACTTATAACCACAACCACTTATCACTTATCTTAGGTTCACTTATCTTACTAATCACTTGATATCTTAGGTTCATATATGAACCTAATGATTTTTCTCATGTTCGATCCAGGAAATCTCATTATGAGTCGAGCACTATAATTAATTACTATACTACTCAGCCAATAATGTTTATCCTTACAATAGTAACAACAGATACACTGAACTGGCAAGTGTTTTACAGCAAGAAAAGAATCTACAGAGTAAGTCCCAAAAATATCTAACTAATATAGGTTAAATACTGTTGATAGAACATATTACCACAGCCCCAATTCTAAACAGATTAAATAATTTTTAATAATTTGTAACTTTCTTTTGGTCAAGTTTACAGCTAGTTCAGTCATGTAAACAATGATAAACCATTTGCTGGTACAGATATTTTATAGACTTATTCCCTTAAGAGATGTCCATTTAGGAAAGATTTGAACATCTTGCAGGGGCGGTCCGTCAGCTTTTCAGCACTCCTGCAAATACCAAACTTGCCGCCCCCTCCCCCCTTAGAGGGAAACAACTAGGCCAATTTAACAAGTAAGGCCGAGTTTTCACTGTGTACGACTTGTTGTGCATTACTTGAATCATGACTTCTAAAAGTGTGTGGATCAATTAATTAAGTTCAATACCAGTGACGCTAAAAACTCAAATTGGGTGTAAACATGTTTTTTTTGTTAATACAAAACTGTGATATACTGCTGCATCTCATTTATGTAATGACGAGTTGTATTTTTTATATTAATATTTCCCACTCCATCTCCAATGCTCCGAAATGACACAGTTAGTTAAAAAATACAAACTTGATTAATGGTACTAAACAGACAGAACGATAAACTATATTTTTCAAAGTAAGCTAAAGGAGTGGACCTTACAATTAACGATCGATGGAGTGCCAAAATCTGAGGGGGCATCATATTTCCCCCCTTATTACATATATGTAATAGCAATATTAAACTTGACTCATTGTAACTTCAATTAAAGGTGAAATCCCAATTCAATACTCTCCAATTCCCAAACCATATTTCTCCTCATCTAGGAAATAATCAAAGAGGGCGGATTAAAACAACTAGTTGCATCGTGTAACATTGCAATTTTCTTGCATTGTATTGTGATTTTTATTCACACTCTCAATACCAATCAGAATGCTCTGAAGTTTTCACAAAACGATAGAGGTCAAAAAAACTTCTCGTTTGGAATAGAGGGAAATGGAAGTTTTGTTATCTGATATGAAAATTTAATGTTTAAGTATAATCATTAAACTTACATATAAAAACTTTCTTCCCAATAATGCCTTTCAACAACTTATAATATTGATAAATAAAAAAATTACATAATCAGTCCGGTTTTTATATGTTTACATATACTTTATTTTAATGCTACAGACTACGCCCCCCACCCCACACCAGCAAGAGCGCTGAGCACGGCCGCGCCCGCCCGCCGTGCTGCGCTGCCCTAGAGCCGGTACTGACATCTTGAGTTCGTACAACTCATTTATCCATTATTTTTAGTGAAATATTATAAATTGTAATAAACTCAATAATAACAAAATGTGGAAATGTGTGTTGGAAATTGACCCATTTAAGATTTGTCTCATTGCAAACTTTGAGCAGATATTGTTTCCGACTTAGATGTGCGAGGTTGAATTTGCAGTAATGTGTTCTACCAACAAATAAATTAGCTATTTTGTTTACAGAGGTCTCTATTCTGTAGCTGTGATTAACTGGCTAGCTTTTGAGCAGACAATTTAACTAATTTCTCTTTGATAATATAAGTTTTGTTTGAAGCCAAAGTGTGAATAAGCCATAACATAAGAAAACTAATCTGTGGACATTCTGCACAACTATAATAATACCATATAAATATTGCAAGAAACACAAATGTTTAAAATGTTGACTTATTCTACAAAGACACAGTAAATTGGAATTTAGATCTAGTGGTAAACTAACTCTGTATGTTGTTGCATTTTGTTATCATAAATCATTTATCAATTTTAAATCGTGTAATATTTACTATTTTGTACTCAGTTTTGTTATTAGATTTTAAATTGAACAACTGGGAATATATGACATCTAAAAATTATGTTGGTTGTGGAGAAATTTTCCAATGCAAACTCCGATAAATAAAACCAATTAAATTGAAGTAATTAAATAATCTACAACTTGACTGCTGATTGACAGTGTATGGCAAAGGTTTTTTTTCAATCACAGCTAATCTAATGAGAAAAGTGGCTAAACCCTCCATGCTTAAAAAGCAGTTATAAGTGAAGAAACTCACCCTCTCTACATAGTGAACAGGAAAACAGAGGAGTATAAAGATGGTTATATGTAGCTGCAGGGTAGACACTCAAAATATATTTACTGTTCCAAATCCATGTAATATAGATTCTCTATGATACTGATCTATAAAATGTTAACAGTTTGGAGTTGGCCTAGACATGTTGCGATAGTTATAAATTTCATATTAAATTTTAGTTATAAATTGGATTCTGCTAATTGGTGGTTTGGTCTTTTTAATTGGCACATTATATTTTTTAGAAGAAGTTACATGAAACTACATAACCTTAGCCCCAAGGTGATGCAGTTCCATCAACCAAAACAAACAAACAAACATTTCTTAGGAAGCAATCAAATATTCCAAAAAAATTCAATTAGCTGAATTAATTAATGACAGGTAAAGGAGTTATGAAGAAAAATCAAAGTATACGTAACAATGATTTATTAACGTACATTTATTAGCATCTATCTGTATTAAAAGAATTTCTTGATTTTTGTTCAGCGATTTTCAGCCCTTAAAACTATTTTTAAAATACATATTTTGTATCAGTCAAAAGCTCTTCCCATCTAGATGTGCCTTTTGGGGGTTTGAAAAACATCCACGTTCAAGGCTTCGCCCCACAGGCTCTCAAAGTTTCAATGTTAGTTAATCTTATGGAGTTATATTTTATATAAATAGTCAGCTGATCAATGTAAACTTTTCAATTCCCCCGTCTCAGCAAACGTGTGTACTCAGCTAATTTCTAATACATATATGTGTCTTACCAGTACATAAAGGTGCTTACCAAGTTTATTTAATAAATATTCATAAATAAGCAATATATAACATTTTAATTATCCTCTATAAAAATAACATGGGGGCTGAGTACACAGATTTGCTGCAACAAAGAACACAAAATATGTGTTTTTATGCAAATATCAATACAAGTTAACTAGGTGAAGCCACATACCAAGTTTCATCAATATACATTCATAAATAAGCTATGCATGTCTTTTTAATTATTCTACATAAGAATAACATGGGAGATGAGTACGCAGGTTTGCTTTAACAAGGAACATAAAAAAGGATTATTATGCAAATATCAATAGAACTCACCTTGGTGAAGCCACATAGCAAGTTTTATTAATTTATGTTCATAATTAAGGGAGATATAATATTTTACTTTTTCTCCATAAGAATAACATGGGGGCTGAGTGTGCAGGTTTGCTGCTTCGAGAACAATCGGGAAAAAATATTTTTTTGTGAAAATATCAATAGAAAACAACGATATGAAGCAATATACCAAGTTTCATCAGGATAAGTGGATAAATAAGCGAGATATACAATTTTAGCGAACCTCCCCTATAGGGAAGAAGCTATTACAGTAGATCTTATGGTACGACTTAAGCTTGAGACCATGATAACTTTTTGTTTTGAGGTCCCCAGATGTCAAAAACACTATTTGAACAATTCATATATATATGTACACACACACACACATATATATATATATATATATATATATATATATATATAAAATTCTCGAGTCACAGTGTTTTAACAAAACTCCTCCAAAACGGCTTGACCGATTTTTATGAAATTTTGTGAAATTTTGTGATTTTTATGAAAGTTCCCGGTGCCCCCTCCCTGTAATGGCGCCCTCGCGCCCTCCTTAAAGGGTGAAAATAAACAAATACAGTATTGGTAAACAAAATATAAAACTAGTTTATTTTAATTATCATTATAATTTAAATAAATGTCATATTGAAATAAATCATGTTTCATATTAAAATTAATTCATTTAAAACTTTTGTTTTTGAGGTTAGTAAACCATAACGGGCATTCCACCTGTCAAGCGCCATACGCTCTCTTCCAGCTGACTATCGTCTGTAGCTGGTTAAATTTGGTTGGGCTACTGTGTTATTAAATAATAAATATGGTGAATGAACATGGGGTGGTATTGTTGGGTACTTATATAGACTCTTCAAGACTATTATTTTAATTGTGTAGTATTTAAAAGGTAAGTAGACCTAGATAATCTAAACTTCAAAACCAGTACACTTTATGGTCCTAACCTAAAGGGAAATTAAGATATCAACCAAGGGAAATTAGTTGGCTAATTGGAAAATTAATACATAGGATAATCTACAAATTATGTGCAAAACGTAATGCATCAAGAAGACACTCCTTCATTTTTAAAAGTCAGACAGTGTGTATTAAGCAGTCAGTGTGTGAGTTGTAAGTTTTATATAAATTCAGATTTTTTTGTTTGTTAAATTTTCATATAACAAGTGGTGTTATTCAGACGGTCAGTAATAAGTTATTTTGTGGTTTGAATATCAACGCACGGACATCATCGGTCGGAGATCTCCTATTCATTTTAGGGTTTTCTTGTTCTATGGACCATGTTTTCTGACAGTCCCCTTCTATTGTTTTTAAAGTGAGACGGATATGTAAATAAATGTAGTGTTTGATCTCTCAAATTAGGGAAAATTCAAGTTCAAATAAACCATTTAAGAGTCTTCATCACCGGAAGTTGCCGGACGCCATCTTAATGTTTTGTTCCATAAGGCCAATGTTAACTTTGTGCCTCCGTTACTCCTCGCCTGATCGTCACAAACAATTAATTTTGGTGTCAAATTAAAGGGTTCGTCGTCCTCTAGGGAAATGCAATAGTCGAATTTGGATTTTGTTACAAATTGATGAGAACATGTACAGTGTTTCAGTTCAAAATTAAACTATTTATTATGAAACTATGGTACCCAAATTAAGGAATTCGACATTGTATTTCCCTAGAGGACGACGAACCCTTTAATTTGACACCAAAATTAATTGTTTGAGACGATCAGGTGAGGAGTAATGAAGGCACAAAGTTAACATTGGCCTTATGGAACAAAACTCCCAGATGGCGTCTAGCAACTTCCGGTGATGAAGACTCTTAAGTGAGAATCACTCTGAACAAAGTAACAGTAGCTTTTTGCACCATGCTGTCCCATTGAACTGCAGCGTATCACCCCCCCCCCAATCAACATTTCTTCCACAACACTGGCGCCCTCAGGACCTATTCCACCGTATTTCACCGACCTTTTGCACCGTCAGCCCACCCCTGCCTAAGGTGTCTCAAACCGATTATAGACGAACCAAGTGACCTAGAAGGATGAAATAAAATTATTTCCCACTAAATCGACCCCAAGGAATAACTTAAACATATTGATAGTTTGTTTCAAATACAGGGAATTCCAAAACCCGAGGGTAACTTGTTCAAATCTCGGGATTTTCAATTAAAACATATATCAAGTTATATATCATTTTAAATCTCTGCAACAGACTATTTTTGCGAAATCAGAACTCACTTAACTTTATCCGTTTCAAAATGCCGGCCATTTTTTAAAATACTGACATTTACGGAATACCTTTTATCTGATAAACCACAATACATACATAGGCGTGCGCAGGGTTTCATCTTTGGAGGTGCTAGTAGGAAAATGACGCCCCCCAAGTGGGAAAGCGTGAGGAATTGTGCATAATAAAATGACGTTTTTATATGTTTTCAATAGGCTACATTAAAATTTACTTGAAAAGTTGACAAATTTTAATTTTTTTTGTTTTTATTATAATTTTAATAACTGGGAGAGGAAACAGGCAGCAGAAATGTCATGTTAAAGCAATCGACAGTTTCAGCGGCTGATTCGAGTCAACGCAGTTCAGGCAATCCGCATCCACATGAAACACAACAGACGAAAAATCAAGCAGTGTTGCCAATACGTCAATATTAAATAGCTACATTTCACTAGATGTGTGGGAACGACACAATATAAAATAACTCTCCAACCTAAAATGATTGAGATCAATATTTAATTTTGTTGTTGTTACTTCGAATTTATTAATTTTCTGATCTCAGTATGACTGCATGTAACTCAATGTCTTTCAGTGTTGTCGTTGTTGGCGTAATTATGACGAATTGGTGTATCTTTTGGTCTTGGTGTATTCCTGGCAGATTTTATCGAAAACATGGATTTAAAAATCTTTCTAGGGTATTTCATAAATTTGTGATTACTATTTGATTTCTATCCGCCTATTTTGGTGCTCTGTGACTGTGGTTATATACTAAATGATGTGTGGTTATATATATGCTAGAAATGCTAAAAACATATTTTTGAACTATTATACACTATGTCCCTTGTACTATTTTCGTTTTTATCCGTGGGGATCTGTTCCGTCCGTCGCGTCTTCACTTGCTATTACTTGTTAGTTTGCTTTGTTCGTAAGTACAAGAGTAAGTTCGTTTGCTAATTTGATAATTTAGTTATTTTGTTGGTATTATGTGATCACCGTTTGTAAAATAGGACATGCTAAAAAGCTAAATAATCATGTTCAGGGAAACAATAGTTGCAAAATTAGCACAATAATAAAAATATATTTCTTGGATTGTTGGGGGTTTTCCAACGAGGTTTAGAGCTCTAGAGTGGGATAAAAAATTGAAGCCTACATGATGGTTGAAGCCTACATGTTGACCTCAATTTTCCTCAGGTAACTAATCAGATCCTGTCTTCACAAGTTACATATATTAGTCAGCTGACAAACATATACTGAAAATAGTGAAGATAGGATTTGATTGCTTACCATGGGACCAGAGAGGCAAAGTGATTGACCATGTAAGCTTGACTTTTTTACCCCGGACGAGAGCTCTTATGTCTTATGTCTTAACCTCGACATACTCAAATATTAACCTCGATGGTGTAATTCAGTTTTCACTTCATCACATGACTTACCATTCTATGTTAAGTTGTTTATTTATACAGTAGATCATGGAGTTTAGGCATACACGATTAGTGACGCATTTATGATGGTAAAATTGCTAAAACAGTTGATTATAAATGATGACGCATATAAGTTCGAAAAGCATATAGGCCTATATTTTGACTAACCAGCACTTAATGATGCTAGAGGGTAGAATTGGAAACTTTTAGATTAATCAGCTTAGGAGGGTTATTGGCGGATTTTCAGTATGATTAGGGTTAAATGGGGATTTTTAGTCCGGCGATGGAGTAATAACCATAGTGAGAGTGGCAACACTGTTATTCAGTTGTAATAATTTTTTTGCTAAAGTGTCACGCAAACAAATCAAAATAAGTGATCTTAACATTTATTAATTATTTAAATTTGCTTCCACTAAAGGATAAAAATGACACGCACTAAATCTTACCCACAAACAACCTCAATGGTAAAATAAGAGCTTAGCGGTCTCACTTCGCTATTTCATAGAAGAAAGAAGATGCACCACGCGTTACGCCTACAATCACGATCGATTTCAGCACCACGGCTAGGCCTGCACGCCATTCTGAAGTGAGCGCCGGATTTAAACATTCTAATTTCTATATTGCTTCTATCTTCCGCAACTGCAAAAACGGCAAAACGTTCACATTTCCACTCAACAAATATACTAAATTTTTAAATTATCATCAATGGTATAATCTAGTGATTTTTCAAACATAAAATGAATTAAAGTGGATTTTTCAAAATCAGAACAGGCGCTGCAGCGCCCCTTCTGAAATTGGTGCAGGTGCCACGGCACCTGTGGCACCCCCCGAGCGCACAGTTTTGAAGGATGGTGTTTTTTGCATCTGGGGACCTCCAAACGAAAAATTATCATGGTCCCGGGCCTAGGTCTTAGCATGCCGACTACGGCAATAGCTTTTTTCCTATAAGGGAAATTCGCTAAAACATATGACGCTACGTCTGCTAGATTCCGGAGCGTATAACCGGGCATCAAAATGTTTACAGGTTTTGCACACTATTTTTCTCAGGTAAATTTTCGTTTAGGGTGTATATCTTTAGTTATACGACGGCAATATCAACAGGAGGTTGAAAACATACAATATAATTAATGACCTAAGAATTCACTTTACAGTTTCAACATAAACCCTAACTAAAGTCAAAGCCTCATCGAAAAAATACCTAATCTGTAGTTTTACTTTTTGAATTTTGTTATTGAGTTGAATTTTCAAGCCCTTTAAAATTTAAAGAGCTTTTTTGTATATTTAATATACAAAAAATAGTTTTTTTCAAGTTAAAACAACTTTAACATGTAACATTATTTTTAGATCAAAAAATACCAAGCTTTAACTTCCTAACCATTGAATATAATTGTGTTGATAACATAATTATCGTAGCTGTTATCTGGAATCTCTTACAGCGCCCTTTTTCCTATCTTAACAATACATATATTTTCAAGCGGTGACGCAGATTTTCCCGTTGGGTAGGCCGGAGCCCCATGGGAGAATCCATAACAAAAATCCATTTCAGTCTGGAAGCCACACGATTTCCAAACGCTGTCAATTGATTGCAGTGATAAAGACCTGTCGCAATCGGTCAACAACAAACACCGAGCCCAAACATCTCACTGGGTTCGTGTGGGGAATCCGAATCCCCGGTCGCCAAGGTCGCACGGTCTCGTGGGTGGGGATACACCGGTGGCTCGGATCAGCCCGTCAGTCCTAGATCTGGGACTACCGTAGAGTCCGTCCTTGTCCGTCAGTGACGTGCGTCCAGCTATAACTCACGAGCGTCTCCAAGAGCGTCCACATGCACACGAGCGACATGGCGTGCAACAGTATCGCGCCACTGTTCCGGTCAACGGACGAGCAACTGACGCCGATACAGGCCACCGTCACAGGTAATTTAACTTCAGGGAGTCTATTTATGACAAACATGTCTCGTTCTTATACTTGTTACCCAGTTTTTACCCAAAACCACCGTATCTACTCATAAGGATCGCTGTATAGTTTTAACTTAAAATACTAAACATAATTTGTTTAAATTAATTGTTGGTGATTTCATGTTTTTTTAAAGAAATTTCTGCGGACATTTTCTATCATTGAATGAAAAAATGGCACGACGTTTCGGGATCTTGAATGTGGTCCCGTCGTCAGGCGAGAGAAAAGTTAGAACATAAAGTTAGTGACACGATATACACAGAGACAGCTTGGTTTTAGCTTTTTCAGCTTTCCCTGGATTGTGCCACTAATTTTGTTATGTCCTAAATTTTATTCTCACCTGAAGACGAGATCATATTAAATAACAGACTACACATGACCAAAGAAACCCTACTGAACAGACATTGCACGTAAAAAATATAGTTATCGTGAATCAAATTAAAAAACATTCTGATAACATCGAACGATTTTTTATTTTTTGGACTGTAGTTAATAATATGCGGCTGGGTTTCTTCGATAAAACTTCTTCACTCTGAAAATAAGCCACTAATGTGAAAGATTGAGCTTCAAACGAACTTCAGGTTTTTTGAGCCGGTCGACGAATTAACATTGCTCCTTAGAAAAAAGTGTATATAAATGCGAAACTGTTGAAATGTAGCCTCTTTATTAGCATGGTATAACCAGAGATGCATGCATACACTGAATCGGCTTTTGATTTGCTAAAATTGATTTTCATCACTCCGTACAGAAAGTAGCTATTTTCGATGACAGCTGATGTCAAAGAAAATTATCGTTTCCCAAGCTCTAATTTAGAGCAAGGGAAAACGATCAGCTGATTTTCCATTGCTCTCAATCAGTTTTCCATTTGTCCACTACGCGCACTAATGTTTCTTTACCATTTATTTTTACAATTTAAATCAGCTGTTTTTACTGTTACAATATAAATATAAACAGAAATAAGCGTCGTGATGAAAAGTATCGTTCATAATTTGTACCGAAAGTGATTTTTCGGCACTTGCCCAATTTTTCCCTCACTTTCACATGTTCGGCTCCGCCTCACACATGAAACTTGAGCGCGCACCGGAAAATGCCACTTTCGGTACTTGTAATGAAATACATTTCGTTTTCCGGTTTTGTAAAAATCTTTAAAAAGGTTGACATGTTTTCGACATTTCTTGTTAAGTGGGAAAAGGGGGTTTTATTCATAGCATAAACCTTCTTAGGAATTGTTGTTAAGATATATCATGTTAGACTGTATGTTAATTGTATTAAACAAAGTTCTGCGTCCGTCAATCCACAACAAAATGGTCTTACCATATTTAATTTTTTTAAGGATTTCGATAATGCTGTACTCTACTGTAGTAACTAAAGGTTGGTTTTATTTTTACAGTTTCATTTAACTCATACTCTCTCATACTCTGAGATATTTACGCTCGTAGACAAAAGCTTTTTTTTGTATGTGATGTAAAAAAACCTTACTCTGTCAATTCGTATACCTATCAATAAAAATCACGAAACTATTAAGGGTGCGCCCTACCCAGATTGAATTCATTGTTGTTTAGCGCCGCGCCGGCGCCGCCAACAAGACGGGCCATGCATATTTACGCTTGAAGACCATTTTCTTCTCTTCGATCGCACTGTTATTTTACAATTTTCTACCAAACTATTTGCAGTTTCACACTTTTCTGATTCCAATCTAGGGATCATACGGCTCCTTTTCTCCAAAATAATTTTTCTCCATACGTTAGGAATCTTTAGAAAAACGCTTAATTTGAGAACTTTACTAATGACCTACCACTTATTTTGAATTAAAATCACGATTTTTAAATCGTATGATCTCTAGATGAACATTTATTGAATTAAATAACATCAAATTATTTTTAATTGGTTAAAAATTTAGCCTACAATGAGGGAGATGCAAACCCCTTACTTGAGCGTGCGGAAGGGAGGTACGGCGCACCCTTAAGAGTCAAAATTAAATAGGAATCACTAAGCAAAAACTTCACAAATCGAAATACTTATACTTATTAAACTAATTTGAGAGACAATGATGGTAAGAGTTACATTGAACGATTTTTAGCTGTGAAATTACGATATATAAGATATGTTCTCGTACATGGGCCTACAATGTCAACGTGATTAAATTTAACTATTGTGAGATAAAATGAAGCTGTTTCTAAAACTCTCACATTTTGTGGAGCATCATGTACATTAGCCGGAATACTATTTTTCATAATCAGATTTATCTTAATTCACCTGTTGTTATACAACTTTGTTATCCTGTGTTTTATTGATTTACCTGTTGCCCGGCAAAAGGTATTTCTGTATGATAACTATATATAATAAGAATAAGAATGATTTATTTTCTCCAATTAAACATGTTACAAAGTATTTCAAATATTCACGCATTTTCCTGTTCATTGATTTTGTTCTCAAAATTATAATTAAAATAATCTACACATCTTAAAGAACAAAACAAAATAAACAATACTCTACTCAAATTATCCTTTTAAATCTGCCTCCTTTTGATTGTCTCTATAAAATAAAACAGGAATATAAACACTGTTAAATGATAATATTAACAATACTATTTGTTACGGTATCAAATCAACAAAAGAGACGATACAAATTAATGACAATTAGCAAGCGAAAACAACTGTTTGTAATTAGGTAAAATGTTTAAGTCCCCGTCATTATTAGTTAATTTCTCTCGTTAAATTAGCCTTTAAAATAAAATGTAGTCCACTGCAAACGAAATTCCGTAGGGAGTTATATGTAAAACCTAATAACATTTACTGTACCCAGTTTTAAAATAATGTTTCCGTTTTAATTTAATGTATTGTATTCTTCTAGAGTTATATGCTATTATTTAACCAAAATCCATAATTAATCGCTATTCCGGCATCTTAAATGAAAATCAAACTTTAAATAAACTTCGTACTCCAGTCACGAAGCATTTGGCGTTTCTTACCTGCTCCTCCTTAAGATCAATGTTAACTTTTAAAGCCCGTCCCTCCTCAACAGATTATCCTATGTCATTTGCTAATTTTAAAGAGCAACGAATTTTTAGTGACATCAGTGAGAAAATATTTTTATATCACAAATAATAATCGTTCAATAAAATTCCAAATTATTCAATATTAATAATTTATTTACGGGTGAACTTTTTCTAATATCAAAATTCTGCTTATTGAAGCCTCTAGGTATTTTTTTTTTTGAATGGACCATAAATCGGATAATGAATTGAGGGAAGGGCTTTGAAGGTTAACATTGGCCTTATGGGAGAATAAGAGAGAAACGCGAATTGTTTCGTGACTGGAGCCCCCTCTTAAAAAATATATTATTTTTCACCACACTACAATGTAATAACCTGTTTTCGGAATGTCATTTGAATACCGAAAGTAGAGTTTTTCCGCCCAAGGGCCGAAAATTGTCGGCCCTAGGGCCAAAGTCAGCTGATCTATTTAGCCACTGATGCCAACCTGTTTTCAAGCGTATACGACGTTACCTGGTTAATACGTGCATATTATTTTGTTTTCTTTGGTTGAAACACTGGAAAAAATAACAATACAATTCAAAACATTGTACAATCGATGATTTGTTTATTGGTTAACTGTTTTTAGTCCGAGATTGCATGAGGCCGCTCGTGTTTTATGACCTATCACATTCAACCCGTTAATAATTGTAGTATGGTGAAAAATAGCGATCACACCTCTGCCGAAAGGGTATTGCATAGCCCTCGAACGATTTATGACCTCGACTTCGTCGGTCATAAAACACGATCTCGGGCCAGCAAAACCCCACTTTCGGCTCTTGGTACGAAATATATTATTACATAAAAATATGGGAACGCTACGCTAGTGTTGCGTGTCCTCGTGACACGAGTTGCATAACCTACAAACTGCTGCCACAAACGTCTGACCTGCCCTCGCAAGTGCCATTCAGGCCTTCGAACTTAGCCTTCGCCTTGGGAGCTAGAGACAGTTCAGTCCACCCGCTCGGACCAGCAGCGTCATCGTTAATACCTGGATATAAAAACGGCACGTGAATACTTAAGTATTAAACACTCCATATTTAGCTGCCGACTGCGCAACAAATTCACGTTTTAACAGAGGCATTGAATACATATTAGCGCTATTTCAATAAACCGACAGTTTGCATTGAACAACAGACACTATTACGATTGATCATAAAAATGGAAGAAAATCAGATGTTTGTTCATTATTCAAAGAACTTGTATCGTTTCATTTGCTTTGTTGCAATGTTTACCTGTAACTTTTAATTCAATTTAGAAAGTTTTGCCATCGTAAAATTAGTCATTACAGATTGGTCTTTAATAAAATTCAGGAAATTTAAACTTGATAATTTTTAATTGCAAAGCATTTATTTTTCCATCCCAGTATTACTTTATTACAAATTTTCCGTACATTTTAGAGGTTAATAACAAGTTAGAAAACTGGAGCACGCAAATTATGACACATTGAGGTAATCATCGTTGACTGTGAAAACACTCATGATAAACGGTTTCAGATTATTTTCTCTCTATTAAACGCCTAGTAATCAGCATTATATGCCACGTACTTAATTTATAGGACGTTTAAACTCTTTCGCATTCTGTCCCATCCTGCCTTAATTCTCAATGCTCATTCGCCTTTTTGTCTAATATCCCGGGTTTTCAAAATAACTCACATCACTTAAATATTTTGTTTCTCAATTTGTATACAACAAAATTAAACTCTATGATTATGTCCTTACATGGGTTATGTTACTGATCGATTTTTGCCATTAGGGACATCGCAAAGTACTTAGCAGGAAGTCTCGGAAGTCTTAAAATAATCATATATTATCTTAATTTATATATGATGATTTACGGTATTACTAATTGAAACACTTTGCCGCAAGCCTGACTTCAGCTGAGGAATTTTAATTTACGCGCTATTAGCAAATTTGTTTAATGCAATTATTTCCAATGCAACTTATTATTTGTAGTTCCAGTTTGTGGCACTATATACAGTAATACCAAGCAAGACCTTTCCAACGATGTATAGTATGACCTGTGCTCACCATAAAAGTATTAGATTTACTTTAAGGCTAGTATTAGAGGAACTAATGATAGTCTTACGATAGGCATTGGTTATACAACTTAAAATGTATCAAATAAAATGATACATTGGCGTAAGCTAACGAAATATACTCGTCAGTAATTCATATTTAAATTGTTTGACGAAATTAAAACTTTCTCTGCATAATTTTAAAATGGGAAGAAATTTAAATGTATTACCGTTCAAAATTGAAGACCCGTTAACAAATATATTCACTTGTAAATCGTATTTAAAATCTCTGACGAAAACAACACTTATGAAATATATATAGGAAGAAAGTCAAATGTTAGTGTACTCCATTGAAGATTACTTATGTTAGTGGAAAAAAAAAAACAACGAAGAGTAGGATCAGTCCAGCCCCCTGTGGGTATTTGTTTCAATCTGGAGCTTGGTGATTACAGTAAAAACAACTTGTTTAACTGAAGTGTGACGTCAAAAATAGAAAAGTTTCTGAACTATTCACTGATACTGTAAACTGTTCATCTACCAAGCGGCTCCGCAGCGTATTAGAGTGTTTTGTACATGCCTCAGGAATGTTCTTTTTCGAGTCTCATTTATCTTTATGTTTACGACAGAAGGTTCGATAACAACACAGAATAGTTTTCTCCTGGTTAAAATGGACAGAAAAACGATGAGATACCCAGGAGTCTCTGCTCCAGCGGAAGGTTGGAGGGCATTGAGGCAAACCAGTGACTAATTAATGTAGGAATGGTTAGCCAACGTGTGCTAATCCCCGAAGGACCTTGGTTATTAAAATGTACAGTAATTAACAACAGCTAATGAGCTCAAAATGTTGTTTTCAACATCATGCTGATCAAAAAATATAACAATATAAACTATGCAATTACTACGAGTAGTATTTTTCAAACAAATAACAACGTTAAAACCCTTTGCCCTTAGTGTGAATTATTGTCAGTGAATTTTAAAATTTCTGTCGTATGTTAAACAGAAAATATAAGGTAGTGAACTATTAAATATTTGATTTCTTATAGCATGTAGATTTATTGTACAACTATTATTTAAATTTTTTGAGAGATCATTTGAGTCAAGGAAGTTTAAAAATACCATTTATTATTTCATGGCTTTTTGATGTTACGAGTACGGATTTCAAGTTTAAAGTATGTTTAAACTGTAAAATTATAGTATTCCCAACTTAACTCTTAAAAATAAAAATAAATAATACGAGGGTCATCCAGAAAGTAAAGAACGTTTGCTTGCTGCGTCTAGCACAGCTCCCCCATCACCGCCACTGCGTGTGCGGCAGTCCACTCACCTCCCCACCTAAGTCTGAGCCGAGTCTCGTTGCTGTGCGGTCACACTTCTTATTTCTACAGCGATTCAAAATGGCGGCGGCAATCGAAAATCTCGCCAAACCTAAGATAAGCAGTGTCAATCGGTCTCTGAGTAAAAAAATGTCCATACCAAAGAAATTTTTAGAAAAACACCAAAGAAAGTTAATGATGAAAGTGCAAAAAAAACAAATCTTAAAATTGATGTAATGTGCTAAGATTTTAGCAGCTGTTTTCCTCCAATCTTCCCTCAAGTCTTTCTTTCAAATCGTCTTTTGTGAGCAATGACCTGCCACTCCGATCCTCGTCGTGCATAATGGATTTTATTTCATTAAACCTATTGCACCATTTTTTCCCCTAAAAAATCGTCTTGAAGACTTGTTTGCACTTTCACCACCAATTCTATTTGGTGTTTGTCTAAAAAATTTGTTGGTCTAGACATTTTTTAACTCATAAACCGAATAAAACTGCTTATCCCATATTTGGCGGGATTTTCGATTGCCGCCGCCATTTTGAATTGCTGTAGAAATAAGACGTGTGACCGCACAGCAATGAGACTCGGCTCAGACTTTGGTGGAGAGGTGAGTGGACTGCCGCACACGCAATGGCGGTGATGGGTGAGCTGTGCTAGACGCAGCAAGCAAACGTTCTTTACTTTCTGGATGACCCTCGTACAAATATACAGAACACAAGCGAAATCCGTGTATAAAAACTAAAGACGGAATTGAGCTTATATGTTCACAAAAAATATTGACTTTTTAATTTATAAAATGTCTGTGTCCCTTGACTCTATGCAGTCTCCCTCACACTGCGCTCTAAAACAGGCACCAAACACCAAAATTCTTTCAACCGACAGCTAAAACTAACTTAACTCCACGTAAGTGAAACGGTAATCGCGAACGCAGACTTAATTGAGACTTCGGAGGAAGTATTTAATCAGTAGAACACGTACCGTAGTTAAGTTTGACATTCAACTACAGAATTTTACAGCAGAATGGTTGAATGACTGAAGAAAATGGACTTGCCTCAAACTTGCAATATCCTGTGGGTCAAGGACCGCTGGGTAAAACCACTCCTCTTGCTTCATTTCTTATGGCTCGAGGTTCGGATAGTTTTTGTTCAGTTAAGGAAAGAACGGCCTGCTAAAACTGTATGGCAATGTATGAGTCCGTTAGAGAGGGGAAATATATGACTTCCGAGCAAGGTCACGTGCGAAAGCCGAGAGCATATGTTAAGTGGCTTTCAAGAAGGGTATCCAGTCACGTAAAACTTCAGATTTCTACCTGATTCTCCCATAAGGCCAATGCCACCTTTAAAAGTCTGCCCCACATCAACGGATTAACCGTAGTCATTGATTTATGGTACATTTCAAAAATAAACGAGTTCGCACGCAGCACGCTGACGTGAGGGAAGTGAATTTCCACATAACAACTTTTAAAACTCCCTAATCAATGTAATAAAATACATTTATTCCAATTTTTATTGAAATCTGAAAACAGTGATTTTTTGGCTGTTCTGATGCTCCTGGTTTCATTTACCTGCAAAGCTGGGAATACAATTTTGTGCATTATAATGTTAGCAGAAGGTCCAGACAGGCTTGAAAGTAGGCGTGAGGTTGATAAAAGTACTCTAACAAAGGAATAACAGGCTTTTCTAGTGAAAATCCCCATAAAACAACGTACTGTGTTTAGTCGATAACCATTTTTTTTAATAACTCAGTAAATATGTATGCTAGAATGACGAGAGAGGGCTTAAAACGTTTGCTTTACTAATTCCCATCTTTTTACATGCATTAATTTTACATACGGGGAATTTCTGACCCTTTTTGGGTCCAAAAACTCAAAATTTGTAAGATTAATCCCCAAAAAAGGGGTTTAGAGTTTTCCGATTGTTTTTCCCAACGAACTTGTCAAACTGATTATAGAAAGGAATGTCCCTACCAAATTTGAAGTAAATCGGACAAAAATGCGACCGCTAGAGTGCAAACACATATATATATAAAATTTTGAACGACCCCCCAAAACGTGTTCAGGGGGTCACGTTAGGAACTTCTATGGTGGTCCCGGGCTTACGTTTCACCGTGCGGGTCATGCTAATAGTTCACTTTCCAAAGGAAATTCACTAAAAATAGCTAGCGATTTCAGTCGGTAAAATTTCGATATACAAATAATAATCGTTCAAAATATTCAAAATAGTATATATTTAAGATTTTGTATGGGTTGTCTTTTTGTGCTAACAAAATTCTGCTCAATTAAATAGCTAGATATTATTTTAATCTGTAAAATAAGTTATTTATCAACACTATGGGATAATCCTTTGAGTAGGGCCAGGTTTTGAAAGTTATCATTGGTCTTATGGGGGAAGCAGATAGAAACTCGAAATGTTCCGTGGCTGGAACCCACTCTTAAGCCCGTCAAGATCAGATGTTGGCTAAAACGGCACTTGAAAACGTGGAGTGGTCGCCCTTGAATTTACCGGTCACAGTGAATAACCCAAGGGGAAGTTCTATAAAAATAACAAAACGTGCAAGCCCAAGCTGCGTCAGCGTGTGCCAATATGTTTTGGATATCCGTGGGAGTTTGATCGTTATCTTCCCTCCGTGTCATTCCACTCTCGTAAACAAAATGATATGACTTAATACTGATTTATGATTTGGAATTGCGATATCAGTAGAAAAATCACAAGCACACAAACTGATCCCAAGTTGTACAAACAACATGTGCATGAATAAACAACGATGTGTCTATGGAATAGAATTGAAAACATAGCTGCCACTTCAGATTCAGCAATCATTACTCTGTGATTTAATCAACACACTACTCTGTGAACCTAAATACAGGAATTTAATAGCTGTATTTTGTTCCCAAATGGGTAAAATAACACATCAATCGGTCACACAAATCCGGACATTAGTGTGTTTTTTTTACACGAAAACTGGGAACCGTCAAAATAGTTTGCGTGCCTAGTGGGGTTCCACGTTAGCTTTTAGTCCGCAGGTTCGAAGAAAAGCTAATTACAAAATCTTCCATTGTTGCCTCCTTCTGCGCCTATGTTTTTTTAACAAGTACTAAGTAGTAGCAACGATACATAAGGAGTAGGCTAACTGTTGTTCTTGTCACTATTTCCTTTTGTCTGATACGGTATCAAAAGATAATGCGCGAAATGCATTATCTTTTGAAGTGTGCATTATCTTATCACTAGCCGAGGAGACGCGTAGCAATAGATGTTTTTTATTGCCTAACACATTTTAAAAACTATTTAGAAACAGAGATTCTATTAACTCTTGACGTCATCTTATTTTACAAATTATTACAGACATTTTAAAAACAAAAGACCGATTATACAAAACAGTTTCACGACGTTTTGGGATGTAGAAGTTCTTCCCGTTTTCAGGCGAGAAGACATACAAAAATTAGTAGCCCAATCCAGGCAAAGATCCAGGCAGAGATCCAGGCAGAGAACTGTAAAGGCATTAAAAAGTAAAACTAAGTTTTTACTGATTTTACAGTTCTCTGTTTTGGGTTTTTGTGATCTTTTCGTTGCCTGGATAGGTCCACTAATTTTATTATTTTCTAGCTATCCTTCTTAGATCTGCCTGAAGACTGAATCAGATTCCAGATTCCAAAACGTTGCGAACTTATTTGTCTTTAATCAGTGATGGAAAACGTCCTCAAAAATGTCTTAAATAACATAAACTCACCATTGTCAACAATGAATTTCAAACTAAAGTCTTGGCATTAGATCGGTCGAGGGTCGTCATTGTTATTGAAGGATGGGATTACTGTGAAAGTTACTAGTTTATTTCAGCCACCCGTCCATCTTATTGCGATATCAAATGCACGTTGACAATTACGAAATCGATCACACGGAATTCTCACAGGAGCCGGAAGCGACACCAGTGGTCTGGATTTGCATATTACACAGTTTGTTGCTTTTCGTGCTTTCTTCACTCTGCATACATTATATAATTTTGTGTATATTATACATTTTACATGAAATTTGTAGCATACAAATGGCATGTGGCTTGTCTGTTTTACAAGACATTTGCATTTTACATTGTACAGGACACAAGTTATTTACAATTTTACAACACATAATTTTGTTGAGGATTTGCAAATACAATAATAATAAACAAAATAATTCATCAAGTTTTTAGGTAAACTAATGATTTATAAATACTCCAATTAAATGTTGGTTAAAAATGACGAACAAGTGATAAAGAGAAACAACATAAGTCTCATATTTGTAGTAGATATAAGCGACAAGAGCCAAAACTTGTTGTAGTTAGAATATGCAAACACAATAATAATAAACAAAATAATTCATCAAGTTTTTAGGTAAACTAATGATTTATAAATACTCCAATTAAATGTTGGTTAAAAATGACGAACAAGTGATAAAGAGAAACAACATAAGTCTCATATTTGTAGTAGATATAAGCGACAAGAGCCAAAACTTGTTGTAGTTAGAATAAACGTATGTTTGTAAAAACATTTCAGTTTAAGGTGTAAGATCTCAGGTGTAGTTTCAGGTTTAATTAAGGCAACACACCCCCAAATATCGGAAAAACCCTGATCCGATAACACTGGTTATTAATTGATAAGCCTACATTGCGTGGTTCAGTGCTCCCAAAAGGAGGACCTCAGAGCAGTAGGAAAAATCAAATTGCAATTTTAGCCTACGAAATTGCAGAAAGTATCTGAGAAATTCGTGAAAAGGTTTCAGACACAGTTTCGGCTCCACAAACAGGAAAGCAACTCCAATGTCATCGAGTAAGTTTCTCTTGCAATTGAAGCTGACAAAATAAACTTAAAAAACTTGAAAACCCCAAAAATGAAGAAGAACTAATAAAATACCATCATAAGATTAAATATTCTTTGAACACGAATTTAAAATCATTATTTAAAATAACAACTTAAATCATGTTTATTTTTAAGTTTCAAAGATCAAATTGTAATTTTTGTTTTTGCGGTTTTTCACAGTGTAAGATTTTTGTCATTAATCTTACCTTATGTGGTTTTTTATTACTGTATATTCCATTGTTTGAAAACATATCACATTACACTGACCTAGAACAAAAATATATTTAATATTCTTAAAAAATTTGCAGTACAGTACGCTTAAGAACTTTAGCTTAACGTGTTTGAGATCAAATACACGTCACTTACTGAAATGAATCCTATTATTTATTAAAAAAAACTCACAATTAGTCCCAATAGCCTTCAAATGACGGAAATGAGAAAGTGAAGTTCCTTCCTTTTGAAAAAGTACAAGGAATTAAATACTCCTATCATTAGATAATAAAGCTGAAAAGAGGGAATTTATTTGATGTGGAAGGATATTAATTAGATTTTTTAGAGAAGTGATAACTCGTTTAATAAAAATGCAATTATTTTAGCTGCTGTTTTATTTTTTCGTTTTAACATTGCTTCTATGACATTTACTGCTTTAAGGTGGACATCCATGGTAAAAGCTAGCAAAATTTGGCAGAAGCAGGTTAAAAAACTTATTTCGAACATACCAAACAAATGTAACTACTATCACTGCAATATCCTGCAGTCCAAGGCTCAAATGGTACTGAAAACACTCTTTTGCTTCACTTCCGTCGGATGAAATAAGGACAATAAAGGGAAAATATATTAAATAATGAAAATCTGAAATAAAATCGCAAGGGAAATGTAAGAACTTCCCATGAAGTCCTTTGTGAATAAAAAGTGCGATAACTTTCCAGCCTTGAGTTTAAATATCGGTTGTCAAACACAACGGCACTTGCAACTGGACGCGGGCGGAGTGGTTACCCTTGACTCCACCTCTGGATAATTAGTGTCGCCAAGGTGACGGATAAACGTCTTCTGGAAATAAACAAACGAGTTCGCACGCAGCACGCTGACGTGAGGGAAGTGAATTTCCACATAAAAACTTGTAAAAAGTAAAATAAGTGTAAAAACATACATTTGTCCAATTTTTAATGAAATCTGAAAACATTGATTTTTTGGCTGTTCTGATCTTGGTTTCATTTACTTGCAAAGCTGGGAATACAATTTTGCACATTATAAGGTTAGGAGAGAAGGTCCAAACAGGCTTGAAAGTAGGCATGAGGTTGCTGGGGATGATAAAAGTACTCTAACAAAGAAATAACAGGCTTTTCTAATGTAAAACCCCCGTAAGACAACGTACTGTGTTTAGTCGATACACATTTTCTTTAATAACTCGGTAAATATTTATGCTAGAATGACGAGAGAGGGCTTAAAACTTTCGCCTCACTAATTCCCATCTTTTTACATGCATTTATTTTACATCTGGGGCTTTTATGACCCTTTTGGGCCCAAAAACTCGAAATTTGAAAGATTAATCCCCTAAAAAGGGGTTTAGAGTTTTCCGATTGTTTTGCCCAACGAACTTGTCCAACTGATTACAGAAAGGAACGTCCCTACCAAATTTAAAGTAAATCGGACAAAAAATGTGACCGCTAGAGTGGCAAACATATATATATATATATATATATATATATATATATATATATTTATATTTATATATATATATGTCTATATATATATATATAAAATTTTGAACGACCCCCCAAAACGTGTTCAGGGGGTCACGTTAGGAACTTATATGGTGTTCCCGGGCTTAAGTTTCACCGTGCGTGTCATGCTAATAGTTCACTTTCGAAAGGAAATTCACTAACAAGTACATGAGTTATGTAAGCTTGGTGTAGTAATTACCTGTCTAGTTCCTTATGACGAGAACTTAGCGAGAACGAACGCAACTTAAGTTTAGGTCTACTTGTAAATATCACGTATAAAAGTTATTCAAATTGAAGTTGCTAATCACAGTACTTAAAATCAATTTCAAGGTCTCCATTTTTTGAGGATACCGTCGGTGATGACTGACCTATAACAATGGAGTAGATTGACACTTATATTGTATTCTTATACAGTAACAGTAAGTACGGTGAGTATGCGTATACGATAGTGTAAGGCAATAAGGCAATATATTTCGATCAGATCCAATAAGAGAATGTTGCCTGTGTGTACGGTATTATCTATAATACTAGTAAATCATTCTGAAATGTTGCAATACGTCACTAATCATAACTTGTAGTTATAAATTTACCAATTGATATGGGGGCTTCACTAATGCAAATTTACTCCCTTTAAGCGAACCTAAAAGTTATAATGTTATTACAAAACTAAACATTCCTAGTAGGGTTAATAAATTATTACAACATTGTATATTATTATTTCTCCTTATTGGGCAACACTCATCTTCAATATGGTATCTCTCGGGACTCTTCATAAGTTAAAATAAAACAAAATATACTGTTTTCACGCTCACGAAAGAGGAAAAAAGCTAGTGCTTCCCAAAGATAGAATCCTGACGTTTTGGGGGTCACACAAATGAGTAAATGAGCAAATGAGCAAATGAATGAGCAAATGAGCAAATAATCAAATGAGCAAATGAGCAAATGATAAAATAAGCAAATGATAAAATAAGCAAATGAGCAAATGAGCAAATGAGCAAATGAGCAAATGAGCAAATGAGCAAATGAGCAAATGAGCAATTGAGCAAATGAGCAAATGAGCAAATGAGCAAATGAGCAAAAGAGAAAATGAGCAAAAGAGAAAATGAGCAAATGAACAAATGAGCAAATGAGCAAATGAGAAAATGAGAAAATGATCAAATGAGCAAATGAGCAAATGAGAAAATGAGCAAAAGAGCAAATGAGAAAATGAGCAAATGATCAAATGAGCAAATGATCAAATGAGCAAATGAGCAAATGAGCAAATGAGAAAAAGAGAAAATGAGCAAAAGAGAAAATGAGCAAATGAGCAAATGAGAAAATGAGAAAATGAGCAAATGAGAAAATGAGCAAAAGAGCAAATGATCAAATGAGCAAATGATCAAATGAGCAAATGAGTAAATGAATAAATTAATAAATGAGTTTATTCCATCAAGTAAACGTCCATCAAGGGATCGCGAACGTGAAAAATCGCCTTGCGATCCGTTGATAAAGCGGGACGTTATTTTTTGTCCCGTAAAACGTCGGGATTCTAACTAACTTTGGAACGCACTTTTGAGTTTATATCCCTGTGTAAACTGTCTTCTGTGTTTTAACTGATGAAAAGACCCAAAGGATATCTTATTTAAGGTGAATGTTTCCCATAAAGAAATATAATTTTCAATTCACATAACCTATAAACATGACGTTTAAGAATAAAACATTTGTACGTCTCACAATGAATTCTTGGTTATGGAAACGGAAATACACGCCTCTAACTGTGGTTATCATAGTGCCACTAACGTTGTTCCATAGATTTTAAGAATTTGTGCAAAGAGAAACGAGTGTTTGTTTGTTTTGTTAGTTTCCGAGGAAGTGAGACGTCACTTACAATATATTAGGGTTAGTTCCGGCCACGTTCCGGCCACGTTAGTAGGCTTGGGAATCCAACGAGAACCCTGCGCATCTCCGCGTGGAAATACATCGTTAAAATAAGGAAGAGGAACGTTGCAGAAGGCCTCTGGGTTCCTTTTAACGAATAAAATTATGTTAAGAGTACACTTAAAACGGATTTTAAAATAAATAACTCTACATCACTCTCGCTCTTTTTGGATTTTCACAATATAATGCTTCTCTAGTAAGTTGTTTTCGTATGGAAACGATTTTTCCCCTAAATTGAAATGGGTTTAATAAATTTAATTACATAAAACATTAATAATATAAAATAAAATAATACAACATTAAATAACATGAGATGTAATAAAAAAGTAAGAATCTGTAAGTTGAGATACATTTTTTCCTTTTTAACATAGGACTTTAACTTTAATAACGTAATTCTGCAAACCCTTCAATTAAAAACCCCGATGTGGCAGATGTAGTTAGAAGCTTTGATAATAATAGATTCTCGAGTTTGCTTAGTTTTAGGTATGTCAACACCAGTTACATTTATAGTTAGTACAATTTCTGGGACCGGACGCTACTGCAAGCCTAAGTCTAGCCAACGATTATGGACCAATAATGTTTTTTGTCATTAAAGGCTAGAGGCAACCGGGCTTCCCTCAATCCCGATGAAATCGATAACCAGAACTGGCTGACACATCGCTAGTTTCCCGGCTTAGTTGACGTCACGCCACAAGTGGTAGTTACATAACTTTTCACTGTATTAATCAGTACTACAGATTACAGCATGGTTATTATAAAAAAAGTTTAAAACTTATGGCGAAGTAACAGCTCTTCTGTGATAATTCGATAACAAGTAAAACAAAATAACGTGATTGCTTTTTATCTAGTCAGCATGTTAGTCGCAGTTATTAGTGGCATTTTGGGATTACCTGGTTAGCCTTTGTGTTCCCATAAGTTACATCGTGAACTTGGCCAATATAGATTACTTCCACAGGATACGGTGTGGAAGTATTACTGACCGGTGTTATTGGGCTAAAAGACTCGTGAAGAATAACAGTTATTTTGAAAAATTTCATGTCTTCAAGATAGAAGAACAAATTGTCCCCATACGAAAAGCATGTCTGCCACACGCAGCTTTATCTACGTACTAAAATGTATAATTTCTTTAATATTTTTCCTTAGTATGGAAACAGTAAACAAATCAGACAAGGCAAGAGCAGAGTAAGGTTAGGGGCAATAGCCCGTACAAGCCACTAGCAACTTTAAATTCTCAAGGTAAAATAAAATTTTATTATTAGTACCCTATTGCAATATAAAATATTTATAAGGTAAAAATATCATAAAAGTTATTAAATATAAACTTTTGAAGCACTTATTACAATCCGTTGCTCACTTTTCCAAACTCGTGTATTTCTCAGCCTTACCCGTCCTTGCAGTTATCCTTGTAAACCCAGAACAACAAATTAATTTTACAAAATTGGCGTAATCCCTTTTGTTTTTGCTGTGTATGCAACCCTTAAACACTGGATTAACACTCATTAATTACTGAGGTGTATTATAGCTTGTTATTTGTCGGTTGGTTGACTAACAAACGGCAAATAGAAATCTTCCATTGTATTTATGCTACTAAAGAAAGAACTTAATTGTTTACCAGAAAAGTAAGAATTAATTACAAATTAACATATTCCCTTACTTACCTTTGTTTAATTCATTGCTGGTGAGTTTATGTTGTTCACACAAATATTGTTGACATTTTCCATACCTGATTAGACAAAAACAAGTGTTTCATCACGTTTCGGGACCCGCTATCTGATCTCGTTTTCAGGTGCTTACGTTTATCATCAAAACAAAAGAAACACGTTTTGAATTCTGTTGTTTTGACTGTAACAGTAGAATACTATTTTACTCTTCACGAATACAACAAGATACTTCAAGATAAACAACAAGAACGCGCAATATCAGCTAGGGACAGTCAGCACTATGTTCTCCTTTGGACTTGGGGGGCAAAACTTAAACGAGTTCGCACGCAGCACAACGACGTGAGGGAAATAAATTTCCAAATAAAAACTTTTAAAACTCAAAATCAGTGTAAAAACATACATTTGTCCAATTTTTATTGAAATCTGAAAATATTGATTTTTTGGCTGTTCTGATACTCCTGGTTTCATTTACTTGCAAAGCTGGGAATACAATTTTGCCCAATATAAGGTTAGGAAAAGGTCCAGACAGGCTTGAAAGTAGGTGTGAGGTTGCTGGGGATGATAAAAGTACTCTAACAAAGGAATAACAGGCTTTTCTCGTGTAAAACCCCCATAAGACAATGTACTGTGTTTAGTCAATACACATTTTCTTTAATAACTCGGTAAATATTTATGCTAGAATGACGAGAGAGGGCTTAAAACTTTCGCCTCTCTAATTCCCATCTTTTTACAAGCATTTATTTTACATCTGGGGCTTTTATGACCATTTTTGGGCCCAAAAACTCGAAATTTGAAAGATTAATGCCCCAAAAAAGGGGTTTAGAGTTTTCCGATTGTTTTGCCCAACGAACTTGTCCAACTGATTACAGAAAGGAACGTCCCTACCAAATTTGAAGTAAATCGGACAAAAATTGCGACCGCTAGAGTGCAAACACACACACACACACACACACACATATATATATATATATATATATATATACAATTTTGAACGACCCCCCAAAATGTGTTCAGGGGGTCACGTTAGGAACTTCTATGGTGGTCCCGGGCTTAAGTTTCACCGTGCGGGTCATGCTAATAGTTCACTTTCCATAGGAAATTCACTAATAACATAGCACAGGATGTTCCTACTTATTTTGTTATGCATACATTGTTACAACACGGTAAAACTATAAACCTATACGCATTAAACAGCAAAGCACTATTTCATTTTTGAACTACGTTAATAGTTTTAAAAACCAAAATAATAGACAATAAATTATTATAATTATGATTATTATTATTATTATTACGAGTAGTTCCCCCGCAAATATTTAAGGATATAGTCCTTATAACAGCTGTTTATTGAATTAAGAAAAACACATGTGGCATAAACCAAATAAAACTCTCCTCCATATGAATAACATGGGAACTTGGAAGTCCCGTGGGGTAGAACCCTGGGGCCTAAATCGAAATTCTGGCTCAACAGTGACTTAGAACTTTAAATTATCTTTTAAATAAAAAAAGAATCATCAAAATCGGTTGAGTATTAACTTCAGGAAGGGAGTGAACAAAAAGCAGGACTTTTTTAAAATATGTAGATGATTATGATTACTTTGATGAATGACTATTGTTTTAATTGACGATAGATGATCAAAACTGCCTTCCATTTTCAATTTTCCTTTAAAAACATCGTTTTGGTACTTTTACAAACTTATTGAATTATATAACATAACTATTATCATTAGGCGTTTTAAAATAGGTTAAGGAACGTTGGTCAACATCAACAATGACTAGATCCACCGCATCCGAGTCCGGTCGTGTTTGTCGGATACGGAAGACGATTGTTAGCTTCTTCTTATCTGTTTAATCACTCTGTTATCTGCAGCCTGGACAGTGAACACGTGGAACTAATGAGTCCTCATTCATAAGTTTCCACATCACTTTAGGCCTACCCATTTAGTTAGTCCTTTAATTGTTATTGCTGAGTTTTCCACTAGTTTTTTACTTTCTCCCCCTATACAGGAGTATGGAGAAAGTATTGTTTTCGTCAAAATTTTCGAATTTGATTTGTTAGTGGAAATATTCGTTTAGGTGCTCCCTGAACCCAAAAAAGTGGTTTTTACGTGATGTCTGTCTCGTGTGTGTGTGTGTGTGTGTGTGTGTGTGTGTGTGTGTGTGTGGATGTGTACAGAGCTAGAGCCCTAACCAATGGGCCGATTTTTATGAAATTTGGTATGTATGTACTAATCCACGATATCTCCAGGCGTTTTTTTCATTTTTTAGAATTTTTGATTTTTAAGGGTAATTATCCCCCCAAAACCGCCAAAAAACATGAAAAAACAAAATGTCTCAAAAACGGCTCTAACGATTTTGATTAAACTTTAGTGGTTTGTAGAACTTTAGGTTTCCAACAAAATTACACCACCCGCATTTCTGGAAAAATTCGGGTTCAGAAATTACAGGACTTAAAACATCAAAAATTCAGTTTTTTATTTTTCATAGAAAAACGTAAATATAAAAAAATTTTAATATCCACCATTAAAAAGAGCTCAAAAAACTAAATAATTTTGCGGTAAACGCAGTACGTTGTCCAATGTTATTCTTATGGGGAATACAAAAATTACTATTTTTCTCTTATTTACTGATCAATATCATTCAAACTTGATACACTTGTCAAGTTAGAATTGACCAACAGAGGAAATTCGAAATATGTTGCCCCTTAATAACCCTGGGGGGGAATAGTGGGCATTTCCCCTCTTAAAACCACGAGTGTAGCAATGGATTCTGTAGAGCCTCCAAAGTAGGAATTTGGGTGGATGTTTTGTAAAACAACTTGTTTACAAGATTTTCTATACATTCGACCGTGCTTTGTATTCTATATTTAGGTAATAAAAAATAATTTATTTATTACAGTTGGGCTAAAAGGGAGAAAGTATGTGTCAGTTTCCTGATACTGTTTATTTAAACTGTGGCAAACACAGTTGCAATGTCTCTTGGAAAGGAGCTCCAGTATTAATCGCTTCAATAACTCACTGACCTAGATGAACACAATTTTCGCAAATATATTATACTTATGTTTATTACTGTATAGATTATATTAATGTCTGTAATTTCTTAAAGAGTATCTGAATATTTTTTTAAATGTACAAGTTCACTCACAAAGTATGCTGACACGAGAGAAGCAAATTTCTTTATTTAAACTAAAAATATTAAATATGGTGTTGAAGCAAACACTTAAGCTATTTTTGTGAAAATTGAACAACATTTAAATTTCTTTCTGTTCTGATGCACATGGTTATATTTTTCTGCAATAAAAGGATGTTTATGTTGAGCATATGATGAACTTAGGAGGATTTTTGCCCAGGGGTATAAGTAGGCATGGACATATTGAAGAACATAAAATCCATTCCAAGTAAGAAAACAGCTTTTCCAATGAATTTAACTAAATATTACAATATCTGCTATACTAATGAAGACATGCGATTCCCATAAGAAAAATAAGGCACTAGATCAGTACGAATAGTATAGAAAAGTGTAAAGAAGAAAACATAATTTATTTGTGAACATAAATATTTATTTATTTTAGATACAAAGTATAAAAATTTATTCATTTAGTATCCTAGGATTAGTAAAACTCCAATCTAAGGTCTTCTAGGCTTCAAAGGATTCCCCGAGTTCTTTATGTCAAGGTCAAATTAAAAGCTGAGTCATGGCTGCTGTGTTTGCTTTGCTCAGCACAACTGCCAGAATGGAAGGTCATGCATACCTTCACCTTGCATGCTCATCTTATCTTGTATTCAGGCAACATTATGTGGATCCAGAATGAAGCAGAAGCTACATGTTTTTCTTGTCCACTGGTAGTAAAAAAGGGCAGTAAAACTGTTTTGGTAAAAATGTTTTTAAATAATATAATAATAAAAGGAATATATATAGTTCAGTTGGGCCTGTAATACTATTCAAACTGCAATTAAAATATTATAGTTATTATGCAATTATTAGAATAACTATAAAGTGCAATATATGTCAACAAATATACTCATTACTCATGTCAGGATTTTTTTCTTTACCTTTAGTAGGGTGGTATTCATTCTTGAATTGTTTTTTGCAGGGAATATTCCAGAATGGCTGGAAGGCAGATTCATTCGTGTGGGCCCTGGCTTGTTTGAAATTGAAGACTTCACTGTCAATCACTGGTTTGATGGCTTTGCAGTGCTGTATAAGTTTGAAATAACTAAAGAAAAAGTAAGTAATGTTTGTAAAAGCAATGAATACTTCGACAATATTTAAATCAGATGAATATGTGATATTACTTGACAGTCTTAAGCCCTTTTGTACCCATTTGATTACAACACTACATTAACAGTTTGCTGTACATTTTTATATTTTTATTGTTTTGATAAATTGTTCGTAATACAATTATGACATATATTTATAACATTCATGTTTTCAAAAATTACATTTATCTAACTCTAGGTCCTACTATGACCTTTTTCCTTATTCTTAATGTAGTCGAAAAATAAACAGTTGAATGTATTACAACTTAAAAAATTCCACATTGAAACAAATTTTTGATTACACTTATGTCTGTCTTTTAGATAACTGAAACTGATATTGTTTGCTCATATCTAGGTAACATTTATGAAGAAGTTTCTGCAGTCTGACGCTTACAAGAAAGCGATGATTTCCAAGAAGCCGGTTTACACAGAGTTTGGGACAAAAGCTTACACTGACACTTCAAAAAATATATTCTCCAGGGTCATCTCTTCAGTTGTAAGTTTATCTTTATATCAGACCATTTAAATTAAATAAACGGTATCAGGAAACTGACACATACTTTCTCCCTTTTAGCCCAACTTTAACGAATAATTACTTTTTATATACTAAATATAGAATACAAAATATAAAGGTTGAATGTGCAGAAAATCTTGTTAACAAGTTGTTTTCAAAAACATCCACCCAAATCCTTGTTTTGGAGGCACTACAGAATCCATTGCTACACGCGTGGTTTTAAGAGGGGAAATGCCCCCTATTCCCCCCAGAGTTATTAAGGGGTAACAAATTTGGAATTTCCTCTGTTGGTCAATGCTAACTTGATAAGTATATCAAGTCTGAACGAAATTGATCTGTAAATAAGAGAGAAATAGTAATTTTTATACTCCCCATAAGAATAACATTGGACAACGTACTGCGTTTACCGCAAAATGAAAATTTCAATTTTCCCCGCAACCAGCAATCGTAGAATAGCAATTCAAAATACTAAATTATTTAGTTTTTGAGCTCTTTTTAATGGTGAATAGTAATATTTTTTATATTTGTGTTTTTTTCATAAAAAAATCAAAAAAAAACTAAATTTTTGATGTTTTAAGTCCTGTAATGTCTGAAACCGTATTTTTACAGAAATGTGGGTGGTGTTATTTTGTTGGAAAACGAAAGCTCTACAAACGTCTAAAGTTTAATTAAAATCGTTCAAGCTGTTTTTAAGAAATTTTGACTTTTCATGATTTTTTGCGGTTTTGGGGGATAATTAACCTTAAAAATTAAAAATTAAAAAACACCTGGAGATGCCGTGGATTAGTACATATATACCAAATTTCATCAAAATCGGTCCACGGGTGTCGTCTCTAGCTCTGTACTCATCTATACAGACAGACAGAAAGACAGACACACAGACATTACATGAAAACCACTTTTTTGGATTCAGGGAGCACCAAAACGAATAGTTCCACTATCAATTCAAATTCGAAAATGTTGACAAAAACAATAGGTACTTTCTCCATATACTATGTATAAGCAGGGGAGAAAGTAAAAAAGGTACAGAGTCGTGTGATTTTTTTTGAAGGTTGGTAGTTTTGATTTCAATTAATATGTATTTTATAATGTAGATTAAATACGAGGTGACTTTTGTAAATAGAGCTCTTCGGTTATTTCTGAACCGATTTCAATGGTTAGGGTATCAAAACAATTTCACTATCCTGGGTTTCTTTACTTTCTTTATACTTACATTTTGAAGGGTAAAAGATGCTCTGAAAGTCCATTCTTTGCCCATGAGAATATCACTGAGATAAATTTGAGTTCACTTGCATTATAAAATATCTGTTTATGTAATGCAGTTTTATATCATTAACATATGTTATGGGCTGAATATAAATACCCAAGCCTCTGAAATGAGTTACACTGAGGTATCTATTTAAACCGAGGTACACAATGAAATATTTTGCCCTCAGTTTCGAGAATGGTCCCAGTTATTGTTGATTCTATAATTTGCTATTATGTTTGTAATAGGTTTTGAATGGTTTCAAACACACTAGGTTAAAATAATAGGGTACATAATGAACTAATGTGAGGAATGATAAACAACTGATTATAAATCAGTTGTTGGGAAAAAATATGATACATCTAATTCTCAACGATTTTATGGACTGAATGAACTATCTTTATATTTAATTCCGTAAGCGAATAGGTCCCCACAAAATATCTCGAGCTAGGAAGAAGTTAAGTTAGTTTATTATGATTCATTTTAAAGCTTGAGGGCCAAGGACAGTGCGAAAAATATCAGAAATGTCAAAAATTACATGGGCTATGCCCCACTGGACTTCAAAGAACCAATGATTTTCTTGTGGAAATATCACTACAGTGTTTTTATTAATAAGCAAAATGAACTAATGATCAGCTGGGATTATCCACTCACACAAAAACCACATTTTAGGGGCTATTGCCCCTGTTAGCCACTAGTTTATTTGAACATGATAGGATATATTTTTTAAATAAACAAAACGGGATGTAATTAAATGGGTCTTGCAACACTTCAAATTATATCTACACTTATGCAGGTGCTTACTTAAAAACGGGAAGTATAAGATTGTAAAGGACCTTCTACCATATTATATGCCTATTTGACTTAAGCCCGAGACCATGATAACTTTTTGTTTTGAGGTCCCCAGATGCCAAAAACACTATTCGTTCAAATTTATATATATGTATATATATATATATGTGTGTGTGTGTGTCCGTTACCGCGATAACTTTTGGAAGAAGCGCCCGATTTTTATGAAATTTGGCACAAATGTGGAGAGTAACATTTATGACTTTAAGTTCGAAAACCAGATCAATCGGTTTATGGAAAGGGGGTTTTATGGGGGTTTAAAATTTTCCAAAAATCAGGTTTTGAACTTTTTACCCTAACATTTTAAAAACATTAGAGTTTGGTTATAGCCATTTTGTAGATCTTAAAAAACAAACAATTTAGTATTTTGAATCATTAAGCTAAAATGTGTCCATAAAATTTCCCATGTTAATCTTACGGGAATACGGTTTTTAGATTTTCCTCCGATAATTTCACTAAAACTCCACATTTCTTTCTACCAATCAGTTTAGCTCTACAAAACAACCATTTTGAAGTTTTAATTGCTGTTTTACGTCCAACCGTTGCAGTGATATTCAAAGTGCTAAACACAGTACGTTGTCCAATGTTATCCTTATGGAGAATAAGTAAAATGTTATATTTTGATTATTTATGTAAGTATATTGATGAAACTTGGTATGTGGCTTCAACTAGTTGTGGTATATTGATAATAGCATAAAAAAAGTTTTTTGTTGATTTTTCCCGGTAGCAGCAAACCTGCATACTCGGGTCCCATGTTATTCATATGGAAAATAAGTAAAGTTTTATATCTCCCTTAGTTATGAACCTAGATTAATAAAACTTGGTATTTAGCTTCACCTGGTTGAGTTATATTGATTATTGCAAAAAAAACACACATCTTATCTTCCTTGTTGCAGCAAACCTGCATACTCATTTATAATGTCATTCTTATGGAGCATAAATAAAATGCTATATAATATCACTTATTAATGAATGTATTTTTGTGAAACTTGGTAAGTGGCTCTAGGTAGTAGTGATACCCATATATTTGCATTGTAAATTCGCTGAGTACCCAGGTTTGCTGCGACAGGGGTATTTATTTAGTTCAATCCTTTATATTTTCCATCTTTCCAGAATGAATTATGGGATTATTACTAGATTACCTATGTACATGTGTATATTAATTTTTATTATATGAACTGAATTACTTCCCAAATGGTGAAATGTGATACTATATTTAGTTTTTCTGCTTTTGCAGATACCAGATTTGACTGATAACTGTGGAATCAACCTCTTCAACTTCAATGACCAAGTTTTTGTCAGTTCAGAATCAGCTATTTTGAGGGAAGTCAATCCTGAGAATTTAGACACCTTGGATAAGGTAAAGCAGCTCACTGTTGTTATTGCTATGGCTTTTTCCATTTATTTATGCAGTTCACATTACGCCAAATCAGGGGCAAAGTAATAACTTTGAGCACAACACTTACGTTATTCAAATGTGTCAGCTAAACTTAAATCGTTAATGCTATTTCTGATTTCCTAATTCTCCAAATTAATTTTGGAGCAGTACAGCTTGAAAGATTTTTCTTATATAGAAATACATGGAATTTACAAGCAGCATTATAATTTGAAATAATTAGCAACCTGTTAAAATTAAATTTTAAAATGTGGTGTATATCCTATTACTCTATATTTATAAAAAAGGATGTTGGTTTGTTTGTTTGTATATATATTAGGAGTTTATGGACTGTTTGCCATGAAACTTGGTATATATATGTAAAATTTCACGAAGAAGGTTTTTAAGCCATCCATTTCGTCCTAACTCAATTGGGTTCCTCCCAAGAGACCCAAAAGGGTTCTCATAAAAACTTTATGAAAAGATATTGTTGTTTACATAAAATCTAATGACTTGTTTACTTGAACAGGTGATCTTGGTGATATTGGTTTTAGTTGGAAATAGTCAAAGGCATGACAACGTCTGCCGGGTAACAGCTAGTCTATATTTATGAAAAAGGATGTTGGTTTGTTTGTTTGTATATATATTAGAAGTTTATGGACTCGGACTGTTTGCCATGACACTTGGTATATATATATGTAAAATGTCACTGAGAAGGTTTTTAATCCATCCATTTTGTCCTACTCAATTGGGTTCCTCCCAAGCGGCCCAAAAGGGTTCCCATATAAACCTTAGGGAAATATATAATTGGTTACATAAAAGCTAATGAAATATTTACTTGAACAGGTGATCTTGGTGATATTGGTTTTAGTTGGTAATAGTCAAAGGCATGACAACGTCTGCTGGTAACAGCTAGTAATATTATACAGTAAATGTGAAAGTTTGTAAGTTTGTATGTTTGTTTAGATGTTTGTGGCTCAATCACCCTCTAACCACTGGAATGATTGAGCTAAAATTTGGCAGAGAGGTACTTTATAGTCCTGAGTAACATATTGGCATATTAAAGTTGCGAAAATTCTATAGGGCTTTGCCCCACGGGGATTCAAAGTTCCCATGTGTTCCTTCTGGACAGTCATTTTTGTTTGAGCTGGTAAAAATACAAACAGCTGATCTTGATTCGTAGTAGTTCCATGAGCTAACCATGGAATGCAGCACTCACAACTGTCATAGTTTTTATAAATCATTTGTGGGGCGAAGCCTGCGGGTAACATCTAGTTAATATATATAAATGACAAATTATGCAAATTAGAACATTACTGCTTGTTCAAAAATTATAAAACGATGATTTTCCTAATCATCAAAACGTTCTTAAATGAAGCTATTCCAAAAAAAGCTTTTTTGTCTTTTGTGGTTTTAACAACCAATAGGGAAAGTGTGAATTACTATATTTAATTAATATAATAAACACACTCACATGTTCACTTACAACAAATCAAAAGTTATTTAACATTTTAACACTTTTAAGGGGTTACAATTTTGTCGCGAGAGGATTGTAAGAAGCCTGGGCAAACCCTATACGCCAAAGGAAATTCTGAAAGGGGACTTCTGTCTGGTGTAAGTCATTTTTAACTGACTATACCTGAAAGGAAAGAATGCTTTTACTTCCTCCTTCTCTTCTCGTCAGAGGGCTGTAATACTCCCTTGCTGGGGTAAACTCTTGGTTTAGAAAGACAAAGGCAGGTAAGGCAGGAAGGATAGGATTTGTTATGGTATAATCCGATTGGCAGGAAATAAAGGCAGGTAAGCTGATGGATAATGCCTACCCTTGTACTGTAAGGAGATGACTGCTGGCCAGCTAGAAAAACAAGGGGAGTGAGGGGAATGTTACCCCCACCACAGTCTTTCTCACTGATGTCATTGGACAAAGTCATTTACAAAGTTTTATTACAGCTGATCGGTAAACATCATTCCATTTAATTGATCGTTTCTAAGCTGGCTGTATCAATAAACAGTGTATGAAAAATGGTGGGGGGGGTAGTTTTCCCTTCAACCCTTTCTTTACTAGCTGGCCATCAGATCATCTTGTTACAGTACCATCCTAATCCAGGCATCAGTGCAATCCTGCTGATCCTGCTATGAACTTCGCCTGGTGGAGAACTGAAGATGTTCTCTGCAATACAGCTACAAAAACAATATTCCCCTGTGAGGATATTAATTTTGTTGTCCCTATCCCTAGTATTGGTGGCTATACTGCTAAGAGACAGCTACATAGGATCCCACTGGGACAGTTGCAACTGTAACACCCCCTAACTTCCCCACTGTTTTGCTCTCCAGGTAGACCTGACCAAGGTGGGAGCCACCCTCATGAGCAGCCACTTCCTCCAGGACTCACGGGGGGACCTGTACACACTGGCCACCGAGATATTCACCAGTGCTCACTATGTCGTCATCAAAGTGCCAGCCACTGAGACCAAGAATCGTGAGTTTGTGTTTCCTATGTCCTAGAAATTAAGAATTTCCAGAGAGACCGATATCTTACTCTTACACCGGCCCTGGCTCACTAGTTACTGGCTCAGGGGCGGCCTGACAGTTTTTCAGCGCTCCGTGCAAAGACCAAACTCGCCGCCCCCATCCCTCCTCATCAACCTCCCCCCCCCCCCGATTGCTCTGAGATAAGACTGACGGTTACGTCTCCAAATCCCCAAACCTAAAATTGGCAAAAAACAGTCTAAAAATCCCCACAAGAAAAATGCAACTGCAATAGTTACACTAATGAGTCTCAAAATCCCCGAGAGCTAGGTTGGAGGACCCTTTACTCTCGCACGCACACACACCAGCCCAACGCCTACGACTCGCGTGGTGCAGGTACTTCATAATTCAGCTCATAGTTCAGATATTTATGAATGTAATCATAACTTCAGATAAGTTACATCTCTTTAATCTTCTACACAAAATTAAGTCCATCCAACACATAGTGTTATACAAAATTAATAAAAGTTTTTTAGAATACCTTATTTAAAAAAAAATAAGATTATTTTTTACTGAATTACGGCACAAATTGACTTTGTATAAAATCCGCGTGACAAAGAATTTTATCCAATGTAAATTAAGGCTCCGGTATACCCCTTGCGCGCAGTGCTAGGAAAGGGTTTGCAGGATGCCTCTTTACAGCTACTACATAAACCTTTCATGAAAGTTGAAGTATAATATTCAAGAGAAAAATACCTACAAATACCATTTTTACTTTGAACGTTTGATTAATTGAGTTGCATTCACAAGCCCTTTTAAATGTACAAAAATGAGATTTTTCAAACTTTAACAACTTAAGTCAGAAACATTATTTTGAAATTCTAAAAACGAACAGAGTAGAATTAACCTTCTTCTGTCAAATTCCGTTTACAGTATGTTGATAACATTATTATCTTAGCTGCAAACAGGGATCCTGCAGACCTCTGCAAAGCTCCTTTTCCCTATCTTAACAACGTATTTTCACGTGGCAGTGCTGATTTTTCCCAGATTTTATTGAGGGTGTGAATATAACTCAAAATACGATGCAAGAAAATTGCCCTAGAGTAGGGTGGACCGGAGCCGGTGACTAGGAGATGTCACAGTTCTGGCTGGCTACCGGGTAAATGTGTCAGTGAGGAAATCGGAATCAGATGTTTCATTTTGGTTTGGATTCAGGAAGCAGATTGCAGATGATAGTAGTGAATCTTTCTTAAGATGTTTAATTTTTGTTTTCATGTGATAATGATGCGGAAGCGGATTGCAGATGATGATAATGAATCATATTATCATACTTATATGTTTTACTTTCTCACCTTGCATGTATAGACATGTGTAATAAGAAGAAAAATCATTTTTTTCCATTTTAGTTTTTACCTTTGGATTCTGCTTAAAAAACACACAATTTGGTATTTTGATCATTCCTCTACGTCAATTGGTTACCGAGATATTGAAAGTGCTAAACACAGTACGTTGTCCAATGAAATTCTTATGGAGGAAAGGAAAAATTGTATATCTCGCTTATTTATGAACGTATACTGACGAAACTTGGTATAAGGCTTCATCTGGTTGTGGTCTATTGATGTTTGCTCAAAAAAAAATTGTTTGCAAAAGGCTCCCGTAGCAGCAAACCTGCGTACTCAGCCCCTATGTTATTCTGATGGAGAATAATTAAATGCTATGTCTCCCTTAATTATTGATATTGATACAGACCCCTGGGCGAACCCAGCTACTGTATCACGGGAAAGGGAGGTGCTTTGCTGGTTGAAACCTAGAAGCTTCAAACACCTAGGAAGGGATAGGAAGGGGGGGTTACACCTGAAATGTTTGAAAATTGTTACCATTCATTACCTAATTGCATTACATTACCTGATGCTAGCTCCGCACCGTCCACACACTCCTGGAATGGAGGAACTTTGGGGTTCTCACCTGGGTTACAAGATTGATCCCTCCAACATTTCCCTTGCTTAACCTGATTATACTTAGCGTTGTAATAAACCAGGGGGTCTCCCGATTTGTTTTTAACCAATGTTCCTCCTTCCATTTGGCTCGTGGTCAGCTCGGAACTCCATCATCTACGGAAGCGGTACATGAAACAGACAAAAAATCATTAGACGTTTTTATTTGACGCCGCATTGGCTAGACACCTAGCGCGGTGCAATGGTGCCATCCCATCCCCGGGTGAGTGTGCCACTACTCGGACCCTGCGGAGTGGGGACAATGCTATGTCTCCCTTAATTATGAACATAAATTCATAAAAACTGGTATACAACTTCACCTAGTTGAGTTGTATTGATATTAGCATAAACGCCCATTTTTTGTGTTCCTTGTTGCAGCAAACCTGCGTACTCAGCCCCAATGTTATTCTTATGGAGAATAATTAAAATTGTATATACCGCTTATTTGTGAATATATTTTTATGAAACTTGGTCAGTGGCTTTATGTAGTATTAAGACATTTATACCTACATTGGAAATTCGCTGAGTACGCAAGTTTGCTGCGACGGGGGTATATAGTAATGTACTATTTTCAAAAGGACACGCAATCCTGACTGGTGCTAACAATGGACCGCACCATTGGACCTTTTCATACTTTTCACACTTTCCTTAAAGTTTATTTTATTTTGCATAAAATGTTTGATTTATTGAACTACATCGCAATTTAAGGTGCTCTGTATACCTGTTCCGGGTTGCGGCCGGGGAACAATCGTAAGTGTGCGTGCGGGCATCGGAGATTTTGAGACTCATTGACCAGGTAGTAACCTGTAATTAGGGTAACTCTGGAATTTGGGGTTTTTGAGACTTGGGGATTTTGAGACAACACAAGACTGACATGAGCGCGCCTCACCCCTCCCTTGTTGTTGAGTTTGCGTTGTTTCTGGTTCTGCGCCTGAAATGACTGATCACCTGAAATGACAGGCTATAGAACACATTCAGCTCAGAGACTTGTGTGATTCAAAATCTTGATTTCATATATTATTGTCCTGGAAATGCTGAGTTTCAACAACTTTGAAAATATTACAACAGTCATAGCTATAATGCTGTTCTGATAAACCTGAAATTAAGAGGGAAACAACCAAGCAAATTTAACAAGGCCGAGCCTTCACTATGTGTGAATTGTCATACATTTATTATTTATGTGTTGCTACGACTACTATATCCTGCCCAGGATGATCTCATGGAGCGGTGCGGCGGTGGCTACCTGCTACGATCGCACAGCTCTCTCACACTGACGCAGGGGATTAGCTCGGCCGCCCTCATGCAATGTAACTCGTAGGAGGTAGCCTATCGCCATGAGCAAGAGATTCTGTACAAAGTATACACACAAAGGAATATCACTGGATCAAAAATACTAAATTATTTTGTCTAATCACAGTCTTTACAAGTAATGATCGAAGGGGCACCAAAATCTAAGGGGACGCATCATATTTTCCCCCTTATTACATATAACAGCAATACTAATCTCGAATCATTGTAACTTCAATTAAAGATGAAATCTCGTTTCAATACTCTCTAATTCCCAAACCATATCTTTCCTCGTCTAGGAAGTACTTTAAAGTAATCGAAGACGGCAGATTAAAATACCCCGTTGCAGCAAACCTGCGTACTCAGCGAATTTCCAATTCATAATATATGTCTTAATACCACATAAAGCCGCATACCAAGTTGCATAAAAATATATTCATAAATAAGCGATATACAATTTTAATTATTCTCTATAACAATAAAATGGGGGTTGAGTACATAGGTTTGCTGAACAAGGAACACAAACAATTGGTGTTTATGCAAATATAAATATAATTCAACTAAGTCAAGCCACATACCAAGTTTCATCAATATTCAATCATAAATAAGCGATATATACAATTTGAATTATTCTCCATAAGAATAACATGGGGGATGAGTACGCAGATTTGCTGCAAAAAGGCAAACAAAAATGGGTTTTTATGTGAACATCAATATAAATCAACTAGATGAAGCCATCTACCAAGTTTTATTAATTTATGTTCATAATTAAGGGAGACATTACATTTTACTTATTCTCCATAAGAATAACATGGGGGCTGAGTACGCAGGTTCGCTGCTACGGGAATAATCCTTAAAAATTTATTTTTTTGTGCAAATAACAATAGACCACAACCAGATGAAGCTGTAAACCAAGTTTTGTTAGTATACGTTCATAAATAAGCGAGATATAAATTTTTTCTTATTCCCCATAAGAATAACAGTGGACAACATACTGTGTTTAGCACTTTCAATATCTCTATAACCAATTGACGTAGAGAAATGATCAAAACACTAAATTGTGTGTATTTTAAAGCTAAATCCAATGGTGAAAACTAAAATTTTATTTCAATAAATATTAGATGTAAAAACTTCAAAAAACCAATTTTTGGGGTACAAAACCCCCCCAAAGTACCACTTCGGACAGGGTGATCTGTCAGGTTTTCGAATTTAAAGTCATAAATGCTGCTTTACACGTTTGTGCCAAATTATATCAAAATCCTTTTTTAACTGAGTTATTGCACCCGCGGACACATATATATATATATAAATATATACAGTTTTGAACGAATGGTGTTTTTGGGGTCTGGGGACCTCAAAACGAAAAGGTCCCGGGCCTAGGTCTTACCATGCCGACTACGGTAATAGCTTCTTCCCTATAGGGGAAATTCGCTAAAAATTAGGTGTATTGTGTAACTTGATATTTTAACATTGCATTTTTCTTGTATCATATTTTGAGTTATATTCACACTCTCAATACCAATCAGAATGCCCTGAAGTTGTCACTAATCAATAGAGGTCAAAAAACTTCTCAATTTGAAATAGAGGGGAGCAGAATATGTGTTATCTGATCTGTAAATTTAATGTTTTAGTATAATGAAGGTGCAACATGGTGAATACACAACTTTCTTCCCAATAATGCCTTTCAACAACTTAAAATACTAATATACAACAAATTTACAAGATCAGTCAGGTTTTATATAAATATTTACAATTACTTTATTTTAGCGCTACTGACTACGCCCCCCACCCTGCACCCCACGACCCGTCATGAGCGCCGAGCGCTGCCCCCATAAAAGTGGCCCACGCCGTGCTGGAGCACGGCTCGCACTGCCCTAGAGCCGGTACTGTTACTGGCTTGTCATTGACTGCGACATCAACATTACTCTCACACAATCCATGTTCTACTACAAGAGAACTTGTATCCTAATGTTTCTGAAACAGGCCTATCTAGGATTTCAGGAAAGAACAATATATCACTTGAAGAATCCTCCTGCCTAAGTATTATCGCTATATCACTATTATAAATCCCGACACAAACTTGTGTTTGTTAAAAACGTAAACATTGGAACTCTTTCATCATACACTATACTGTATTTTTACATCTTTCTTCGCTATATTTCTTGATAATAAAAATGATTATTATTATTACCATTACAACAACATTCAGTTGAAAGAATCAGAGTCATTACAACATTACAACTCGCTACTAAAAAAATAATTTAAATCAAAACTAAAATTTTCATCTTATATAATCAAAACCAATAAATGTCTACTTCATATGAATTACATTGCAACATTGAAGACCTGTGGGGTGAGCCCATAAAGTCATAAGACCTTGATTTATGGCTTTAAAACTTCCTAGGGTTAACCTGAATAAAAATGCAATGTTTCAGTAACTTTGGTTGAGCAGTTTAGGAGTCCATAGGATGTTTCCTATGTACGTACATGCATGTATTCATTCATATGTATACATTTGTATAATGCATATAAAATATTTTAAGAATTGTCAAGTGCATATAAATCAAATAAATCCTATACTCTAATATGAGTAAGGTTTGCTTGCTTGCTTGCATGCTTGCTTGCTTGCTTGCTTGCGACACGGATATCAAAAACGGCTCCAACGATTTCCTTCAAATGTTCGAAATAACTGATTTCTGGGATAAAAATAAGTTCTAGACAGGCCTCATCCACAGGAAAAATCAAATAATGTAAAAAAACTAAAATGAAAAGTTAAAAAAATTAACATTGGGCTTATGGAGTTTCAAATCAAAACAAAAGAATTGTAACAGCTGTTCATAATCAACCAGGGAACTGTCAAAGTAATACTCATGTTGTATATGATTATTAACATGTGGTTTCCTGAGAGCAGAGATTAAAAGATTTGAGTGAAGATGACATAAATAGAGTAGTAAAATAAATCAAAGGGACATTGAGCTATAAATAACAACTGGAGTGACCTTAAAAATGTAGAAAAGGGGAAAATGAGTTATACAAATCTGATTATCAGTAGGGGGAAGTGGTGAAATATTACTCCAAGTCATCTAAACAAATTAACTGGCCTTCCCCCGAGCAAAGCTCGGCCCCCAGGTACTATTCCTTACATAGTTAAAAGGACTGGATAAATAGAATAGTGTCCTCCACTGTCTTGTATTAAAAAATACAATTATTTCATTATGGATTAGCCTTTGGATAAAAAATAAGCAATACAAAAAGTTTATTTTACCTGTGTGTCAATTAACCCTTTGTAGTTAAAAAATTAATAAAAAAACAAAAAAATACAAAAATGATGTATTATAAATGTAACACATTTAACCACTCAAAAAAAATCTTAACCACAACCAACAGAAAAAAAACATTTGTTCCAAAGAGTAAAATAAAAATGGTGTTTATAAATCTGTAACGTTTCAGCATTCAAGAAGCCACAGGTGCTTTGCACGTTCTCCCCCTACAACAAGGGTCCGAGCACCTACCACAGCTTTGCTGCCACAGACAACTACATCGTGTTCATAGAGCAGCCCCTGACCCTCAACATGCTCAAGGTCATCTCGTTCCACATCAAGGGCCGCAGTCTCTACGAGTGCACTGAGTGGCAGCCTCACCTCCTGGTCGGTTCGGCTTTCAACTAGTTTAATATTAAGAGTCTTTATTACTTTAAGTTGCCGGGAGCATTCTTGGAGCAATGTTAAATTTCAGTACGTGCTACTGCAAAAAACTATAAAACACCATAGAAGGCTGACTAACATGAATGGTAGTTGCATTCAAAACAGTTTGTTTGGTCACCGGCCGATTTGAACGCTATAGTCAAGAAGAACATTGCACAAACAACTATTTAAATAATTAAATATTCTAACATTATGGTCACTCTTTATATTACAAGCAGCAAGTTTTGTACATTTTAACCTTGATAAATTTTCATTCAGAAGACAAATTCATAATTAATTATAACACGAGAAATATCAACCATATAGACTTGCCACAAAAATTGAAGACTTTGAAATCAAAACAACAATGAAAATATAACATAAATTTAAAATTAAAATTTTGTGGCTTCAAGATTGAATGAAAATTTTTTGTAAGATTTATGGATTCAATTAATAAAAATTCTATTAATTATTATTAGCATTAAATACTCTGTTAATTCAATGTAGTCTTAACCATAACTTAACTATGGCAATTAAGATGTATACTAATAAAGAAATAAAGGAATAAAGTAATAAAAATAAATAAATACAGAAATACAGAAATAAATAAATAAAAAATAAAGAAATACAGAAATAAATAAATAAAAATAAATAAATAAAGAAATAAAGAAATAATGAAATAAAGAAATAAAGAAATATAGTGGGACTGGGCCGCTCAGAGGGGGTGCATTCGGGTACACCTGTTGCCAACCCTCGGCAACCCAACTTATTCCCCACTCCACCCGCTGCCTCCCCTCACAGTGACCTGACTGGTGGCGCTACCACGGGAGCACAACCCTTCTCCTATTCCAGTCAGCTTTCTGTGGTCTTTTACAGTTTTCTTTTCTGAAGTGTTCCTCTTGGCCCGGTTGTCAAAAAAAATTGTCTTGTATCAAACTGAAACTATAGTAGTTCTATTTCTAAGTTTTTATTTTGTTTCAAGTACTTGGACGTCTTAATCTAACCGTTAATTTACAGTTTGATTAACTCACATTATCTTATTATTTTGTTCATTAATTCAAAACCTTTAAGATTCGAGACATTGGAGCTAGCTAACCCTACTTATTTAATTAATTTAAAACTAAAATATATAATTTATTAGGTGAGGAATACAGTATATTAAGTCACTGTTGCTGTTACTAAAAAGAATCTTACTTAAAAGTGGACTTTGGCAACTTTTGAAGATTAAGACTCTTAAGAAATACTTAACTTAAAATAGCGGACAATTAAGTTGACAGTTGGGCTGTAGCCAATAGCATGTTTGTACGCTGCCACTGTTGCCATTTTGCCATAGAAAAATATCACTCGAATGTTATTCCGATCAGCTGGTGTGGAGTTTTGGCTACACAGCATGTCTACTCTTTGCTGATATTGGTTGATAGCCCGGCAAACCACGCCATCAATTGGCAACATAATTGTCCGCTATTATAGTCAAGGAAATAGTTGCAAGCACTAGAGTATTAGATAACACTTTTCTTGTCAGAGAAGTGGGGAAAGAGATTGAGTAATGAGTAGGGATAGTTTATGGGGCAGCATTATACTCTTATGTGCTGTCAGAGAAGTGGGGAAAGAGATTGAGTAATGAGTAGGGATAGTTGATGGGACAGCATTATACTCTTATGTGCTGTCAGAGAAGTGGGGAAAGAGATTGAGTAATGAGAAGGGATAGTTGATGGGACAGCATTATACTCTTATGTGCTGTCAGAGAAGTGGGGAAAGAGATTGAGTAATGAGTAGGGATAGTTGATGGGACAGCATTATACTCTTATGTGCTGTCAGAGAAGTGGGAAAAGAGATTGAGTAATGAGGAGAGATAGTTGATGGGGACAGCATTATACTCTTATGTGCTGTCAGAGAAGTGGGGAAAGAGATTGAGTAATGAGTAGGGATAGTTGATGGGACAGCATTATACTCTTATGTGCTGTAAGAGAAGTGGGGAAAGAGATTGAGTAATGAGTAGGGATAGTTGATGGGGACAGCATTATACTCTTATGTGCTGTCAGAGAAGTGGGGAAAGAGATTGAGTGTAATGAGTCGGAGTAGTAGTAATTAGGAGAAAATAAATGTTATACAGGTAAGCCACTTTCTCGCTTAATTTAAAAGTAAGATGATAAGATTTGGTTAATATCAATGTATGTTTTTCACAACTGATATTTCTATTCGTTTTGTTTCAATACTTCCGTAGTTTGCCACTACAATAGCAGTTTATGAACAAGAATAGATAACTTCCCCCCCTCCTTGCTCTCTTTGTAATCATTTGATAATTTTTAGCGAATTTCCCCTATAGGGAAGAAGCTATTACCTTAGGTGGCATGGTAAGACTTAAGCCCGAGACCATGATAACTTTTCGTTTTGAGGTCCCCAGATGCCAAAAACACTATTCGTTCAAATTTATATATATATATATATATATATATATATGTGTCCGTTACCGCGATAACTTTTGAAAGAAACACCCGATTTTGATTAAATTTGGCACAAATGTGGAGAGTAGCATTTATGACTTTAAGTTCGAAAACCAGATCGATCACACTATGGGAAGGGGGTTTACAATTTTCCAAAAATCGGTTTTTTGCGAATTTGACCCCAAAATGTTAAAAACACTCAATTTTGGTTATAGCCATTTTATAGAGCTTAAAAAACAAATAATTTAGTTTTTTGAATCATTAACCTAGGTTAAGTGGTTGCGGGGAAAATCCAAGAAAACGTGTCCCTTGTTAATCTTATGGGAAAAAGGTTTTAGCGAATTTCCCCTATAGGGAAGAAGCTATTACCGTAGTCGGCATGGTAAGACCTAGGCCCGGGACCATGATAACTTTTCGTTTTGAGGTCCCCAGACCCCAAAAACACCATTCGTTTGAAACTGTATATATATATATATCTATATATATATATATATATATATATATATATATATATATATATATATATGTGTCCGTGAGCACGATAACTCTCGTAAAAATTATCCGATTTTGATGAAATTTGGTATAAACGTGTAAAGCAACATTTATGACTTTAAGTTCGAAAACCAGCCAGATCGCTCTATCCGAAGGGGTATTTTGGGGGGGTTTTGTACCCCAAAAATGGGTTTTTCGAATTTTTTACATGTAATTTTGGAAATAGTCAAATTTTAGTTTTTCCAATCGATTCAGCTTAAAAAAACACAAAATTTGGTGTTTTGATAATTTCTCTACGTCAATTGGTTACCGAGATATTGAAAGTGCTAAACACAGTACGTTGTCTAATGTTATTCTTATGGAGGAAAATAAAAATTTTATATCTCGCTTATTTATGAACGTATACTGACGAAAGTTGGTATACGACTTCATCTGGTTGTGGACCATTGATATTTGCTCAAAAAAACAATTTTTTACCAATGGCTCCCGTAGCAGCAAACCTGCGTACTCAGCCCCATGTTATTCTTATGGAGAATAAGTAACGTGTTATCTCCCTTCATTATGAAAATAAATTAATGAAATTTGGTATGTGGCTTTACCTACATGAGTTATATTGATATTTGTATAAAACCCCATTTGTTGTGCTCCTTGCTTCAGCAAACCTGCATACTCAGCCGCCATGTTATTCTTATGGGGAATAATTAAAATGTCATAAATCGTTTATTTATGAATGTATATTGATGAAACTTGGTATATGGCTTTATGTGGTATTAAGATACATATATATGCATTGGAAATTCGCTGAGTACGCAGGTTTGCTGCTACGGGGGTATTTAGATTTTTCTAAGATAGTTTTAGTAAAAACTTCACATTTCTGTTTATTAATGTGTTTAGCTCAACAAAACAAACATTTTGGTGTTTTAATCGTTGTTCTACGTCCAAACGTTGCAGAGATATTCAAAGTGCTAAACACAGTACGTTGTCCAATGTTATCCTTATGGAGAATAAATAAAATCTATATCTCGATTATTTATGAATGTATATTGATGAAACTTGGTATGTGGCTTCAACTAGTTGTGGTATATTGATATTAGCACAAAAAACAAGTTTTTTGTTGATAGTCTCCGTAGCAGCAAACCTGCATACTCGGCCCCCATGTTATTCATATGGAGAATAAGTAAAGTTGTATATCTCCCTTAATTATGAACCTACATTAAGATAACTTGGTATGTAGCTTCACCTGGTTCAGTTGCATTGATAATTGCAAAAAAAACACATTACTTATCTTCCTCATTGCAGCAAACCTGCGTCCTCAACCCTAATGTTATTCTTATGGAGAATAAATAAAATGCTATATATCACTTATTTATGGATGTATTTTTGTGAAACTTGGTAAATAGCTCTATGTAGTAGTGAGTCACATATATATATGAATTGGAAATTCGCTGAGTACGCAGGTTTGCTGCGATGGGGGTATTTAACATTGCCTTTGTTCTCTCATCATTTCATTGTTGGGCTTTAACATTTATTTATAAGAGGAGATGAGCATTATTCATAGTATCATAAAACATATCCTACACATGAATAATCAAAAGCAGTGTACAAATTATAAACCTTTTTGATTGGTATGTGCAATTTAATTTGCCTCTTTGTGTAAATAAGCTTTATTTCCAATAAAAGTAATAAGAATAATTTGTTTAATCTATTTATAGAACAAATTCACTATTATCGACAAGAGGAGCGGAAAGGTATTGCCAACAACTTATATGTCAACAAAACCTTTCTTCCTTTGTCATCAAATCAACTGCTATGAAGTAGACAATCAGGTGAGCTTGATCTTTTATTTGTCCACTTGATCCAACTTTAATAAACTCCAAAATATATTTTATAAAAATATGGTTCTTTACGAATTCTAGTATGAAAATTTTGCTCGTTGAGTATCAATATAAAGATCAATAAATTAGAGTGTATATTAATAAGGCCATAAACACAATAGAAAGACAATTTACAATTTTAGCTATGATAAACTTGCTAAGAGTTATGCAAATAACTCTGGAAAGGGTAACTATTTACCAATTTCCAGGTAAAAAATGGGTTTAAATGGGTTATCTTACCTCCGTCAATAGTCACAATGTATCAAACAAATTATGCTGACATGTTTCGTTGCAAGCGCAATATTATCAAAGCTTGCAATTCGTCAAAATATAAAATTAAAAAAACTGTCACAACAAAGAAACACGAACACCGATACGAAAAAACAAATAAAAAGATTTCCAATAGTGCTGTTGACATGATGGGCACTACTACCAGTGCCATGTCCGTCATGTCAATAGCGCTATTGGAATTGTTTTTATTCGTTTTTTTGTATCGTGTTTGTGTTTCTGTGTTGTGACAGTTTTTTAATTTTATGTTTTGACGAATTGCAAGCTTTGATAATGCTGCGCTTGCAACGAAACATGTCAGCATAATTTGTTTGACACATTGTGACTTGACAGAGGTAAGATAACCTATTTAAGTCATAAATATAGTCCAGGGGCCTCAGCATTAATTTTGAAAATGGGTTTTTATCGGGACTAATATTTGGTACGTTCTTCTTTGTGGGATAAATATTTTTCATTAATAATTATACCTATATGTTCCAATTAGTTTTAGGAAACAAATAGGTTATTTGTGGCATATTTTATAGCTCCTGTCTATAAAATATGAGCAGACACCAGCAAAAATAAACAAATTCATAAAGTCTGTTCAACAAAGAGATTCATCACCCTAAGCTTGAATATAGCGACACGTCACCCTCAGAATTTCGAAATTAAGGGGAATATTAATGTACAATCTAGGTTGAAATACAAAGCATTTCCTTGTTCTTATTTACTGTGTAATTTAGGTATTTTATACCAAATTATTTTTCTAGTTTGGTAAGGATTTTGAATCAATATATGTCATGTTTATTTTCTATTTCAAAAAAATAAACTTTTATGATATAGTCTTCTGACAGTTAAAACTGAAAAAACAACTAATAAATTGGTCAGATATCTATGATTTTTGTTTGAAATAATTCTTAAAATTAATATTTTGAGTCATAGAGAGTGGCTTAAGAACCAAGGATGAGACACCACCCCACATAAGAATTATATACTGCAGCATTGACTATAAATATGTAAAACATTGTACATGAATAATTGTCTTATCTACAAAAAAGGAACATATAGAGAAAAATGACTTGTTGATTTAAAAAAAATATCTATATTATTAAAATAGATTCTGTAATTCTGTTCTGTGATTTTTGGCCTCTTGTATTATTATTTTGCTTATATATTTAGTATCAATCAAAAGCTCATATTCTCTAAATATGCCTTTTGTGGGTTTAAAAAACATTTAAAATTAGGGCTCTGCCGCATAGGCTTTTAAAGTTCCAATTTTAATCTTTTGGAGTTATTTTATTTAGGTAGTCAGCTGATTATAAGGTAAACATTTCAAACCATCTGACCCTATGCCTGTGAGATTCCCGTGCGGAAAACAGGACAGCGGCTAGTCAGTAAATAATCAAATTGAGAGGAAGAAAACGATTGTAAATTTAAGAAATTATTTTAACAATAAGGGTTTTCTAAACCTGTTGCAGCTGGTGGTGGACTTGATAGACTATGACTCGCCCGTGCTGTTTGACAACATGTTCCTGAACATCGTGAGGCAGGACAAGTGGAACGTATCGGGAGGGGGTTGTGGCCAGCGGTTCGTACTGCCCATCATACAGCCTGGGCAGGTTGGTATGAGATCAGACTTGTTAATATCCAAGTACCCGTAAATAGTATTATGAGATGATAATATATTATGACTATAGATTATTATTATTATTAGACTACATTATGGTATTATTATTGTATTACATTATTGAACTAGTTTTTGTATCATAATTGCATGCCTAAAAATGAAAAACAGTATGTTTCATCTCTAGTAACGAAAGAGGTCTTTCTGGGTACATGATCGTGATCTCGATAGCCGTTCCAGGACTACCTTAAGACTGGTCTATACCAGTTTTGAGGCTGACACTGGGTACAGCAAATGAAGTTGTCATTACATATGGTAAGTCTTTTGGCTGTCCATTATGACTAACTTCCCTTTCACCTTTGGTCCCTCCATTTGCAGTGGCTAGGGACAGAGTCTCCGGGTTTGGTCCCTACTGCCAACCTGAGAATGAATGGTCCCTGGCTGTTGTACATGGATAGATACCCTGTCAGTTGAGTTGACCTGTTGGAGAGCAAATGAGGGTCCCCTGTTGAGAGCCTCATCCCAGCTGTCACAGGGGCACGGGAATTGGCCCTCTGAGGGGTCGATTTGGCTGCCGTCCCTTCCCACCCTTTCCTTTTCTGCTATATCCTATCTTTCCGGTAACCTTCGCAATATTTCCGCTTGTGGAAGAGGTGACTAGCAGCAAAGCTGGGGTTTCCTAATCCGCCAATAACAACAACAACAACAATCTCGATAGCCAAGCGTGAAAATTTGATCAAGTACCGGTGAATATAACTTAATGTATGAGTTATGAGCAGTACTGTTCATCACAGTGTAAATAAAAATAATAATAAAACATTTTCAGACATTTTTATCAGTTTTGCTGAATATTTCTCACCAAGGTTCGTAGAGCTTTTGGCCCAGTTATGATTATATCCATAAGAGTAATGTTTGCAGCAAAGATGTCTTGCGAGGTCGTTCAGCTGATGCATAAATCCACAACATACTATAAGTGTTGCCAACCTTACAGGGGATACTAATGGTAAAGCTATTTTTAAATTGCCACTGACATGCAGAAAGAAAATGTAAACCAATTTAATCCATTAATCTAATAATACAAAAAATCAAAACAATATATATTTAGTTTCATAAAATAACAGCTGATCAAAGTATGTAAGCAGTTAAACAATGTTTATTTTAATTAAAATGATGAGGGAAATATGGTGCGTGTACGATAAATATTGTGTTTCCAGCAACACTGCAGATTGGATTGGTGATCACATGACCTTACAGCTATTTTTATGAAGTCTCTTCTGGTTAGCTAGAAAACCTTAAGGGTGCGCCGTACCTCCCTTCCGCACGCTCAAGTAAGGGGTTTGCATCTCCCTCATTGTAGGCTAAATTGTTAACCAATTAAAAATAATTTGATGTTATTTAATTCAATAAATGTTCATCTAGAGATCATACGATTTAAAAATCGTGATTTTAATTCAAAATAAGTGGTAGGCCATTAGTAATGTTCTCAAATTAAGCGTTTTTCTAAAGATTCCTAACATATGGAGAAAAATTATTTTGGAGAAAAGGAACCGTATGATCCCTAGATTGGGATCTGAAAAGTGTGAAACTGCAAATAGTTTGGTAGAAATGTGTAAAATAACAGTGCGATCGAGGAGAACAAAATGGTCTTCAAGCGTAAATATGCATGGCCCTGCTTGTTGGCGGCGCCGGCGCGTGCACTAAACAACAATGAATTCAATCTGGGTAGGGCGCACTCTTAATTATATCGACTGCACAGACCTTTACGAAGTATCTATGGACCTTGATTTCTCACAACATAATAAGAACAATAGTGTTTACATTCTGATTTTGAATGCACTCATTGCATTTTCATTGCTAACCAAATTAATAAGAACAGCTGATTTTAAATGTATCACTAGAGTTATGATAGAAGCAACAGGTTACTAGCACTACTGGTGGAAGAATGCATAACTAATTACAGTGCTGGAATAATCTCCAGCTACTTTTCCGGATCTGGATTGGGATTCCGGATCTGGATTGGGAAAGAATCACTTTTGGTATTTACAGCTGATACCGAAAATAGGTATTTTTGTACATTGTGATGAACAATTTTTTCTATGAACTATGCTAAGTGTCTGTAGGGAATAAAATCATGCTTAGGCATGTATCAGAGCCCTTAATGCCAGTTATTCACCCAAGTACTCCTGAGACGGACAGCAAACCTAAGTGCACTACTGAACCGGTAAATTTATATATTGTTGCCAAATATACCATTTAAACAAAACTTAATGTATAAACATTATCAGGAGCCAGAAGAGGGGAAGAACCTCGTTACACTGAAGACTTCAGCCACAGCTGAGCGTAGAGGAGCCGTTATCCACGTGACGGGTCACCAGCTGACCAGTGAGCGAGGCTACGAACAACCCTGCATCAATAGAGCGTTCCACGGCAAGAACTACCGATACTTCTACGCCAGTGGCATGATTGACTGTAGTCGCATGCGGAATTCAGTAAGTTAGCTCAGAAGAAAGGTTTTGCTTGTTAACAAGTATGTTACAACAAAATGTTCCAATAGGAATTTAACTACGGTATTATGCAAATTTGTCAGATTTATTTATACAAATTAACTTTTACAAGGGTTCATAACCAAATGTGTTTGGACAGACTTGTCGACTTGAGTTATCTTAATGTACGTCACCGGCCAAATATTTTCTGTACAGAGTGTCAAAAATCCCTAATGATACAACTCAGATCAGGATTCCTATACTGATTGTACTACAGTATTTTGAACTTTTTTTGGAAAATAATTGTATGGAAATGGTGAAAATTCAAGAAAACAAAATTAGTTTGAAAGCAAAGTTACATAATGGGACTAAGTTATTTTACATTCTGTCAAGCAAATTCAAACATTAACAACTATAATGATGAGAGAGACATAAACTAATACATACTCATTACTACTAGGGTGCTTGATTATACTTGACATTAACACCTCATTCAACTGTTTGAAACTTTTACAGATTGTTAAGGTGGACACAGAGACAGGAGCAATAATACTGTGGAAGGACAGTGACCTAGCATTCCCTGGGGAACCCCACTTTGTAGCTCGACCTGGAGCGACGGAAGAGGACGACGGGATACTCCTGGTTCCCGTGACCCACACAGACCCTAGGGTCCAAGACTGCCTGGTCTTCCTTGACCCTCGGACCCTCCAGGAGGTGGGGAGGGCCAGTGTGGACAGTCACGTACCCAACGTCATGCACGGAATATTCCTACCTTCCAAACATCCATGAGGGATACCCCTTTAAGCACTCAGTTTCTTCTTGTACATATGTTGTGTTAATATTGTTTTAAATTAAATATGTTATATTTTTGTGGATGTTTGATTGACCACTCCAAAGTTATTGCTCAAGTTTGTCTCATTATTGGAAACAGATGTATTGGCTTTAGTTGTTATACAGTCAGTGGCGGTTCCAGCTTTAGAGTCAGGGGGGGCGAACTTAGTGGTGGAATACCCCCCCCGATTTTTATTGTTACGGATAATAATTTGTAATACAGTAGTAATCAAATACTAAAAATAACAGTTAAGCCCAACATACACTAAAGTGAACTGAACTAAGACAGAAAAGGCAGAACAGTATTCATGCACAGTGTAAGGGTATGATGACTAATAATATCACGTGGACACTACAGTGGATGCATGGTCAAACTCCCGTTACCAAGGGTACGCGACCTACGCACCACTCTGCCTGCACCTCCCCACTCACTCGAGCTACTGCTGTTGTTTCCGAGATCTTCTGATAACTACACAATGTTAATCTTGACGTTTGCCAACACCCACACCCAAGTACGCAACGGTGATTTCGTGGGTAAAAAAGGAGGCAGGGTGTAAGGGCAGTCACGTCATCAGAACAAAGTCACTCTTAGTTCCACAACTTTAGTATGCATACAGACCATTTAGAAAAATAACCTATGGCGGACAATGCATAAATTGGATTGGCGATAAAGAATTAACCACAGCAAATTTAACCAGATGGAAATTACATAACTGTACTATTTTGTATACAGTATAATTATAACAAACATTTCTGAGCTTGAGGGAGAGGCGATCGCCCCCCTCGCCCCCCCCCTTTGGAACCGCCACTATATACAGTGGAAAAAGGGATAAATGTAACCCCAAGGGACCAGTACAAAATTTTGCAAAAGCTGAACAAAAAATACTAAAACATACATAATTTTAAGTTTTAGAGAAAAGGTTTAGTTAAAGACAAAGTTAATTGTATGTAAACAAACATTTTACACCACTGGGCGGATGAGACAAGTCACAACTGCAAAACAATAGGGATGTACTGGAATTGCGGGGTGGGTACAATGACCTTGAATTGTTTAAATTTTGTGCTTGAAGTAATCTAATTAAAATGCTCACTACAAGTTACCGATACAAATTCTGGGCGTGTTACTTGATCTACTAGCACACAATCAAGAGGATTGAAAGGAGGGTCAGGTCATATATTTGTTAATACATTTTATTTGTAACCTTTGGGTGGTTTGAGTTTTTGTATTGAATGTTCTAAATGTTTTAAGGATGAGTTCATTATTCGTAAAAATAATGTAATTAAAAATTGAGAGCCTGCTAATCTCTTCAAGTTTAAAGCTATTAGCTATACTAATAAAAACCTGTGAAATGAACTCTCTTACTCTCTCCAAACTTTTAATCCAAAATTTTAGATTTAAAATATTTACATCGCCAGATATTTCCTGATAATGGATAACATAATTCGAAACCGCCAAAAATTCTCTTGAAAATGTTAACGTACTAAATATTAGCACACATTGCATTGATTTATTGTATTTCATCATGCTGAACAATCAGGTATAGCAATTCCATAAAGGTTACAATATTGATACCGTAAGTAAATAATCTTCTATATCTATAAAAGGTAAAGCCCTGGCTGACTGACTGACTCACTCATCACTAATTCTCCAACTTCCCATGTAGGTAGAGAGCTGAAATTTTGTACAATGATTCTTTAGGCATAAAATAGGAAAACTAAATGGTTTTCATCCTGATCTGACCTTAGGACTCCACCAGAGGTCCCGACAAACTTCCCATATGTATTTCTTATGGACATTCATTTTTGTTTGAGCTAATGAAAATACAAACAGCTGATCTTGATTCGTAGTAGTTCCACGGGCTAACCACAGAATGCAGCACACACAACTGTCATAGTTTTTATAAATTATTTGTGGGGCGAAGCCTGCAGGAACAGCTAGTAACTAAATAACTAAATGGTTTTCATCCTGATCTGACCTTAGGGCTCCGCCAGAGATCCCGACAACGTTCCTATGTATTTCTTATGGACATTCATTTTGGTTTGAGCTAATGAAAATACAAACAGCTGATCTTGATTCGTAGTAGTTCCACGGGCTAACCACAGAATGTAGCACACACAACTGTCATAGTTTTATAAATTATTTGCGAGGCGAAGCCTGCAGGAACAGCTAGTAACTATATAACTTAATGGTTTTCATCCTGATCTGACCTTAGGGCTGCGCCAGAGATCCCGACAAAGTTCCCATGTATTTCTAATGGACATTCATTTTTGTTTGAGCTAATGAAAATACAAACAACTGATCTTGACTCATAGTAGTTCCACGGGATAACCACAGAATGCAGCACACACAACTATCATAGTTTTTATAAATTATTTGCGGGGCGAAACCTGCGGGAACAGCTAGTAACTATATCAAAATACTATTAATATTAATGAAAATTATGAATGTACCTCTTAATTTGTAATTATAAAGTATTATACCAATCATAAACAATTTGTCATATGTCATGTATATTAACTGTTTGTATGGAAAATATTTAAGGGGCCCGTGAAAGCTGAGTAAGGCCCTGGTTATATGTGCGCCAGAAAATGTAGCGCACATAGGGTTGGTAGCAGAAGAGGGAGAGGTGTTCCCCCACCACACTGTAGTCCACATGTACTAACCCTCTCAAGCCCCACCCTCCTTTAGAGCTGTTCCCTCAAATATAATGTGGCAACATTTTAAACTGTTTATCAAATCATATAATTTGAATGTTAAATGTTATGTTAAGGGTGCGCCCCACCTGCCTTCTGCATGATAGTGAGGTGTTTGCATCCCCCACATTGTATGCTCAATTGTTAACCAAGTAAAAATTTGTTGTTATTACATTCACTAAATGTTCATCTATGATTCATACAGTTTAAAAATCGTGACTTTAATTCAAACTAAGTGGTAGGCCATTAGTAAAGTTTTCAAATTAAGCGTTTTTCTAAAGCTAAATGCTAGGAAAAAAATTATTTGGGAAAAAAGGAACCGTACAAATCCTAGATTGTAATCTGGAAAGTGTGAAACTGCAAATAGTTTGGCAGAAATCTGTAAAATAACTGTGCGATTGAGGAGAACAAATAATACCCCCGTCGCAGCAAACCTGCGTACTCAGCGAATTTCCAATGCATAATATATGTCTTAATACCACATAAAGCAGCATACCAAGTTTCATAAAAATATATTCACATATAAGCGATTTTAATTATTCTCCATAAGAATAACATTGGTAATGAGTACATAGGTTTGCTGAAACAAGGAACACAAACAATTGGTTTTTATGCAAATATAAATAGAATTTAACTAGGAGAAGCCACATATCAAGTTCCATCAATATTCAATCATAAATAAGCGCTTTATAACATTCTAGTTATTCTCTATAAGAATAACATGGAGTTGAGAAAGCAGGTTTGCTGCAATGAGGAACAAAAAAAAGGGTTTTTATATAATTATCAATATAACTCAACCAAGTGAAGCTACATACCAAGTTTTATTAATTTATGTTCATAATTAAGGGAGTCATTACATTTTACTAATTCTCCATAAGAATAACATGGGGGCTGAGTACGCAGGTTTGCTGCTACGGGAATAGTCAACGAAAAATCTGTTTTTTGTACAAATATCAATATACCAGTACTACGTGAAGCCACATACCAAATTTCATCAACGTGTACATTCATAAATAATCGAGATATCAAATTTGATTTATCCTCCATAAGGATAACATTGGACAACGTACTGTGTTTAGCACTTTGAATATCTCGGCAACGGTTGGACATAGAATCACAATTTAAACACCAAAATGATTTATTTGTAGAGTTAAACTGATTGGTATAAGCAAATGTGAAGTTTATAGTAAAATTAATTGGGGAAAAGCTAAAACCCATTTTCCCGTAAGATTAACATGGGAGATTTTATGAACACGTTTTTTGGATTTTCTCCGCAACCATATAACCTAGCTTAATGATTCAAAATACCATATTATTTTTTTTTTAAGCTCTATAACATGGTCAAAACCAAAATTAAGTTTTTTACAAATTTTTGTGTGAAAAATGCAAAAAACTGATTTTTGGAAAATTTAAAACCCCCATAAACCCCCCTTCCCATGGTCCGATTTTTCTGGTTTTCGAACTTAAAGTCATGAATTTCATTTTACACCTTTGAGCCAAATTTCATCAAAATCGGACGTTTTTTACTCAAGTTATCGTGTTAACGGACACATATATATATATATATATATATATATATATATATATATATATATATATATATATATACCCCCGTAGCAGCAAACCTGCGTACTCAGCGAATTTCCAATAGATATGAATGTCTTAATACTACATAAAGCCACTTACCAAGTTTCATAAAAATATATTCATAAATAAGCGATATATACAATTTTAATTATTTTCCATAAGAATAACATTGGGGCTGAGTACGCAGGTTTGCTGCAACAAGGAACACAAAAAATGGATTTTTATGCTAATATCAATATAACTCAACTAGGTGAAGTCATATACCAGATCTGATTAATTTATGTTCATAATTAAGGGAGACATGGCATTTAATTATTATCCATAAGAATAACATGGGGCTGAGTACGCAGGTTTGCTGCTACGGGTGCCTTTGGCAAAAAAATAATTTTTTCAGCAAATATCAATATACCACAACCATATGAAGCTATATATCAAGTTTCGTCAGTATACGTTCATAAATAAGCGAGATAAAAAATTTTTCTTTTTCTCCATAAGAATAACATTAGACAACGTACTGTGTTTAGCACTTTCAATATCTCGGTAACCAATTGACGTAGAGAAATGATGAAAATACCAAATTGTGTGTTTTTTTAAGCTGAATCCAATGATAAAAACTAAAATTTGATTTTTTCAAAAATTATATGTAAAAAATTCAAAAAAACCCATTTTTGGGGTAAAAACCCCCCCCAAAATACCCCTTCGGATAGAGCGATCTGGCTTGTTTTCGAACTTAAAGTCATAAATGTTGCTTTACACGTTTATACCAAATTTCATCAAAATCGGATCATTTTTACGAGAGTTATTGTGCTCACGGACACACATATATATATATATATACCCCCGTAGCAGCAAACCTGCATACTCAGCGAATTTCCAATGAACATTAATTTATCTTAATACCACATAAAGCCACATACCAAGTTTCATCAATATACATTCATAAATAAACGATATGTGACATTTTAATTATTCTCCATAAGAATAACATGGCGGCTGAGTATGCAAGTTTGCTGAAATAAGGAACACTAAAAATGGGCTTTTATACAAATATCAATATAACTCAACTAGGTAAAGCCACTTACCAAGTTCTATTAATTTATGTTCATAATTAAAGGAGATAACACGTTAATTGTTCTCCATAAGAATAACATGGGGCTGAGTATGCAGGTTTGCTGCTACGGGAACTATCGGGCAAAAAATGGGTTTTTGTGCAAATATCAATAGACCACAGTGAAATGAAGCAATATACCAAGTTTCGTCAGGATAAGTTGATAAATTAGCGAGATACACAATTTTTCTTATCCTCCATAAGAATAACATTGGACAACGTACTGTGTTTAGCACTTTCAATATCTCAGTAACCAATTGACGTAGAGCAATGATTAAAACATCAAATTGTGCGTCTTTTTAAGCGGATTCCAATGGGAAAGAATAACATTTTACTTTTTCAAAAATTGTATGTAAAAAACTCAAAAAACCCATTTTTGGGGTACAAAACCCCCCCCAAAATACCCCTTCGGATAGATCGATCCGTCTGGTTTTCGAACTTAAAGTCATAAATGCTGCTTTACACGTTTGTACCAAATTTCATCAAAATCGGATAATTTTTATGAGAGTTATCGTGCTCACGGACACACACATATATATATATATATATATACAGTTTCGAACGAATGGTGTTTTTGGGGTCTGGGGACCTCAAAACGAAAAGTTACCATGGTCTCGGGCCTAGGTCTTACCATGCCGACTACGGTAATAGCTTGTTCCCTATAGGGGAAATTCGCTAAAAACTAACTGTTTTATTTGGAAAGCATAGCAAATGGCCTTAATCCTTCATTGATTCTTGCCTAGTAGACCTTTATCTTTTATTTAAAAAAAACCTCAACTGCCCGTCACCACAGGCTATTGACCTGTGCGGTGAACCAAAAACAGCGAGGTACTGTATTGGTATTAGTCACATGGGCAAGCCAGAGGTGACCGCTCATGATCTTACAGGAGTCGGCCGGGAGCAGGATCGAACCACTCACGTCTGACTGCTAGTCAGGCACTTTACCTCTGACATACCGCGTCCGGCATTACTCCCCGCATTATTATTATGCCGAGATAATTTATAGACCTTGAAGTTCTTCACTGAACCTGAGGTCGCAGGGTTGATCATCATGAAATTATTAATTAGTTTATTTTAAACTAAGGAAGTAGTAATCCGTTGGTTTATTATGGCATGCAGACATGGTTGCTTGTAGGTAGCCTGGATTAAATGTTTAACACAGTTTATTTTAATTAGTTTTAAGATAACGGAATGTTTCCGACAAAAACTAAGGTTAATTTTTATTTCTATGGTGAAATACACTTATGACGTAAATCACTAACAATATTTGAAACTCAATTTACCGCTCGATCGAATTATTTAAATCGCACCCCAACTGGAAATTAATACGACAAAATATTGTTTTATAAGCTTATAAATAATTTTTTTTTCAACAAGCGTGGATGACCCTACGATCGTGCATAACACAAGTTTAAAATATCGAGTAGGCTAAGTCTAAATAAAGATGTATGGTATACACCTAGGGTATATATATTTTAAAGACTGACTCTAGATCAGGAATCTTTACCATGTAAATTCCTCCCATATAAAACTTTTTTTGGTAAAAAAGTTGGAAAATTTTGTTGTGGTCTGCTACGCAATTTTGATAATTTAGTTTGAGTTTTACAGGATAAACAGCTGTTGTTTATCTATTAGAAATTTAATTTAAAAAGGTAGTGTAGCAAATACAAATTGAGTCCGAAATGAATTATAAAATACTTGTTTTACCTAATTTTACTTACTGTTTCATTAACTAAACCATAGTTGTGTAGACATATTATTAAGCTTGGAAATAAAATTTTTCCAGTTATCGATTACTCAATGTAATTAACATGAAATTATTTTATTGTTGTTAGCTGCCTTTGACTAAATTTAAATTACATAAGTACCATAAAATGACTTCAAGTGTTAATAAATTGGGAGACGAAGATATTTTCAAGATCATTTTAATAATACTGAACAGAGTAATTTGAATAACGAAAACGACCAGTACTTTGTATTTGAAACACATTTGAACAATTTTAAGATTATCTATGGAGGAAACGTTGAGTTATTTTGGTTATAGAAACGCTAACTACAGTTAATTTTTTAAACACTAATAGTATTGAAATTTTTTATGGGAAAGCTCTCACTTCATTACGAATATCCAGTTAGAAGGGCTATTAAGAAAATGTAAGTGCAAATCAGAGTAAAAATTCAAATTGATGACACTTAAAAAATAAAATGTTTTAGCAGTGCTGTAAACAAAACCGTATTTAGTGTCTTGATGGCGGCGAGAGGGTTGGTGTCTGAGGGGCTGTAGTGGAGGGGGTTTGTATTGGTGGAGGGAAGTAGATAAACAAATTATGTTACTTGCAGTCTGCATACACAAATATAATTCCCTGGCTCAAGCCTATCGCCCATTTATTGGTAATTAAAGACAAGGATGTTTAACGTTATTGACTTATCAGTGTGGTATCTGTTGGGAGAGATATACAATAAAATTTATTTCCGGGTCTTCATCAGCATTCAAATAGAGACAAGGATGTTTTTATAAAGCTCATCATCTAGGATCTCACCGTCAACGTTACTGACTTATCATTGGGGTACCGGTTGGGGTTATACATTAAAATAGATTCCCGGGTCCTCATCAGCAATCAAATAAAGATACAAAATGTACGTTTAAAATATACATTGTGAAACAGATGTAAAGGTAAAGAGGTGCAATACGTAGTGAATTATTATACAAACAAACCGCTTTTCGTAGTTAATTTGCCCTTATATTTTTAGGGGTATTGGATGTTGAATGATTTCTTTATTAAAATAATGTAGTAGGTGATTTATACAAAAAGCTTAGTGAGACATATGACCTATCACCAAAATTTGATTAATGACCCAAACCTAACATTTTTATCTCTTCAATTGTAAATAAAATATACCTTGTGCTTGTTTCTAGTTTCTTCTTGGATTAAAAAATTCAAAAATATTCGTTGCAAAGTGATGGATACAAATTTGTATTGTAGGGTTTTTTAATATTAATGAGTTTATTAATTAATCTAATAGAAAAAACAGTAAGAATCAAGTTGAGATTTGTTGGCATGTTTTGTGTATGAAAAAAGTATTTAAAAATTCCTTGTTCTAAATGGAAGTCTTTATTTATTGTAATTATCACCAAAATCAATTACATCTTGACGTAAAATATGCACCGGCTTCTAATTAAATGAAATCGTCAAATAGAAAGTTTACAACATTTTTATGGTTTTAATCAAAGTTTAGTCAATAACATAAATTTACTTTTAATTATAAATAAATAATAAGTCATTTGATTATTTGCATAAACGTAACACTTGACTGATAATAATTACAGATATTCAGTTCACCATATAAATAACAAAGCAATATTTTATAAATTTATTTATTTCGATTAAAAATCGACTAGCTTAAACGCAAGAGAACAACAGCTTGATTTTCCTTATTAATTAAAGTCGCAGTTCCTTATCATAATTAATGTTTTGAAGCAGAGCTATATATAAGACCCGGGTAAAGTGAACACATTACCAATACGACAACCGAGATCTGGAGTTACCTCATTTCTGATAGCATCATGTCTAAAATGTTTAATTCTATCTGTGTGTGTCTCGTCGCTTTGGTAGTCGTCAACTTTCAAGGACTGGATGCGTATAGATATCCGTTTGACAACTACGATAGAGAGTTGGCCTTTCTAAACCGACAATCCCTATACGATTCTCAAGAGTCATCTTTGGACCTAGACACGCTTTACGACTTGCAGCCGGTCAAGGACAAATTAAAAGCTCTCACCGAGGATATCAAGGATTTCGTCAAGAAGACTGAGGACAAAGTGCTAAAAATATGCAACGGCAAACATGATGTTCTGTGCACCGCCTATATGAAAGACCTAAATCTATTGAAACGCGCTGTCGACAAAATATCACATCTGTTTGGACATAAAAGTTATTTTTAGAAAAGAAGTGCTATTAGTAGGGGTCGCAATGATATAGCAAGCCAATCAAAAGCCAGCATTTTGGTCACGTGACTTGTGACGTCATTAGGCTCCGCCCCCAAGATGGCGGCGCCCATATTTCCCGCCAAATTCCCTAACCTCACTTTTCTCCCTCCAGTGTTGCCAACCTATGGCTATTATATATTCTATAGGGATACGCTACCAACCTAGCGGATCTAAATAAGGTAAGTAAAAAGTCAGTTTGTTATAAAATAAGTTTATTAGATATATGTATATATGTATAATAAAATAGATATATGTATATATGTATAATAAAATAGATATATGTATATATGTATAATAAAATATAATATATAAACAGTTAACATAATAATAAAAGAATATACATATAAAAAGTTAAAAGAATATAAAAAACAAAGAGTAATATATAAAAATTAATAATATAAAAAAAAGCAAAGAGTAATATGAAAAAAGTTATTAATATAAAAAGAATATACATATAAAAAAGTTAATAATATAAAAAGAGTATATATATAAAAATTTAATAATATAATAATAAAAATACATGATTATATATAATGCTATCGGTCCGCTTCATCCTCTGTGACCTCCTCCCTGAAACAAACAAAAACACCGTTAGTCGTTTGAAAATCCAGTTGTAACCTGTTAAAATACAGCTCTGTGATTGGTCGGAATAAACTCGCACCCCATTGGTCGTCTTAGGCGTTCTGATCGCTGATTGGTCCATCCATACACCTGTACCGTTGGCGGCTTACCTCGTTCACTCTGTTCCAGGCTTTTGTGTTGGTCAGAGGTCTCTGCGCTGCTCAGTTCTTTGATATTGTGGTATAGTGATAGTATTGTGCAATCGCAGTAAGTGCTAGCTATAATTTACCGTTAGTATTTAACGCGTATTATATTTGAGACCTAACCTCAAATTTATTGCATAACATAACCCTATTTTGCGTGTATAACATAACCTCACTTTATTAGTTTAATTTTCTAGCCCTAGTGTTGTATTTACTCAAGTCGAGGTTTTACATAACCTCACTTTTTCCTAACCTCACTTTATTGTTTTGATTTTGTTTTGACTTAAGTAGTAATGGCTAGTGTTGTTGAGCCTGTCGAAGTCCTCAGTGACGAGCAGGCGTATGTAAAGAAATTTCGATTGTACGGTACTAAAACTATTTTCAAATTTTCTAACCCTCCTCCCGATACTAGTGAGATAGATTGGCTCAGACAAGGTTTCGCCAAAATTGTGAATGAGATGAAAGGCCAAGCCCATGAAAACGATCAGCTCGGCTTTACTTTGCAGAGTCTTAACCTAAAAGGTAGAGATCCGGGGTTTGTTGCTTTTCGGCCCGCTGGTGAAATTGAGGAAGACATCCTTTGGCAAATTTTTGGGGGAATAGTACAGTCAAATTCTGAATCCATCAAGTCCACGGACACTTTTAAAGTAGAATGTACCCGAGTTAATCTCCCTGTAGGTTCCGGCCGTACTGGGAGGGTAAGACCCGGTATCTTTAACAACTTTGAAGAGGAGTGTAAGGCGAGAAAAGGAATTGTTGTAATTAAAAATAAAGACAACCTGTGTCTCCCCAGGGCTTTGGTGGTGGCTATCGCTCATGTTACAAAAGACCCTCAGTACAAGTCAATTCGGCAGGATGATAAAAAAAGACAAACCGTAAGGGCTCAGGACCTTATTCGGCGGGCTAGGGTGGAGATGTCCGAGGATGGTGCAGGAATCCCTGAACTTGAGAATTTTCAAGACTTGCTGAAAGAGTTCAAAATTACCGTGTTCAATTATGACAATAAAGGCCGGGACGTTTATTTTGAGGGTCGTGTTGAAAATCCAAAATTCAAAATTAACTTGCTCTTTCATAACGGCCACTATAACGTAATCACTAGTCTGACAGCCGCTTTCGTCTGCGCTTATTTCTGCGAAGCGTGCCACGTCCCTTTTGACAAAAACTTACGCGTACCTTGTCTGGTCAACCAAAGAACAATGTTTGAAAACCGTTTGTAAAATCAAGGGCCTCACCCTCAATATGAAGACTTCCGAAACGTTAAACTTTGAAGCTCTGAAAAAGATGGTCCTTAGTGAAACAGCTGAAATACTAGAAATTGAAGAGAATAGAATCAGAAGGACTAAAGACCGCGACATTGTAACTGTAAGCGAAACTAAAGTTTTCAAAATTACTGGACCAAAGAGGAAGTTTGAGGGAGAGTACGACACCCTGCCTTACGGCTACAAAATTCAAAGACTTGAGTAAAACAACACCGGAAGTGCAAGGGGGGGCGAAACGCCCCCCCTAACCCGTAATGAGTCATACTTTCCCCTTCCGCGGATCGCTCTACCTCGGTCACTTTTGCCGCTGCTCCTGCCGAGGTAAGACGTGTCCTTACGTTGCTCTGATCTGTTCTATTGCACAATACTTGATATAAAATGTCTCACTTAACTTCTTATATATTTAATAACCAGGCCGTTGCTGTCCTGTTTGACAGAGAAAATAATCCTTGGTTCAAAGCAAAAGATGTTGCTCAAATCCTAAACTATCAAGATACAAAGCACGCAATCCGTACCCATGTAAGAGAAAAACACCGCAAAAATTTACTGGAAGTACGAGGGGGCGAAACGCCCCCCCTAACCCATAATGAGAAACATACAATCTTTCTTAGCGAGCCAGGTCTTTATTCGCTAATTTTAAAATCCAAATTGCCCATTGCTGAGAAATTCCAAGACTGGGTTTTTGAAGAAGTCCTGCCTTCCATTAGAAAGTATGGAATGTATAAAATCCAACAAAAAAATAATGAGTTGTTACAATCACTTACAAAATCACTGGAAATTAACCAACAGCTAGCTCAAATTAACTCAGAATTTAAAACTGCAAACGACATAATGTGTAAAGAAAACCAGTCACTGAATGAGTTGTTGACTGAACAGGTACCGAAGGTTGCTGTGATGTCAGACGACGATGGACTAAAACATGTTTTATGTGTCCTTATTAAAGAAAACCTTCTGGAGCTGTACGGAGTCTGCAAGTACAAATGTATTCGCATACAAAAAAGAAAATTTAACGAAGCTCTCATTAAAGCCAGAAATGAAGGTTTCGTACCTTGTTTCATCAAGTCTCCTGTTCATAATGGGATTAATGTACTTAACAAAGCAAAAGAAGTAATGCAGAGTTATGGTATGCACTTTGACTCTGCATACAACAACATCCTAACTTCTCACAATTTTGTAAATATAGTTGAGCATGTCTTGGACAATGCATAAGTTCCCACTGTATGTATGTGTGTGTGTGTGTGAATGAAGGTCCCTGGCGCGGGTGACGAAAAGCCCCGTAAACCTGAAAGGGGGTCTAGTAGATTGAGACGCTTGGCTAACACCCTGGCTACTCCTTCGAACGGTCTATGTATGAATGAGGGGTCTTACAGACCTCGGGTGAATGAAGGACTTTGTAAATTGAGTAGTCTAGACTACTCCTTGGAACAGTCCGTACGGTGGGGACTTGTAAAATTAAAAAGAAAAACGGGGGAGGCAGCTAGTTTACTTTTGGAAGGCCTCCACGGGCCATGGCGGTGGAGGAGCCATGGTTTATATTAAAAAAAAAATACTCTATCCTTTGTTTGCTAAAAAGGGAGAGGACATTAGTTCGTTCTGGGCTACAACCAGGTAATCTGGATTGGCTCACGCACGGAATAATGTTTAACCTGGGTGCACATGCACGGGTGGTCTCAAACCCCACTCAAGCAAACAGATACTTACTTATTCCGAGTATACGGCGTTCATCACAGCGTACACAGGGTTTCTAGGCGGTAGCGGTGGTGGGAAAGGTGGTCGCTGAGGCGGCTGCGACGACACAGGTTTGACCTCCTCGTACAGGGGCTCCTCCTCAAGACGATAAGTGACCGTCGGGGTAGGTGGGGCCCGAGGTACCCTGGTGCAGGACACAGCGTAGCCAAAGCACAGCAGTATGCAGGACATCTCGACCAGTACTGACCGAGCGTTACTGCGGTGAGGGTTATCAAACAGGACGCTGAGGTTTTGATAACGAATATGGCGTGGTGCCTGATAAGCTCTTTAGCGGACAAATTATTTGTCTTTGCTATATTTGTTACGAGCTTAATATTTATCTATATAATGAGAATCACCGATGTTAGTATAAAACTAGTGTCCTCAGAATAATCGTATCATTAGTAAAATGGACGGTAAGACAGCTATAGCTGAGGAGCTGCACAGACCTGCCAGGAGAAACTATTCCAGGCGTAAAGTCACCCTTAAGGGTTTAAGGGACCTTTATCAGGCTGATCTCGTTGAAATGAAGCCTTATGCGAAAACTAACAAAGGCTACAAATATATTCTTACCATGATTAACTGTTTGTCAAAACTGGCTTTTGCCGTACCTCTAAAAGACAAGTCAGGGCCAGAAGTGGCAAAGGCACTCGCTCCTATCTTAGCTAAATATAAAATGAAAAACTTTCACACAGACCAGGGTACCGACTTTTTCAATAAACATGTAAACGCTTTAATGAAGAAATACAAAATCAACCATTACCATACATTTTCCGAACTTAAGGCTAGTATAGTAGAAAGACTGAACAGAACGATTAAGACAAAAATGTACAAGTTATTTACTGCCAGAGGTAGTTATGAGTGGGTAAGTCTATTGCCAGAAATCATAAAATCTTACAACAACACAAAGCACAGAACTATAGGTATGAAACCCAAGGATGTAAGACAGAAACATGTCAAAGACATTCTAAATAAAATAAATAAAGTTAAAAAACCCAAACATAAAATCCTTAAACAAAAATTAAAATTAGGTGACAGTGTTAGAATCAGTAAAGCTAAAAGAGTGTTTAAAAAAGGCTATTTGCCAAATTGGATAAATGAGACCTTTACAGTATATGCGAGTAAACCAACAAGACCAATAACATACATATTACAAGACAACAGAGGGGAAATACTTAAAGGTGGGTTTTATGCAGAAGAAATTAGCAAATCAAAAACCGGTGACATTTATTTAGTTGAAAGAGTTTTAAAAAGGAAAGGAGACAGACTCTTTGTACGCTGGAAGGGGTATGATAGCAGCCATGACAGTTGGATTGACTCCAAGGACTTGGTGTGATAACGATTGACCGCTTCATCCGCTCGGTATGTGCTTATCAAGACCACGTCCGGGAAGTATATATCATCTGTAATCAGTAGTGAGTAATCAGTCAGGATGCGGGTTGAGAAGCAGGAAGTCGAGCTTCCCGTTTAAAACTTTGACCAATATATCGGGTCGGGCATGGTTAAAAAGAATAAACACGGTATTTTATTATCTGATTCAATACGCTGTATAATATGCGGGCCAAGTTCCTCTGGGAAGACCAATGTTTTATTCAATTTATTGTTTGACCCAAACGGCTTAAGATTTGAAAATGTCTACGTTTTTTCAAAGTCCCTCTATCAGCCCAAGTACGAATTTCTAAAGAAGGTAATGCCCAAGGAGGTTGGTTATTTCGCGTATAATGACAATAGTCTAGTTGTACATCCAAACGAAGCTAAACCAAACTCTATAATGATCTTTGACGATATTTCCTGTGAAAAACATTATTTATTTCACTATGGGTAGACATAAAAATATAGATACATTTTATTTAGGGCAGACATACAGCGCTATACCCAAACAGCTGGTGAGGGACAACTGTAACTTTGTTATTTTATTCAAACAAGACGAAAGGAACCTAAGACATGTGTACAACGATCATGTCACTACCGACATGTCCTTTGACAAATTTAAAGAGTTGTGCACTCGGGCGTGGCGAGATAACTTTGGATTCCTTGTGATTGACAAGACTCTAGACCCTTATAAGGGAAGGTACAGAGTAGGGATGGACAGTTTTATAACAGAAGTGTAATGGTACGCATCTACACGTACAACGATTTAAGAGGCTTTAACGCTAAACTCCATAATGTCAAGTCAAACTTGTGCTCTTATTATTACAAGGACAAGAAGAAATTCTGTGGAAACTACTGCAGTAAGAAACCCCCTCATGGGTACCAGCTTAACAAAAGATGCTGGAGACATAAAAAACTAAAAAGATCCGCTGTGATACCTCCTGTAGTTTTATTAATTATATCTGCGAGTGAGAGAACCTATGACCGAGATACATGGCTTAGTTTTATGAACAAATGCGAAGAAAAAAACGTTCCTTTGGAACTTGTAATATATCACGAAGATATGTACAACTGTACCGTGCGAGACTCACAAAATATGATATCTAGATTCAGGCCGTTCCCCGAGTTCTTTGGGAAAGTTTTGCCTTTATGGAACTTGCACGGAAGTGTTAATTTTACACAAATCTGTAATGAAATGCTGCAATACGGATGTAAGATCCCATTTGCTTCACGGTGTATACTTCTGACAGAACGCAGTATTCCTATAAGATCACCAATGACAGTCTATAAAAAAGCTTCAAGCTTAAAATGTCACATCGATATTAGTTATAATATCGGATACACGAACGTACCTCCTAGTGTCCCTAGATGCAACAGGAATAAACCGTTTAACGGTGTTAATAACCTATGCCAGGGGTTGTATACTACAGAGTTTCTCAAACTGGCCCTGCCCACACTACCAGTACAGTGCGAGAGATTCGGTATAAGTCTAAACAATGGCGTGTACAGTGTAACAAACAGAGTGCTATTTGACCAGTGGAGAGCGTTCACAGGCGCGAACCCGAGCGAATTCTGGCTTTTAAATTCTTATTTACTGCAACACCTCAACGAGCCTAGGCCTATGGCGTTACTCAGACGATTCATGCAAAACACAATTGAAAGTGATAAATACACCGTAGCAGAAATACCTCAATGGAGAGACGGGTGGAAACGTACTTTTGTATTCAGGAGTTTTACCGGTCGTTATGTGATTCCCCGGTTCGATGCTAGAGAACAGAGGTACTACAGAGGTATGGACTTTAGCGCTGGTGTTTCACTGTTGGATATTATCGAGTTCATACGGAGGCATAAGAGGCGTGCCTTGTTTTTCAGGCAAGTCGAAATGCCTTAAATCTAGATGTGTTGGTTGAAAGTTATCATTTATGACTATGAAGCGGAGCAGTAAACAGCAACTGACAAACCGGCTCATAGAGCTGCGTAATGCTATTAAACGGAAATATAAAATGTTTAAGGAAGGATCCGAGGAAAGTGATATTTTGCTTGAGAAGCAGTATAAACCAATTATTCAAGAACTTAGAAAAACGACAACAAACACAGCCGACATAAAAACTGAACCCGAAACCTTTAAAGAAGAGCCAATGGAATACGATACTACAGATGATGAAGGAGAAATAGCTGAATTTATTCCACAGAGTGTATCTACACCTGAAACCAGCGGGTTAAAGCAAATTGTATCGACCCCTTCGGGACTGGAAACAGCGTCCCAATATATTGAAAGTCAGTTTAGTAACCCCATTACGGTGAGATATATGACACTACTTTTAAAAGATGCTAGCGGTAAGGTCCGAGTTATTGATCATGACTACGGCCCTAGATACGAAGGCAGTACTTTAATGATGGGAGATAAGGTGTTAGACTTTGACAACGATGGAACTATTCTAATAAACAACACAAGATATAGACCTACTGAAGGCTTGTATGAGCTCATATTTAAGAGAACCCCTGACGAAGATATATACGATGAAGACGATCTTAATACCTATACGAGTATTATTATCGCCACCAACGCTCACAAGAAATGATACAAATTCCAAAATCAAATTAGAAGGGACAACAATCTAAAGTACAGAAGAATTATTAAAGACCTATTCCCGGCCAGAGTGGGCAAAGGTCTAGCGTGGAAGAATGCAAGATCCCGTGATATTATACACTGGGACGACGCCAATGAATTGGTGGATAGATTACGACACATAGCCATGTCAACAGAGACTGGAAACAGAGTCCATGGCAATGAAATACTAAGTATCGTGGAGGAACTAAGGGAGGCCGGCTACATAAAAGGAGCTGGCAACAGTAGATTTAAAGCATTATTAAAATGACCATTGACAAGTTCGGACGTAGTAGCCGGAAATCCCGAGGTGAGGCCGTCAAGGGCCCCAAGGGAGAGGGTTTCAATTTAACGCCCCAAGGTGACTATGCTATGCAAAATAAACGGTTATGTAAATTGGCTACACCGGTACAGCCACTCGACGCTGCTACAAAGAATTATGTTGACCATAAATCTATACCTTCTGACTTTCAGAGGTTCAATATGCAAAACAGAAGATTATGGAGTGTAGCTGACCCTGTAGATTCCTTGGACGCAGTTAACTTGGGCACACTAAAAAAACTGAGTATGACTATCTCCAACGATAATTATGACGCTAATAATAAACGAATAACTAATTTAGCTCTACCAACAGACCCCAGCGATGCAGTTACCAAGTCGTACGTGGAAAAAGAGATATTGCCTATAACCACTAACCTCGCTAATCAACAGTTTGACTTAACCGGTCTCAAGACCAGACTGTCAAAATGCGAAGGTCTAATAACTAGTAATAAAGATTTTCACGAGAAACAGTTGAGGAAATTTGGTACCATGGTCTTTAATTATATTAACAGAAAACACACTGGGAGGTCTGCCATTCTACCCACACCGGGTGAAAACGATTACTTAAACTGGGAAGATTTGTTTGCTGACGGGTTAGAAGGTGGTGAAGAGCCTGAAGAAGAAGACGTCAAACCTCTTCCGCCTGATACTTATGATCTCTTTATGACTGAAGAGGGACTGAGTGGTTGAAACAAATTAAAGAGAATTTTCGTCTTGAGCCAACGGGGATATTTGATGATACTTTTCCTTTCCCCTGGTCTCCTCAGCTAACTCCGAGCCAGTTTAGGTATAAAAGGGGCAAGTTTACTTTAAAACTGACATTAATGTGTTGGAGTGCAACGACATTACAACGGATGATACTAGCGCTTGCAATAAATGGCTAACACAAGAAGGAAAACTCTCAGACGCAAGCTAGCGCTTGTACGAGGTGGAGGTATTGTTTCATCGGTGCTGAACAAAGCTATAGATTTACTACCTGTTGAACTGCATATTCCTGGTTATCAGTACTGCGGACCTGGCACGAAGTTAAAAGAGAGATTGGCTAGAGGTGACAAAGGAATAAACGGGCTAGACGCGGCCTGTAAGGTCCACGACATAGCATACTCCCGGTATTCCGACAGCGAGCGGCGAAGGCAAGCTGACAAAGAGTTGGCGGAACGCGCTTGGCAGAGATTCAAGTCTAGTAACGCCAGTGTTGGTGAGAAAGCCGCTGCTTGGGCAGTCACAACAGCCATGAAAGCAAAAACAAAATTGGGAGGAGGCCGTAAGAAGAAACGCCCTGCTAAACGCCCGAAGGGTAGAGGGTTGTATCTTAGGCCCTATAGAAAGGAAGGCGCAGGCTGTAAAAGAAAGAAAAGGGGAGGCCGCAAGAAAAAAACATCTCAATACCAATAAAGCCACTTACAAATTACGATTTGATCAAATACGCGAGGTTATTGAAAATTCCTAATTTCAGAGGGGTTTATATGAGGAACAGTCTACCGAAAACCCCGAGAAAATGTGAATCTGCTATAGTTAACTTGGACAGTACAACCGGTCCAGGCACGCACTGGGTATGTTACAGGAAGATTGATAAAAAGGCCTATTATTATGACAGTTTTGGAAACCTAAGACCACCACCGGAAATTTCTAAGTACAGTACTTGGGTGAATGTGAGATGTACTATAACTACGAGAGACAACAGAATTTTGACTCAGTTGTTTGTGGACATTTGTGTTTAAAGTTTCTCTGTAGTAATGTTCTGTCTAACAGGGGTAACTAGTGTTCTATCCCACGAGCTAGCGTTTCCTATTGATGTTAGCGAGGGTACATGGGAACTTGGTTTAATTGAACTGACCACTTATAACTCTATACCGAACATTGAAAAAAACATAAATGATACGTTTTACTACGGTGATGATAAAAGTATTACGATCCCTGAAGGGTCTTACGAAATTGAGGACATTGAAAAGTATATACAGTCGCAACTGCCAAAAGAAGTACAATTTACTTTGAAACCTAATAATAACACTTTAAAAGCTACGATATGTTGTTCTGAGAAAATTGACTTTACTAAAGAACATTCATTGGGAACACTCTTGGGCTACAAAAAACAAATATACGGGGCTAAAGATGAACATGTATCGGAACTGCCTGTAGATATAATAAAAGTTAACTCCATAAGGGTGGAATGTAATGTCACACGCGGGTCATACTTGAATGGGGTTGAGGGCCATGTCATACACGAGTTCTACCCGGCTGAACCACCGGGCTATAAAATAATGGAATTACCGAGGAATGTCATTTATTTACCTGTGATCAGCCAGAGGATCAACAACTTGACAGTGTCTCTAAAAGACCAGGACGGTAATCTTGTTAACTTTCGCGGAGAAAGAATTTCTGTTAGACTAAATCTTAGACGCAGTAATGGGGCTACTATTTAGGCATATACCAGGAGGGCAACAAATCAGTAGTGTTCAGAAAGCCAAGGAGTTAACTTGTAAAAGCATAACGTTTCTTCGCTCTCTCGGTTTTAAAGTAATAAAGAATGGCGCTATTAGCGATAGACAACCAGGCAGAGTATGCTGACTTGATAACAGGGATGGAGTTGCACTCACATCAGCCGTATGCAAGTACAACTTACAATAATAACGATGAAATAAGAATACCGATATTACAGCAGGACATAATAACCGCGCCTTTTGAAAGTTTTATTGTGATACACGGCAAGACCAACGCTACAAAGGCCGACGGGACTCCTCAGGATGTTTCCTTTATTAATAATGCTATATCTTTCTTGTTTGAAGAAATCCGCTACGAGATTTGTGGCAAGGAAATTGACAGGACAAAAAATGTCGGTATAACTACTACTTTAAAACATATTCTATCTATTCGCGAGGAGGAGAAAAATACTTTAAAGAATGCCTGTTGGAACGGTCCTGGTAGTACTGAAAAAGTGACAGATTTTGTATATTCAATCCCTCTAAAACTCTTGCTAGGTTTCGCTGAAGACTACAGACGAGTGCTGGTAAATGTTAAACAGGAACTGATACTCTTACGTTCGGCTACAGATACAAACGCTGTAAAATTGATGGAGGCCGGGACTTTAACATTAACAATTGAAAAAATCTACTGGCGAATACCTCACGTTACAGTGAACGACGCTCAGAAGTTAAAATTGTACAAGTTTATTGAGAAAGACCCTGCAATACATGTTCCCTTCCGTCAGTGGGAAATGATTGAATACCCGAACCTGCCGAGTACAGACACGTTATCTTGGACACTTAAAACATCTAACCAAACAGAAAAAACTCAGTATATTGTTCTAGCCTTTAAGACAGGCAGAAAGAATGACTTAACAAAGGACATGTCACGGTTCGACGCCAGTGATTTGCTTGATGTTAAACTGTATTTAAACTCAAATTTATACCCGTACGACAACCTTCGCGGGAACACTTGCCTGTTTTATGATATGTATGCGAACTTTCAAAACTCTTATTACGGTAGAATCGGCTCACCGATATTAAACTTTGATGATTTTAAAACAAAGTGTCCTCTGTATGTAATTGACTGTTCAAAGCAGGACGATACTATTAAGACCGGTCCCGTAGATGTAAGGCTTGAGATTCAAACTAAAATAGCAATCCCGGCTAATACTTGGGCGTACTGTCTCATAATTCACGACTGTCACTACACATACACACCGATCACGGGAGATGTCAGGAAAATCTCGGGTTAGTTTCTCCAGCCCGGTAGTTACAGAAATATACAGTTTGCCCGCTGAAGATAGAAAATCAGATTGGGAACAGCTAGCAAGGGATAGGGCCAGGTTTTTGAGAAGAATTAAATGTACAGATGACAAAATATCCAATGTAATTTCTAAACAGTGGACCCTCAGGGTCCAACACTTGGAATGTATGTACAAGGGGGGTGAATCACCCCCCTTGGGGCGGGGTGGGGAAGGGGTAAAAGATACATATAATATTCAGAGGGTTAGTCTCTTGCTAGCACTCAGCGAGTAAACATGGGCGAGTGGGTTATTATTCAGTTTTATAACGCCGAGAATGTTTTAATAGTACAGCAAAAATGGATTGTTACAAGATATACTGCGAGAAGGAAATATCTGATATTCCTGAGGGTACCACCACCGTAGTTGTTAAACTCAGAGACGATGGAGACTTTAGCAGTGATGATGATGAGGAGGGTATAGATGTTGTGGGTTAAGAGATTTTGTTAGTCTGAGGTGAACAGTCAGTGAGTAAACATGGGTTACTACGGTTGGATTAAAATTGAATATTACTACAAGAAGGTTTTGATGAAAACAGATTACGTAGACAGTTACAAGTTTGCTAGTGTTGAAAAGGAGTTTAAATTAATGCGTGGGATCGATAGCATTATAGTTAAATGGCGTACAGATTTTGACAACAGTGAATCCTCAGAATCCTCTTCAGATTCTGAGGAGAAGGAGGGGGGAGGGGAGGGGGTAGATGAGGTTGGGTGTGGACGTTTATTAACGGGGCGTACCGATTAGTAGCAGAGATGACATCGGCCGAGACGGAGGTGAGTACGGGAGCTATACCCATCCCTAAGGGGAAAGAGCCTATAAATTTAATGACCGGAGTATTTCTAAAGTCAGTCCACTTCTTGGACCCTGAACTCACCAAGTGCGTAGTATCGGGTATTTTTAAAAACAGGGACGACAGCCTCGGAGTATTAATTAAGGGGAGGAAAGGTGTTGTGTTTTGGTCTTACGATTCTTACTGTCAGCTGGTTGACAGGTTCAATGAAATTACTTTAGCTTTTGAAGGCAAGTATCAATGCTTTGTAAAGACCGATACGGGAGCTGATATTAAAGTTAACAGTATTTTTGGTCAGCAGTACGCTTGTGTCTCTGACGGAGAACACTCCTTGGCTCTCAATCGACACGAGTGGAATCAGCTTGTAATTAACATTCCTTTGATCGGTCGCTCTCTATTAGAATTGTTTTATTTGGAGGATATTATTACAGTTTTTATTGATCAGGTTTTATCGGGCGCTGAAGCTTGTACAGAACAATTACCACCTCAAGTAGCTGACCGTCTTTTTAGCGAAGTCTCATTATGGAAGCTGTAGTCGAGTTTCACGGGTTCGAAGACAATAATAATAAATTTATTGTAAAGGAGTTTGCTATAGTCGGAAAGTCTTACAGAACTCAGCTGGTATTCCGACCTCCTTACTGTTTTAATTTTTTGAATAGCAAGATGAAAAGAACAGCCCGCTGGCTCACTCGTCACTTTCACCATATAAAGTGGCATGAAGGTGTGATACATTACAGCGAAGAGCTTTTACGCTCACTGTGTAAACCCTTCGAGGCCATACACACAAAAGGCCTGGAGAAGGCTCAATTCCTTCGGACGTTTCATTCTAATGTTAAAGAAATAAATGAAGGTTTGCATATAGATGATGATGATTTTACAGTAGCCTGCATTATACATAAAAATAAAAACGAAACTTGCGCCTTGAGGTCCGCACAGTACTACGCTCGAAAAATATTTTCGAGTGGGGCCTAATAAAAATAAGGCCCGGCAGTCGCTCACCCAGCAGGCAAGGCTAAACCCTTTGTAAGTCCAGGGGTGTGGGGAGGTTGGCCTAAAAAACCGTGAAACCGTTTGTTGTAATCCTCCGACTGTCAGGGAAATGCGAATTAAAAGGCGCAACAACAAAAAATAAAAATAAAAACCAAATAAAAAAATATAAAAGTAAAATTCTCTGTCTATTTTCTAGGCTAAACTGAACGGACACAGTCTTAGTAAATAGCCTAGAAACAGAGAACAAAAAATATTTATCGGAGGCAGCATTTTTGTAATGGAGTGGCTGCCACGAATCACTGCGTTGGTTGGGGCAGTGGTTAAAAACAGTGAGAATAGGCCTACTGGGGATACTCACTTTAATAAAAAACGCGCCGAGACCCTACCCCCTGGGTGGTGTGGAAATATGGGTCATAAACGTGTACTCATAGAAATGTATTGCTAAAAAAGGACACGAAAAAACCTCACTAGAAATAACATACCTTATCGAAAGCCCTCCGTCCAGCTGTAAGTCAGTGTAACACCGCATACGCCGCAAGTGTACCGCAGCGTCCAAGTGTAATTTATACTGCCGCGGAGATAAGGTACCAAACAATAATGGTAGCTCACTTGCAGGTGTGGAGAGAGCTCCACATGGTGTCCCGGCACACAATATTCCCCGTACAAGGGACACAAGAATGTACTCAACACTTCGAATTCCGTACACACCGGCTCCATGACTGTAACTGAAGTGGCGTGTGTGACTCGCGCCCTAATCGCTATCACTTCCTGTGATAGCGCGGATGACTAGTGTAGCAAGCAATGCTAGACCCGTTTTTGAAAACAAGTTTCCACCACTGTCTAACGCTTGCTACCCTGTTCAAAAATAAGAACAATAATTAATACAATTACTTACTGAACAGCGTCGTGCTCACAGGACTCGATAGGTGGATGGTTTCCCCACTCCTCCGGGGACAGCTCCTCACACTTACAACATATGTCGTAGCCTACCCCTTCTGGGGTAAGCCACAACATATTACATGAAGTAAGTTTGCCGCAGGCCTCGCAGTGGCTGTAGTGCAGATGCTCCATGGTGAGACGCGAATGAGTGAATGCATGTGTCGCAGCAGTTTCACGCCTGCGCGGTACTGATAAGAGTTTCCTCTGATTAGAACTTCAAGCGTTTCAAATGGATAATAAAATAGAAAACTAAAACGTGAGTAAAAATCATAGTAGCTTACGATGATTGAGAGGCTAAATCATAGCCGCTAATAACCGGGTCCAGAAGCTCGTTAAAACAAAGTACCGCTCAAGATGATTGAGTGGCCGAAAATTACCATCGATTACGAGCCGGCCCAGACGCTCGTTAAATCCAAGTATCGCTCAAGGTGATTGAGCTCACGAAAATTACAGTCTATTTGTCTAATGGTTACACTGTGTGTTGTAAAATATTGTACTTACTATATTACGCAGGAACATCTGTTAACGGCTCTGCTAATTTCAAAGTCGCATACATCGCAGAGCCGCATCCTCTCCTGCGGTATAAAATCCGTGTAGCCGCAGGTCTCTCTTGCCTCCTTCGACCTGGATGGAGGTAGGTTGCCTCCACTCAGGATGAGGGCTTCCTAAAACATTTGTTATAAAAACATAAATTAAAATGCAACAACCCTTTTTAACAGTGTACTTAATTTAAGTGTACTTAATTTAAGTGTACTTACAAGAGTGCAGAAGACACACAAGACCAAGTCGCCTTCAAACTCGAACCAAAAACTCTCGAGGGTTTTACAACACCTTTTATGCTCATTAACGAGTTGAAGGCGCGTAGGTTGCGGTAATGGTAGGTTTAAAATTTGGTCCAAGCGCGGGTTATTAGCGCAGACGGCCTCCAGACAAATCTGTACGAGAGACGAGGCCATCGCGTACTGCCTGATGATTCAACTCAAGGAGATAGGGAAAGCTACTGTGATAAGGTCCCTGGTGACTAAGGTTGAGGGTGGGGATAGAGTATAAATATGAGCGTTTGCTGTCTCTCGATTACAGTATTCCATGCATTCTGTAGTAATGTTCCGTCTACTGATTATTGTGACTGTTCTTCGCTTGTCCTCTGGGGACAGTGACGGCGAGAACCCACCACTTCAACCCGGGGTATGTAATTAATTCAGTGTTGTTAATTTAGTTGATGTTGTTATTTAAATAGTTTCTTAAATGTAACGTTTTGTTAATTTATTTACAGGGTCCCAGACCTTCGAGCCCTGACATTTTTGCCGATGAAGACTTTGATGTAAGTGTATAGAGTAATTAATTCCAACATTGTTTAATATTATTACGTTTTCTTATAGTAATGTAATTTTTATATTTTCAGAGTGATTCGACTGACTTAGATCAGCCTCTTAACGGATATCGGCGTCGGACCCGAGCGACAAATATGCGAATAACTGAGATAATGGCTAGTGTAAGTATTTTTAATAATTGTGAAAATTTAATAATTTTTAATAATGTAAATAATTAATTTAGTCGACTTACTACCGTCCTTATAATAATATTTTTGTTTTAGTGGGGAACTGATTGTCTATTTGACGAGTATAGCCGGAGCGACACAGGTGATGTGTTCTTCATAAATCGGCACAGGGACATCCTCTCATACTCCATGCCCGATGGAGATACTGACATGACCCTGGCGCCTCTTGAAGGGTTTCACCCGATACATTGGGTAAGTAAAATAACAAAAGTGTAAAATTGATCACTAGCTTATATATTCTGCTGAAATATATTTATATTCTTTTTGTTTTTTTTAAGGACGATGCTTACGATCGCTTATCGGATTGGAGACTATTTTCAAGCCCTACCGTGGAGACTGGAGCATATATCTATGAGGAGACCTGTGTAGTCGACGGTATTTTATGGATACGTTCTTCTTGGATGGTTAGTAGTTTTTAGGATTATATATAACATTAGATTAAGAATTGAGGTAATGGCGTGGCTTGTACTTATCGGTTTTAATTTTCAGAGGGGTATTGAACGCGTTCCGTGGGGCTATGAAATGGACCTACGGTCACTACCCACTTGCTGTAGAACGCGCAATGGAACCCGGTATGTGAGAGAGCATTCCGAATCCCTCCGCGATGCTGTGCAGCTCAGACAGCTCCAAGCTCTTGTGGTAAGATATCGATCGAATAAACGTTTTAAAAGCCGGTAATACTTTGAAGAATCTAATAATTGTTTGTTTTTCAGCCAGCGTATGTCATGGAGGATGACATACATTTCATGAATGAAGAGGAGGACATCCTCATTTATGAAGAGAATCCTGCCCCATCAGCTCCTAGAGGATTTCGCCGAGTTAGCTTTGTAAGTAACGTAGTATAATATAATAATAACTAACGTACATTACTAGACTGTTTTATTCTTACTTACTGATTTAAACGTTTACAGGCGAGTGTTGAAACCCGTTTGAGGGAGATGGAGGCGCTTGCGTGGCCTTCCAGGCAGTCCCATGTGTACGTCCTCACTGAATCTACCTACTGGGCCAGGGATCGCTGGACTTTAATTCAGTTGAGGGTACGTAGGTCAATTTGCTAACGAACTTTCACTTTCTCACCAGGGTACAGATACTTACTCACAAATCTTTTGCAGAGGGAAGACCAGCCGCTAGAAAGGTGTACCCTCGGGGCTCGTCGGGTTTGTGCTGGCGTATATTACGTCCACCGACAAGCCACGGGACTTCGTACGCGTCTAGGGGTAATTATATTATTATTCTGTTTTTTTAAATTTATATAAATCATGTTTCAAAATTAAATAGTAATTTTTTGTTTTCAGACAGTAACAGTCGGTTTTCTTTATTTTAGCTTGAAGACGATTTACTAGGGCTGAGAATGTCACGTCATCCAATTACGAGTGCAAACACCTCCGCGGGGCCTTCCAGGAGAGTTGAACCTGTGGTAAGTTGAATACAACCCTTAGGGCTATTGTTTTTTAATGAGTATATGCAATTAACCAGTGTATTGTGTTCCAGCGTGTGTATGATGACCCGTCGCAGGCACAGGGGGCCGAGAACCTGCCTCCACCTAGCCCACCACCGCTGCCACCACAGCCCGAGAACCCGCCTGCACCACAGCCCGAGAACTCGCCTCCACCTCAGCCCGAGAACCTGCCTGCACCACAGCCTGAGAACCCGCCTCCACCTCAGCCCGAGAATCCGCCGCCACATCAGCCCGAGAATCCGCCGCCACCACCACCACAGCACCCCTGTCCCCACTGCCGTCGTGAGGAAAGGCTGCATGAGCTGAGGCATGACGCTTTTGGGATGGTGAGCATATAATAATAATAACTTAATGTTATTCATAAATTAAACTGTGTTTATGATTTAAGGGTTTATATAGGTATATTTTATGATTTTAAGACTTGTTTATGATTTCAGATCGAGGCACGACAGGAGGGTGTTGACCGTGCGTCTTGGCGGGCTGTATGCCACCTTACCACCGCTAGGTCAGAGCTCCGGGAGGTTCTCCACCTGTCCGAGACCGTCCTGGTGAACGCAACCCGTCAGGAGATGTTGGAAGTTGCCCCAGTCGTCTGGACCGAGATCCAGACTACGCTGGAGCGCATCCTTACTCAGACGGGGAGCCATATGGACCAGGAAATCTTCCGGGGACGTCCACCGCCTGCTACAGAACCTCGTAGGGCCCTGATGTGCAGGGTCTGCCTAGATACGCTCCCTACGGTGGTGCTGTCACCGTGTCAACACACCCTCTGTCCCGCATGTGCAGTTCGCCTCCACGTGTGCCCGTTCTGCCGCTCAACAGTCGTCGGCCGCAAGCGGATTTTCTTTGACGGCTAGTTTTTTATATTAATAACTTTTTGTATATATTCTTTTTATATTAATAACTTTTTTCATATTACTCTTTGCTTTTTTTATATTATTAATTTTTATATATATATAATCATGTATTACTATCATTATGTTAAACTTTTTTATATATTCTTTTTATATCATGTATAATCATATTATTTTTTTATATTAAACTTATTGTATAACAAACTGACTTTTTACTTACCTTATTTAGATCCGCTAGGTTGGTAGCGTATCCCTATAGAATATATAATAGCCATAGGTTGGCAACACTGGAGGGAGAAAAGTGAGGTTAGGGAATTTGGCGGGAAAATTTGGCGGGAAACATGGGCGCCGCCATCTTGGGGGCGGAGCCTAATGACGTCACAAGTCACGTGACCAAAATGCTGGCTTCTGATTGGCTTGCTATATCATTGCGACCCCTACTGCTATTACTACCTACTACTAAAATATTATAATGAGGTTAGTTTGAATTAATTATCTAAAGTATGATTTCACTTTATGTGCGAAATGTTGAATTGTCAATAAATGTAATAAAACTACTATTTGTTGGTACTTATATTAACCCCGCAATATAATTTACTCTGTTACTCATTAATTAAAAATTATTCTTAATATTTAATTTGTTGATACATATATGTATTTTAAATTACTTTACGTTTGATTAAAACATTACCAAGTTAGGTTTTAAATATATTAAATGCAAAATATTAAACACAAAATATGACAAAGTGTTATCCGCATGGATACTGCACATGATTCCAGTAAAGAGATCCTTAAACGCTTTAAAAAACCTTTTTGACCTAAATTTAAGCACATTTTATACATCTTAATATATTGTTCTATTTTTGACTGGGCCTGAAGTTTGACACGAAAAGTTACTAAGCGTAGACTTTTTTTGTTATTGGGATAGAAACAAACTTCCAGCATAAACGTTGGAGATAATCTAACGTTAAACGTTAGATTATCTAACGTTGAATAACGTTGATTATCTAACGTTAGATTAATCTAACGTTGAACGTTAATCTAAAATTGTTATCCCAAACATTTTTGTATAGAATGTTTTATTTGTAATGTTAAGATGGTATTAACGTTTTAGGTACTGAAGCCAATTTGCGCCATGATACGCAGTTCAGCAAACTGACGCGACGCTATTTTATATAGCTCAAACTTAATTGTATAAAAAAGCTAAAATATGACTTTTAGGCTTATTTTATAGGCAGAAAATAATACAGTGTACTTTTAAACAAATTCCAAAAAAATTCCAAAGGTTATTACCAAAAACTTAGTGGTTAAAATATGATATCTTTTTATATTACCAGATATATTTCTCATAAAATATATTTTTTTAAGTTTCACATTTGCATATAATCGTTAATTTTTCTGAAAAATAACTCGTTCTCGTTTTTTATCATGAGGTACACTATTTTCAATGAATCTAAATCAGTAATTTTGTACATTAATGTTGTCAACCAAGCAATAACGCATTGTAGGCCTATGGTGGCGGTGGCCACGGTGGCAATATCGGAAGCGCACGTTTAACCTTTAAATGTGAGATAACCAAACACTGTATAAAAAATGTTTTATATACAGCTTTTATTCAACTCATTATTCTTGCTTGAAGTATGTTTCTGCTAAAAAAAGTTTGTAACGTTTTCAAATTATTTGGCTTATTATATTTTGTATTATTATAAATCTGTTAACTGACTGTTGTGTAAGTCGTTTACGCCGTTGGAATCCTCAGTTATTCAAGAAAAGAAATATATAAGTCTCATTACAATCGGATGATCTGTGTGATGGAGGAGCGTGTTAATAAAAGCGCGCATTAAAATATTTCCCGGCAGATATCCCTCAATTGATGAAGTTGACATGATAGTGGAGGGGAAAGTACCGTTTTTATTCCATAAATCCACTGCGTCAGCATTCCAAGTATTTCAATGGTATTAATTGAAACCGTTTAAAAAGCTAAACGTGAAATACATTATACAAAACAGTTTAATTCATTGGGAACTGCTGGTTCGAGAGGATAACACAGGTGTATTCACTTGCTTCGGTACAGCCTAGTGTATATAGCGTGTGACTTTGGTACGCTAGGTCCTGGGTTCGATCCCTGCCAGTCACCAAAGAGTTTTAGTTTACAAAAAGTACAGTATGGAACCTACTTTAAGCTGGATTCACCTATCTAAAACTCTAAAATGGATAAGTTAATGATGCGGGGATAAATATATCTCTAATAGATAATAAATATCTCCCTCCATTACAAGTCAGACATAAATAAAGAAATGTGCTTCTATAATTAATTTATTCAAAAATTCAGTATAAACCTATTACACAGCCACAAGGCTTGCACACTGTGGCTAATACCTTGCCGAAATAAATAAAAAGGTTGCTTTATCAGGAGTAAACTTGCCGACAATTATACAATCTACATTACTAAATAAACATACGCAAAGTTCGTGAAATATTAGGATATTTAAAATTAGAACATCATTGGAAATAAGACTTCCCATGAAGGATTTATTCAAACTCAAGTGTTGACGATGCAGAGCTCAGGTCTCTAATTAAAGGAGAAGGGTGTTTGGGAGAGGTAAACAGATGATGTTGTTGTCAGGGATGATTGTATGCAAGCTGCGTTTTAGGATGCACAGGATCATCCCTTTTTCTATTTTTTTCGTAAAAAAACACGAATAAAAGTTTCTTAGTATAAATTATAAATTTACGTAATTAGATTTATAATTTGTTCAACCAACAAAGATCAACTGACGTTCTTGAAGCTAAATTACTTTGTTGTTTGCTTGGTTTTATAAAGTTGTCTTTCAAGCCAGCACCGAAGACTAAAAAGGAACGTATGTGCTAATTTTAACTCTGCAGGCCTTGTGGTTATGCGGATTTTGTGAATAGTCAGTGAGTGTAGTTTGGATTATATTATATAGATATAAGCAATAGACAGAGTAAATAGTGCTCAAAAGAATCGTAAAAAATGTAGTTTTTTTGTGAGACAACTAAGTAACGATACCTCAAGTATGAAGTGTTAGGAAGTTTACAAAAAGTATGAGGAAACAATTGAGTAAATACAAAATAAATACCCCCGTAGCAGCAAACCTGCGTACTCAGCGAATTTCCAATGCATATATATGTATCTTAATAACACATAAATCCACAAACCAAGTTTCATCAATATACATTCATAAATAAACCATTTATGACATTTTTATTATTCTCCATAAGAATAACATGGTGGCTGAGTATGCAGGCTTGCTGGAGCAAGGAACACAAAAAATGGGGTTTTATACAAACATCAATATAACTCAAGTAGGTAAAGCTACATACCAAGTTTTATTAATTTATGTTCATAATTAAGGGAGATAATAGGTTACTTATTCTCCATAAGAATAACATAGGGCTGAGTACGCAGGTTTGCTGCTACGGGAACTATCGGTCAAAAAATGTTTTTTAGTGCAAATATTAATAGATCACAACGATATGAAGCAATATACCAAGTTTCATCAGGAAAAGTGGATAAATAAGTGAGATATACAATTTTTCTTATTCTCCATAAGAATAACAATGGACAACGTACTGTATTTAGCACTTTCAATATCTCTGTAACCATTTGACGTAGAGAAATGATCAAAATACCAAATTGTGTGTTTTTTTAAGCTGAATCCAATGGTAAAAACAAATATTTGACTTTTTCAAAAATTATATGTAAAAAATTCAAAAAACCCATTTTTGGGGTACAAAACCCCCCCAAAATACCCCTTTGCATGAAGCGATATGGCTGGTTTTCGAACTTAAAGTCATAAATGCTGCTTTACACGTTTATACCAAATTTCATCAAAATCGGATCATTTTTACGAGAGTTATCGTGCTCACGGACACATATATATATTCGAACGAATGGTGTTTTTGGGGACTGGGGACCTCAAAACGAAAAGTTATCATGGTCCCGGGCCTAGGTCTTACCATGCCGACTACGGTAATAGCTTCTTCCCTATAGGGGAAATTCGCTAATTCCCTATAGGGGAAATTGGCTAATTCCCTATAGGGGAAATTCGCTAAAAGGTCTTCAAGCATAAATATGCATGGCTCTGCTTGGTGGCGGCGCAGCGCTAAACAATATCATGCGGATCACCCAATCTGAGGTAGGGCGCACCCTTTAACAGTTGCATTATGGTAAGGTTAGTTTTGAAATGTATGTTCATTTTATTTCAAAGTGGGGCAGACCGAATCCCAAGGCACGTCAGCCGCTTGGGCTTGTTGCGCTCCCCGTTAAATGTCGGTTTCAGAACCCATCAAGTTGCAGGAGCCTGATGAAATGCTGTAATCTGCATACAAACTCCTCCCGAGGCAGATGACTACCCCTCACCATGGTTCCGAGAGTGGCAGCCCTTAGCTCATCCAGAGTGTTGCAGTCAAAAGCAAACGGTCAGCAGTCTCTTTAGACTGCCCGCACTTCCTGCACGCTGGGTCTCCATTGAAGATACCCATGTGTGACAAGTGTTGCCTCAGGTGTCCATGTCTAGTGACTAACCCTGTCATTGTTTGATGTCCCGCCTACTCAGACGCAGGATGTCAGAAGCCACCCGCTGCGATGGTGAGTGAAGGGTGAGCTTGCTTACCCTCAGTGCGGGGAGCTCCACCCATCTCTTTCAGTGCCTCTCCCGAGCCAATGATATGATGGGCTGACCTGCACACTCACGAGAGATCCCACAGAAGGGTTCAGAGCCTATGAGTGCAGACGACGTTGCCAAGTTTGCCAGCTCATCCGCAGCATCGTTCCCCCTGATTCCAGTGTGACCTGGCACCCAGCAAAGCATGACCTTGCTGCGCTTGCCAAGGCACGACAAAGTTGAGAGACAGTCCCAGACAATGCTGGATCTGAATTCCCAGGAGTCCAGCGCCTTGAGCGCAGCCTGGCTATCTGAGAAAATGCAGATGCTCTCCTCCCTGAGACCACGTCCCAAGTTCTCCTGAGCACACTCCATGATCGCAGTGACCTCAGCCTGAAACACCGAGGGATACACGTCCATTGGAAGACAAAAGCCAACCCCAGCCTGCACCCCCAGTATTCCAGCCCCTTATCTTTGAACCATCCCTGTACCACCTTATCTTTGAACCTATCCTGGTCGCAGGGTGGAAGAGGACTCTTTCCTTCATCCCACTCCTCCCTTGAGGGGATGCAAACTTCAAAAGACTTACCGAAAGAGTACCTGACTGGCATGTGATCAGAGGGCATGTCGAGCACTGTGAACCACAAGGGTGATTCTGGTGTGGCCAACTGGTGTTCCAGAAGACATCCAGAGATTCTCACAATGGAGACGATGAGCGCACTTCCTAGCCACCTCCTTGATGAGGTCGAGGAGACAGTCCAGAGAGGCCCCAGGACAGCTGCTCAGGGCACCCGTGATGATGAGGCATGCAAGGCTCCTCATTGCAAGCCCTGATTCAGGTCATGGAAGGTCTTACCACCGAGATGTACAGCCAATGCATAGCCTAGGCTGCAGCCCCCAGTTTGCCCCGACCATTCGCCTACATGCTAAAAGAGACCACTTACCCCAGACAATGACCTTCTGTAGATGTGGTTCCCACTGAAGTCTCTGGTCCAGAATGATACCCAGATACTTCACCTGGTTCTGCAGTTCCACACATGCTCCCTGCAGTCTTAAAGGTCCGATCCCAGTCAGATTCCTTTTCCTAGTGAAAGGAACTGCAACAAACTTTGAGGGGTTGATTGAGAGTCCAACCTCTGTGCACCACCGATCCACCAACCTCAAGGCTCTGTTCATGAGGTCAGTGATCGTGTCATTATGCTTACCAACCAGAAGAAGCACCACCTCATCAACATAGCCCTGAGTGAATATTCCTCTCTCATTGAGTCTTCTGATGAGATCATCCACCACCAGATTCCACAACACGGGAGACAGAACCCCCCCCCCCCCCGAGGACATCCGAGGATGGTAGTTTTTACCTCAATCACCTCATCGTGAACTGAAAGTATGACCTTCCTGCTTCTCAGAAGAGCTTCAGTCCACCTGCAAATCACCTCGTGGAACCCATGGGCTTTGGCAGCATTGACCACTGCATCAGTGTCTGTGTTGTCAAAGGCCCCCGAATGTCGAGGAAGGCGCCCAAGGCCACCTTGCAGCTTAGCGCCTTTTCAATTCTGCTCACCAGGTGTTGCAGAGCAGAGTCACATGACCTACCTGGGATGTATGCCTGCTGGTTCCTTTGGAGGGGATTGTCCCTATGAGCAGTGTCCCCCACACACCTCAGCAAGGGTTTCTCCAGCGTCTTCAGCAGAAAATAGGACAACGAGATGGGTCGGAAGAATTTAGGATGTGTACCTAGCCTTTCCGGGTTTCGGAATGAGGACAATCTGAGACGATGTCCACGCTGACGGAATGTGTTCCATGGCCAAACTGGCTCTGAACAACCCACACAGCAACAGAAGAATGATTTCAATACCTTGTTGAAGGCAGATGGGTCTGACCTGATCACGCCCAGGTGACTTAAAACTTAAAAGGACTGAGGGAGTAATCATCCTTATCATTCCATCTCCCTCTTATAAGTTCCCCAAAAATATGGCTTATTCAACAGCCCAACTTTAGCAACACGTGTTTAAGTTTGAATAGTCCTCTTGTGAATACTATACAGTGCTAAATTAGTGGCCAGCTAGTAAACAAGGGGTTGAGGGGGAGTTACCCCCTCCACTGTAAACAAGGGGTTGAGGGGAAAGTTACCCCCTCTACTGTACAAACAAAGGGTTGAGGGGAAAGTTACCCCCTCCACTGTAAACAAGGGGTTGAGGGGAAAGTTACCCCCTCCACTGTAAACAAGGAGTTGAGGGGAAAGTTACCCCCTCCACTGTAAACAAGGGGTTGAGGGGGAGTTAACCCCTCCACTATAAACAAGGGGTTGAGGGGAAAGTTACCCCCTCCACTGTAAACAAGGGGTTGAGGGGAAAGTTACCCCCTCCACTGTACAAAGGGTTGAGGGGAAAGTTATCCCCTCCACTGTACAAACAAAGGGTTGAGGGGAAGTTACCCCCTCCACTGTAAACAAGGGGTTGAGGGGGAGTTAACCCCTCCACTGTAAACAAGGGGTTGAGGGGAAAGTTACCCCCTCCACTGTAAACAAGGGGTTGAGGGGAAAGTTACCCCCTCCACTGTAAACAAGGGGTTGAGGGGGAGTTAACCCCTCCACTGTAAACAAGGGGTTGAGGGGAAAGTTACCCCCTCCACTGTAAACAAGGGGTTGAGGGGAAAGTTACCCCCTCCACTGTACAAAGGGTTGAGGGGAAAGTTATCCCCTCCACTGTACAAACAAAGGGTTGAGGGGAAAGTTACCCCCTCCACTGTAAACAAGGGGTTGAGGGGAAAGTTACCCCCTCCACTGTAAACAAGGGGTTGAGGGGGAAGTTACCCCCTCCATTGTAAACAAGGGGTTGAGGGGAAAGTTACCCCCTCCACTGTAAACAAGGGGTTGAGGGAAAGTTACCCCCTCCACTGTAAACAAGGGGTTGAGGGAAAGTTACCCCCTCCACTGTAAACAAGGGGTTGAGGGAAAGTTACCCCCTCCACTGTACAAACACTGTTTACTGACACATCCGACCAAGAAACTATCAATGATATGTAGTGGTGTTTAGCTATTAACCGTTATAAAATCTTGCAATGAAATAAATCAAATCATTTGTCTAAAGGCGTAAGTAGGGAAAAACGGTGTTGGGCGTAACTTTCCCCCTCACCCCATTTAATAACAGGTGACATCATCCATCAAGTAATCTCCGTACAGTACAGTGGTGTAATTTTTTTTGACTGGTGAGTTTGGGAAAAAAATGTAAAACAAATGATACCAAATTTAAAAAGTTATATTTAAAAACAGAAGTATGTACATTGTATAAACAGGCTAAATGGAAGATAATAAATTTCAAAATAATAATTATAATGTCTTTTTAATAACCATAATCAATATAGAAAGACAAAATACACATATAATACAATACTGACCAAGTAAAAATATTTCAAAGAAGTTGTGTACATAATGGGTATGATAGTCACACTAAACTTGGAATATTTATTTTCATGCGGTACATAACAGATCTTTTTCAAAGAGCAGATACAATATTCAATAATTGTGAATGGTATAGCAATATTTGCTTAAAATAGATAGTACCTTGAAAGTAAGAGATCCAAAGTACATAATTACTTCAAAAAGGGAATGTTTACTAAATTTAATGACAGTGTTTATTCAAAATTCATTAATTGACTGATAAGTCAGTTTGTATATTATATTGTATTTATTTTTAATTCCTACTGTAATAAACAGTCTAAGACCTTATAAAACATGGTGCAGAGGTAAGGTTTAGGTTCTCCTGGTAGTTTAAACTTTGAAGAGTAACAAATGATAGCAAACGTTTTGAAGATTTGAATAACGATTCTAATTTAATGCCCCAGTGAAATTTATAAGTTGAAAGTCCATAACGCATATCGAATAGACATAAGGTGGTTTAGATACCGTACCATAAAATTGAAACTATAAAATTGCACCATGACCAGTATAACTTATATCTTTGGTATGATTATTATGATTGTTACAACAAGTTATTTTTGTTGTAATTGACTGTCTGATTAATTTTTATATGCCGCAATGCCTAATTAATGTCTTAAAAGTGAAACGTTCCAAATCTTACTCTTGATCTAAAGTTGACCTACTCTAGTATCACCATGTGTATTGCCGTCTCAAGACAGTTTAAACAGAACAACAATCACAACATATATTTTCAGATTGAACTGTCAGCCACATTACAAATCGATAGATTGCGACGATATTTAGTAATTATTAATACGCTTGAATTATGCTGCATGCTTCATATTCGTGCAGTTTATTCCAAATTTATTGCTTGACAAAATATTAAAGTATTATAGTTTAAATCACTTCTTGTTTTGGAACCAAGAGATCATATTTTCCACATAAAGTAATAATAAAATTATACAGATAACATTTTGTAATGGGCGCCTCACATCTCACAGCTTTGGTGATTTAGGAACAAGTTATAAGTACAATCTTACATCAGACTGGGAGTGTTTTCGAGACAGAGGACGTGAAGAGTTTGGTGAAGAATAGCATGCCGGAGTGTCCGCCGGGGATATAGCTCACGAGGAACCACATGAGCGCGATGACTTGCGCTACAGCGCACACGAGCGTGAGCGGCGTGCTGACCAGCCCCAGCGAGCAGTAGAGCGTGGCGGCGAGCGTGGTCACGTAGCTGAGCGTGAACCAGAACCGCTCCTTGGAGAACAGGTGCCTCAGATGGTTCAGCGGCCCCCAAAGGAACGAGAAACTGGGGAAAGGTGGTTCTGGTAAACTATATAGGCCTGGTAAGAAGTTACGCTAGATAGTATATTTCATCACTAGTACCGGAAGTGGCCTTTTCCGGTCAACAATTGTGTTTTCCATGTGAGATGACGGGCGAGCCCAGAAATTCGATCAAGTACTGGAAAAACACTCAAGGTGTGAGTTATGAACTTTATTTTTCATTACACTGAAAAAAAACAACTAATAACAGTAATGAAACACCATCATGGTTTGCTGAGTAAGTAATATTTCTCAAACCATAATGACAACAATAGTGTTTATATTGTATTTACGTTAATCTACTTAGATTAATAAGAACAGCTGATTTTGAATGCAACACTGCTATTGGTAGATGCAGCAAGCTACTAGCACTACTGGTGCCAGAATAACTAATAGCTTCTTCCCAATAGGGGAAATTCGTTAATAGTGTGGCATAAATCACCAGCTGTTTTTACGGTACTAGAGTATCACTTTCAGTACTCACAGCTGATATCAAAAATAGCTAGTCTCAGCATAGTGTGATAACAATTTCTTAAATAACTTCTTTAGTAGCACGATATGTGCAGTTATAATTACGGCATTTAAATAAAAAACATCTTAAAACACTTCAAAAGGTCGAGGTGATATGTGGTCCGTCGGGCTGCACTTGTTTTGAGGTTTATCGCAGAAGCGCTTTCGGTGACTCACCATTCTCAAATGCTACCTAGGTGGCTAGGTAGCAGTTGACAAAGGCGAGTCGCCGAAAGCGCTTCTGCGATAAACCTCAAAACAAGTGCAGCCCGACGGGCCACATATCACCTCGATCATGTGACATCGGCGCAGGGACTCCATCATCCTCGTTGACTTAAAACGATATTCACACTTGTACTGTATTCATATACAAGAGGATAAATATACGTTAAAGATTGTAAGCAGCAATCAATATTTGTAAGAACTGCAAGAAAGGAATGTAATGAAAGTATGGGAGGAGTAGAATAGGTATTTATTAGAAAAAATTCAAATGTAGGGATTGATTGGTAACGAATGTGTTCATTTTGACTTTAGAAGCACTTCGGCTATAAGAACTTGTTTCCGGAGCCAAGAACTTGTGTGGTAAGAACTTGTTTCTGGTATGTTCTGGGATACCCAGTAAAGGTCATAGGCCCATCTAGTTGCATGATAATAGTAGTCTCTTCAAATTAAAACCTACAAGTTCCAGATAATCTGACATTCTCAATCAAAGTCGTAATACAATGCACAAAAACAAAGGCATTTAATAATAAAATAAGCCATCAACCTTTTACTGTAAAAATCTGAGAAAATTGAATTGACTCTCTGAAAAAATGGAAACTTTGCTTAACTTAAAATTAATGTATAAATAACATTAAAAATTACCTGCACATGAAGAACAAACTGCCCATTGTATACACTAAGGCAAATTTTCTTGCTTTAAGAAGAAGAACAGGAAGATATAGAGCGGAGAGTCCAAAACAAAAGATCCCCATGCAGACACATAAGCAAAAACCGACAATCCTTTGAAACCTGCTCTGTAAATAAAAGAAAGTAATACTGGTTCAGTACCTGAGAAATTCTCTTGTTAATATAAATAAATGCCATAGTAACTCAATAACACTTTATGTTCAAGTTACGCCTTCAATGCAATTTGTCATCAGTGTGCCTGATAATGTCGAACCATGAAATAGTGATGACCACTGCAATCAATAGCCTTGTCAAATGGCTGTGGTAAAGTAAAAAAAATATACATCCATCGCAGCAAACCTGCGTACTGAGCGAATTTCCAAAGCTTATATATGTGTCTCACTACCACATAGAGCGACTTACCAAGTTCACAAAAATACATTTAGAAATAAGTGGTACATAACATTTGACTTATTCTTCACATGAATAACATTAGGGCTGAGTATGCAGGTTTGCATAACAAGGACTGTAAGAAATATGTTTTTGCAATTATAAATAAATATAATCAGGTGAAGCTACATACCAAGATGTATTAATTTAGGTCTACAACTAAGGGAGATATAAAACTTTACTTATTCTCCATATGAATAACATGAGGGCCGAGTATGTAGGTTTGCTGCTTCGAGGAAAATCAACAAAATACCCCCGATGCAGCAAACCTGCATACTCAGCGAATTTCCAATGCATATAATATGTATATGAATACCACATAAAGCCACTTACAAGTTTTATAAAAATATATCCACAAAGAAGCGATAATACAATTTTAATTATTCTCCATAATAATAACATTGGGGATGAGTATGTAGGTTTGCAGAAACAAGGAACACAAACAATTAATTGGTTTTTATCCAAATATCAATAGAATTCAATTAGGTGAAGCCACATACCAAGTTTCATCAATATTCACTCATAAATAAGTGATATATAACATTTCAATTATTCTCCATAAGAATAACATGGGGGCTGAGTAAGCAGGTTTGCTGCAAAAAGGAACACAAAATGTGGGTTTTTTTATGGAAATATGAATAGAACTCAAGTATGTAAAGTCACATACCAAGTTTTTTTCATTTATGTTCATAATTAAGGGAGACATGAGATTTTACTTATTCTCCATAAGAATAACATAGGGGCTGAGTACACAGGTTTGCTGCTAAGGTAATACGCAGTAAAAATTGTTTTTTTTGTGCAAATAACAATATACCACAACCAGATGAAGCCGTATACCAAGTTTCGTTAGTATACGTTCATAAATAAGTCCGATATAAAATTTGTCTTACTCTCTATAAGAATAACATTGGACAACACACTGTATTTAGCACTTTCAATATACCTGTAAGCCTGTAACCAAATGACGTAGGGAAATTATAAATAACCCGTAGCAGCAAACCTGCATACTCAGCGAATTTCCAATGCATATTAATTTATCTTAATACCACATAAAGCCACATACCAAGTTTCATCAATATACATTCATAAATAAACGATTTATGACATTTTAATTATTCTCCATAAGAATAACATGGCAGCTGAGTATGCAGGTTTGCTGAAATAAGGAACACTAAAAATGGGCTTTTATATAAATATCATTATAACTCAACTAGGTAAAGCCACATACCAAGTTCTATTAATTTATGTTCATAATTAAAGGAGATAACACGTTAATTATTCTTCATAAGAATAACATGGGGCTGAGTATGCAGGTTTGCTGCTACGGGAACTATCACGCAAAAAATGGATTTTTGTGCAAATATCAATAGACCACAATAAAATGAAGCAATATACCAAGTTTCGTCAGGATAAGTTGATAAATAAGCGAGATATACAATTTTTCTTATCCTCCATAAGAATCACATTGGACAACGTACTGTGTTTAGCACTTTCAATTTCTTAGTAACCAATTGACGTAGAGCAATGATTAAAACATCAAATTGTGCGTCTTTTTAAGCTGATTCCAATGGGAAAAAATAAAATGTTACTTTTTCAAAAATTGTATGTAAAAAACTCAAAAAACCCATTTTTGGGGTACAAAACCCCCCAAAATACCCCTTCGGATAGGTCTATCCGTCTGGTTTTCGAACTTAAAGTCATAAATGCTGCTTTACACGTTTGTACCAAATTTCATCAAAATCGGACCTTTTTTACGATAGTTATCGCACCCACGGATACACACACACATATATATAGATATATATATATACAGTTTCGAACGAACGGTGTTTTTTGGGTCTGGGGACCTCAAAACGAAAAGTTATCATGGTCCCGGGCCTAGGTCTTACCATGCCGACTACGGTAATAGCTTCTTCCCTATAGGGGAAATTCGCTAAAACACCGAATTGTGTGTTTTTTTCCGCTGAATCTAATGGTGAAAATTAAATTTTGACTTTTTTAAATATGACACGTAAAAACTTCAAAAATCCCATTTTTGGGGTTAAAAACCCCCCAAATATACCCTTTCAGATGGATCGATCTGTCTGATTTTGTAACTTAAAGTCATAAATGTTGTTTTACATGTTTGTACCAAATTTCATCAAAATCGGATAATTTTTACGAGAGTTATCTTGCTCACGGACACACACACACATATATATATATCTAATACATAAAATTCTCATGTTACAGTGTTTGTAACAAAACTCCTCCGATTGACCGATCCTTATGAAATGTTGTATGTATAATCGGTAGGTCTGAGAATAGGACGGAAACTATTTTTTTTTTTTCCAATAGGCGAGTGAGCGAAGCGAACGAGCTCATATTGAAAATGAACGATTATTTGACATAAAACAAATTCAATGACATTAGGACAGGACAACGTCTTTCGGGCCAGCTAGTATAGGCCTATGTATATATACACGAGGGTCTTCCAGAAAGTAAAGAACGAATGTGCATCGCGCGCGGCGCAGATCCCCCACTACTGCGTATTTTATTGGTTACATTTATTAGGCCTAATTATTTTACCAATAAATAAATAATGAGATGGCATTTTTTTATAAAAGACTTGTCAAGGGTACAAACCACACCACTACCAAACTATGAAGAAACTGGTTAAATATGAGTCATTCTATACAAATTTAAATATATATATAATTTTATAATTGGACCAATAAGAACAAAAGTACAATGTAATTGAATTTCAATTCTTTTCCTAAAAAATTTTAAACTTATTAAACATTCCAAAAGACCATGAAAGTAGTAAATACCCAGACCTGGGTATTTATCTCTATCTTGCTCAAAAGTGAAATGCTTGTAGTAACCATGTTAGGCCTGAATATACTCTTCAAAACAGTTACCGTATTATGATCATTTTATAATCCTTACAGCATGAGAATTTCAATGAACCTAGTAAAAATCCCCTAAATGTTATAAAAATCATAAATACAGTACCCACGTTTTGGGTATTTACCCGGGGCTTGGGGTAAGTACCTGGGTAAATACCCATTTTGTATTTACCTACCCACTGGGTATTTACCGGCCCACATCACTAGTCTCGGGCATAAGTCTTACCATGCCACCTACGGTAGTAGCTTCTTCCCTATAGGGGAAATTTGCTAAAACTTGACCAAGCAAAATACCAACGTTTAACTGTTGGCATAAAATAAATTAGCAATTAATAAAAATAAAACATAAAGTTATTATTAAAATAATAACAATTTCACTCTAATTTTTAATCTCACTTTAGAGTGGGCTATATGACTAACGAGACCATCCCACAGTGATGTGTGATGAGATCAACACACAACTTCTAAACGGTTGGATTGAAAATTGGCAGAGGAGCTCCTATTTTGTAGCTTCGCAGAATCTTAGACCTCATCACTTTGAATATTTCATGGTGATACGGTATAAAAACATTGTTTAATAAACAACCGTACCTGAAATAGTTTTTAAATTACAGTTATTATTTCTTTCTTGGTCATTTGTCATACGCCCCTACTCATCTTATACAAAAATAAATTTGGCCTAGATGACAAAATTTAAAAATTAAAACTAGGCCTAATTGGTTTTAATTTTAAAATTGTTTTATTTAAATGTAATTTTATAGAAGACTAGCCGACCCGTTGCAGCTTCGCCCGCGTAAACTATGATAGTTGTGCGTGCTGAATTCTGTGGTTATCCCGTGGAACTAATTCGAATCAAGATGAAAACCAAAGTGAATGTCCATAAGGAATACACGGGAACTTTGGGACCCAGCGGGGCGGAACACAGGGGGAATTTCGTAATACCGTTTCTTAGCAAGCACCTAGGGCCAAAGATGAACCTATATGTCAAATTTCAACTCTGTAGGCCTTACAGTTATGGAGATTTCGTGATAGGTCAGTCAAGTCCAGTCAATGGTATTTGGATTTTATATATTAAGATTATATAGCTATGAGATGTTGTATGCCAAATTCTTAAGAAAGAAATGATTTACTATCTTCTTCAAACTAAACATTCAGATTGAAAAAAAAAACAAAAAAAAACAGTAATTATGTTTTGTGTGTATTTATGTCAAGGTCTGGTCTTGTTACTACCTAAGGTTGAACTATTCTTAGAATAATAACTTAATTCTTAGACTATTAATTAATAGGCAGCCGTAGTACAGACAACCTTGGATAGTTAGGAGCCTGCTTTACTTACTTACTCCTATGGCCACGTATAGGCCTACCCCAAGTGGTATATGATACAGTTCGGGCCACGTTGCTTGGCGCCTGGGAAAGGCGAGAAACAACTCTAATTTCTCGCAAATAAAAGCAGACAACAACAAAAATAACCAAAACCAATGTTTTAAAATTAAATTAAATTAATTTTGCTTTCTGTTGGCAAGAGTGTAACACTAATGGTACTTAGCCAAATAGAGGCAAAAAGTCATTCCAGAGCATACGCTAACCAGACGCCAAGCACTGTGACCCGAACTGTACCTGCTTTAACCTTTTAAAATCTATTCAGTAAAATGTGGACATGCCAATAATGGTAAAACCTAATAAAAAGTATAACCTAAGCTATTGTTAGCCAGCAGGAGATTGTGTGGTCAGACGTACCGGTGTAATTTGGCAGAAGTATAATAGGCTATATGACTCTCTTCTGCTTCGGACATCTCCTGCCCGGTGAAATTGACAGTTATATACCACTCCTCAAAAGTTGATCCAATCTATTATTTAACTGTGGATCAGTTGTCTGTGTGCTGCGACTGTTAGCCAAGTAAAGTTGAAGGTTATTATTGATAGGCCCTAGCCTACATAAATTCATCAATGTTAGGTACCTTTAAAAATATAGAAGGCCTATAAGTTACGGTAGGGTATTAAAGTTTTACTTGATTGAATGTTGGTACCACCACTCTTAATTTTCAACAAGCCTTGAATACTTCATTTTGGCTATTCTTGTTGGCTATTCAGGTAGTGTGCGGAGGACGTGAATTCCCACCCCGCGGCACTCGCACAATTGGCGGATGGCGGGAATTCACGTCCCTCTCTCCTGCTGCCAACATTGCTTCAGTGTGAGCTCAGCTTTTGAAGAGGATGGACTATACGCTGTTCGCAGTTTAGATATAACCATGTGACATTTGTGGTGTAGGTTGGCACTGAAATTTCCCTCAATTCCCGCATCTACGGGGATGGGAAAAATTCTTTTTTGGCTAACAAAATCCATCGAAATGGCAATACTGATTCTCCACATCGACCTGGCATGTGCTGCTATGGCGCTTTTTAGAACTACATTCACTATATTGTAGATGTAGTACAGCATCTTCGAGCGTCACAGCCATAGTTAGCCAAGATTTTGAAATATGACCCTGACCAGCGATTGGTGGGCCGCATTTTGCAAACGACCAGCCTCGGGGCAGAAGCATACAACGTGTTAAAACAAGTTTGTGTTTCAAACAGTACCAGTACATACTCTAACCTAATTATAACTAAACATTGGTGCATTCAAATGGATAGTTAAAGTATGGCTTACCATCTTGGGACAACAATCTTTCTGTGTTTCAGAAAACCACCCACTTTCCTCTGCATCTTCCCGTTTAAACCAATTTCCAACTTTTGGAAGTGATACACTTGGCAAACTGTTCTTAAGAAGAGGTTTTGAATCATCTTTACGGGCTAAATATTCGTCCAATTCTAGTTTTATGCTAGCCATTCTATATTTACTTACAATATCGATCTATCGAAACAAACAATTAAATGCCATAGCCTCCCTAGGCCAAAGTGAAATGAAATTCTGCAGTTAAGTGGCTAGGTTAACAAATGGAAAACAAACAGGAATGGCATGCAACCCCTGACTATTAAAAAAAAAAACTACTCAACTTTATTCACGAGGTTGTATGCTTTAAAAAGTTAAGGTAAAATAGGCCTAGGCCAAATATTAAATTTCGTCACTTTAAACAACGTAAACAGAAAACAATAGAAAGTTAACGTTTACGTGTAAAAGTAGCAGACAACCATTCTTTTATTCTTTTAGTGTTTCAGTGACGTTTTTTAACAGCTGACAGCCAAGAAAACTGCTGATATCCTTGTAGAGCCAGAACAATACATTCCCAAAACTTAAAACCAAGTATTTCAGAGTTCATGACTATAATAAATCTGGTTACCAACCATTGACGTATAATAATAAATTCATAGGCCAACTAAAACTTCATCGAGTTGGCAACAACAGCTGTAAATTTTTGTTATATAATTATTTAGGTTGCCATAATTTCAATCATACTCTCGTTGTAATATCGGCTGCTTTTGTCACAAACACATAATGTTGGCAACACTCGATGACCATTCTTACTTTTATTGCGGCAATCAACAACTATGTTTGAGATACAAAAAATAAATAAAAATCCCTTGAAAGCCGAGAACAAATGTTCTCATCAACCTGTGTTTTCAAAATGTAAACAAAGCGTGGCTGTAGTCAGTGCCGCCACGTGGGGGGGGGCAGTAGTTGCTGCGTCGAAAATTCCAATCTCGTTCACAGCAGAGTAGCTTACATGTTTTCAACAAAAGTTGTGTAACATGCCTTTATATAAAGATTGCAATTCTGAATATCTCAGGGATTGAGAGATATACAAGGATATTTCTTCACAAAGCACCGGGACGTCCACTGGACGTCCATCGCGAATATCCATGTTGGATATTACGGTTGTCCTATGGTTATCGAAAAAGTCGTAAGGATACCCATATAAACTTAGGACGTCCTATGGAAGTTAAAATGTCACTAAATTGGACGTCCGCCGGTCGTCCAAATTTAATGTTTTTTGGACCTAATGCGGATGTTTTCCCACACAGCACAAGATTCTCCCCAGGACATCCCAAGGACATCACAGTGGGATATGCAGGATATCCCAGGATCATCCCTATCTCATCCCATGATATCCTCAAGATACCCTCAGGATGTCCTCAGGACACAAAAATGTCCTCTCCCCACGACATCCTTCAGGATGACCATGGGATATCCCTCGGACCATAAAAGGATATGTATTTTGAAGCCCTAGGACATCCTCAGGATGTCCCACAGGATTATCTGGGGATGTCCCTCGGACCTCAAAAGGATATTGTATTTTGAAGCCCTAGGACATCCCCAGGATGTACCACAGGATATACTGGGGACATCCCTCGGACCTCAAACGGATATTGTACTCTGAAGCCCTAGGACATCCCCAGGATGACCCACAGGATTTACTGGAGACATGCCTTTGACATGCATTGAAAGGTGTCCCATTATTCTATCAGTATGAATCCCCTAACCCCATATAGATATCCCTGCCTACCCCATGATAATTCTGCGGTCATCCTTAGGAGGCCCTATGGCTCCTAGTAATAGGTAGTGTGTATCCTAAAGCCATATAGCTTCCTAAGGATGACCACAGAATTATCATGGGGTAGGCAGGGATATCTGTGGGATTAGGGGATTCATACTGATAGAATAATGGGACACCTTTCAATATGGTCAGACAATCTGATAGGAAGACAGTTGGAGTTCTAAAATAAATTACCAGACAACTTTAAATTATCCTTTTATAAATAATACTATAATTGCCCATGCCCAGCTTGCACATAGAAACACAAGTTATGACTTCATATTGATGTTGTTTTTTAATCAGGTTGACTAGTGTATAAACGTTAAATACCTGTAATTTACCTAGTGTTTCTAGGATATCTTTTTAATGGATGACACTTTTTGTCAAAGGAAATTTTGTCATCTTCAGACCCACAAAACTTTAAATTGTGTCATCACAGTTCAAAAGAACAAATACAATGATTACAGAGTCATAAGAACACGTCTCGTGTTAAAAATTCTGTCGCTTATTTGATGTTGGCACGCTGGAAATCTGTAGTTTTGCGCCACGCCGCTGTGAAGCGCCTCTAGCACTGCAGACCGGTACCGAAAACACGAGGTGTTGCCATGGCCTAGGTCCCTTCGCTCTTGTAGTAGGGCGGAGTTGGCTGTAGCAGCGGTCTGGGGGAGGAGTGACTGGGTAGACAGCGTGCACTGCCTCGTGGCCAAACGCAAAACTAGCACGGCAAATTTCAAATACTGACAGACTCTGGCCCATAAGACGTGTTCTTCTTATAAGACTGTATTCATTGACACATACTTGAAAATCATGTTTTACAACTTTATATTGTTACCTTCGTCACATTTTATGCTAATTTTTATCATTACTAGCACATGATTCAATTGTAAAGCGTCACAAATGTCCTGATTATAGGTACTTAAATGGATTGACACTGGAAATATATACACAACTTATAATTTTCTATTAAAATTTACCCAAAATCTTTAAAATAAATTAGTTGTTTTAACAAGTTTATAATAAAATGAATATATGCATATGTAGGCCTAAACATTTCTCAGAACAAAATTGAATCAAATCCAGATTTTAAAAATTGAAGAATGGATTCCAAATTATAATTGTTCGGTGATGTGATACAAACAATTAAGGATTTTTTTAAATAATACAGTAATGAATTCAAACAAAATGGCAGTATAATTGCAGTAAAAATAAGTTTATATAAAACCAAAATGTAAGTTATATAAACCAGGGGATGTAAACACACAGTAAGTAGTGGTTGTTGATTAAATTCCTTCTCTGTTTTCATCTTCATCATGGCCTCGTTTCCTGAAAATAAAAAAATTAAGCTAATACTCCATGCAACCTTGGGTAACATTTTATCAAAAAATACCCCCGTCGCAGCAAACCTGCGTACTCAGCGAATTTCCAATGCACATATATAAGTCTCACTACTACATAGAGCCTCCTACCAAGTTTCCCATGAACGTATTCATAAATAAGTGATATATAGCATTTTATTTATTCTCCATAAGAATAACATTATGGCTGAGTACGCAGGTTTGCTGACACAAGGAAGATAAGAAATATGGTTTTTGTGATAATCAATATAACTCAACCAGATACCAAGTTACAAATTACAAGTCTATCTACATACCATGTTTTATTAAGGCAGAGGCTACGTACACGTCCGATGTGAGCAGCTACTGTTCACGTCCATTCCAAATTATGCACCGTACGTTACTTTTCCTGTGATTTTTAAAACAGATTGAGAGCCAGAAAACCTCCTAACCTAACCTAACCTAACGTAACGTAAAACTAACTAAACCTAACCTAACCGGTAGCGATATGAATTTGCCTTTACACTGGACGCGTACGTAGTCACTTCGTTTTATTAACACGTTCGCTACCGACTCCAAATTTAGACTTTCAATAGACCGACGTCACGTGTTTGTGACGCTCCGGTTTTCGCTATAAAGACCGGTTTTCGCAAGACTCGTGGACATGTTGCTCAAAACCAGAGAAATGTATCTATAGCATCCTTTATCTGGGATTTCACATGTCACATATCTGTGATGCGTGGAGTGCTAACCACAGCCCGACATCACGTATTTGTGACTCGAGCCTATTATTGTTACTAAATACGCTTTGGCAGCCTGTCAGTGTATTTGATCGTATTTTTAACTGCATATCGGGCTATAGGAATGTCTGTCACACATAAGGGTCGCTTGGTCCGAGCGTGGATATTTCGTTTTGACTCTAGGTGTCTGTTAGCCAACCTGTTGTTTACATTACGCTGAACCATGGTTGAGATTCACGTGATTCTAACCCTTGTATTATTCGTTTGTTTATGTTATAATAAACTGCTGTTTCTGTACTGTTGGGTGATAAATGAAGAAGGCAAAACGTGAAAAGTAAGGAAGAGGAGAGATGTCATGACTAAGTGAAATTGACCGTGTGATAGACGATGATTTTAGTGAGGGGACTTTATTTAGTTTTGAATAAACCTACGTTGTTTAGCTGAACAGTGTTCTTTATTTTCTTAGCAATACAATTTGATAAATATATTTTATTTTTGAGACACACATGTGTGACAATCGGTCAGCAGTACAATTCATATATATTTTCATCAGTAAAACAATGCTATAGACCGACGTCACATACATGTGACGCATAATAAAAATCCATAAAAATGTACAACTGTTATAGTGATTTTAAATTTCCTTTCCGTCACCAGTTCAAAGTTTTTGTAGTTTCCTACAACCTCAGGTTTCGACGCGGTTGCGTCATGTTCACGTAGTGCAGGTCAATTGTTTGAAGCTAAAACTGCATTTCGGTCTAGAAGACGTCGTCGTCAAAGTTTTTAAAAAACACGAAAAACATGAGACACACACATTGACACATTTAAACATGTAAATAAAACTACTAGTCGTATACGCACGACTCAAAACCCGCTATTTGATTCCGTCGCGGTAGGCGGTGGCGGCGCTAGGACACTGAGGTCAACGGCGACGTTGACCAGATGTTGTTATCAGGTGCCTTGATAATGGACTCATCCTTGGGGGGTGGGAGTTTGCAGTTATCAAGGTGGATGGACTCGCCCGCCAAATTTCACTTTTAATAATTTGATTAAAAATTAAATGTGAGCTGTATTGGAGTTTTTCGTTTAATACTGACTCGCTATCTTGTCTAAAGGCTTTATAAATGTGGAACTCTTCTAATGTGTCTAATATGGGCCTTTTCTTACAAATTTCTAATATTTCCACATTGTTCTCAATAATTTCAACGCTGTGTTCTTCATCGAAGATGTGTTGAGCATAACTAGACTTCTAGGGATTAATTTTTGGGTTGGGTTTGTGTTCCTTAATGCGTTTTAAAAAAGAGCGCCCTGTTTGACCAAGATAGTATTTATCGCAATCATTGCATTTTAGTTTGTATACTCCAGTTTTTTCTAATTTATTTTTGTCAGGTCCTATTTTTGATTTAAGTAGCCGCTCAGTTTTATTTGAGGTCCTAAGTGCTGGGATAATTATAAACCTTTTCAGCTCCTTCTTAAGTAAGTAGTGTAACCTATGGCAGTATTCTACGGGAACATATTTTGTTTTGGCGATGAATCGTTGTCTGTATTATTTAATTTTTCTCTCTTTTTAAAATGTTTGTTTACAAGCCTATCAGTCATTTTCATGTCATAGCCATTTGAAAGAGCAATATGTTTAATGGTATTTCATTCTGCGGAGTAGTCATCAGGTGATAAGGGCAAATTGAGCATTATATTGACCATACTATTATAAGCAGCTAACTTGTGGCTAAACGGGTGATACGAGGTGGCGTGAATCGTTTGATTAGTTTTGGTTGATTTCCTGTAAATACTATATTTTAACTTATTATTGAGATTCTCTGTTGTGAGGGCTAAAAAGTTGATTTTATCGTTGGTTTCAGTTTCTAGAGTGAAGTTTAATTTTGGAGATAAGCTGTTCATGTAATTATTTAATAACTGTAGTTGGCGGGCATTTCCATCAAATAGGACTAATGTATCATCTACATATCGGCAATAAAAGAGTATTTTTTACATTAGAAGAGTTCCACATTTACAAAGCCTTCAGACAAGATAGCGAGTCAGTATTAAACGAAAAACTCTAATACAGCTCACATTTAAATTCGGCGGGCGAGTCCATCTACCTTGATAACTGCAAACTCCCACCCCCCAAGGATGAGTCCATTATCAAGGCACCTGATAACAACATCTGGTCAACGTTGCCGTCGACCTCAGTGTCCTAGCGCCGCCACTGCCTACCGTGACGGAATCAAATAGCGGGTTTTGAGTCGTGCGTATACGACCAGTAGTTTTATTTACATGTTTAAATGTGTCAATGTGTGTATCTCATGTTTTTCGTGTTTTTTAAAAAACTTTGACGACAACGTCTTCTAGACCAAAATGCAGTTTTAGCTTGAAACAATTGACCTGCACTACGTGAACATGACGCAACCGCATCAAAACCTGAGGTTGTAGGAAACTACAAAAACTTCGAACTGGTGACGGAAAGGTAATTTAAAACCACTACAATAGTTCTACCAGTTCAGGGGCAATAAAAACAAAATGAGTACAATTGTTGTTTATAAATGAGTCAGATGTTGTTCATTGATATTTCGAACCATAATAACAGTTGAAACTTGCATAACAAATTTGGACTGAAGGTATGTTTTTATATTTTTGCATTGGTCTATTCTGGAAGTATATAATTTACAGTTGGTACGCTACGAACACCCATGCGGCAGACACATGTGACGTTCGGTAGCAAACATGTTAATTTAGGTTCATAACTAAGAGAGACATCAAACCTGCGTACTCAGCGAATTTCTAATGCATATAGCCCTCTATGTTACTCACTATCACATAAAGCAACTTAAGCAAGTTTCATAAAAATACATATATAAATAAGTGAATATAGCATTTTATTTATTATCCATAAAAAAACATTAGGACTGAGTACGAAACGCAGGTTTGCAGCAACAAGAAAGATAAGAAGTGTGTGTTTAAGCAGTTATCAATATAACACAACCAAGTGAAGCTACATACCAAGTTTTAATAATTTATGTTTGTAATTAAGAGAGATATAAAACTTTACTTATTCTCCATGAAAATAACATTATGGCTGAGTATGCAGGTATGCTGCTATCGGGATGATAAAAAACAAATTTGTTGTGCAAAAATAATACACCAGTACTAGGTGAAGCCACATACCAAGTTTCATCAATATACATTCATAAATAATCGAGATATCAAATTTTATTTACTCTCCATAAGGATAACATTAGGCCTCAGTAACTTACCCAGGTTTCCTGCCTCACGGAGGATAAGAACTGTCTTGTTATGCAATTATCAGTAAAACTCAACCAGATAAAGCTATATACCAAGTTTTATTAATTTAAGTTTATAATTAAGGGAGATACCTGTCAAACTTTACTTATTCTCCTCATTAGAATAACATTAGGGCTAAGTAAGCAAGTTTGCGGCTATGCGGACAGTAAAAAAACTTGTTATGTAAATATCAATAGACCACAACTAAGCAACATACAAAGTTTCATTAATATACAATCATATATAATAGAGATATAAAGACTTAACTCTTAACCTATTGGACTAGAATGACGAACTGGTGCCGTTCCTGGCTTTAATTTTTAAAACCTCTGAATTGGAATATAAAAATAATGATTTAAATGTATTAATGGTGTATTTTAGTTAAAATATTGTTTTTTTCAGTTTAAAGATTCACATTGGCTCATACACAGAATAGACTTAAATAAAAAGTAGCAAAATCAGTGTTGACCATGTACCTGACAAAACATTAACTGATCCTGTCAACTTATGTATATTGGTTATTATATATAGGCCCCTATTAGTGATTTCAACTTATGACACCTTCAAGCAATTGTGTTAGTAACTAAATTGTAATCATTTTGATAGGTGTCAAGGCTATCTTAGACCTTGCATAATCAAATGAAGTAGCCTACTGTACTTAATCATAGTACCGGTATTCTAACTTAGCTTCTTTAATAAACAGAATTTTTTCTATAATTTTACCTGAATTTCTCTTCATATAAGGAGTTGATTCGTTTAGGGTCTGAATCACATGAATCCAATGTGTTTTACTTTGGCCTCGGCAAACTGATTCTGACCAGCTCCTAAACAGAGACACATGCTAATTAAAATAAATTGATTAGCAAGAAAACTAGGCCTAATAATTTCCTGAAAGCACATATTTACGTCATATGCCTACTTTTAATGTAGGCCTCCCCCTTCCCTCATAAGGCCCTTTAAGTTTAAGATCATATCACAATTTAGGTTCAGTTTTAAAAGATTTTATATTTTTACCTTGTCGTACGCTTTGTATTCATTCATTCTAAATTACACAATGAAGCTGATTTTTCTTAGCACCTAGCATCATGATTATAGTTTATTAAAATAAAGGGTTGATTTACCACACTTAAGTTAATCAAAGGATAAAATGCAATGTGTTCTTCGATATTCTCTTCAAAATTAGCATAGGCACTAATAATAATAATAGGTGCTAACAAGGAAAAAACTATTACATTAACTTACCATATGTAGGATTTATGAGGCCCTATATAACATTTTACTTTTACATAATTTGATGTAGGATTTAGGCCTATTTCAAGTGATTCTAGTGTCCTGAAATGTAAAATTAAATGACTATGTTATATAAAACTAACTGAATAATGCCGTTAACTAAGTTGATTGGAAATCCTGAAGTCAAATATTCTATGAAAGCTTAGAATTCGTTGTTTACTGTTAGGCTTAAGCAGTTTATGAATTTTATTTTTTCTTAAACCAAATTTAGTGTAATGTACAGTACTATAATAGCGGACAAATAAATTGACAGTTAGGCTGTGGCCAATAGCATGGCTGTACGCTGTCACTGTTGCCACAGAAAAATATCACTCGAATGTTATTCCGATTAGCTGGTGTGGAGTTTTGGCAATGCAGCACATCTACTATTGGCTGATCTTAGTTGATAGCCTGGCAAACCATGCCCTCAATTGGCAATTTATTTGACCGCTATTAAAATATAAATATCCTTATTGCCTTAAGGTAGTATTTAGATATTAAATAGGCCTAGTACTTATTATAATAAAGAGAACTTATATAATCCTAGGTTAAAGCCATTATCATCAGGCCTAGAGTCAGGATTTTAAATACAGAATTTCTTCACAAATCAGCAGGTAAAAGACAAAAATTAAAAACCTAATTAGCCCAATGCAAATGATATAGTCTAATTCCTACGCTTTCCCAAGAATACGCATGACAGTATCATTCTGTCATCTAGGACTGTGTATTGTACAGTGTGTTGCACAAGTGGCTGGCTGTCCATAAGACTAGTGTCAATTTTAACATTGGGCTTATGACAGTAAGGAAGGCCTGGTTTTCCAATCGTGAAACAGACTGTATACTTAGGTTATATATATTGAGGTTATGCTAGTTCTTAGAATAAGTGACTGACTAAATTTATTCGGTACTGTTTCATTGTGATTCAAGTACTACAATAAACTGTGATCCAAAACAATTTAAATATGTTAGTTCTGTACAATCGGCAACACTCCATAACCAAACCATCCTAGGGGAATAACTCTTTATTACATTTATGAAGTAAAATAAACTAGGGTTAACCTGTACGTACTTTAAAAATTTGTTTTAAAAAAGGATGTTACTTACCAAGAAACAGTACTGTTGTATACAAAACAGTTGTAGTTAGTCTTGAATGGCGATAATGTTATTTTTCTCAATTAACAAACGCGCAACGAGGTAGAGAACAACCCACCGACCAAGATAAGACTGACCGGCTGACCGTTGACCGTTACAACCACCGTCTGGTCTGTCGTCTGTTGACCTGTTGCTGGCCTGCTAGGGTACTGTGCAGGCGCCGGCGCGCCAAATTTTTTCCCTTTCTTTAAAAGGGGATTATTGTAGATGGGGTTGGCCGTTAATTTTACTAGTGTACTGGTATAAACTAATAATGCAATTTGCATTTTCTTTTATTATAAATTGTCAGAATTCTATGCATATTTCATCGATATATAAACTGTAAATTTATACTTCCTTTATACATGTTTTATTGTTGATATCTGATCATTATGCTTATCATTCAATTTTGTTTAAATACTAAAACTATAAATAAAACTTGCAATTAATTATACTAAAATTGTTCTGGGATATAAAGGATGTCCGTGGGATGTCCCCAAGATATCCACGTTATCCCGGGAGATCGTGGACATCCCTGGGACTTCCACAATATCCCAGGACACAGCAGGATATCCTAGGGATATCCTGCTTATCCTGGGATTGCAATGGGATGTGTGGGACACAAATGGGATATCCTGGGGACGTTGTGTGCTGTGTGGGTTTGGACCTGTTAGTTTTTTCTCTTTAAAAAGGTGAATTTTCCACTAATTTGCTTCATTAACGAATAATTATGTTTTTCAATAGGATTTAAACAACAAAAGATCCTGATCGGAACCTTACAAATCCACATACAAAAACCTCATAAAAAAATGTTGCCAACTTGGATCTAGATAGCAATAAGGGCCGCACCACTGGCTGAGCCTAGGGACCCAACGCTCCTAAATCTGGCCCTGCTCACAAGAATTATTGTAGGGTTTGGGCTGTGATTTAAACATTTCTAATAAGTCTACCAACGTTCAAAAGTCCTACAGGCCTTGGAACAAAATTCGAAAGAGGTGCTTTTTGCAATTAATATCATTGAATATGTAAAGTTAGAGAAGAGGAATAAACGTAAATTAAAATAATATTTAGTAAACTGAGTTAAACCCAATAAATAACTTTTTAACCACACTACGCTGTAATCACCTGTTTTCGGAACGTCATTTGAATACCGAAAGTAGAGTTTTTCCGGCCATGGGCCGGAAATTTTCGGCCCTAGGGCCGAAAGTCAGCTGATCTATTTAGCCAGTGTTGCCAACTTGATTTCAAATGTACACGACGTTACCTGGTTAATACGTGCATACTATTTTGTGTTCTTTGGTTGAAACACTGGCCAAAATAACAACAAAATTCAAAACATTTTACTATCGATGTTTTGTTTATTGGATAATTGTTTTTAGTCCGAGATTGCATGAGGCCGCTCGTGTTTTATGACCGATCTCATTTAACCCGATCTCGGGCCAGCAAAACCCCACTTTCGGCCCTTGGTGTGAAATATACTATTGTAGTTTAGTAAATTATGTAAAAAATATTGCTATTCAATTTTACTATAGTGTAAAATATTTATAAAGACTTTTGTTAACAATTACAAATTATACTAACTATAAACATAACTATAATAACTTTAATTATTTGGCAGATAGTCCATGGAATTTAGCCTAGAGAGGGAGATAATGTTTCTAATTATTTCAAACAAAATGTAGTTTAAACTGTATAAATAGGCAATAAACATTGTTTAAATAAACAACTCTTCAATTAATTCCTTAAACATTTAGTTACATTTTTGAATAATTGATTCAGATGAACATAAAAACACAAATATGACATGCACGGCAATTGGCCTGTTGCTAAGTTATGTCAATCAAAATTTAAGCATTCTGAACCAAAATTGTTTCATAGTACAACTACAGCAGCATAATGTAAGTGCAACAATAACAGAGTAGTAAACGTGATAAACCACACAAAAGCAAACAATTCCACTATTTTATTCAGTAATTGAAACCGAATAATTTTTATTTTTCGTAATTATAAGTTTCAAATTGTGATTTTCCCTATAAATGTTCCAATTCAGGTAGTGATAAAGTGGAAATGGATCAGAACTAGAGTTCCCATCAGTAGCAAGAATACATCATTTTGAGTTTCTTATTGAGTTCTTAATTTTATTATAAAACTAAACAACATTCACTTGATCACAGAATAAACTTCAACCAATCTGTGTATAATAAATTAACATTCAAAGATAAATTGTTGTTGATTCATACATAGAATGATTTCCTGACAACATTTAAAACTATTTTGATCTTATTGACTAGCTATCTCCAAGCAATAATAGAATCAAAGAACACATAAGATTTATATACATAATATCTGACAATCTGAGATGAGTTGGTACAGTTCTCATCTCAGGCAAATGTCGGAATGGTTCCTTAAAAGGGCTCCACCCAGCCAGGGAGGGGAAGATAGGATGGGTCTTCCTTGCCTGGTTAAAAAAATTCCCTATAACACAATTTTTTTAAAATTCTGATAAATTGTAAATTAGTGTGATGGATTACAAATTATTGTATTATTATTATTTTGTCCTCTATCCCACTGTTACCGCAAGGGGGGGGGGGTGTCTTATTTAGGACACTGTTGTCTAACCCATGAAAGCTGAGTACGGCCCTGGGGGAAGTGCAACCAGTGAACTTGGTAAAATGCCTCATAAGGTTCTAAAACCTTTTAATTTTCACCTCCTCTGCAATTGTATAATTTAAACCTTCTTATTCCCAGCTCCTCAGCAATCAGATATTTGAATTATTCCGGCAGTGGAAATGGGGCAAACCTTCAGTGATATAGTGTTCGGTGGCAGAGCATCGGCAGAACCAGCAAATGTCCCTGAACCAACCCCGGACGCCTCTGAATCTGTTCCTGAACCTGCCACAGATGTCTCGAATGCCGCAGTTGCCATTCCTGAACCGATCTCAGTTGTCTCCCAGTCCTCAATGTCTGTTCCTGGACCTGCCTTGGCTACCCGCAATGTACATCAGGTCCCACATCTCGCACCATCTTTACCTTTATCTTCGGTCAGTGTGTCCAGTTAACTATTAAACAAATTAGATTTATTTTTGTTTTTTCTATAATGAGCACCATTTTTTTATTTCCTACCTTAGGCTTTTAAACATGCTCATTTATGAGAGAACAGAAGGTGACAGTTACCCTTAAAGCTGAAGTATGGGTTGTAAATTAAGTTGCAATAAAAATGGTGAAGTCTGCTCTTTGCGCAAGATTTTACACTAATAAAACAAGATATGCAGACATTTTTTTGGGGAAATAATTAGACTTAAATAAATTATCCTATTTCTATAGCATTGTGCATTGTATTTGTATGTTGGGATGGTCATACATTCACTGTCATAATATTTAGTAGGGTGTTCAGATTTGAAGATCTGAATAAGCAGCTCTTAGTTTTTTTAAGAACTGTACATTAACCTTTAATAATTTAACACTATAGCAAACTTTCTTAAAAATCAAGTGAGGAAGAAGTAAACATTGATTGAACTGAACACGACAAAACAAAGATAACTGATCTTAAGTGAAAAAGCTATTATAGTGAAAAGTTAGGTCAAAATATAAACTGGTTGAATACAGAATATCCTATGATTAGATTTCTCGTCTATAATTTAAAAGTTTTAAAAACCTTGTTCTTTTTGACATTCATCTGCATTCTTCTATTTTCATTATATTTCTAATTGACATTTGATGGTAAATCCAAAAATTAATTTTAAAAGATCCAATTTTTCAGAAAATGGAAGATTTTGTGAAGGAGATGAATCGTAAAACTAACTGTAGTGGTGAATCCTTCGTAGATGCGACCTACCATGAAGAAGAAAGAATAAAAGAGTTGATTACTGAACATTTGCCTTATGTGAGCTTATAAAGTTTCATCTATAATTTAAAATCACATTTTTATAAACTGCTCATAAGCCTTTAAATTCATATATTATTCATATTACATTGGATTAAAAATAATTATAGGTAAACTGCAGAGACTTTTACAAATTTAGAAGCTTGTTATCAAAGCCTTCAAAGCTCCAAATCATCTAGTCTCTTATACTTTAAGTGTTTTACTACCGTTATCCTGCCTTCAGTATTTCTAAGGAGGATAAGATTATGATTCAAAGGCTGCAAAACACAGCCGTAAGGAATTTCTACTGCCTTGGACGCTTTGATTATGTATTGTTCTTCAGAGACTGCTAACCTATATTACCAATGGAAGTAACTTATCGGAAACTGATTTCCGCTGCATGATTCATGTTGTAACTCTTGAGGAGCCACAGTACTTTAGCGATAGGTTGTCTTATTGAGAAGCAGTCTCTCAGTGTCACACTGGCCTCACCCAACAGCTCAACTTTCACACAATTATGCTGAAAGTGGGAAAGAAAAGCTTCTCTTACTTTGGCCAAGCACTGTATAAGCTGACCTTTTAAAAAGCTACACAGGCAATGAGCAGTTTAGATGTAAGTTAAAGGAATTTGTTGGAAAAGAGGAGTTTTAGAAGTACAGTAGCATGAGTTTTTATAAAGGGGTGTAGCTGATAAACACTCAAAATAAAAGGAATTGAATTGATTTATTTTTTGTGCTTTTTCAGCATTCAAACTTCACTTTTTTTCAGATACAAACAAATACTACCGTCACAGCAAACCTGCATACTCAGCAAATTTCCAATGAATATATTACATATCACATTAAAACACTTAACAGGATTCAAAAGAAATATATTCACAAACAAGCGATATTTAAAATATTAATTATTCTCTATAAGAATAACATTGGGGATGAGTACGCAGGTTTGCTGCATCAAGGAACACAAAATAATGGGTTTTTATGCAAATATCAATAGAACTCATCTTAGTGAAGTCACATACCAAGTTTCACCCATATACATTCATAAATAAGCGATATATAACATTTTAACTATTTCCATAAGAATAACATGGAGACCAAGTACCTAGGTTTGCTGCAACGGGAACCATAAGTGAAAAATTGTTTTTTGTGCAAACAACAATAAACCACAACCAGATGAAGCCATATACCAAATTTCGTCAGTTTATGTTCATAAATAAGCGAGGTATACCATTTTTCTTTTTCTCCATAAGAATAACATTAGACAACATACTGTGTTTAGCACTTTCAATACCTCAGGAACCAATTGACGTAGAGCAATGATAAAAATAACAATTTTTTTTATGCTGAATTCAGTTGTAAAAATTAAAATTTGATTTAAATAAAATTACATGTGGAACCCCAAAAAACCCATCTTTGGGGCAAAAAACTCCTCTTCAGATGGTGCAATTTGTCTGGTTTTCGAACTCGTTCAAATAAATGGTACTTTACACATTTGTACCAAATTTCATTAAGATCGGACCTTTTTTAAGAGAGTTATCGTGATTACGGACACACATATATATATATATATATATACATACAATTTGAACGAATGGTGTTTTTGGCATCTGGGGACCTCAAAATGAAAAGTTATCGTGGTCTCGGGCTTAAGTCTTGCCATGACACCTACGGTAATAGCTTCTTCCCTATAGGGGAAATTTACTAAAAAACAAGCAAACATTAATTACACTCAAGTATTCTAACCTTTTTTCCAATTTTTTTCTAAAAACTTCATTTAAATTTTCTTAGGTTAACATAACCAGAGTTTGCGTGGTGAAGAACAGCTTTGTGACGGGCATGTATGAACTGAAGAAAGCTGAATATAAATCTCGCTACAGGTCTCACACAGTGAAAGAGCTAACCATGTTCCACGCCACAGACGCAAACAATGTGGACTCAATTATAAAAGACAACCTAGACTGGAGAAGAGTGTACAGGAACAAATATGGAATCGGCGTTAGCTTCTCAGACGATCCAGACTATTGCAATTTTCATTGCACTCCTAAAAATGGTTAGTATTATTAGTGAATTTCCTATAGAAAGTGAACTATTAGCATGACCCGCACGGTGAAACTTAAGACCGGGACCATCATAGAAGTTCCTAACGTGGCCCCCTGAACACGTTTTGGGGGGGTCGTTCAAATATATATGTGTGTATATATATATATATATGTATGTATGCACTCTAGCGGTCACATTTTTTGTCCGATTTACTTCAAATTTGGTAGGGACGTTCCTTTCTATAATCGGTTGGACAAGTTCGTTGGGCAAAACAATCGGAAAACTCTAAACCCATTTTTTGGGGATTAATCTTTCAAATGTCGAGTTTTTGGACCCAAAAAGGGTCAGAAAAGCCCCTGTCGTACAATTAATGAATGTAAAAGGATGGGAATTAGTGAGGCGAAAGTTTTAAGCCCTCTCTTGTCATTCTAGCATAAATATTTACTGAATTATTCAAGAAAATGTATATCGGATAAACACAGTACGTTGTCTTATGGGGTTTTTACATTAGAAAAGCATGTTATTCATTTGTTGGTGTGTTTGTTTCATCCCCAGCAACCTCACGCCTACTTTTAAGCCTGACTGGACCTTCTCCTAACCTTATAATGTGCAAAATTGTATTCCTAACATTGCAGGTAAATTAAACCAGGAGCATCAGAACAGCAAAAAAATCAGTGTTTTTAGATTTCAATAAAATTGGCATAAATGTATGTTTTTACACTGGGTTTGAGTTTTAAAATTTATGTATGTGGAAATTCACTTCCCTCACGTCAGCGTGCTGCGTGCGAACTCGTTATGATATTGGATTATACATTTGAATACACTAATTTTGAAATTAATGTAATCGAACGGAAAATTCACAGCAGGAAAATTTGAAATGTGACTACAATCTATTATTTGAATGCAGCTATAATATTTTCTGTTCTGTTTTTAAATGGTAAGCTTAATTAAATGAGTAGGAATGGGATAGAAACTGAATCTTTGTGGTGTGCCTGCAGACAGTGTTTTGTAAATGTTTTGATAAATAATGAAATTTTCTCTATTTTTCAGTCTGTTTTTGTAAGCGTATTTGGATTGCAAGTCCTATTTGACTTTATTTTGTTCATTGACTAGTAAAGTAAAATTACATATTGTTTTTGATAATTTAAAAATTTGCAGGTAGTGTAAGTGTATTTATTTGAACATGTTATAGTTTGTTCAAACAGCTGAGGCCTGAATATGAACTTATTATTTTACAGATAAAACTAAAAAAAATGGCAGAAGAGAATACTTTTTCATGATACATGCTGATACATTGACACTCATCCTGAGCACTTATCATTATGTAAGCTCAGTGGTTGATTGTTTTTCCATGTTGTGATAGTTTATTTGAAGATGCAAGAACACTCCTTAAAAATACTGTTACCAAGTTATATAGGTAACAAAACTAAGAGTAAAACATTTAATTTCAAACATTATTAGTGAATTTCCTTTGGAAAGTGAACTATTAGCATGACCCGCACGGTGACACTTAAGCCCGGGACCACCATAGAAGTTCCTAACGTGACCCCCTGAACACGTTTTGGGGGGTCGTTCAAAATTTTATATATATATATATATATAGACATATATATATATGTATGTGTTTGCACTCTAGCGGTCACATTTTTTGTCCGATTTACTTCAAATTTGATAGGGATGTTCCTTTCTGTAATCAATTGGACAAGTTCGTTGGGCAAAACAATCGGCAAACTCTAAACCCCTTTTTTGGGGGATTAATCATCCAAATTTCGGGTTTTTGGGCCCAAAAAGGGTCATAATAGCCCAAGATGTAAAATAAATGCATGTTAAAAGATGGGAATTAAAAAGGCGAAAGTTTTAAGCCCTCTCTCGTCATTCTAGTATAAATATTTACTGAGTTATTAAGGAAAATGTGTATCGACTAAACACAGTACGTTGTCTTAGGGGGGTTTTACATTAGAAAAGCCTGTTATTCCTTTGTTAGAGTACTTTTAAAATCCCCAGCAACCTCACGCCTACTTTTAAGCCTGTCTGGACGTTCTCCTAACCTTATAATGCACAAAATTGTATTCCCAGCATTGCAGGTAAATGAAACCAGGAGTATCAGAACAGCCAAAAAAATCAATGTTTTCAGATAAAAATTGGTATAAATGTATGTTTTACACTGATTTTGAGTTTTAGAAGTTTTTTATGTGGAAATTCACTTCCCTCACGTCAGCGTGCTGCGTGCGAACTCGTTTCTGATTACCACTAATCTCAATTGACGTTATAACATACATTGACGTTATTCATTATACTTTGCAGCTTAAATGAGGAAAAAGCAATTTGCTCACACTTATAGTTGGTTTGATAAGTTCATGCAACTTTGCATATTTTAGGTTACCATCGAGTATTCATCGTTGCGTCTGTATTGGTCTGTCGTCAAACATATGGAGATTACGGAATGGTGGTGCCACCTGAAATGTACGATACTGCTGTCGGTAACAACAATTTAGTATATGTTAAATTTAATGACAACGAATTTCTCCCGAAATATCTCGCTTTTTATGATTCTCCATCTAGACCGAGAAGCAAATATTGGGTTAATTATCCTAGAAGATGGTAAATTAATTTTAATTATATCAGATAAAAATAGCAGTCGGTTTTTGCCTTTAATTATTACCATTGATGTTCATCGCCATAAAGCTAGTTGTTTTTCAAAAGGTTGTTTATGGTTGTTTATAATACTTAATAAATAAATAAATTAGGATAATGGTATTTTTTTATAAAATTGTGATACTGTGTGTTTGTTTATATTAGCTTAGATATCAGCTATTTTTTAAAAATTTATTGTTAGAATCAGCTTAGATAAAAAAAATACCATTTTCTGACCACGTAAAACTTACTTTTTATTGATTTAAATAAAACATGAGTGCAACTCTTCTATATTTCAGTTATCTTCATTTGATAACTGATCTAAATACAATGTTCTATATGAGATTAAATAAAGCTTAATAATTTCATACGGGATGTAATAAAAGACGTCTTACAATACTTGAGATATATTTACACTTATACTGATTCACATACAGATGGTAAACATATATAAAAAAACAAATATATATCTGTATGTGAATCAGTATAAGTGTAAATATATCTTAAGTGTTGTAAGACGTCTTTTATTACATCCCGTAAGTAATAACAACACGTGATATGCTAATACAAAAGTTGTTTAATAATTTCAGTCGGTAAAAAAAAACTTTGAACTGGTGTAGTCACTGGAGGGAACAAATTAAAATTCATACTACAGTTGAACAAAGTTCCTTTAACACATATTTGTGATGCAAGGATCACAAAGTTTGGTGAGTTTAAATATTCTAATATCGCGTCTAGATCTCTAAGTTGCACGGTAGTTTGAAGTAATCAACACAACATAATAACATCAATGCAAAAAAATGTCAAGTACTAAATTCGTTCATTAATCTTCAGGTTTTTATATTAACATTGTTAAAAAGATTCCATCTATAAAATTTGCAATCTTATCAAAATCAGGCTTATTGATCATTACTCCACTTTTGGTATAAAACACTTTTATTTTAAAATTCGTTAAGCAAATATTCACGAAAGACATGACGAAATAAACATGACAAGTTGAGAAATCTAGCTTTTCCTACACTGATACCTTTATTAAAAATATTATAATTTTATTTAAAATTAAATATTAATTAAACACATAAATTAAATACTTACAGAAGTATCATTTAGTGACATTTAGAAAATAATAAAACTATAAGAAGTATAGTACATATAATAAAATTATAATAAACATTTCCTGGAAAATAGTTTACTGGATGAGATCGTGCCTTCTAAAGCTCAAAGCAACTTGCAGCTCATACTTGCAGTATTAATGCATTCGCTTATTGAAGGCACTTGTGAAAATTAATGTTTTGAGGCAGGTTGCAGTATATGTAGTACAATCAGTCGCAAATTCGTTAGAACAAATTTATATGCAGTAGTTTCAAGTTATGTGGTATTTGTCTGGTTCTCATAATTGTTAATAAGGCAATGGGACTAGTAAGACTAAATTCAATTGTTGTTTGACATTTCTGAATGATATAATGGTTTTTAATTGATTATTGCATGACTAAAATTCCATAAATTTTGGAGAGGGGTAATAAATAACATTATATGATCATTTCCTGACGATTCAAACAATTTTCCTAAGTATCTTCTCTGTATTTTAATTAAATATAGTTTTCCTGTACCGAGAGCCCCCTAAAATACAACTAGATGTACGCTCAAACTTCCCGTAAGAGGATGAACGAAGATTTTATTTTATAACTTATTAAGTCGAAAAATACATATTATACTTGCAATATAATCAATTTAGAAATGATTACAAATTGTAATACATTTATCACAATATTACAATCTGTTTAAACATGTTCAGAGTTTGTTTAGTTTTATGTTTTTAAATATTTTTATTTGTAGTCAGATTATCGAAAAAAGTGACTGGCGGAGCGGCCGCGCGGCGACCAAACATTCTATTTCATCACCTCGTGGAAACGTACAACACAGGGTTAGAAATTTCCAATAGAGTTATTTAAATAGTCAGTTAAAGAAGTCAGATAAACAGTAGCACATTTTGAAAATATTTATTATCTTATTCCGATGAGTTTGTATTGAGAGTTATATGCCCCCTAAAATACAATGACGTAATTCAATTCTGACATATGAACTTTACTAAATTGATTAGCTATACTTGTATTAATGGATACTCCAAGTGCAACTTGTTTAAAACCAAGCATGAACCATTAACGATAAACTACAAAATTATTGATTACAAATAATTTAAAAAAATCTTCCTGTTTTGTTAGACATTGCCTGTTTTAAGTACATGTTTCGACTAATTAACGCTGCTAAAAATACATCAATCCACCCAAATATTTAAGTCAGATAATTACTGTTCCATACAGCTTGCGTAACCTTCCAAGTAATAGAGTTTACTTTCGTTTTCTCAGCTTCTCAGCTGTTGTGACGTATCAACGGCATACATCAGAGCAGCCAATCTAAGAGAAATAGAGTTCGCTATTTACTCCAAGCCATGTTGAGTTACGTCTCACACATTTTATGCGGGACGGTTGGTAGAAGACGACCATAAACATATTTGACTTTACAAACAAAGCAGCCCTGGGCGGCTGCTACGAATTTGTAATAAATTAGGTGTTTCTCTTCCTTGCAACTGATGTATTTCGAAGGCAATACCGAATTTATGAGGGTACTTTCGTTTGCGCTCAAAGAATTGCAATGAGGTGAAGAAGTAAGTTATCGTGTTTGACTTGGGTGGCTCCAAACTTACGAGCTGGAAGAAGGACAACTTGCAAAATACTGCAGTTGCTAAGCATTCCTGCGATTCTTAACCTCAGGGTCTTTCTTTGTGTTTCAAAATTTAGATTGCTTAATTTTATTAGATTAGAGATAAATGTAACATTACTTATTTAACTAATTAGTGCAACTTTCTAGAAAACTTGAATTTTAAATTAATCCGCATGTTCCTTACATTACAGCATGTGAAAATACTACCTTACAATATGTGGTATATATTTTAATACGTATTATGTATTTTAAATACCCCCGTCGCAGCAAACCTGCGTACTCAGCGAATTTCCAATGCATATATATGTGACTCACTACTACATAGAGCTATTTACCAAGTTTCACAAAAATACGTTTAAGTTTAAATAAGTGATATATAGCATTTTATTTCTTCTCCATAAGAATAAAATTAGGGTTGAGGTCGCAGGTTTGCTGCAACGAGGAAGATAAGTAATGTGTTTTTTGCAATTATCAATACAACTGAACCAGGTGAAGCTACATACCAAGTTCTTTTAATGTAGGTTCATAATTAAGGGAGATATACAACTTTACTTATTCTCCATATGAATAACATTGGGGCCGAGTATGCAGGTTTGCTGTTTCGGGGACTATCAACAAAAAACTTGTTTTTTTGTGCTAATATCAATATACCACAACTAGTTGAAGCCACATACCAAGTTTCATCAATATACATTCATAAATAATCGAGATATAGAATTTTATTTATTCTCCATAAGGATAACATTGGACAACGTACTGTTTTTTAGCACTTTGAATATCTCTGCAACGGTTGGACGTAGAACAACGATTAAAAAACCAAAATGTTTGTTTTGTTGAGCTAAACACATTAATATACAGAAATGTGAAGTTTTTGGTAAAACTATCTGAGAAAAATCTAAAAAGCTTTTTCCCATAAGATTAACATGGGACACGTTTTTTGGATTTTCTCCGCAACCACTTAACCTAGGTTAATGATTCAAAATACTAAATTCTTTGTTTTTTTAAGCTCTATAAAATGGCTACAACCAAAATTGAGTGTTTTTAACATTTTGGGGTCAAATTTGCAAAAAAACGATTTTTGGAAAATTGTAAACCCCCATAAAACCCCCTTCCCATAGTGCGATCGATCTGGTTTTCGAACTTTAAGTCATAAATGCTACTCTCCACATTTTGCCAAATTTCATAAAAATCGGGTGTTTCTTTCAAAAGTTATCGCGGTAACGGACACACACACACACACACACACACACACACACACACACATATATATATATATATATATATATATATATATATATATATATATATATATATATATATACATATATATAAATTTGAACGAATAGTGTTTTTGGCATCTGGGGACCTCAAAACCAAAAGTTATCATGGTCTCGGGCTTAAGTCTTACCATGAGACCTACGGTAATAGCTTCTTCCCTATAGGGGAAATTCGCTAAAAGCAAGCCATTCTGGTAATTTATTTGACAACCCTCGGATTCGTAACAAGTATTACATCTGTATTTTTTAGACCTTACAAATAACATAAACGGTAACTATCTTAAATTGCATTATCCTTTTGTCATGGAATCGCTCTTGAAAGGAGGGGGGGAGTAATGTCTCTTAACCAAATATATACGCGTACACATCCATTATCCATTATTAATGTGTGGGTGGTATTAATAGAAGCTTAACAGACTTCGAATCACAGAGTCATATAGGTTACCTCCCCGAGGACTCCAAAGAGAGTGGATTTAGACCGAGCGTGTCGTATACCTCTCGAAGACAAATTGCCACCGTTGTTTACATTACATGATTTTTTTCATCCAAGCCCCAAAAATTATCTCTTTTAGCGAATTTCCCCCATAGGGAAGCAGCTATTACTGCAGGTGGTGGTAAGACTTAAGTCCGAGACCGTGATAAATTTTCGTTTTGAAGCCCCCAGATGCCAAAAACACCATTCGTTCAAATTTATATATATATATATATATATATATATATATATATATATATATGTATATATAATATATCATTATATCATAATGAAAAATATTAATTATTAATACATTATGTTACTAATATTACATAATGAAAGTATATTACTGATAGATATTCTTATCTACTTATATACTGTATATATGTCCGTAAGCTCGATAACTCTCGTAAAAAAGGTCCGATCTTAATGAATGTTGTAGAAATGTGCAGAGTCACATTTATTTGATCGAGATCGAAAACCAGATGGATCGGACAATCCAAACAGGTATTTTGGGAGGGATTTTCTGTCCCAAAAAAGGGTTTTTTGAATTTTGTAGACAAAATCTTTGACAAAGCCAAATTTTAGTTTTCACTATTTGATTCACCGTAAAAACAAACAAATTTGTATTTTGATCATTGTTCTACGTCAATGACGTCAATTGGTTACTGAGATATTGAAAGTGCTAAACACAGTACTTTGTCTAATGTTACTCTTATGCAGAAAAATAAAATTGGTATATCTCGTTTATTTACGAATATACTCTGATGACACTTGGTATATGGCTTCATCTGGTTGTGGTATATTGATTTTTGCACAAAAAACAAGTTATTGTCGAGGGTTCCTGTAGCAGCAAACCTGCTTTCTCAACCCCCGTGTTATTCTTATGAAGGATAGATAAGTAAAGTATTATGTCTCCCTTAATTACGACCATAAATTAATAAAACTTGGTATACGGCTTCACCTAGTTGAGTTCCATTGTTATTTGCATACAAATCCAATTTTATTTGTTACTGGTTGCAGCAAACCTGCGTACACAGCCCCCATGTCATTCTTATAGTGAATAATTACAATGTTATATATCGCTTAGTTATGAATGTATATGGATGAAACTTGGTACGTGACTTCACATTGTTGAGTTCTATGCATATTTGAATGAAAACCCATTTTTTGTTTAATTGTTGCAGCAAACCTGCGTACTCATTACCACGCAATACGTAATGTTATTCTTATCGAGAATAATTAGTATTTTATAAATAACTTATTTTGAGTATATTTTTATGAATATTGATAAGTGGCTGTATGTGTTATTAGTACATGAATTGGAAAATCGCTGAGGACGCAGGTTTGCTGCGACGAGGGTATTTTGGTACGCACACGTCTCAAAAACGTTGGTCGTTAATGCCGGCTAATATAGTCGTGACGCAAGAATCTTGCCCAAATTGTCGCTTTGGCTCGCTGATGCGTTCAGTCTCTTTCTCAACTCCTAAGATCGTAGCGGTGATCAGCATCACACTGCCGAATCCAGCTTGGTACATGCTAATGCCCCGCATTAGGGCACTAACTGTTGCTGCGTCTTACAGCGTAAGTGTGAATGGGGAAATCGAAGTGGTATTTACTGTGATAGTGGCGGCTTAACCTCGTGACAAACTAGTGAATGTTGCATTAATCCATCCCACTAAGGACCAAAGATTTACGAAGATTTACAGGTTAGGTTATGTATTGCTTTGGTTAATTGGGGGTTTGTTGTGGAGAACAGGTGCAATACGCTTGTATTGGAGGCAGGCAGAGGGTAAGATCCCCGGGCCAGGTAGTGCAGTGAAAACAGCACATTAGGCTCTACTGTACTGGATTCGTAATATAGAAAGGTTCGATTACTCTGAGTGAACTATCACCAAATTACCGTCTCTTTAAACTCTTAGTTTGAAACCAATGCGTCGCGTCGGGTGGCAATTTAAACAAATTTAAAATAAATTGTTTTAGGATCAGAATTATTGTTAATTTCATACATTGTTAAAGTGTAGTTAATGTTTTCTTGTCATATAATATAGTGTCGCATTCGCAGTGAACCGAAGTCTACATCACCTATGAGTGACGTCATACAAATCTATTATGATCAGTCTCGGGAGTAGTGGGTGATGAAAGCGGGTTAAAAATGATTGAACATCGCTGTTTATAAACAGTATACCGAGAATAGTACAACAAAGCAAGCGAAATAATCCCTTTTGTTATTTATCTATCTAAACTCGCTTTATGTTAGTCGGTGTCTTGATTAATATTAAGTGTGTGTTGAAGTGGAAAAGTAAAATAAATGGTGGTTTAGGGTAGGCAACCTTTTAGTTTTGGTTCTCAATTGATTCTAGAGGTAATAAACATAAATAAATAAAATGTTATTTAGTTCGTTTTTAGTTGAGGGAAATAAATAGAAAATTGCTGCCTCCCAACTATGAAAAAGAAAAGTTACCAACTTCTTTGCTGTTGTGTTAAAAAATAAAAAGCGGACAAGTAGAAGAGGCGTGGCTTCTGAACGATTCGATCTTCCATTGCAGGATTTTATGGCATAATTAAGACTCAGTAGTTAATGGGAGTTTAACGACGCTTTAAAGCCTCTCCGGGGGTGTAGAGCCCAAGATTTTTAATTGCGCAATGTCGTAGTCTGAGTAATTATAAATTTATAACCACGTGATTATCGTCCTACTCAGGTAGACAGGTTGTTCACCTAAAGGTGTATCTTTATTGAGTCTAGATGTTCGAAAGAACAAAAACAAATTTGACTAAGTACCATATGACCAATCCAGTTAAGTAATTACCAAGTGATTAGCTAAGTAATGATTTTGACTAACAATACATTTAAGACTTAGAGTTGGTTGTCTGAGTGAAATGTATATGGGAACACGTACTTACATTTGCTTGGATGATAAACCTGGAAACTTAGGAAACGTAATTTACAGTCCAGCAAGACGTACAATGTAGTCGTACGCAATATGAGAATGAACTGACATCCTTTGTGTTATTCAATCCTATACTCTAATAAGGTTTGCTTGGTTGGTTTCCTTGTTTGCAACTCTGATCCCAAAAACTGCTCCAACGATTTCCTTCAAGTGTTGTAATTAACTCATTTCTGGGATTAAAATAAGTTAGAGAAGTCTCACCCCCAAGAAAAATCAAATCATCTAAAAACACGAATATGAAAAATTAAGAAAATTAACATTGGGCTTATGAGATAAAAATCAAAGCAAAAGAATCATAAAATCTGTATAATTAAGGACCTGGAGCCAACCTTTGCTCGGGGAAGGCCAGACAGTTTGTTTAGATGACTTGGAGTAATGTTTCACCATGTCACCATACGCCCTCACATCAGACTCAGTCTTACCTACGTCCCCATAGACTGATGAGCAGATTTTCTTAGCTCATTTGCCTCTTTTCTGCAGATATAAAGTCACTCCAGTTTTTATTTATAGCACAATTCGCCTTTGATTCATTTTGGATATAACCACTTCAAGAAGATATGTTATATCTTCAGTCAATGGTTTTAGCCACTGCTTTGAGGAGACCATATGTTAAACTTATACTAGTGTACATCAGTATTGCATTGCCAGTTCACTGATTATTATTTTAAACAGCTGTTAGTATTATTTTGTTTTAGCGAATTTCCCCTATAGGGAAGAAGCTATTACCGTAGTCGGCATGGTAAGACCTAGGCCCGGGACCATGATAACTTTTCGTTTTGAGGTCCCCAGACCCCAAAAACACCATTCGTTCGAAACTGTATATATATATATATGTCCGTGGGTGCGATAACTCTCGTAAAAAAAGTCCGATTTTGATGAAATTTGGTAAAAACGTGTAAAGCAGCATTTATGACTTTAAGTTCGAAAACCAGACGGATCGACCTATCCGAAGGGGTATTTTGGGGGGGTTTTGTACCCCAAAAATGGGTTTTTTGAGTTTTTTACATACAATTTTTGAAAAAGTAAAATTTTATTTTTTTCTATTGGAATCAGCTTAAAAATACGCACAATTTGATGTTTTAATCATTGCTCTATGTCAATTGGTTACTGAGATATTGAAAGTGCTAAACACAGTACGTTGTCCAATGTTATTCTTATGGAGGATAAGAAAAATTGTATATCTCGCTTATTTATCAACTTATCCTGACGAAACTTGGTATATTGCTTCATTTCATTGTGGTCTATTGATATTTGCACAAAAACCCATTTTTTGCCCAATAGTTCCCGTAGCAGCAAACCTGCATACTCAGCCCCATGTTATTCTTATGTAGAATAATTAACGTGTTATCTCCTTTAATTATGAACATAAATTAATAGAACTTGGTATGTGGCTTTACCTAGTTGAGTTATATTGATATTTGTATAAAAGCCCATTTTTAGTGTTCCTTACTTCAGCAAACCTGCATACTCAGCCGCCATGTTATTCTTATGGAGAATAATTAAAATGTCATAAATCGCTTATTTATAAATGTATATTGATGAAACTTGGTATGTCACTTTATGTGGTATTAAGATAAATTAATATGCATTGGAAATTCGCTGAGTATGCAGGTTTGCTGCTACGGGGGTATTTTATTTAAACATATTTTTTAACTTTTCACATTAGGTTTTTACATTATTTGATTTTTCTGGGGATGAGACCTGTCTAAAACTTATTTGTATTCCATAAATTCGATACTCCAACGTTTGAAGGAAATCGTTGGAGCCGGTTCTGAGGTCAGAGTTGCAAGCAAACCTTACCATATCTGAGTATATGATAGGATAGGATAGGATATAGGATAGGATTAGTTTATATTTTAATGTCCTTCCATAGGAAGTTAGCTTGAAACAGCCGTTCTTGCTTCTTTATTTTTTAGTATCAACAGCTGTTGTGTATTCAATTAACTTGATTTTTACTTTCTCCCCTTATACAAACCCTTATATGGAGAAAGTATTGTTTTCGTCAAAATTTTCGAATTTGAGTTAGTGGAAATATTTGTTTTGGGGCTCCCTGAACCCAAAAAGTGTTTTTTAGTGATGTCTGTGTCTGTCTGTCTGTCTGTCTGTCTATCTGTCTGTCTGTCTGTCTGTATGGGTGTGTACAGAGCTAGAGCCCTAACCAATGGTCCGATTTTTATGAAATTTGGTATGTAGGTACTAATCCACCATATCTCCAAGCTTTTTTTTCATTTTTTGGAAATTTTTAATTTTTAAGGGTAATTATCCCCCAAAAACCGCCAAAAAACATGAAAAATTAAGATTCCTCATAAACGGCTCTAACGATTTTGATTAAACTTTAGTCGTTTGTAGAACTTTATTTTTCAACAAAATGACACCACCCGCATTTCTGTAAAAATTCGGGTTCAGAAATTACAAGACTTAAAATATTAAAAATTCAGTTTTTTGGATTTTCATAAAAAAAATATAAAAAATATTACTATTCACCATTAAAAATAGCTCAAAAAACTAAATAATTTAGTATTTTGAATTATTATTCTACAATTACTGGTTGCGGAGAAAATTTAGATTTTCATTTTGCGGTAAACGCAGTACGTTGTCCAATGTTATTCTTAAGGGGGATAAAAAAATTATTATTTTTTCTCTTATTTATCTTATTTTTTTGTTTTCTCGTTCAAACTTGATATGCTTGTCAAGTTAGCATTGACCAACAGAGGAAATTTGAAATATGTTGCCCCTTAACAACACTGGGGGGGAATAGGGGGCATTTCCCCTCTTAAAACCACGTGTGTAGCGATGGATTCTGTAGTGCCTCCAAAACAGGGATTTGGGTGGATGTTTTTGAAAACAACTTGTTTACAAGATTTTCTGTACATTCGACCGTGCTTTGTATTCCATATTTAGTAAATAAAAAGTAATTTAATCACTAAAGTTGGGCCAAAATGGAGAAAGTATGTGTCAGTTTCCTGATACCGTTTAATTTTCCTTAAGATTAACATTGTAACTTTAAAAGCTCGGGGGGTGAGGTCCTGAGGGTGCATGTTTTCCAACCCTCCAAAAGGCACAAAAGCCTAACATAAACTCATTCTTATTGTTTTTTTAGGTGTTAAAGTCTTTCAAATAACACAAACGACCATTTTACACATAATAGTTTTGCTGCCATAGGCTTGTCAGTATAATCGGCTTATTGTTTTAATAAATAGAGTTCTAAAACATGTTTTTGTTGGTAGACCATATCCCCCTTAATCCTTAATCAAAACCAATATAAATAACTAACCCATTATTGAAGATTATCTTCATCAATAAATGCGGAAAATAAACAAACAATTCAAAACCAAACAAATAACAATTTAACGACGATTCTCTTTATTTGTCAACGTACTGTGGCGCCGACTTACAGCGAAAAGTTCAACTAACTGAAAACAGGCGTTTAAAAGCGCAAACTGCGCTTGGAGTTGTAGTTTTTAAGTAGTACCTATACAAAACTGAAACATACTTCCCCTTTTGTTTAAAACTACACTTGATTTTATATACAGAATAAGTGCTACTACCTATCATCCGTGACCTTGTTTTGATTATATAGATAGAGTTTGTCCATTGCGGTTTGATTATTTGACTTTTTTTCTTGGACATTTAATCCTTTTGAGAATGTGGGAAACCAATGAGAAAACAAAAAGTGAAATGTACGGTTGTGTAATAATAGTTTAATACTTACTGAAGGTGAACAACGCATCATGTTTCATATACCTGCGGTAATGTTATTTAACTGATTCATATCTGCGAGATCATAAATAACAAGTGATATGGAGTTTCAATTTCACTGATTCATTTGATGAAAGTTTGTCCAACGCATTCCAGTTAATCAGGGCACGTCCAATTAAACTAAAGCAATTAACAATCAAGCCTTTCCTTCGTAAACACCCATAGGAATTCCAACATGTTACGGGGTAAGGTGTTTTTATGACAGTTTTTTCTTTCAGTTTCCATGGTAATTGGATTAATATCTAGAACGGATAATAAAATCGCATACAACCATTATTATAACCATTATATTTATAACTATTAAAAAAAATTTCTTAATTAACGTGAGACTCATTTATTTTTGTAGGAATAGATGAAAAATGAAGAAAATGGTGTAAAAATGGAGTAATATTTGCTTATTTAATAATATAATAATATATACAGGGTGTCCCACGAGAGTATGGAATAAATGCAGAATTTGGTAGAACTCATCAAAAGGAGCAACAAACTTCGCATAAACGTTTTTCTAATTCGCTCTATTTTCCATCTGTCTGCCTGTGTGTGGTTTTTGATCAATGCAGTATATCTTAGGAACCACTTAAGGTACTGACTTGAAACTTGGCATGTCTATTATACTACTTTAGGGCTAATTAATTGTTTATTAAATTTGGCTTTTCTATATTCAACCGTTTCAAAATGTCGGCCATTTCAATTCTTTAAAGCTTAATATCTTCAAAACGGAAAATAATTGAGTATTTGATATGCATATTAAAAAAGTGTGAAAGTTAAAGCCCAGTAGGATGGTATAAAGATTATAAAGATCGGTCGACCCCTAGTTGAGTAATTGCAGTTGTTGTGAGTAAAAATCGTGGAAATTATATGTAAATTACCAGAATAAACAATCCTCATAAAACTGCCATTGCTCAGTTACTGGTCGAGTGATTTTTATAATCTTTACTAGTGTAACGCCCGTTGAAAAATCAACGGCAATTATTATCACTATCTAACATTAACAATAAATTAACAACGATCAAATAATTTATCTAGTTCTGAAAAAATAATCACGGGTGTTGCAAACCCTAGGTCCGGCCATGCCTGATTTGTACTATTGAGCCGTCTGGCCATGGCAGGATATCCTGTCAATGCATGTGCGCGCCAGCTGTACATTGGCAGGAATCCTGTCAATTGGGTCATTTTTTCAGCTGCTTGTAACACATTGAAAATTAACCTAAAACGTAAGAATATTGATACCATTCTAAAGAGGAGATTCTAAACTTTCATTTTCACATATAAACGAACCTCGTAGCAGTAACAGATAAATATAACTGCTATTATAATTTTAACGAAATTTTGCGCGCGAAACATGATTGACTCGCGAGCGGCGAAATCTCGTAAAACACGTGTTCTTCAAAAAATTCCCAGTGTCTGTATTTTGGCCCAAAAAAGAAGCGGTTGGTACCATTGGAAAAAAATGAATTCTTCTTTATTTCCGTAATAAGAACTTTGTCATACGACTTAAGGAAGTCTGACAAATAATTTTTTTAACCAGCTGTTACTAAGCGCTGGTCAAATTAGTCATTGGCAGGAAATCCTGCCAATTCTAAATCTAAACTTTTATAGCTCTATGGATTATTTAGCGTGTCATAGGTTATACCAATTTGAAGCCAATCAATTTTTTTCCTCTATGTACCGCGACGTGGCGAATGGAACGGCAGCTATTACGTCATATCGCATTAAAATGAACAGTGCAAGTTTGTCGATTTTCCCCGTTTTCTGTATTTTTCCCCGCAATTCGGATAACAAAATTTTTCAAACAAATCAATCACGTTTCTACGTAGGGAAATAAATTGCCTACATTGTGTATATCGCATTGTGACTCGCTTTGCTCGCTGGGGGCTCCGCCCCCAGACCCCCGCAAAAAATACTGGTGATTATATAACAAGATGCCAATAAAAACAAGATTTAAAATTACCAAAATATACTGGAGTGCGCCAGATCTTAGGGTTAAAATATGTTAGTTACGTAACGTTGATCCAAACCCTCCCACATAACGCAGCGTTACGCAAAGCCATTCCCTTCCTTAAGTGCGTTTCGTTATATGCGTATCGCCCCTAACTTGTCTTAAATATATTGAGTTTGCAGCAGCAGATGGATTAACAAATGTACTGAGCAATAACAAAATGATTTTCCATGTATATCGTTTTCTTGTATGCAATTTGGACAGTAAAGAAGTAAACAATCATAATTACCACAAAAACTAACTCGTGAATAAATCCAATAAACCAGTAATAGCAATGATCTTTGTTCCCAGCCAGAGATATATTGATAGGAAAGGCATAACATTTGTACGAGTGGCGCAGTGTAGACACAGGCCCGCACCAGGACACGACGCCGCCAAGGTCTCGTAAATATCACCCATTTCTCACCGACACAGCCGAGAGCACTAACTACATTAGATTTAATAATTTACACCTTCTTCCCAGCCGTTGTGGTTTTTATTCGGCATATTTCTGCCCAAAAATGGGATTTGTATAATGTTGGGAGTTGGGAAATTGTAACTGGTGGATTTTGAAAGCACTATTTCAGAATCTCAACCGTATTTACATTCGAAATATGACAAAACAATTTTAATTATAGGCATTTTTCTCACTTAGAAATGGGATAAGATTCATTCATGATCCCGAAACGTCGTGAAACTTGTTTTGCTAATTTAGTAATGCAAATGTCTACAGTCACTTCTTAAAAAAAAGAAAGGGTAAAAAGAAAGAGTAGGTAAAAAAATTAATACTATCCACAATGTGAAACATTATTTTACCATTTTTAAGCTAGCTTTATTTCGTAGTGTACCAAAAGGTGCTACCAAAAGGGTGTACGGTCATTTGGTACCAACATTTTCGGTCTCTTGTTCTCTTGTTCAATAACCTCCAAGGTGCTCCAGAACGTACATTCGTAAGAGAACACTCCGGGACACCCTTGAGGCTTCAGTGAGTGCAAAGAAATGTTTCCCGGATGAAGATTACTGAAAACTTCATAAGAAGTCCGAGGGGGTAATGATTCGTTGAGATGACTTCTGAAACTTGGCTTACGGTGTAAACGGTCGGGAGGTTTGATCCGAGGGGGTAATGATTCATTGAGATGACTTCTGAATCTTGGCTTACGGTGTAAGCGGTCGGGAGGTTGTCAAACCTAGCCGGTCAGGTAATGATTCATTGAGATGACTTCTGAATCTTGGCTTACGGTGTAAACGGTCGGGAGGTTGTCAAACCTAGCCGGTCAGGTAATGATTCATTGAGATGACTTCTGAAACTTGGCTTACGATGTAAACGGTCGGGAGGTTGTCAAACCTAGCCGGTCAGGTAATGATTCATTGAGATGACTTCTGAAACTTGGCTTACGGTGTAAACGGTCGAGAGGTTGTCAAACCTAGCCGGTCAGGTAATGATTCATTGAGATGACTTCTGAAACTTGGCTTACGATGTAAACGGTCGGGAGGTTGTCAAACCTAGCCGGTCAGGTAATGATTCATTGAGATGACTTCTGAAACTTGGGTTACGGTGTAAACGGTCGGGAGGTTGTCAAACCTAGCCGGTCAGGTAATGATTCATTGAGATGACTTCTGAAACTTGGCTTACGGTGTAAACGGTCGAGAGGTTGTCAAACCTAGCCGGTCAGGTAATGATTCATTGAGATGACTTCTGAAACTTGGCTTACGGTGTAAACGGTCGGGAGGTTGTCAAACCTAGCCGGTCAGGTAATGATTCATTGAGATGACTTCTGAAACTTGGCTTACCGTGTAAACGGTCGGGAGGTTGTCAAACCTAGCCGGTCAGGTAATGATTCATTGAGATGACTTCTGAAACTTGGCTTACGGTGTAAACGGTCGGGAGGTTGTCAAACCTAGCCGGTCAGGTAATGATTCATTGAGATGACTTCTGAAACTTGGCTTACGGTGTAAACGGTCGAGAGGTTGTCAAACCTAGCCGGTCAGGTAATGATTCATTGAGATGACTTCTGAAACTTGGCTTACGGTGTAAACGGTCGAGAGGTTGTCAAACCTAGCCGGTCAGGTAATGATTCATTGAGATGACTTCTGAAACTTGGCTTACGGTGTAAACGGTCGGGAGGTTGTCAAACCTAGCCGGTCAGGTAATGATTCATTGAGATGACTTCTGAAACTTGGCTTACGGTGTAAACGGTCGGGAGGTTGTCAAACCTAGCCAGTCAATCAATTTACCCAGATTGTATAGAGCTGAATTGGTTCTTTCAATGATTTTTGGGTAATAACTAAGCATAGGCGTAATTAGGGGGTGGCAAGGGAGGGGTTGTCTCCGTTCAATAATTTGGAGAACGCAATTATATTGTGATGTATAAAAAGTTACTATAAATGACGATTACAACGATTCATTTCCACCGAATCAGGCTTGGATAAAAAATCAGACCTCTTGGAACAGATTTCATGTGGTGAGTGGAGTCGGTTTACAACTTCAACTACAACTTCAACTTCAACTTGAGACTAGTGTACCATATAAGTCTCAAGTGGAAAACTGCGAGTAAAACTCCAATCAAATATTACAATAACAAATGTATAGACGATTTAGCAAAATGTTGAAAATATTCATTCTTTTATTAAATAGCCAGTATACATAAATAAAACTTTACAGTCATGCATTGCGATGTATGAGTAATAATTTTATGAAATTAACTTGTTTTTGAATAAATCCAAACAAATTCAAAAGGAACCCTCGGTCGAGTTACACCTAATTTACAAATCTTTCTCTTTTGAGAACGAATTCCTGCAAACTTTCTTCCCTTCCCATTGATCCCTTATATCATATTTGCAACGGGCTGGGGAAGTAACAGGAAAAATAAGAGACAAGATGAGGGAACAGAAGAGTTGAAGGAAGGCATCCAGCAGAAATATCAACTCCGGCTCATTTCTGTTGCACCCGACGTAAAGTTCCAGGTTTCAACCGGACCTATTAGAAAAACGAATTTGAGTTACGATTACCTGAGCTTAGTACCTGACTATAAACTCCAAATCGTTGGATTAACACGATTCCCTCAAATTCCTGAACCATCCACCATCACATTGCACAAGAGTTTCATCACACGAGAGCATTCTTCTCCCCGAGGTGCCTCTCATTCATTAGCTTCCTCTATGAATATGTAGAGTTGACACCTCTATGGCGGTGTGGGCAGTCCAGTTGCGACAGTAAAGTTCAAGCTCACGGGGACGTCTCGTGTGCCGATTGTTGAACAAAGCTCACGAGCTTGCGAGCTCATCACCATCGCCATTATGCAGGAATGTCGCAGCCTTGACCCAATCCACTGATCTCCTGCTCTCCTACCATTGTGTCTTCTTTATCGCCTCCGTTCCCTTTACCTTTCTGTCGGTTTGTTTTAGCGTTGTTTGTTTTCTTTTAGCGAATTTCCCCTATAGGGAAGAAGCTAGTACCGTAGTCGGCATGGTAAGACCTAGGCCCGGGACCATGATAACTTTTCGTTTTGAGGTCCCCAGACCCCAAAAACAACATTCGGTCGAAACTGTATATATATATATATATATAAATATATATATATATATGTATGTGTGTGTGTGTGTGTGTGTGTGTGTGTGTGTGTGTGTGTGTGTGTGTGTGTGTGTGTCGTTCGTGAGCAAGACAACTATCGTAAAAATGATCCGATTTTGATGAAATTTGGTATAAACGTGTAAAGCAACATTTATGACTGTAAGTCCGAAAACCAGCCAGATCGCTCCATCCGAAGGGGTATTTTGGGGGGTTTTGTACCCCAAAAATGGGTTTTTTGAATTTTTTACATACAATTTTTGAAAAAGTCTAATATTGGTTTTACCATTGGATTCAGCTTAAAAAAGCAAATACTTTGGTGTTTTGATCATTCCTCGACGTCAATTGGTTATCGAGATATTGAAAGTACTAAACACAGTACGTTGTCTAATGTTATTCTTATGGAGGAAAGGAAAACTTTCATATCTCGCTTATTTATGAACGTATACTGACGAAATTTGGTATAAGGCTTCATCTGGTTGTGGTCTATTGATATTTGCTCAAAAAAAAATTTTTTGGAAAAGGTTCCCGTAGCAGAAAACCTGCGTACTCAGCCGCCATGTTATTCTTATGGAGAATAATTAAATGATATGTCTCCCTTAATTATGAACATAAATTAATAACAACTGGTATACGACTTCACCTAGTTGAGTTATATTGATATTAGTATAAAAGCCCATTTTTTTGGTTCCTTTTTGCAGCAAACCTGCGTACTCAGCCCCAATGTTATTCTTATGGAGAATAATTAAATGCAATATCTCCCTTAATTATGAACATAAATGAATAAAAACTGGTATACGACTTTACCTAGTTGAGTTATATTGATATTAGCAAAAAAGCCCATTTTTGTGTTCATTTTTTCAGCAAACCTGCGTACTCAGCTCATCCCCAATGTTATTCTCATGGAGAATAATTGAAATTGTATATACCGCTTATTTGTGAATATATTTTTATGAAACTAGGTCAGTGGCTTTATGTAGTATTAAGACATTTAAATCTCCATTGGAAATTGGCTGAGTATGCAGGTTTGCTGCGACGGGGGTATATTTTGTTCTGTTTTCGTATTGAGAAAAGGATATTGCTTGTGAGAGAAAAATAGGACTGTTAAAGTTGACCAGTAGCTCCCGTAGCAGAAAACCTGCGTACTCAGCCCCCATGTTATTCTTATGGAGAATAATTAAATGATATGTCTCCCTTAATTATGAACATAAATTAATAACAAGTGGTATACGACTTCACCTAGTTGAGTTATATTGATATTAGCATAAAAGCCCAATTTTTGTTCCTTTTTGCAGCAAACCTGCGTACTCAGCCCCAATGTTATTCTTATGGAGAATAATTAAATGCTACATCTCCCTTAATTATGAATATAAATGAATAAAAACTGGTATACGACTTTACCAAGTTGAGTTATATTGATATTAGCAAAAAAGCCCATTTTTGTGTTCATTTTTTCAGCAAACCTGCGTACTCAGCTCAACCCCAATGTTATTCTTATGGACACTAATTGAAATTGTATATACCGCTTATTTGTGAACATATTTTTATGAAACTTGGTCAGTTGCTTTATGTAGTATTAAGACATTTAAATCTCCATTGGAAATTCGCAGAGTATGCAGGTTTGCTGCGACGGGGGTATATTTTGTTCTGTTTTCGTATTGAGAAAAGGATATTGCTTGTGAGAGAAAAATAGGACTGTTAAAGTTGACCAGTAAGCCTGTTGCTTGAAACCGAGCAAAGTTGTTCCATCTTTTCCTGACAGAGTTTGTCTTGCCATTTCAGTAGTTTTTGATCTCAGATCATGACGTATATTGATACTGTAAAACTGTATTTTGCTGTATAATGCAGCTGATAGAATGAAATTGAAAAAGGGTAAAATTATCCTTATGGGTAAAAAACTAAATTTGAGGGCTACCTGTGTTCTTCAGAATGGGGGTTCCGAAAATTGAAAACCACTTTGTTCAACTGCGGATCGAGGCCATTTATTTGATACGCCGATCGTCAAATCAGAGCATAAAATAACGGAGGGGTTCTACTTACAACAGTTTCGAGAGTTTTTATACACAGTAGTTTTAGGGAATTTCCCCTATAGGAAAGAAGCTATTACCGTAGTCGGCATGGTAAGACCTAGGCCCGGGACCATGATAACTTTTCGTCTTGAGGTCCTCAGATGCCAAAAACACCTTCGTTCAAAACTGTATATATCGCTTGACTTGTATATTAGGGCTACTAATATTATTATTTTTAAAAACATTATTAACAAGTACCCTATATAGAAAACCAACCACTACTGACATAATAATCCCATCGAACTCTAACCATCCCTGGCACCAAAAAATGGCTGTATTCCATTTTTTGGAGCATAGACTAGTAAACCTGCCACTAAATAGCTCAAATTTCAAAAAGGAAAAAAGAAAAAAATACAGTATTTAGCTATGAAAAATGGGTATAAGAAAAGACATTCGAAAGAATGATAAAGCAGAAGATAAGAAAACAAAAAAGAAACAATATACAGCAACGAATGATGACACCAAATATATGTGCGTTCCATTTAATTCAAAAATGGAAAAAGCGATACGACGTACTTTAAAAAACTCAAACTTGAAAATAAGTTATAAAACAAAAAATAATGCATTTAACCTTATCAACTCTAAAGTAACAAAAAATTAAAATATCCAAGAAGATCAGTACATATCCAAAGAAGTCTGGTGGGGTATGGCATATATATAATTACATGTAGCGAATGTGATAGCTATTATCATTGACTATAATTACTTCAGTATTTATAGTCAATGATATTTATTGGCCAAACAAGACGAAACTTTAAAATTCAATTTAAATAACATTTACAAGCCCTAAAGCCAAGAAATAACACAACTATGAGATTCAATTATGCAGAACACATAATTAATACAGGACATAAATATAAAAACTTAGAAGAAAACTTATCAGTTTTGGAGTACGAAAAGAGGCAAGAACAACTTAACGTCAAAGAAGAGATGCAGCAATAATAATGTTTAATAATGAGAAAGATCCACAAAATATTTTAAATACTATTCAAGTTAGCCAACAACACCCTATCTTTGAAAAAATTGATTAAATTAGAATTCAGAGAAACTAACTTTACATAGTATATACAAATTAATATTTTATTTTATTTCTACCTTTATATATACATCATTTTAGAATTAGTAATCAATATTATTTATTTTTAACATATGTTTGCAATTAATGTAAAAGAAAATTTGTTGAGATTATGTGACTCTGAAGATGGCCATTAGGGTTGAAACTAGTGAGTCCAAATAAAAATTTTTCAAAAAAGGGTACTTGTTAATAATGTTTAAAAAAAAATATATTTATATATGTCCGTGGGTACGATAACTCTCGTAAAATGGTCCGATTTTGATGAAAGGTGGTACACACATGTAAAACAGCATTTATGACTTCTAAGTTCTAAAACAAGCCAGATTGCTCTATCCAAAGGGGTATTTTGGGTGAGTTTTGTACCCCAAAAATGTTTTTTTTTTAGTTTTTTACATATAATATTTTAGTAAATCCAATTTTAGTTTTCACCATTAAATTCAGCTTACAAAAATAAACAATTTGGTGTTTTTATCATTGCTTAACGTCGATTGGTTACAGAGATATTGAAAGTGCTAAACTCATAAGTTGTCCAATGTTATTCTCATGGAGAATAAGAAAAATTGTATGTCTTGATTATTTATCAACTTATCCTGACGAAACTTGGTATATTGATTCATACCGTTGTGGTCTATTGATAGTTGCGAGAAAAATAATTTTTTTGCCGATAGTTCCGTAGCAGCAAACCTGCGTACTCAGCCCCCATGTTATTCTTATGGAGAATAAGTAAAACGTTATCTCCCTTAATCATGAAAAAAAACTTAATCAAATTTGGTATGTGGCTTCACCTAGTTGCGTTATAACAAAATTTGCATCAAAACCCATTTTTTGTACACCTTGCTTCAGTAAACCTGCATCCTCAGACGCCATGTTATTCTTATGGAGAATAATTATAATGTCATAAATAATTTATTTATGAATTTATATTGATGAAACTTGGTATGTGGCTTTAAGTGGTATTAGGATACATGTATATGCATTGGAAATTCACCGTGTACGCAGGTTTTCTGCTACGGGGGTATTTATTAATAATTCACTATTCAATTTATATTAAAACAAGTCTTCATGTTATTACACTTTCCAAGTAAACCCAAAACGTCAAGAAGGATGGCCTTAAAAGTAGCATTTGTACGCTTTTTAATGTCTCGTGTGAAAAAACTATTACGCTACGCTATATACTTTCCTCTCTTGGCTCTAATTAATATATAATTAATTAGATAATGGCTGATTCTGAAAAGGTAATATTTGTAGACTTTATTTTAATACATGGAAATAATAGTTGATATGCTATTTAGTTTATGTCTTTAATATGAATTTGTACTGCCGATCGAAAATATTTTGAACATTAACAGTAACTATTAGTTACATAATGGTTAGGTTTTCATAATCTGGAATCGTGTTTGGAGGGAAAGCATAGATCAAACTATTATCATCAGTAATTCGTCAGCAGCCAGACAGTGACTCAGTTACCCCTGACATCATCAAGGTGGAGCTCTATGTGACGTCATATCTCTCTAGCCAGCTGTATTGTTGGGTAACAGTCATTGACATGGGAGGCTATTGTAACGGTAAGGGACTTATAAATACCCCCGTAGCAGAAAACCTGCGTACTCAACGAATTTCCACTGCATAAATATATATCTTAATACCACTTAAAGCCTCATACCAGATTTCATCAATTTACATTTATAACAAAATTATTTATGACATGTTTATTATTCTCCATAAGAATGACATGGCGTATGAGGATGCAAGTTTGCTGAAACAAGGTACACAAAAAATGGGTTTTTATGCAAATTTTGTTTTAACCAAACTAGATGAAGCCACATACCAAATTTTATTAATTTATTTTCGTAATTAAGGAAGATAACATTTGACTTATTCTCCATAAGAATAACATGGGGCTGATAACGCAGGATTGCTGCTACGGGAACTATAAGCAACAAAATCTTTTTTCGTGAAAATATCAATAGACCACAACGGGATGAAGCAATATACCAAGTTTTGTCAGAACAAGTTGATAAATAAGCAAGATATACAATTTTATTTTTCTCCGTAAGGATAACATTGGACAACGTACTATGTTTAGCACTTTCAATATCTCTGTAACCAATTGACGTAGAGGAATGATCAAAACACCAAATTGTTTATTTTTTAGTTGAATTTAATGATGAAAACAAAAATTTGATTTACGAAAATATTATATGCAAACTTATTATATGCGAACTTAAAGTCATAAATGTTGCTTAACATGTTTGTGTCAAATTTAATCAAAATTATGTTATTAATCTGTGTTCCTAAATGATGTCGTGGCAATATAATTTAATTTGTTTGTTAAAGGCAAAATACAAAATAAAATAAACCGCCAAAATGTTAAACCCAATAATACAACAAAAGTTCCATGGGATAAAGGCCGATCGGTCCCGGATTAACCAGAAGGATTATAGAGACGGAATCATAATATTTGTAGTATTGTTTTAAATCTTAACTATCTATTAGTTTGTCCGTGGCAGAGTAACAGACAGACAACTATAACAGAGGCATCAGGATCTCCACACCACAAACATGTGATTATTGGTGTAACTATAAATAAATAAATAAACGGTATTTGGTAAACTTGTGACTTTTGATCATAGCTTAAAATAAACGGTATCAGGAAACTGACACATACTTTCTCCCTTTTAGCCCAACAGAATCCATTGCTACACTCGTGGTTTTAAGAAGAGAAATGCCCCCTATTCCCCCCCAGGGTTATTAAGGGGCAACATATTTCGAATTTCCTCTGTTGGTCAATACTAACTTGACAAGCATATCAAGTTTGAATGAAATTGATCAGTAAATAAGAGAGAAATAGTAATTTTTTTATTCCCCTTAAGAATAACATGGGTACAACGTACTGCGTTTACTGAAAAGTGAAAATTTCAATTTTCTCCGAAACCAGCAATCGTAGAATAGTAATTCAAAATACTAAATTATTTAGTTTTTGAGCTCTTTTTAATGGTGAATATTAATATTTTTTATATTTATGTCTTTTAATGAAAAATCCCAAAAACTGAATTTTTGATGTTTTAAGTCCTGTAATTTCTGAACCTGAACTTTTACAGGAATGCGGGTGGTGCCATTTTGTAGGAAAACTAAAGTTTTACAAACGAATGAAGTTTAATCAAAATCGTTAGAGCCGTTTTTGATAAATTTTGATTTTTCATGTTTTTTGGCGGTTTTGGGGGGATAATTACCCTTAAAAATCAAAAATTCAAAAAAACGAAAAAAATGCCTGGAGATATCGTGGATTAGTACCTACATGCCAAATTTCATAAAAATCGGCTCATTGGTTAAGGCTCTAGCTCTGTACACATCCACACAGACACACACACACACACACACACACACACACACACACACACACACACACACACACACACACACACACACACACACATACACACACACACGGACACACACACACACACACACACACACACACACACACACACACACACACACACACACACACACACAGACAGACATCACGTAAAAACCACTTTTTTGGGTTCAGGGAGCACCAAAACAAATATTTCCACTAACAACTCAAATTCGAAAATTTTTACGAAAACAATACTTTCTCCATATACTATGTATAAGGGAAGAAAGTAAAACGTTGTAACAATATCCAAATGATTTCGCACGCAGTATGCTGACGTTAGAAGAAAGAATTTTGCATTAACATTTAAAAAATATCAAATAAGGTGATGGTATTATGCCAATTTTTGAAAGTTGGAAACTTTTTTTGGCTATTATGATGCTCCTGGATCTATCTATGTGCAATGCTGGCGTAACAATGTTGTGGTTTATAAGTTTAAGAGGATGTCCATCCAGGAGTGAAAGTTGGTATGGGGGTAGTGGGATGATCAAACTATGTCAATTTATGAAAACTGCCTTTTCCAATGGAAAATTCCCATAAGGTAAAGTTCACTTACATTTTTGTTAATGTCTCGGTAAACATTCGTGCTACAACGATGAGAGAGGGCTTCAGATATTTGACTTTTTGCGTTCTATATTATTGCACTCATAGATTTTATGTTTGGAGCTATTTGACCCTTAAAGGGATTAAAATAATTGAAATTTGAATTTTTAAAATCCCAATAAATGGGTTAGGGGTTTTCAATGGTTTTTCCTAACGAACATGACCAACCGTATACATAAAGGAGTTATTCTACCAAATTTGAAGTAAAACAAAACAACAAATGCGACCGTTAGTGTGCGAATAAATATATACGACATGTATTAAGTTTCAAACGAACCCCCAAAACGTGTTCAGGGCGTCATACTAGAAAATTCTATCGCAGCCTCTGGCATAAGTCTCACCTGGTCATAATCGCTTTATTCCAGAGGGAATTCGCCAACCAGTGATTAGAAGTTTGTAGGTTGTCTCCAGCCGGTTTACATAACCCCAAACACAGTCGGCCGAGTGGTCGGCCCTGGCATTTACCCTCCTCATCCTGACCCATCCTCGCTGCACTGGGATGGCCAGGAAGTGAAAGTGAAATCCTTCCAAATAATAATGATGATCGACCAGCGACTTCACTGATGGATGGTCCGAGGAGTAATGATTCCATAGATTAGAACATCTGAAACTTGGTGGCTTCCGGTGTCAAAGGTCGAGAGATTGTCAATAAAAGCGGTCAATGAATCGACTCAGATTGTTCAGTGCTGGATTGGTTCTTTTAATATTTTCTGGAAGCATAAGCATAATTGGGTTGGGGGGGAGGAAGGGGGCAATTGCTCTCCCAATAGTTCGGAGAACGTAATTATTGTGTTGTACAAAAAGTCATGATAAATGTTGTTTACAATAATTAATTTCTCTCTCCCCCTATCAAAATGGCATAATCACGGTTGAACAACTAAGTTATTAGGTAACAAGACGGTTTAGTTCGTATTGTCTAAATAAGCTAGAGAATATGATTTTACTTAAATTACTGGATTTTAGCCAAACGTATTATTTTATATGTACCAGAGACTAAAGGGTGTTATAATTCCAAGTAATAAAAAGTAGTAAAAAGTAGTAAACAATGTGTTACCAAGCTAGTTATGAATTCAAAACATTAAGGTTTTGAAAAGGTCTTATAGTCACATGAAGAATCATATAAGTTACAATTTGTATCGCTAAACTTTGAAAAAAATGTGCATATATCCGCTATATTTTAGAAGCTTTCATTAGCATCATTAAAATTGCAATAATAATCGGAAATACAGCGAAAATCCAGGTTAATCCACGATAACATTACTCTTTGTGACGGTTCTTTGACGTCAAATGGTTACAGAGATATTGAAAGTGTTAATCACAGTACGTTGTCCAATGGTTATTCTTATGGAGAGTAAGACAAATTGTATATCTCGCTTATTTATCAACTTTTCCTGATGAAACTTGGTATATGGCTTCATATCCTTGTGGTCTATTGATATTTGTACTAAAAAACATTTTTTTGGCTGATAGTTCCCGTAGCAGCAAACCTGCGTACTCAGCCCCATGGAGAATAAGTAACGTGTTATCTCCCTTAATTACGAACATAAATTAATCAAATTTGGTATGTGGCTTTACCTACTTGAGTTATATTGATATTTGTATAAAACCCCATTTTTTGTGTTCCTTGCTTCAGCAAACCTGCATACTCAGCCATCATGTTATTTCATGAAGAATAATTAAAATGTCATAAATCGTTTACTTATGAATGTATATTGATGAAACTTGGTATGTGGCTTTATGTGGTATTAACATACATATGTATGCATTGGAAATTCGCTGAGTACGCAGGTTTGCTGCTGCAGGGGTAGTTACATTTGTAATCATTTTTCTTCACTTCATAGATTTTCATATCTATAAACGCCGTTAAATTCATAATATTCCCAATACAATTATTTGTTAGTTGTCAACCATTGAATCAGAATCAGACTTGGGTAAAAATCATGTCTAATTAAACAGATGTCATATGCTGGGTGGTGTTGGTTTATAGCTTTAACTAACTATAATAGTACAACCAAGTGGCTTTAATAATGTTTTTGAAAAATTTGTGTTTGTAACTTGTGAATAATTGTAATTGAAAAAGTATGAATAAAAAAAACACAACATATATGGTACTTCCTAGAAACCAATTTTAAATATAATCTAAGCTTTTAGGTTCATTTACAACCAAAGAATACAAGGAGATTTTACAATTATACTTGATTATAAATAAACTAATTTAAGTACCAAATATTTGTATAAACTCGTGGGTAAATGTGGGATGTTTTAAGGGACTTTAAATAGCAGATCGAGGGATTACATGGGATTTTTCGACGGGTTCTGTGGGATATTTTTACTGTTGAGTGCGTGCCGCACACCTCCGATACGTGTGCGCGCGTGCGGCCGCTACAGCTTGCAGAGGAGCGGACCCTTCACCGAGTCAAGGTCGCACGAAGGTGCATGATAACGGGCTTGATAACGGAGATGGGGCAGCGAGGATGGCAAGGTCGAATACCGTCCAGTGGAAACTGGAATGTGCAAATACTACAATCACTTTATAGCCTTCATCACCGGAACTTGTCGGACGCCATTTCAGAGCTTTTTCCATAAGACTAATGTTAACTTTGTGCCTTAGTTACTCCTCACCTGGTCATCACATACAAATCACTTTAGTGTCAGATTAAGGTTTCGTCATCCTTTAGCGAAATTCAATTTGGAATTTACTTTTTTTTACAAACAAACTAGAAAATGCACAGTAATACAGTTGAAAATGAAACAACTATTTTTTTATTTATTTGTATTGCAAGCTTTTATCACCGCCACCGCCGATCATAAAACACAATTGCGTTGTATTGCTGGTTTCTTGGACGACTTTGCCAATAAGTAGTTTATGGTCACTGGCAAGGATAACTTTCTTCTCGATCCTTTGTTTAATAGCTGGCCATAAAATCGCCTCCGTAAAATTCTAAAATGAAAGATCTTATAATACAACTTGATAGGCTTGAAAGTTGAAGTAAATTTATGATGAAATAATATTGTAATTTAGGGTTTTGGAGGATATTTTTCTTCAACCCCTACATGCAATAGTATATTTCATAACAAGAGTGGAAAGTGGCTGTTTCCGGGCCGAGATCGAGTTTACGCGCGAGGCTTTAGCCGAGCACGGAATTTCGATCAAGGCACGGAATAACACTTTCTACTCGAGTTATGAACGATATTTTTCATCACACTGTAGTTAATTAATAATAATAATAATTAATTAAATAATATAAGTTTAAGAAAAAACCTGTAGGTGCTCAATTGATTTCTGCAGTACAATGAAAACAGAGATACTGAATACACAGCTGCTTAAGTTATTGAGAACAGCTGATTTATGATAAATAAATATACTCTTAGCGCTACTAGCGCTACCTGTGTCAGGAATCATAACTAAATACTAGTGTGGAAAATCAACAGCTGATTTTCCCACTCTAGAACGGGAAAACGTTATTTTCTGCACTCGCAGCTGATGTTGAATCAGCTGTTTTCCGTACAGTGTGATGAAAAGTGTATATATTTGTTCCCCTTGATATGGTATCTAGAAGAGTATGTCGAATATTTAGCTTTAGTTTTGCTTTGACGTAAAGATTACGTAAGGAAGATAAATAATTTAATCTTGAAAACCAACACTTTAACACTTTATGAGATTTTAGAGATGAAAAATAGTTTTTCCAAACACCAAAATTGTCATCCATTTGTTTGTTTAAGAATACAACCCTAACCTTATAATCTTAAATTATTTTACAATGCATCTTTAAAGAATTACTTAAGTAAAGACAGCTTTATTTTTATATAATTTGCAAATACTCCTTAAATGAATAGTATCTTAGTTTTGTATCACAAGTAACTTATTTGTAAAAAAATAAACAGCCGTCTGCGGAGATCTCGGGGCGTAAAAATACAACTCATGTAATGCTACATTTTTAGAGCGCCTCTGTATTGTTAGTGAATTTCCTATGAAAAGTGAACTATTAGCATGACCCGCACGGTGAAACTTAAGCCCGGGACCACCATAGAAGTTCCTAACGTGACCCCCAGAACACGTTTTGGGGGGTCGTTCAAAATTATATATATATGTGTGTGTGTGTATGCACTCTAGCGGTCGCATTTTTTTGTCCGATTTACTTCAAATTTGGTAGGAACGTTCCTTTCTATAATCTGTTGGACAAGTTCGTTGGGCAAAACAATCGGAAAACTCTAAACCCCTTTTTTGGGGATTAATCTTTCAAATTTCGAGTTTTTGGACCCAAAAAGGGTCAGAAAAGCCCCGGATGTAAAATTAACGCATGTTAAAAGATGGGAATTAGTGTGAAAAAACTTGTAAGCCCTCTCTCGTCATTCTAGCATAAATATTTACCGAGTTATTAGCAAAAGTGTGTATCGACTAAACACAGTACGTTTCTTATGGGGTTTTACATTATAAAAGCCTATTACTCATTTGTTGGTGTACTTTCATCATCCCTAACAACCTCACGCCTACTTTGAAGCCTGACTGGACCTTCTCCTATCCTTATAATGCGCAACATTGTATTCCCAGCATTGCAGGTAAATAGAACCAGGAGCATCAGAACAGCCAAAAAATCAATATTTTAAGATTTGAATAAAAATTTGAATAAATGTATGTTTTTTACTGATTTTGAGTTTTTATAGTTTTTTATGTGGAAATTCACTTCCCTCACGTCAGCGTGCTGCGTTCGAACTCGTTTTTGTTTTATAGCGCAAAAAAACGATGATAAGCTGTCTTGAGTAATACGAAGTTTGAATGTCCTGATTTCGTGGTATGTTCTCATGAGTTTTAACATGATTTTTAATGCAATATTTGATGCAGAAATTAAATTAAATTAAACTAGCAGATGTCCCGTTATCCGCACGGGGACCTAGCAGGCATAGAGCGAGACGTTTTTTAAAGTGTATTTACATTACAATGAGCTGATTAACTAAATAAAATATAACTCCATAAGATTAACATTAAAACTTTGAGAGTTAGTGGGGCAAAACTCCGTGGTCGAGAGTTTATGGAAACGAAAAGGCACACCTAGAGGGTAAGAGCTTTATTTTGATACCAAATATATATATTAAATAATAGTTTTAGGAGTCGAAAATCGCCGAACAAAAATTAAGAAATTCTTTTAATAATATATACCAGGTGTCCCAGGAAGAGGTCGCTATTTTTGAATTAATAAACCAGTCGTATCGAACATGCTAAAAACTTGAATCTCTACAGTTATAATAAATACATATATAAAAAAAATACCCCCGAGTCTCATTTGATTCTGATTCTTCAGAAAAAATGGCGGAACATCAAAATAATGGTGCGTTTTCGTTAAAGTAATTTTATTTGCAAAACCATTTCAAATTAATTCTTGAATTTTTACAATGTTATTAAGTACTAAATAAAATTAAAGAAATTAAAGATAGGAAAGTAGTAAATCATAATGAAATTAATTTGATTCATAACCCTTCATTCGAATTGATCAATCGCTATGTACTGATGACAACGAAACAAAAATGAGTCATAAGCGTTTTTGAAAAATTGCCGAGGTATCAACAACAGTTCCTCTTCAATCAACCTCATTAATTCAACGTCTGTCGCAATGTCCTATGGGACTAATTGAAGGAAAAGGTTTATTCTCACAACGTTTCGACAGATGATGAATTAATGAGGTTGATTGAAAAGGAACTGTTGTTGATACCTCGGCAATTTTTCAAAAACGCTTATGACTCATTTTTGTTTCGTTGCCATCAGTGCATAGCGATTGATGGAAATCAGTTCGAATGAAGGGTTATGAATCAAATTAATCATTTTTGATTTACCACTTTCCTATCTCTTCAATTTCTTGAATTTTGTTTAGTACTTAATAACATTGTAAAAAATCAAGAATTCATTTGAAATGATTTTACAAATAAAATTATTTTAACGAAAACGCACCTTTATTTTTATGTTCGGCCATTTAGTTCTGATTAATCAGAATCAAATGAGACTTGGGGGCATATTTTTACATATGTATTTATTATAACTGTAGAGTTTCAAGTTTGTAGCGTGTTCGATACGTCTGGTACATATTAATTCAAAAATAGCGACCTCTTCGTGGGACACCCGGTATATCTATGAGCTGAAGAAACCGATTCAATAGCTACAACATTACATGAGCCTGGGTAGCATAGGTTCAGTCGGATTGGCACTTAGACTTTCTTCCCATGCTATCGCAGTGAATATCTTAATTCTGGCGTTTCATCACGTAAATTATAGCTCTCCGAGTGCCGAAATCCTTTTTTAGCCAAAGAATACCGCACTTCTAATAATATCGTAATGCCACTTCTGTGAAGATTAAGGGATTATACACGTGATGGTTGTGAAAATGTTGAAGAACCGCCGTCACAATCTTTCTTTTCATTGGTTTCCTAAGACTTTTTGCCTTGAGAGTTAATGCTAAGATATCAGGTTAGCAAGGTAAGCATACGTTTAGCATTATTTGTTAATAGAATACTTTGAATTTTTTTGTGCAATGTACTAAAAACAAATACCCCCGTCGCAGCAAACCTGCGTACTCAGTGAATCTAAAATGGTACTTCACTACCTTATGAAGCCACTTCCCAACTTTCATTAAAGCATATTCAGAAAAAAGCGAGATATGATTTTTAATTTATCCTCTATAAGAAAAATATTATGACTGAGTATGTAGGTTGACTGCATCAAAGACCAAAAAATCAGATTTTTATGTAAATACCAACGGATCACCACTAGATAAAGTAACATGTCAAGTTTTACCAATTTATGTTCATAAACAAGCAAAATATCACAAGTTTATTATTATTATTATTTATAACATTACAGCTGCTGAGTACGCAGGTTTGCTGCTATTGGGACCGCAAAAATGGGGTTTTTATGAAAATTTCAGTAAACCCCAACCACATGAAGCCACATACCAAGTTTCATTAGAATATGTTCATTAATAAGCGAGATATAAAATTGTACTTATTCTCCATAAGATTAACATTGGACAACGTACTGTGTTTAGCACTTTCAATGTCTTGGTAACCAATTGACGAAGAGCGATGACAAAATACCAAATTGTTTGTTTTTAAGCTCAATTTCATGGTGTAAATAAAAATTTGGGATTAAAAATAATTACGTGTAAAAAGTTCCAAAAACCCATTTTTTGGGTAAAAATCCCCCCAAAACCCCCCTTAAAATAGAGCGTCATGTCTGGTTCTCGAACTGATGAAAATAGATGCTGCCTTACACGTTTATACCAAATTTTATCAAGATCGGACCATTTCTACGAAAGTTATCGTGCCCACGGACACATAGGCCTCTCTCTCTCTCTCTCTCTCTCTCTCTCTCTCTATATATATATATATATATATATATACAACTTTTCGTTTTGAGCCCCCCAGATGCCAAAACACCATTCGTTCAAATTCATATATATATATATATATATATATGAATAAAATATATGTGGTCATATATGTGGTTAAAATGTTATGGAAAAGTTGTATTTAGTTCTTAAAAAGAACGAGATGTAAACAAGATTAATCGTCAGGTATACGAGCCTTAACGAGGAATCTCTACTTATAAATACCCCCGTCACAGCTAACCTGCGTACTCAGCGAATTTCCAATGCATATATATAGGTCTCACTACTACCTAGAGCCACTTACCAAGTTTCACAAAAAAATATTCATTAATAAGTGATGTATAGCAGCATTTTTTTTATTATCCATAAGAATAACATTATGGCTGAGTACGCAGGTTTACTGCAACGAGGAAGATAAGAAATGTTTTTTTTTGCAATTATCAAAATAGTTAACTCAACCAGGTGAAGCCACATACCAAGTTTTATTAATTTAGGTTCATAACTAAGGGTTAGGTTAATATAAAAAACGTTACTTATTCTCCATATGAATAACAAGGCCGTGTATGCAGGTTTGCTGCTCCCGGAAAAAATCAACAAAAAACATTTTTTTGAGCAAATATCAATAAACCACAACCAGATACAGCCTTGTACCACGTTTCGTCAATATACGTTTATAAACAAGCGAGATATAAAATTTGTCTTTTCCTCCTTAAGAATAACATTAGACAACGTACTGTGTTTAGCACTTTCAATATCTCGGTAACCAACTGACGTAGAGGAATGATCAAAATACTAATTGTGTGTTTTTTTTAAGCTGAATCCAATGGTGAAAACTAATATTTTACTATTTCAAAAATTATATGTAAAAAATTCAAAAAACCCATTTTTGGGGTACAACCCCCCCAAAATACCCCTTCGGATGAAGCGATCTGGCTGGTTTTCGAACTTAAAGTCATAAATGTTGCTTTACACGTTTATACCAAATTTAATCAAAATCGGATCACTTTTACGGGAGTTATCGTGCTCACGGACACACAAACACACACACACACACACACACACACACACACACACACACACACACACACACACACACACACACACACACACACACACACACACACACACACACACACACATATATATATATATATATATATACAGTTCCGAACGAATGGTGTTTTTGGGGTCTGGGGACCTCAAAACGAAAAGTTATCATGGTCCCGGGCCTAGGTCTTACCATGCCGACTACGGTAATAGCTTCTTCCCTACAGGGGAAATTCGCTAAAACCCATTTGTTTCAATGAGTCATAAAATTATACCTCGAAATACTAACGACCAGAAGCCCACAGTTAAGAGCAAAACAAAGTGGATGAACAAGCGATTTGGAATTTTCGATGACCTGAGAAGAATGTAGTTTAACTTATGCAAAAACAGTAAAGCAACTACGGTACCTAAGGAATTCATGACTCAACCAGCAAGTCACCTCCTATTCTGTAGGTACAAAGGCGTGGGGACAGTTAAAATAGCTAATTAATTAAATTGGAGCCTCCAGGGCGGGGTGGTGTCGCGCATAAGTAACCTGGGACAGCGCGCTGGACGGGACACAGCCTCGTGCAACTAGATCAATTAGAACTACGTGTGTGTGTGTGTGCGTGTGTGAATGTGTGTGTTCGAGTGTGTGGGTAACTTAAGGGTCACTCGAGTTTAATGATGCATGAACTTTAGAGCCAATTGGCTTTAGACTTGAAAGAACCATTTAAGTGCGGCTTCGGTAGGCAGTAAATTACTTGTGTAGTATGAAACAAGCGTCGAGCTGGCGGGTGACTGAGTGCATACAGAATAGCTCTGACACAAAGGTACGTTATAAGGCGTATAAGTTGCATTTATCAGCGTCTATTTTTTATTAGCGAATTTCTCCTATAGGGAAGAAGCTATTACCGTAGGTCTCATGGTAAGACTTAAGCCCGAGACCATGATAACTTATCATTTTGAGGTCCCCAGATGCCAAAAACACTATTCGTTCAAATTTTTATATATGTATATATATATATATATATATATATATATATGTCCGTAAGCACGATAACTCTCATAAAAAAGGTCCGATCTTAATGAAATTTGGTACAAACGTGTAAAGTACCATTTATTTGAACGAGTTTGAAAACCAGACGAATCGCACCATCTGAAGGGGAGTTTTGGGGGGGTTTTGTACCCCAAAAAAGGGTTTTTTGGGGTTTCCACATGTAATTTTTATTAAAATCCAATTTTAATTTTCACCATTGAATTCAGCATAGAAAAACAAACAATTAGGTATCTTGATCATTGCTCTACGTCAATTGGTTACTGAGATATTGAAAGTGCTAAACACAGTACGTTGTCTAATGTTATTCTTATGGAGAAAAAGGAAAATTGTATATCTCGCTTATTTATAAACATAAACTGACGAAATTTGGTATATAGCTTCATCTGGTTGTGGTTTATTGTTGTTTGCTCAAAAAACATTTTTCACTTATGGTTCCCGTAGCAGCAAACCTAGGTACTTGGTCCCCATGTTACTCTTATGGAAAATAATTAAAGTGTTATATATCGCTTATTTATGAATGTATATGGATGAAACTTGGTATGTGACTTCACTTAGCTGAGTTCTATTGATATTTTTCATAAATCCCCATTATTTTATGTTCCTTGTTGCAGCAAACCTGCGTACTCATCCCCAATGTTATTCTTATGGAGAATAATTAATATTTTAAATATCGCTTGTTTGTGAATATATTTCTTATGAATCCTGTTAAGTGGCTTAGTGTGTTATGTTATAATTCATTGGAAATTCGCTGAGTATGCAGGTTTGCTGTGACGGGGGTATTAAGTTGTAGGATCTTCTGAAATCATATAGTAGATTAGCTGGCACGGGACTTAGTTCGCGTGGTTTTTCTTGGTTCCTATTTTGGAGTTAAACATATATTGTTACCGTGAAAATTCAAATGAAATCATCGCTAGATTAAGAATGACAGTTATACCCAAAATAGAGCAATTAGGGTAACACTTGAATAAATTTTGATTTTACCATGTGGGCGAGACCACGTTATCACGAAAAGGGGCTAGGTTTAGCAGATGTTGTGGGCACTTGGATATTTTAAATAAAAACCAGCACTTTTGTTGAACATTATATATTGTAAGTCTTCCAAAGTATCAAATAAATTGACATATTCTTCTATAATTAAATAATCATTTCTTCCATTATCATATGGTATATTCCTTGAAATAGTTGGCTGTGACGTACACCTGGATAATGTAAATTATTTCAATTTATTATCTAGATTCCAACGCCATAATTATTTAACCAAAATTATTGGAATAATCTTACTCATTGACGGGAGACACCTAGAGGCTTTGGGTACGCCAAGACACAGGAACTCGTCTGCGGACATCATATCATACTTAAGGTTAGTTATAAAATAATACAGATTACTTTTATTTCAAAACTTTACAGACCCAAAATATATTTAACACAAGTGAAGAAATCTGATAGCAAATTAACATGTTCAGTGTTGCAAAAGCAATAATTACCTAACGTATATCAGTGAAAATTAATGCATTTACATTCACCGGTTTGACCAGGATTTATCATGAGAAAAGAACAATATTATAAATAACTGTGAAATTATACATTGATGGCAAATTATAGGTTTTGTCCAAATTCTAAATTAACTTACAATTTCTACGAGAGTGCCTAGTTGAAGGTGTCGTCCCCAAATGATTATAATTTAACGGTCGCGTCACAACTTTAAATTAGGTGGCCTGCCAACACAACAAAACGAAATCTTCAATTACTGGCGACTCATATACAGGTAATACATTATTTATTTTATTTTTTGTATCACTATATAAAACAATCGGTATATAGTTCCAAAGTTCATTAGGCCGGAGTTCTAAGGTTAAGTCTTCAATTCGTGGCGATAAACCTTCCTTGGGTTAATCTAGATTAACATGCAAAGTTTCATCGCAGATACACAGTATAGGAACGCATAAGGAACAAATAGATGTTTTTAACAACAGGTTAAATAATCGTAGGGAAGACGCAGATTTCGTCCTCTCGAATTCAGAGAGCTGCAATTAAGGAGGCATCTTGGATGAAATAGAGATAAATAAGGCTCTCAACTTCAGAGGGAGAAGGCGAGGTGGTCTCCCACAAAAGCTGGAACCGTGAAAACACAAATGGCTGCAAATGGAAAGACATTTCGGAGGATATAGGAAGAAAATACCCCCGTAGCAGCAAACCTGCGTACTCAGCGAATTTCCAATGCATATATATGTATCTTAATGCCACCATCGATATGCCACATAAAGCCACATACCAAGTTTCATCAATATACATTCATAAATAAACGATTTATGACATTTTAATTATTCTCCATAAGAATAACATGGCGGCTGAGTATGCAGGTTTGCTGAAGCAAGAAACACAAAAATGGGGTTTTATACAAATATCAATATAACTCATGTAGGTAAAGCCACATACCAAATTTCATTAATTTATTTTCATAATGAAGGCAGATAACACGTTACTTATTCTCCATAAGAATAACATGGTGCTGAGTACGCAGGTTTGCTGCTACAGGAGCCTTTGGTAAAAAATTGTTTTTTTGAGCAGATATCAATGGTCCACAACCAGATGAAGCCGTATACCAAGTTTCGTCAGTATTCGTTAATAAATAAGCGAGATATAAAATTTGTATTTTCCTCCATAAGAATGACATTAGACAACGTACTGTGTTTAGCACTTTCAATATCTCGGTAACCAATTGACGTAGAGAAATGATAAAAATACCAAATTGTGTGTTTTTTTTAAGCTGAATCCAATGGGAAAAACTAAAATTTGACTATTTCCAAAATTATATGTAAAAAATTCGAAAAACCCATTTTTGGGGAACAAAACCCCCCCAAAATACCCCTTTGGATAGAGCGATCTGGCTGGTTTTCGAACTTAAAGTCAAATGTTGCTTTACACGTTTATACCAAATTTCATCAAAATTGACAATTTTTACGAGAGTTATCGTGCTCACGGACACACACACACACACACACACACACACAAACACACACACACACACACACACACACACACACACACACACACATATACATATATATATATATATATATATATATATATATATATATATATACAGTTTATACAGTTTCGAACGAATGGTGTTTTTGGGGTCTAGGGACCTCAAAACGAAAAGTTATCATGGTACCGGGCCTAGGTCTTACCATGCCGAATACGGTAATAGCTTCTTCCCTATATGGGAAATTCGCTAAAAGCCTCTCGACTTAAGAAGGGAGGCCTCCTGCAGTAGCGTAGATGATTACAAGTATGAGCTCCCTCATCAGAGTACTGACAGGAACTCTAAGTCTCAATTTTCCATGGTTATTACACACTAAGCCACTATAGAAAATTTAACCTGACTTTCAAAATACAAATTATGTAGTATAACACGTAAACTTATTTTTATAATAAAAAATATGTTTATAATAAATCTCTTTGAATTTGATGTGCTTTAAAAACTATTCTTGTCTTGAGTTTATATTATGGAACAATGTATTTGCTCTTAGTTCAACATACATTTTGAAATTAGCTGTAGATTTAAGTTCTGTACATTTATTGACTTTACTTGAGCACAGAAAGGCTGAGATGCAGCACAACATGTAGTGAAAGCAAATTATAATCAAATAGTAAATTTCCACACATTTGACTACTTAAATTATACATTTTTTGAAATAATCCTTATCCTAACTCACAAATAGGGAATGAATAAAAGCCTAATTTTCCTTTTTTTGACTTGAAAATCACTTTAGAAACATGAAAAGACGTTAGGAAACATGAAAATCGACCTAAATAAAAAAAGGGGCCTTTGTTAGAAAGTATAAATATTTCATATTTCTGGTTTATTTCAAGAACTCGATGTTTCCCTATGGTTCCTATAACTTGTATCTTCAGAAGAGTCTTTGATCTGCCTGCATAGGCTTTTCTTAGGTAGCTTTGGCCTATCGTCTTTACAGCAATCTGTCTAGATATTATATCCTACTCATACGTTTCGCAGCCTAGTCTGCATCCTCAGTGGGGAGTAGAATTATATGTTATATCCGTGGGTATAGGAAGACCCCGTCGAGTCGGCGGGGTACGAACAATGGCATTACGACACAAAAGCACACTAAAACTACCCATAAATCAATGGACAGCATGAAACAGTGTAACCTGAACCTTAACGTTTAATGGTGATACCAACTGGTTGAATGTCGAATGTCGATCCAATGTATGATGTATCTTATTTCGTCTTATTTACTCAGTGTTTCATTGATTAGTTTTCCAATTAAATTAACCTCAGTGTTACAAATTTTTGTTTGATCAGTAAATTATAAATGTGAATGTATGTGTATATGGAATCCTAAACCGCTCAACCGAAGTTAATGCAACTTTACATTGTTAGGAAACTGAAGAAGATCTAAAGCCATAAATCAAGGTACTATAAATTTAGGGCTTCACTCTTGACCTTCAAGGTTGCAATGTTATTCACATTATAAAGTAAGGATTTGTTTTGATTTTATAAAATAATTAGTTTATATTTAAAGTATTAATAGCACCTGTTTATTTATTTATGTAGTGAGCTGAAATGTAAATGTTACGAAATGTTGAAATGTAAATGTAATGTAGATTGTTCAGTGATTTGGTATAATCTTGGGCGCAGCAACGCGTGCCGGGTACAACTAGTTGGCCAAACAAAGTTGGTCTTATAGACCAATTTAAATTATTGCAAATTTATAACTGTATGCTAATTTGTGTAAAATCAGACTACTCAGCTGGAAATAAACGAGTTCGCACGCAGCGCGCTGAGTGAGAGAAGTGAATTTCCACATAAAAACTTTTAAAATTCAAAATCAGTGTAAAAACATACATTTGTCCAGTTTTTATTGAAATCTGAAAACATTGATTTTTGGCTGTTCTGATACTCCTGGTTTCATTTACTTGCAAAGCTGGGAATACAATTTTGCGCATTATAAGGTTAGGAGAAGGTCCAGACAGGCTTGAAAGTAGGCGTGAGGTTGCTGGGGATGATAAAAGTATTCTAACAAAGGAGTAACGGGCTTTTCTAGTGTAAAACCCCCATAAGACAACGTACTGTGTTTAGCCGATACACATTTTCTTTAATAACTCGGTAAATATTTATGCTAGAATGACGAGAGAGGGCTTAAAACTTTCGCCTCTCAAAAACTCGAAATTTTAAAGATTAATCCCCAAGAAAGGTGTTTAGAGTTTTCCGATTGTTTTGCCTAACGAACTTGTCTAACTGATTACAGAAAGGAACGTCCCTACCAAATTTGAAGTAAATCGGACAAAAAATGCGACCGCTAGAGTGCAAACGCACTCACACACACACACACACACACACATATATATATATATATATATATATATATATATATATATATATATATATATATATATATACAATTTTGAACGACCCCCAAAACGTGTTCAGGGGGTCACGTTAGGAACTTCTTATAGTGGTCTCGGGCTTAAGTTTCACCGTGCGGGTCATGCTAATAGTTCACTTTCCAAAGGAAATTCACTAATAAACTAATAACGAAATAACCGAAAGGTGCGGTTCTAAATCGAACGAAACATTCCAAAATTACACTCTACAGTTATAATTCAGTTGGCAGTCACGTCGCTGTCGGTTCTGAAAGATGCAGTTGTCAGTCGGGTGCAGATAACGCCCATTCATCACCACAGCAGTATAATAGACGCCAATCACCATTACATTGAGCCGTTTAATTGTGTCGTGTGAAACGGCTCAACGGTAACGGCTCAACAACGGTTGAAGGATGAAAGTAACGTTAGAGATAACGTATTGTGGTGAATTTTACGGCCTTGCTGAGCATTTGTATGTGGGAATTGTCGCTTGCTCGGTTATGAACAAAAGTTGTCCTCTGGAAGTGGGTCGATGCAGGTTCAATACCTGCGCTGCTGGAGGTTGTGTGTGGGAAAATTGGAAATTTTTCACCTCGGTTAATTCTTTGTGGTGCAGGCGAGTGGAATAAAATAGTTTGGTTTGGCTAAACTGTTACGCATGACGAATTCAAACTGGCGCATTACGTTTGGTATTGATTTACACTTATCTAAACTTATCTGTTACACTTTTGGCCTATTGACAAGGTATTCCCACGATGGACTAGCACTAACTAAAACCATGGAAGTGTAAAAAGATGTGAACATTTGTTTTAATTAACCACTACATTTATTTATTGTTGGATTATTAAAAAAATGTTTTTATGTATAATATATCTTCCTTCTTCACCTCTAAACTGTTAGTATAGCCTAGTTTCATTATTCTCTATGTATTTGTCAAAAACACATATCTAAAATCATATTTTATAAACTTGTTTTATATATACAAATTAAGTTTTTCTATAGCCACATCTCTTTCATTTCCCTTTTAAAAATATATCAAGACATATTGTTTCAATCTTTATATATAATTCTGTAAGCGTAATTTTTAAGTCAAAATTGCAGGAGTTTGGTAAATCGCAGGATGATGGGAGACGGCTCAAATTAAAGGTCTTGATCACAGTTACTCGGGAAAAATAAAAGTATTTCCAAAAAAATACCGGCAAATAAGAAATAACATAAAACAACACACATAAGAACATCATGGGGATTTAAAAACGTCTGCTTTGTTTCAATAACACATGTTATTAAGAGTATACTTTGTTTACGAAATGGCATGTTTTCAGTTCAGATGAAGAAGATATTGAAGCAAAGTTAGGGCCTTTTGGCCCCTTCAAGCCACTTATTACATATTTATATAACAGAAGTATAGCGGAAGGTGAATTTCCGTCTTGCCTGGAGTCAGCTGTAGTAGTTTATTTGTTTAAAATTGGGAATAAAAGACACACTACCGTGTGGCCAATTTCGTTGTTATCTGTATTTGCAAAGTAGCTTTAGAAAATAATAAAAGTACGTCTCCTTGATTTTCTAAATACCTAGCTACCAGTTTGGATTCAGAGAAGTTCTTAGTACATCACTGTTTATTGTTTGCACGGGATTTGTTGCAGTTTGGTGAGTTGTAGAATATGGGGTTCACAACCGCCTCATGAGCTCGTTGAATATCAACGTGACTCTCCCATGTTGATTGTTTGGTGCTGCCTTATGCATGATAAAGTTCTAGGACTCTTTATTTTTGTTGAGAACTCTGTAAACGGTAAAATTTCTTGTGACATGTAGAAGAGTACGTTTCCCCACAGTTGGATGACATTGAGTTGGAGAATGGCCCTATCTATTCTCAGCAAGATGGAGGACCACACTATAGTTTGCGAGTACGAGAAGCGCTGGACGCACGATTCGGCGATAGGTGGGTTTTCAGGGAAGGACCCACACCATGGCCTCCTAGAAGCCCAGATATGACTCTCTTAGCCTTTTTATTTTGAGGAAAGGTGAACAATGACGTTTACTCCGAAAAAATGCTAGATTTAAATCACCTCAGAAGAAGAATTATCGTCAGTGTGGCTTCAATATCCTCAGAAATGCTTGCTGACACGTGGGAAGAAGTTAAAGTTCGTTGGGACTTCTGCCGTGTCACTAATGGTGCACGTATTGTTGTACTAAGTAAAAAAAAACTAGAGAATATCAGATTTAAATAGATGTATTGAACATTAATCACAGTTTTTTATTTAGTATCAGTATTGGCTTAAAAACCCCGGAGTTCTTTTGTGGACACCCGGTATATTGACATAACAAAAGCTTTTGATACAGTTGACCATGAATTGGTAAGGTAGATTCAATGAAATATTTAGGTGTTCTTATTGATTCCAATTTATCGTGGAAAACTCATGTCAACAAACTAAAAATGAACTGCTGAAAAGTGTACATATATCTAAATTGCTACGTAGATTGTGTCCTCTCAAAGTACTGATTAAGCTGATTTACCATGCTCTTGTAGGTTCAAGACTTAGCTATGGTCTAGCATGGTGGGGAGGTACACTTTGAATCCTTTAATAACACTCCATAAAACCTTCTTCCGTATCTTATCTAATTCCGCTAGAACCGATCATTCCTGGTAACTTTTTCAAGAATTCTAAATTCTCCCGATTAGAAATCTATACATATTTAAGGGTTTAAAGTTTTCTTATATAAAAATACCAACCAATATATTTGCAAAAAATAACAGATATCAGCTCAGAAATGTTTTTGTGGAAGTTCCAAGACAAAATTTAGCTCTTAGTGCGCCTAGTTTAATTTACCATCTCCACAAATTGTAAACTATAGAACGGTACAATGTTTTTTGCGTGAATTGAAAAATATTTTACAGTCATTGGAGAATTGTGATAACTTATTTCTAACATTGCAATAGCAATGTAATTCCGATTGTCTAACTACTAAAATGCAATAATTTGTTTACCAGCCTAAATGGGATTTAACTTTTATTTTGTTTTATAGTCAAAGATGTACTTTACATAAATTATTTTTTTATTCTCAACAGCCCATTTGTTATTTGTTAGAATGTTGCTGATCACATACTTATTACTAAACTTTGTAATACACTTTTCATGTTATTTTTTGTAGTTGTAAATGTTTATATTAAGTAGCTCAGATCGCTTATTAACGTATATATTTTAGTACAGCAGCAAGTATGTTTCTAATTGTTGTCCTTTATTTTGATTTTAAATTTCTTTTATTTGAATTTTGTTTTGAGCAACATATCTTCGCTTTTTATCATTTTTTTAAGGTTTTCTGAGTGATGGATATTTCACACGAGCTTTGAGCTTTTGAGATATTGCTAATTTATTTCACTTTCTTTCTCTTGTGTATCAACAATTACAAAAGATTGTTCTTTTTTCATTGTGCAGATATTTGTATATTGTATCATATATAGATGTATATTTGAAATTATTTGTATTATTGCATTGTTACGTTCTTGTGAAATTAAATAAAATTTTGAATTGAATTGAAATTTGTCTTTTTATTAAATTCTAAGTAGGCTATCAAATTCACTTTTGCATGAACTAAACAAGTCATGCCAAATACGCTTTTGAGATTATTATAGGTTATTACAGATTATATTGTTGTGGAAATTTGAGGAAGCATTAAAAACATTTCTAAAAAACACATTAAAATCAAATAAAAACAATCCCCTAGAAACCATCTACTCGTAAAAACAACGAATATGTTGTGGAATGTTGCTATACAACTTCTATCACGCCTTTAGTATAGTTTGTTGTTAATTTCCACGAGCTAATAACACGCGAACGTATGCGAGTGTGTGTGTGTGCGCGCGCTCGTGCGTGTGTGTGAGTGTGTGTGTGTTCACGCGTCTGTTGCCAGCTAATGGTATTTGCATGACGGCAGAAGTTCACTTTCAACCGTTTTCAGACCGTGTCTGTCAGTTCTACGGCCTACTTTGTGTCGCTCTCACTTTTAGAATATTTGCGCCCCTTCATCACGGCACGCGCCGGCGCAGATCGCCAGTTTTCCCTCTTTGTCGTACGTGGCTGTCGTGATCGCGTGTGCATTGTGGGTGGGATCCTTCGCTCTTCTTTTAGACGCTGTATATTTACTTATATGGTTCCAAACTTTACTTAGAAAGTGGATTTATAAAAGTTTTGTATTTTGGAGTTAAGTTGTTTGGCGTGAAATTCTAAAGTAGGCTAAAAGTAGTTTCGAAAATTGTACAATCCAACCGATTTCGACGTCAAGCGACGAATTCAGCCATCAAACGATGTCCTAAACCTTAGAGATCAACCGTCCTGGCCTTTGATCGATGTTAACTTATGGTGCAATCGTTTTATTTGAGTTTCCATAAGGTAACAATATTGTTAACTTCAAGATGAGAATCAATGGGGACAAATAAATACCAGTCGAGTGAGGTCGCGGGTACTTACTAGTATAAAATGAAGTGCCGGGGAAGCCGAACCAAACTCGGCGATATTTTATTCCTTTAGTGGATGAAAAAGATGCCCCCTCTATATGCAATCTTGATATAATGGTTCTAGTCACTGTTTTCAAGAAATTGATTTGTTGATAATTTTGCTTTACCTTATTGCAAAGGCCTACTTTAACAGTTCATTGGTTAATTTATTCACAGCTGTTGTGATGTCTTTTTATGATTTTCAAACTACATAAACCCAAGGTTTAAATTTTCAATTTTGAAAAGAGGTTTTAATAAAATATGAATTTTTATGGAGTGTAGGTTTTTACCAATCGTATTTTAGGTCAAAAGGCAACAAATTCTATTTTAGATTCCAAAGTTTTAACAAAATCCTACCACTGGATCCTGAGTTACATTTTGAAAGGAAACATACGGAGACATTTCTCGCATTAGAGTATAAAATATACAAAAAATATCCTTTTACGCCATGTTTTCAGATAATTTACTTCGGAACTCTGAAACGGCTCCCAACTCAACAGATTTAAGTACTTGTAGAACTATATTATTCATATGGACTTAAAACAAACATATTGATTCAATTAAATTGGAATCAAATTATTTCTTTGCAAATTGCGAACCTATACAAGGTGAACAAGTCAAACGGAGGCGACTTCTGACGAAGAAGTTCCAGCTCTATGATGTGGCAATCGCTGAGTCCACCAGATTCAGCGGTTTAATGCAGAGCGTCATCAATGTAATTGTACTCTATGTGCCAATTACACCACTGGTACAGTTCGGGTCACAGTGCTTGGCCTGGTTAGCGTATGCTCTGGAATGACTTTTTGCCTCTATTTGGCTTAGTACCGTTAGTGTTACAGTCTACTTTTGTCAACAGAAAGAAAAAAATCACTTATTTAATTTTCAAACATTTGTTTTGGTTGTTTTTGTTAATGTCTACTTTTATTTACGAGAAATTTTATGTAAATTGGGACTCCCAATATCAGATCTGTCACTTCCATAAAACCCAAATTTATAAAAATAATTTAGAAAATGGTGGCAACCGTTACATACTCGTCCAAAGACTCAAGTTATTTATTTATCAGGATAAGCTGGATTTCCCATAGGATAAAACAAAAACAGCAGGAACTGAGATGGATTAACAGTGATAGAATTGGCCATTCGCACAAAGATATTCCTCACGTCATTGTATCACTTATTTAATTATGTCCCTTCCAAAGACCACCAAAGAAGTATTGTGAGCAGCAGCGGGGTGTCCTGCCAAATCATCTCTTCATTTTGTAGTCCTTGATTGTACATTGACCCTTTTGACCTACCTTTTCAAACTCCTCACTGGAAAAAGTCTTAATTTTATCTTCAAGAAACAGGGAAAGTTAAAATTTTTATGACTGGATTGTAAGATTTTAATTTAATTTTCGTGTCTTAAATCAGCCAAATAAAATTACCAAAGAATATCAACCTAATATGTTTTTTTAAATATTTTATATTATATTACTATAAACATTGATCTCTGCCACTGGCCAATATCAGTTGATCCAGTATAATGTTAGGCAGTATAAATACATCGTTTAATTTGATTGTCTTTACAAATTTGTTATATCTATATCTAAATCAAACTCGCATATTTTTGGAACAGTTCAATTTCAATAGCTTTATTTGAGGACTGACCAGGAATCTGATCGACCATCTTTTAAATCTTTTATATCATGGACCCAATTTGAAGCCTTAAAATTTACTTTGATGTATTAAAGAATGAGCCTATTGTTGTTAACAGGGTACTGTACTGTTTAAAGTATTAGGTCTTGAATAATTTTTATTGGTTACTTGAAAGTATTTAACGTCCATAAATGCCTTTTCGGGCTTTAGAAAACAACTACCTACAGGGCTTCGCACCTTAGGCTTTCAAAATTTCCAATTATAATCCTACGGTAGAATTTAAATTAATTAAATTCACCGTTTAACAGCTGTTGATAGTGACAAAACAAAGCACCACATGATGCTACCTTACAACATGTATATTACTTTGACAGTTATGATTCTTTTGTTTTGATTTTAAACACCATAAGCCCAGTGATTTTTTTTAGATTTTCAAATTAGTTTTTCCCAAATTAGATTTTTCCTGGAGATGAGACCTGTCTAGAACTTATTTTTATCCCATAAATTAGTTATATCCGAGATTTGAAGGAAATCGTTGAAGTCGTTTTTGAGATCAGATTTGCAGCAAGCAAATATAAAAGCAAACAAACCTTACTTATATTCGAGTATAGGATAGGAGTACCTGGGCACCGAGCTTTGCTCGGGGAAGGCCAGTGAGTTTGTTTAGATGACTGGGAGTAATATTTCACCACTTTCCCCAACTAGTTATCAGATTTTTATAGCTCATTTGCCTCTGTTATGCATTTTTAAGGTCACTCCAGTTGTTATTTGTAGCTCAATGCCCCTTTGAACTATTTCGGATATGACCAATCTATAAATAAAATCTTCACTCAACAGCTTTAGTCACTGCTCTTAGGAAACCACATGTAAACAATTATAAACAAAAATGTATTACTTTGACAGTTCCCTGTTTGATTATGAACAGCTGATACAATTCTTTTGTTTTGATTTTTACCTCCATAAGCCCAATGTTAATTTTCTTTAACTTTTCAATTTAGTTTTTTAACATTATTTGATTTTTACTGGGGATGAGACCTGTCTAAAACATATTTTGATACCAGAACTTAGTTATCTCCAAAATTTGAAGGAAATTCTCGGAGCTGTTTTTGAGATAATTGTGCAACCAACCAATCAAGTAAACATTGCTCATATAAGAGTATAGGATACAGGAGGACTGTATATGAGATGGGTAGCAAGGAAAGAAAAATATACTTAAATTCGAGTCTGTATTCGCTCGTTTTTCTTAATAATATTATTGATGCATAAAAATAAAATAAAAGGATTCTCTGTCATATCTTCTGGAACCTCTGGTCGTCCAAGAGACGGAAGACGTCATCCCTGTAGTGCACGAGGTCCTGCAGGAAGAGGCGGCTGCTGTGGCTGTGCAGAGCCTCCAGCACGGGCGGGACTGGCCTCAGGCCGGCCTCGGAGGTGAGGCTGAGGAAGTACTCGGCCTGGCGAGGCCCCAGCATCAGGTACTGCCTGGGGGCGAGGCCTCTGGCTCGGCACCCCGCCACCTCCGCCTCTGTGTGGCTCAGCATGGCTGCGGCCGGGGGAAGCACCTGCTCGCCGCGCAGCGTCCGCAGGAAGTATCGGGCCTGTGCATTGAGCAATGTATGAGATTCCAGATTCCAGTGACGGTGTTCCAGTTACGAAAAATGTGGTATTTCTTCCTGCTTCCGCCATAAGGCCTCTGTTAACTCTCAATGCTCGTCCCTGCTCAATGGATTTTCCAATATCGTTGATTTATGGCTAATTTTATAAAGAGTAAAAAATGCCTAGCGACTTCAGAGGGAAAAATGTCAATGTCACAAATAGTAAAAGTTCAATAAAATTACGTAATATTAAATATTAACAATTTTGTTTTGTGTGAGCTATTTGCAATATCGAATGCCTATGCTCACTGAAATGGTTGAAATTTGGTTGTTCTTTAGATGAATCATAATTTAACGATTTTGGATAATCCGTTTAGAAGAGCTTTAAAAGTTAACATTGACCCTTATGGGACAAGAGGGTATAGAAGCAGGTGATTGGGGCATCGTCTTAAAATAAATATGCGTACAGTTAATTTAAAGAGGATTTTAAATTGTCTACACATTTTACTGGGTAGCTTAGTGGTTAAATGTTTGTCTCATAATCTGAGGTTTGTCAGACCAATCCTTAGTACAATTTGAAAGCATTGTGAAAATTCGATACTAGACCCGGCTGTCATTTGTCATTGAACTATTACTTAAATACTTTTAAAATGTTTGTATGCCGTAAGTTTTCCTAATGCTGTTAGTCATGTTGTGATGTATTTGACTATTGACAATGCTATCATGTAGTCAATGGCATTAAAGAATTCTTGATTCTAATAATTAACACTTAAGATATATTATAGTGATACTTCATTACTGTCAATGATCATAGGCCCCGGATCGACTGACATTTATTGATATGCTTTTATTGATAGGATTGTCAGGCATTTATTGAATGCTTTTATTCATTGTAAAATATATGTTAGTAAGCAAACAAACAACAAAACCAACTGGACGGAGATAACTTGACGGCCAGATAGTAAACAATGGAGCGGGAAAGCAACCCCCCCCCCACTGCAATCCTTCCTCGCTATTATCAAAGTGATTTAATTTGATGTGCATTGCATGATTTTATTATCATAGTTAAGAGAGAGCTCCAGTAACTTCTTCTCCCATACGGCCAATGTTAACTTTCAAAACCAGTCCCTCCTCATGTCCTCAACGAAATACCCAAAATTGTTGATTTTGAGGTATACTTTGCTTTTTAAGAGTCATAAATCAATGGTAACGGATAATCCGTTGATGAGGGATGGGCGTTGAACGTTAACATTGGACTTATGACGAAATCAGGTGGAAACTAAAATCTTTTTGCAACTGGGGCCCACTCTTGAACCGTTGGCTCTGTTGATAAACAGCTGGACAAAGGGGGAAGGGGTTAACTTTCCCCTCAACTCTTTGGTTACTACTAGGCCATCAAATCCTTATATTGCATACCTGAACGTCGAACATGGTAAAGGCACAGACGTAGAAGGGCAGCCCCACGAAGCACATGGTTGGCCGATGTATGTGGATCAGATGTTTGTATAAGGGCTCTACGAAGTTGTCCTCCACCCTCACCCCACACTCGGGGCTGAGGAACGGGAAGCTGTACTGGTATCCTGAAACCGTGAAACATCATATTTTAGTGTAACTGTTAAAGTAATTATTGGCATTTTGAATTCTGTTCCGTCATATATTCTAATGTGACTGCGGTTTAACGTGCTTGCAACTCTGATCTCCAAAACGGTTCCAACAATTTCCGTAAAATATTGTAACTAACTTATTTCTGGGTTTCATAAAAACAATTTGAAATTAGAAAACAATTGTGTTTGGCTTGTTGAGTTTAAAATAAAAAAAGGATCATAGGAGTTGTTCATTTAACAACCAGTCAACTGGCAAAGTAATGCTCACGTAGTTTTAAGTATCAACATGTAGTATTCTGTAGTGACTAAACTTTTGAATGAAGACTGCATATAGAGTGGTCATGGCAACAATTATTAACATTTTCCAAGAATAATAATACTACCTTAAACATGCAGAAAAGAGGCAAATAAGCTAACCAAATCTACTCTTCAGAAGGGGGCGTGGTGAACAAATTACTCCAAGTCTACCAAACAAACTGGCTGACCACCGAGCAAAGCTCAGTCCTCCAAGGATTTGTAGCTTTACCTGTGCAGTAAAATAGTACGTCTGCCTGTACTCTGGAGCCGTCCACGAAGGTTATCCAGGACCCCGATATAAACTGGATGTCCGGCTTTTGGAGTAAGTTGTCCGGAAACTTGGTCAGGATGTCGTCTTTGAGATGATGACTCAAAATGACCTGCAGGACAAAAGTTAGTTGAAATAAAGTATAACTGTTATCTCAAAAAAATTCAAAACATTGGATTTTACAGTATTTTTATTTTCCTTTATTTGTATATAAAAAAATGCAAAATGTATATTTAAAACATAATATTATATGTTAAACTAATATTATCTTACTATTCAGTTTATTTAAGTTAGGCCCTATACTAAATAACCTAAAGAAAATACTGTATAAAAACTGTTTGACTAAAAGAATAACACAAATCTGCATATGTGTAATTTACTTGTTAGTGAATTTTCAGCATGACCCGCACGGTGAAACTTAAGCCCGGGACCACCATAGAAGTTCCTAGCGTGACACCCTGAACACGTTTTGGGGGGTCGTTCAAAATTATATATATATATGTATATAATTATTTATATATATACACACATATATATATATATATATATATATATATATATATATATATATATATATATATATATATATATATATATATATATATATATATGCACTCTAGCGGTCGCATTTTTTGTCCGATTTACTTCAAATTTGGTAGGGACGTTCCTTTCTATAATCATTGGACAAGTTCGTTGGGCAAAACAATCGGAAAACTCTAAACCCCTTTTTTGGGACCCAAATTTCGAGTATTTGGGCCCAAAAAGGGTCAGAAAAGCCCCGGACGTACAAGTAATGCACGTATTAAGATGGGAATTATTGAAGCGAAAGTTTTAAGCCCTCTCTCGCCATTCTAGCATAAATGTTTACCAAGTATCAAAGAAAATGTATATCGGCTAATCGCAGTACGTTGTCTTATGGGGTTTTTACATTAGAAAAGCATGTTATTCATTTGTTGGTGTATTTGTTTCATCCCCAGCAACCTCACGCCTACTTTTAAGCCTAACTGGACCTTCTACTAACCTTGTAATGCGCAAAACTGTATTCCTAACATTGCAGGTAAATTAAACCAGAAGCATCAGAACAGCCAAAAAATCAATGTTTTCAGATTTCAATATAATTGGCATAAATATTTGTTTTTACACTGGGTTTGAGTTTTAAAAGTTTTGAATGTGGAAATTAACTTCCCCCACGTCAACGTGCTGCGTGCGAACTCGTTACTGGTTAAGTATCACAACCTAATCTGATTGACCCACTTAGATTAAAATACAAACATTATTATAAACAGTTTATTTTATTTAGGTTCTGAAGTACCCAGAATGTTCAGTTAATATCGCAGATTTAAATCCGACAGTTTTATGATCTGATGACAGAAAACAAGAAAGTTCATTATTGTACATATAGACCTACTCCCAATAATTCCTATTGTGCAGGGGTAGAGGAAGCACTCTAAGTTAGCTAACATGCTAAATTCAAAATTAGATGGGTTACGAAACCTAACCTTCAGCGAGATGTAAACAAGTCTTTTGAAATTTTGTGTATCCAAAGGAAGGAAGAAATATTTCAGAGGTAGAAAAGATGAAAGGTCTCCGGGGAGAATTCCTTGGCTCACCACATGTTCTCGATGAAGAAGCAAATTATAATATTTTATATTATATTTTACGGTGCGTTCACCCCCTAACCACCAGCTTAAAGTTGTGAACAGAGAGCCGATATTCTCCAAATCAAACTGGAAGTGCTCTAGTGCATTTTTAAATACATAACATGTATGACGTAGGGTTATGAAGTTTATGAGGAAGTGACGGGAATTGAAGATGGATGCTCTGTGAGACGCAGCGATATTATGGTCATCGAGAGAAAGAACAACCGAGGACTTATAATAGATCCAACAGTAAGATTCGAGCAAAATGAAAACCAACCTTTAGAGGTCCGTTAGAGGTTCATGGTAAAAATCAAGATATATGAACAAGTATTAACTATTATTCGGAAAGATACAATATCTCTAATTTTAAAGTGTATGGTCTTCTTATTGGTGCCAGAGGAACCATACCTCAAATAGTCGAAGATTTCTGGAACAAATTCAACTTAATTTAGTAGCCTTAACTTCTTTTAGATTCTCAATTAACATTATTAAAAACCATCTCTCCAATATTAATAATTATAACTTAACCTTTTCAAAATCAATGTACTCTTCAGTGTTCTTTGTTATTCAACAAGTTACATTGTGTAATAAGATGTCAATTTGTAAAATACATTATCTGTATATAGATGAAGGGGTTAGATTATGAACAGTTTAGCACCTGAGTAGCAACAGCGGTTATTTCCAGAGCAATGTCCAGGCCGCTAGGGCCGGCACCCACCACGACAACGGTCTTGTTAGCCAGGGGGGCGGGTACCCGGTAGTGGTGGCTGTGGAGGCGCAGCCCGGGGAACGTCTCGGCCCCTGGTATGCTGGGGTACCTCGGGGTGTGGTAGTGACTGGAACCGATGCGAGAAGGATTAAGCCAAACTTGAAGGTACTGTGAAGCAATATTTTTTAGAAACTATTCAACCATCACGAATGATAGTTTAGTAGTTAGACAAATTATTTGTCTAACAATTTATAAGTATGTAAGCGCATTAAACGATATATTTTAGCTTGAGACTGGAGTGCAAAAGAAGTCTCTAATATCACACATAAAGATGACAATTTTCGCTATAGTACAATAGCTTTAAATAAAGTTTAGATACAGACTCGTTGTATACTGATAACCACTAGGAAAATATAGATAACATAAATAGCTTAATGGGCTTAATTAGACATGGGAAGATATTTTGAGGAACAGCAATGTTAGGTTTACAATCCTTAACTATAATAAATGGTATCTGCGATTTATTTTTATGGCAGATAAATATCTCACAAGGTGATAGGAGGTTAAAGAGTTACTAGTTTAGATAAATTTCCTCGAATATGAAATTTGTTCACCATTATAAGATAAAGGATCGGCTGTATGGCCCAACAAGATAACAGTCATATTATATTACAGTTCGGGTCACAGTGGTTGGCATCTGGTTAGCGTATGCTCTGGAACGACTTTTCGCCTCTAAATAGAGGCTTAGTACCGTTAGTGTTACAGTCTACCTTTGCCAACGGAAAGCAAAAATCACTTATTTAATTTTAAAACATTTGTTTTGGTTGTTTCTGTTAATGTCTACTTTTATTTACGAGAAATTCCAGCAGTTTCTCGCCTTTACCAAGTGCCAAGCACCGTGACTCGAACTGTATTTTGTATCTTATTATTGTCAGCAAATTCTTAAACTTTAAACTGTAGTTATCACATACTATAATTAGTATTACCAAGATTTAAGCTAACGAATTAGGATTACGAAAATGTTAAGTTTAAAACAAGGTTTACTAACAAGCATTCACCCTTTGGTAGTTTTATATTAAACGGTTACGTAATACAAGTACAGCAATCTAATTTTCATTAGTATCAATATCGTCGAGCCATGTCACTCTCACCCATTGCACACCATGATGGCATCGAAGTGCTCTACCACATCCTCTCTGGTTGTCAGGTTTGTCACGACGACTGTCCATCCTTCGTCTTTCGGTTGTATCTTCTTCACGTGGTGGCCAAACTGAAATTAATTTCATACCAGGTTCATCCATGATTCTATCAACGATACAAAATTTCATGCATCGTTTTCACTTGAAGCAATTTGTCCTCGCTAATTCTACCTTAAAAAATCTCGCACATCTGTATCGCATTTGATAGTAACATATTAAAAAAAAACTGTAAATCACCGATTATTGCTTAAGGTGGTCCCACACTTCTCGCGAACACACATGAACATTCGGCCGAAGATTCTCCCGAATGTTCACTGAACATTCCGTCCTGCATGCTCCTGAATGTATTCAAAAGTTTGTGCAGCTCCCACACTTCTCGCGAATACTCCGAACATTTGGAGTTCGGCCGAATGTTCGCGAGAAGTGTGGGACCGCCTTTACCTGAAAAGCATTATTTTTTTGTGTATTTTTGCTAGTGGCATTTTTTAACGTTTTGATAGGGAATGGTCCAAACCCTGGACTTGTTACTATCTAAGATCGACCTGTTCTTAGAAAGCATAATTAATTAATAGCCCAATGACAAATGGCACCTGGTCCAGTTTTGAACCTTCTCAAAATTTTAACGATTTTCATCAGGTTCCATCTGGCGGATTATAAGGCGAGCACGATAACCACTACACTATCCAGCGAATATTATAAAATATAAACTGTATATGATTTCAAAATGTATATTTATCTTCGATATAGTCCGCCGTCGGAGGAACTGTCCGTGATTGTCCATGAAATGGTCCATGGGGTTTCGGCGGTTTACCATTTTCAACTACTCTTGTACCATGGTCCTACGATATTACGACAAACTATATACAATACGATGGATACGATACGCAAGGATCTCCAGAAAACTTTCATCGTATGCAGATTTCTTTACAAATATGTTTTGTTCCAACATATGCATGTTTATTTAATTACATTAGCAACAAAGTAATGAACAAATGTTAAAGCTACAAAACATAGTTATTCAAATGTAAGCATTTTAAACTATAGACTAAATAAAAAAGAGCTGTGTTTTGCGAATATTGTGTCCATTTAGAAGACATTTAAAAATCCGAAATAGATTGGTTTCTGACTGATTCGTTCAAGTAGAATTTCTGATAACTGATAATTTCTGATAGGGATTCGGATGATAAAAATATGACGTTGAACTATTGACGTCCCAACTGTAGTTGGAATAAATCACTATAAACGTGATAAAGAACTAATTACGTACAAATTACACAAATTCTCGGAACAAAGATGTGTTTATGATGCTGGTAGATTTACTGTTTCTTTTACACAATAGCTGTCATAATATCATATTATTTTAGATATTGACTGTTGCTCTAAATAGAAATATTTACGAGATCAATAAAAAAATACAATTATTTAATTTTATGCAGATTTAAGAGAGATGAGAGAGAGGGTGGCTAGCCGAAAAGTAAGGCAACGAAACAGAATCTTATAAAATAATACCTTAATATGATGTTTTAATCGGAAATGGTCAGCATAGCTGTCTAGGAACTGCAGAATGTCGACGGCGGGCAGGTAGGAGCGGGGCTGCTCGGGAATGGGGAAGTCAGGAAACCCCATCACTTCTTTTGGCAAATTTGTCCTGGGAACAAAATAGACATTGAGTATTGACAGTAATTTTTTGCGTCGGTATATATTGTTCATGTAAAATTACTCATACTAGTATTAAAATCAATCGTACAACAAATAATTACCATACTACTGAAATGAATAAGCAGTGGACCTTTTACCATGCCAAATATAATTTATTAATGGGGAAAAAACAACAATAGCGAGATAAAATATGTTTATAAATTTGATGTTGGAGAGTTTAATTCATCGTGAGGTTGAATAAAGGATTTAATGTTGCTTCGATGGTGGTCAAAACATATTTCGTAGAAAACGTCAGCTCACGCAAAAGTAGTCCTCTCTGATTGAATAATACACTCACCCAGTCTTGTTCTATAGAAAACTACAACTATAATTTATGTTTTCAAGTGAAACACAAATAAAAACACTAACAAGTTGTAAAAACATAGCCGTTATACAGGAATACTGTACTAAAATTATGCAGGATTTAGAACAAATGCCTCGATTCAGAGTCCTAATGTATAAGCGCATATTTTTGTTAACATCTTGTGTGTGTGTAATTATAAATGAAAATCAGTATAACATTTGATCGGACTAAACAACTTGTAACCAAGTTATATAAGAATAATTTCAATAAAGAGGAGCATTTAATTTTAAACATAAGGAACAATTATTGTGAGTTATTTAAGAAATTATTTCTGTCGTTTTTCATTATTATGATTAGATGACAACATGTTTTACGACGTTTCAGGATCTGGAGAGAAACATCTTCAGGAGAGATGAATAGCTAGAGTTTAAGAAAATATTAATGATACAATCCACCGCGCTGTACAGTAATCCAGTAATGTTGTCTCTTCTGTGAGATTGACTTTTGTGTTAATTAATTTTTAATGTTCTTTACTGCTTTTACAGTTCTCTGTTTTAGTTATTTTGTGTTTTTTCCAGCTTTGCCTGGATTTTTCCACTATTTTTGTATTTTCTAGGTATTTGTCTCACCTGAAGACGGGATCAGATTCCAGATCGTGAAACGTCTTAAAACTTGCAGTTCGTTGTTTCTAAATAATATTTCAACTCACCGAAGGCTCTTATAGAGAGAGGAGTGAACAGGCAACCCTGTCGTTGGGTCCAGGTCCGTGTATTCAGTGTACACCCAGGTGCCGCCCAGCTGGTCTGTCTGTTCGTACACTACGACATTCACGTCGCCGCCCCCGAGGGCCGTGAGGTGCCTCGCCGCGCACAGCCCTGCCGCCCCCGCACCCACAACGCACACGCGCATGGTCTAACCTGGAAAAGTATTAGTACAACAAATTTTGGAATAAATAATCGATCATAAAATCTAAACATCATAATTTTTTTCTAATTTACTTACGACCCAAACAGAACTAACTGTAGGAACGTAATTTATAATGACAGTAGAAGACAAATTTGAAATAAAAATACGTACATTGTTAACTACATAAAATATACAAGCAAATCCATGCAGATGTCAAATTACAAAAAAATTTTCTTTTTTGATTACTCAGCTCATACAGTATTACTTTGTATTGTGATGCCATTCCAGATCATATTTTGAAACATCTGTTCGTTTTTCTGTGTGCTTTTTAGTATCAATAGCTTTTAAATGTTCATTTATATTCTACCATAAGGATAAAATTGTAACTTTGAAAGCTCAGGGTCGAAACCGTGGAGGTGGAAGTTTTACAAAACCTCAAAAGGTATATCTAGACGTTAAAGGCTTACAAATGACACAAAAAATAATTGATTTACTGGCAGAGTTGTTACATAATTCGCCTTACTATTTTTCTAAATAGATTTCGTATAACATTTGTTTTCTATATGTAATGTTCTTTTTATTTATTTTATTTATTTATTTTATTTTATTTTCATGCTTCACAACAGGTGCAAACTCAATTACAATGATGCAGTTGCATAACATTATAATAACAATAACTGTGGTTGAGAGTCTGTAAGTCCTTTGCATCTTGTCATTACTAACATTAAACCAACACTGTTGATAGCAACAAAAACAGACATGTCAATACACAATAGAATAAATATAAAATGCAACATCTTATAAATAAATTAAATAGAGCAAACCCAAACCAATATAAATATCAGCATAAAAATACACAAAAATAACCACCATTTACCATTTTACCATTTACATAAAAATAACCTTAAACAGTATTGCATAGGCCAAAAGTATAGATTATAGACTTTAAAGTCCTTTGTAAATTAATAACTTTATATTTGATATGTAATTTGACCCACTTTTGCAATTTACAGTTTTATTTAACTTTTAAATTCACTCCTGGTGAAATTGGTTGGCTTGAACCAAAAAACGATCAGTTAAAATCTAGGTTACTGTTTGATAAGACTGTTCCTCTCTGAACTGTAGGTCCCTCAATATTATTGCCACTTGGTAATGAATCAGTCGGTATTTGTGTTATCCAGTGTAAGGTTACACCAAGCTTCTCACTCATAATCAACTCATTCGCTAATTTAAACAACACACATTTTTTGGTCAGCGTTTTAAATAATGATACAGTAAAAAAAAAAAACAACTTTCCCATTATATGAAGGCGAATGACTCATAGCTCTGTGTATCTCTACATATGACCAACATAAACCCATTTATAGTTTATGACCCATTTATAGGCTAAAAAGGATGTAACACAAATACATGAGAGATAAAAATGTATATGGAACAAATCTTAAGTGAAGGATTTCTTAAGAATCGAGATCTGAAAAATATAGCTTCTGATGTCTGAAGGTAAAAATATAGAATAAACGTAAAACGTAACAAATATAAAAATATTATGTATTTTATGAAAAAATAAGTTTATTAGGAACAATAGTTATAAAAAGAACATGTCTTTTACACTCGTAGAACTTCCCCTGTCTTATATAAACCTAGGTCTTAAAGCAAAAACTAAATGTTATTATCAGCAAGTTTCCTAGAAAAGTGAAAAAATACCCTACATTAGTATCATTAGTATCATTAGATAGTGAACAAATATTCAACTAATAATAAAGAAGGTTTTATAGAACCTACCTTGTTATGTTTTATACTCACTGTAGGTATTCACAACTGGGCGTTTTACTAAATACCTTTATGACACTTAACTTGCATTTGCTGATACAGTGGATTATTGATTTCCACTAACAACTGCCGGCGATCCCGTTGTTATCACCTTATCACTGTTGAGTGGACTGCTTATCATCCCCGGCTCTGCGTTATTGACCTTCTGTCACCTCATGATAACCGAGTCCGCTCCACTTCCGTTCTTAGTGTTTCGTTCTTATCAAGAGATTTGGTATGAACGATTAAGATGTGCACAAAAGAGTTATAAGATGTTATTCCTAGGAATAAAATGAGCAACATTTGATTATTTTTAGGGAATTTCCCCTATAGGGAAGAAGCTATTACCGTGGGTGGCATGGTAAGACTTAAGTCCGAGACCATGATAACTTTTTGTTTTGAGGTCCCCAGATGCCAAAAACACTATTCGCTCAAATTTATATATATGTATATATATATAATATATATTATATATTCAACTATTTATATATGAATATGTATAGTCTATATATATATATATATATATATATATATGCACAATACCGCTATAACTTTTGAAAGAAGCATCCACTTTTGATGAAATTTGGCAAAAATGTAGAGAGTAACATTTATGACTTTGAGTTCGAAAACCAGATCGATCGGTCTGTGCCAAGGGGGTTTTATGACGGTTTAAAATTGTCCAAAAATCAGTTTTTTGAACTTTTTACCCTAAAATTTTAAAAACACTAGATTTTGGTTATAGCCATTTTATAGAGCTTAAAAAACAAACAATTTAGTATTTTGAATCATTAAGCTAGGTTTAGTGGTCCTCAGATAATTTCACTAAAAACTCCACATTTCTTTCTAGCAATCAGTTTAGTTCTACAAAACAATCATTTTGGCGTTTTAATTGTTGTTTTACGTCCAACCGTTGCAGTGATATTGCAGGGATAGCGTTGTCCAATGTTATCCTTATAGAGAATCAATCAAATGTTATATTTCGATTATTTATGTATGTATATTGATGAAAATTGGTATGTGGTTTCAACTAGTTGTGGTATACTGATATTAGCACAAAAAATAGTTTTTGTTGATTGTTCCCTGTAGCAACAAACCTGCATTCTTGGCCCCCATGTTATTCATGTGGAGAATAAGTAAAGTTTTATATCTCCCTTCGTTATGAACCTAAATTAATTGGATGAACGATAGTAAAACTTAGTATGTAGCTTCACCTGGTTGAGTTATTTTGATAATTGCAAAAAACACATTTCTTATCTTTCTGGTTGCAGCAAACCTGCGTACTCAGCCATAATGTTATTCTTATGGAGAATAAATAAAATGCTACATATCACTTATTAATGAATGTATTTTTGTGAAACTTGGTAAGTGGCTCTAGGTAGTAGTGGTACACATATATACATTGGAACTTCGTTGAGTATACAGGTTTGCTGCGACGGGGGTATTTTATTTTTCTAACCTTTTTTTGCGCCTGATGATCAGTGAGACAGACTGAAATCTATTGCCTCGCTCCGTATTAAATGTATATTTATCACCTGATACCTGTTTATATACAGGACAGATGTGGACATTTTAAAGTGTTCCAAGATGTATCTATTGTTATTCTGTAATTTTTATCAATTTTAGCGAATTTCCCCTTTAGGGAAGAAGCTATTACCGTAGGTAGGTCTCATGGTAAGACTTAAGCCCGAGACCATGATAACCTTTTGTTTTGAAGTCCCCAGATGCCAAAAACGCTGTTCGTTCAAATTTATATATATGTATATATATATATATATATATATATATATATATATATATATATATATATATATATATATGTGTGTGTGTGTGTGTCCGTTAACACGATAACTTGTGTAAAAAAGTCCGATTTCGATGAAATTTGGCTCAAATGTGTAAAGTGACATTCATGACTCTTAAGTTCGAAAACCATAAAAATCGGACCATGGGAAGGGGGGTTTATGGGGGTTTTAAATTTTACAAAAATCAGTTTTTTTCACTTTTCAACCTTACATTTTTAAAACAATCAATTTTGGTTTTGAGCATTTTATAGAGCTTAAAACAACAAATAATATTGTATTTTGAATTATTAACCTAGGTTAAGTGGTTACGGTGAAAATCCAAAAAAACCTGCTCATAAAATCTCCCATGTTAATCTTATAGGAAATAGGTTTTTGGTTTTTCCTCAGTTCATTTTAATATAAACTTCACATTTGCTTTTACAAATCGATTCAGCTCTACAAAACAATCACTTTTGTGTTTAAATTTATAATATAAAATAAATTGAATGAATAAACAATTTACAAATAACAAATAACCTTGGTCTTTATTCAAAAGTTTTAGTTTACATCTAGATAAAAAAATGATTAGGAAGTACAATATTTAGCAAATGAGTTCTCTTTTTATCTCAGGGTTCAAATTTCGTAAGGTCCATTAGCATCTGGCTCGATCGATAATAATAAAATTTTTTATATTAGTAAAGTACAACAACAGATAATTAAATAGAGAGTTCAAATTTAAAAGAAAGTCCAAAATCTTCAACAAATAAATAAAACATTAGCACTCTTCTTCAATTTACTTTTAAAATGTCTTAATCTTGATGTTAATTTTGAAAGTTATTGATATGAAACGTCCCTAAATATCAATAAGATTAATCTTCAAATAGATGTATGCTGTAAGGGGATTAGTGTGAGAATAAGGAATGGCCTCACCAAACAGTCCTCAAAATGTGCCTAAAAATACGGTTAAAAATTTATTAATGGGAGTCTGCTGGGCTTTAGAGCTGGGGGAATACTAAAAAGAACTTATTTAACACGCACAAACATACAAAATCTTGATGTAAAACTGATTATTCCCTTCTGGGAATGAGCAACATGGACTTGCTCGTCCGTCCTGCTTCGGCTCTCCTGAGACACAACACGGCGTCACCTCGTCCCGATTTGGGGAAGAAGGGCATCCTCCAATTAGAATCCTTCTCAACAATCTTGGTACACTGTAATTTTTTGATTGGCTGTCAGCAGCAATAACTAATTTTTATTGGTCACACTTCACTGAATTTAAAAATAATATTTCTCTATTTAATTTAATTTGGAAAAGATAAATTTATATCGAAAACACAATAAAATAATATTTCCAATCGTTAAAGTTAATAAAATAAGTCAAATTTAATTTAAAACACTCATAATTGCATCTTATTATATCATACTACAAACAGCTGATTGAGGTAAACAAACTAATATCTGTATTAAATTACGCATTACTTAAATTAAAACATATATTCCTGCTATGTACACATTTCTAAAAGTTTCAGATAATTTTTTTAGGAATTTATAACATAATTAGTTTTTACTCAAAACCTTACACTTAATTAAAAATCGTAGAAAACAAATATCTGAATTTATAATTGCTAATGTATGACATTCCTAACGCAGTTCCATCGTTCGCCGCAAGGGTTCAGCACTAGACGGTCAGGTCTCTCCAAAATGGTCTACAGACACTTTGTTGCTCTAGCGGATTTACAAAGAACTAACAATCATGGCGGCTGTCCGTCCTGGGAAATCTTGAGTATTCTTGATGGTTATAATTCAGGGTTTTACATTCAAATTAATAAGTTTCTAAACTAGATTTACAATATGAGTGGTTAGTAAAAAGTTTATGTACAAAATTATATTGTTCTGACACGCAAATAAATCTGTGTTGGAGCCAATTTGATGAAATCTATCACTTTTTCAAAAACTTACTTTTTTAGTGGGGTTAGGTCGATTTGTCAGACTTGGATTATATTTCACAGTGAGTAAGTACCCTAGGTTAAATGTTTTTTACTATACTTATATTACAGAGATGAAAACTTATCTAAATCTAACTATACCTAAAATGTGTGTTTAATGTGTATAAGTCCTTTTTCTTTGATAGTATGTTATAGGGCATTTGAGTAGGCTAAAGTTATTTAGTCCATCGTCTCTTCTATTCTAGGCCTATTTTACCTATCCTAAATAGTATTAATGTTTTTGTTTATTATGGCACACATAAAATACATTAACACATATAAATACAGTTATAAAGCCCCTTTTTTGCCTTGGCGAATATTGTTTATCAGATATGAGCCAAGCAAAAAATGTACTGTCTATTTACCTATTCTTAAATATTTTACATAACAAAGCTTAATCTAAACATAACATAACGTAACAGAATAAATCATGAGGGAACGGGAATAGGGATTAACAATTCAAAACGTAACCTAACAAATAAATCTTAACTAACAAAACATGGGAATACACTAAATAACATAGGAATTACTTATACTAAACTATACAGGGGTTAAATATCTTCTAAGTAGGCTGGTGTGGAATGGTCCTATAACACTGGAATCGGATGGTTTCTTTAGATTATATACATTCTTCCCTAACTTATCATGCACAATGTATGGTCCTATATATAATTCAAAAAGTTTCTTGGTGACTTTATCTACTGATTTGGATAATTTGTTGTTCATGATGAGCACTTCATCTCCCACTTCAAAAATCGTTGGCTTATGTTTGTTGTTGAATTTTAAGACATTTTTCTCCCTTTTCGACTGTATTCTAAGTCTCGCTACAATGATGTTCTCCTTTTGATTTGTTTGATTAGGCTGAGTTTTAGGCAATAAATTATCCCAGAATCTTTTATTACTTTTACCAAAGTGTAATTCATTAGGTGTCAATTTAGTTGTTTCATTTGGTAATTCGTTAAGGCAGTTTTCAATCCAATTAAGGTGTTTGTTCCAATTCTGCTGATGATTATGACATAATATACGCATTGCTTTCTTTACATTTTGTATGTATCTCTCAGAAATATTCATTTGAGGGTGCCTAATTGGTATAAAGATTGGTTTAATGTTGTTTTGGGTGAGTTTATTTATGTACTGTTTTTTGCGAAATTGAGTGGCATTGTCGGACAATATTTTCTGTGGTTTTCCTATTGCAGGTATGTAGTGGTTAAATAACTTTTCAATTACGGTTTTCGTATTAGCTTTCTGTGTGGCATATAACTTAGTTAGTTTTGAGAAGTTGTCTGTTGCAATTAATACATACTTAGTGTTGCCTTGGCTGGTTGGTAAAGGTCCTAAGAAATCAATGGAAACTGTGTCGCCAATGTTTGTACTTTGCTGTCCGATAGCGGTGCCGTGGTTAGGATGGGTTAGGTGTTTACAACGCTGACATGTGTCACAATGTGATATGAATTTGCGGATGATTTTAGCCATGTTCTTGAATTGATATGTTTCCTGGAGTAAACTTAAACATTTCTGTGTACTGCAATGTATATAATATTCATGACAATCTTTTATGAGGGGTGTTATTAAGTTGTCAGGTACTACCAGTTTGTAGCCTAATTGAGTAACTTTGTATAGGTGTTCGTGTATGATTATGTATTTAGGAGCAGGTAGTTCTATTTCTTCAATTTCGTTATAGGATGGTGCATTTTCCATGAGGGTGGTTAATTTTGGATCTTGTTGCTGATGGAAAGAGATATTTTTTAAGATGTTCTTGAAGCGGATGTTGATTTTTGGTTGGAATCTGGCGATAATAAGTTCTTGAGGTTCATCAATTTGGTCATCTGTATACTTGGTTCGGCTTAGGGTATCGGCTACGATATTACTTTTGCCAGTACAATACTCAATTATGTGATGGTATTCTTGGAGTGCTAGTACCCATCTCGTTAATCTTGGCCGTATCTTCTCGTTAAACGGCATGTCCGGAGGAAAATGAGCGAGTGGTGGTCGGTTTGTATGTATACATGGTTTCCTAATTTGATGTGACGAACTTTTTGTAAACAGTGTATTATAGCTAGACATTCTAATTCTGTAGTAGTGTACTGTTTTTCGTGTGATTTCAATGCTCGTGAGATAAAAGCGATAGCTGCTTTTTCCCCGTTGTCCATAATTTGGTGTAAGTGTCCGCCAATGGCTTGTATGGAACAATCTGTTTGGAGATAAAATGGTTTGTCATAATCTGGATGTTTAAGTGTGGTTTGTATGAATAAATCTTTGACCTTGTTGAATACTTCCGTTTCTGCTTCTGTCCATATGAATTTTGTTATTTTAGAGGTTAATTTCATTAATGGTTGTATGGTTTCGGAGAATTTGTCCAAGAATCGGTTATAGAAATTGACTAGGCCTATAAGTAGAGGCAATATGGGGAGTCTGGGACAGCTGAAAAATAATTGTTTTTTAATCAGAAGTGACGTTTGAGTGACGTGGTGATGACGTATGTGTGACGAGAGGGTGTGATGACGTCACGGCGATGACGTATTGGTGTGACGATACACATACGTCATTGGATGTGAGGTAATGTGAAAGCGGGTGGATTTATATTCGTTAAGAAACTGTTTAAAGTCGAGAGAGAGGTTTGAAAATGAATTTGGTGGTTGCTGAGTGTCAAACGATTGAACAAACTGGTGGCCTGTAAAAAGGCCGTTTGTTACATGTATGTAAAATCTTTTGGTGTGACGAACGACATACGTTATTGGATGTGGGGTAAAGTGAAAACGGATGGATTAATATTTGTTCCGAAACTGATAGAAGTCGTGGGAGTGATTTGAAAATGAATTTGGCGGTTGCTGAGTGTCAAACGAATGAAACATCTGGTGGCCTTGAAAAAGGCCGTTTGTCACATGTCCTTAAAATCTGTAATTTACACAAATATTGCATAAATCTCAGTTGATAGACCTCTTCTGTTGATCTCAGCCTTCAGCGCAATGAGATATTCCATCCGCCGAGATATCGCCGGCCACTGCTCTGGAAGCATCGTCGGTTGGGCAATGTATGACATGATCGCCTTTATCTCATTGAAGTGATTTTCTTGTAGTTCGTCCTCAGACATAGTTGAAATTGCTCTCATTCTCTCCCCATGCTCCGCAATCAGGGTGATCTCCACCAACTCTTCGTCGCCGATTTCTTTGGACCACAGAGTAGATGCAGACATGTTGGCGGATCGGTGTCAGACGAGAGGATGGTAGTGAGGATCAGACAGACATGATTTTATTACTTGTTTATGCTTAGTCATCACGAAACACTGACAAGTAATTGGCTAAATATTATCCAATTAAATGTAACCATTTTATAGAAAAAACCTAGAGTCATTGTTACTCTCAAGTGGGTGGGTGGTTACGGACATGTAGAAACAAGTTCAAGGTCATCGAAAGTGGTTTTTAAAAAAAGATTTGATAATTTATTTGTCAAAAATTACAAAGATTTAATCAAGGTTTACATAACTTATCTTTACAGCAAACTAGGTATATTGTATTAAACATTATTTCCTTCTTTGTACTTTGGAGGTTCTTGTGGTTGGCTTTCTTCTTCGTACTTTGGAGGTTCTTGTAGTTTGGTTTCTTCTGTATTTTCGGATGTGGCATTCGGAGACCATTCAGTGGGTGATTCAGTCGTCTCCGAATCGCAGAAGGTTGTGCTGTCGAATTCAACAGTAATCTTCATTACCATCGGAGGATGTTCCGTCATCAAATGCAGGAGTGTTTCGTGAAGTATTCCCAAATCCACTTCGTCTTGCATCACCAGATGAAACTTCATTATGTTGATGGGTTAAGTTCGTTCTTGACGGTACGAGAGCTGATGGAGAAATGATAGCTGACCACTAGTACGGGTTCTATTTATGTCAGAATAAAATGGTGGGGGTAAGTCCGACACTTTCAAAACTATGTCAAGGTCACAGTGATGAGTTTTTTAAAATATAATTACATAATACCTAAGTAAAAATAATACATAATTAAAAAGGTAAAATAATCAGAGATTACAATGGAATTTTACGCTATGTACAAAACTATTTTACAAAGTATTGTTAACATGGATTGTTATTTCTGTAGAGTTGTTTCCAGAAGGTCCATGGGAAACTAAATACAATACGCCGGGCTTGACAGAATCCAAATCTTCGTTCATAAGAACATTAACAAATCTTTTCGGGAGGTAAACTTGGAATTTAGGTTTATCTTCTTCTTTGTAGAGTGAATCTCCAAGAACAGCTATAACTGCTTCACCAACTGATGTATCCAACTTTTTCATCGAATGCACAGCATAATGTTTTTTCTCTTGAAGTTCGCTACATCTTTTTTTTGCTAGGAGATCGGATTTTGAATGTTGGTTGAATTTTTCTGCAAGAGATTGTAGTGGAGAAGGTGATGCCATTGTGGAGAAGCTGATATGATTCTTTTGCTAGGTGTTGTATTCTGTAAGAGATCTTGTGTCCAACTGATATTACGGAGGTACGTGCATGGGTATATGTGGATTTCCCCCTCCACCGGATATAAATCGGCCTACTCTGTATGCTCGTGACAATGCACAATTTGCAGTTTTATGCTGAGGGCTTTTTACTCCGATGCAAAGACCATTTAATTCCGTTGCAAATTCCTTATCCAACACAATATCCGTCACATTTGAAGTACTGTACATTCTGATCCACTTTGATTTTTCATCCCCAGTAGTGTAGATTTCGTCATACTGTTGACAATAATGGTACATTATGCTATCCAGCTCTTTGTATTGTGTAAATCCTTCGTCCCAGGTGATGTGATGAAGATACTTCATTAACCATTTATTGGTTCTAGAGCTTTTGCTATTTAACTTCTTAAAAGGAAAAGGCTGCTTAAAAAGAAAATAGTTAATGACATTAGTAGATATGTCAAAAAAAGCTAGTTCTTTTATGATATATTTGTCTTGGTTGTTCCTGAAAGCTTGAAATTCTACTACGCACTTTTTGGACATTCTAATATTATAATTAAAACAAATTGGTTTGTCCATTCCGTATCAATGTAATTTTGGTTCTATGAAACATTTCTCACTGCAGCAGTATGTATTTATTTTTGCAACTGTTAACTGATGGGAAGCTTGCAATCAACTGCACTCATATAGCCCCAATATTGTCATATATATATATATACGGTGAAAATAAGAATAACATGTGGAAACCTGAATTGTTTCAAGGTCACGTAAATTAGTTTTTAAAAATGTTTAAGTGTTCCCAGCATGAGCACTTTGTTGATGCAATCTACCGTATAAACAGTCAGAGTTTGCTAACATTCATTCGCATTTAGTGTATCTCTCTTCTACACATGTACCGTTACATTTCATACATTGATATTTCAATTGTAGCGTTGACGTGTTGACTTGAAAAGATTCATGTAGAACTTTTTGTTCGTAGTCCGCAAATTCATTTTTGTTATCCTCGTAACACTTTCGACAAATCCTAAGACTATCTTTTTTATAGAAACATATTAAAGCTGTCGCACAATTTTTATAATATTCATTCATAATTTCTTCAGCTATACTTTTTGGTAGTTGGCTTACAATTTTTTTAAATCATTCGTATCCTGATATTCTTTGAGTAACGCTTGTTTCCACAGGTTATACTCCTCCATTTTGTGTTGAATCTACGAGAGCGCATGAAGTTGGTTTTCACTGGGCAAGAGCTGGAGTTGTTCTGAGATGGGGTGGGTGGTGTGACAGCTATTTATACTAATGCAAACCTTCCTTTCCTAAAAATTAACACTCTATTGCAGTAACCATAGCATTCACATATTCTACATGCTATTCCGTCTTGTTATTACGTTTGACTCTACTTCTATATCCACATCCCAACTCTTCCTGTTTGCACAATATTGTAGTAGACATTCACAAAGACCTTTGCGACATTTGTTACAATATTTTATTATATCGCTATACAGTCCAAATTTCACACACATTTTAGGACAACATGTATAACAGTGTTGGGATTTGTACAATGTGAACGTTTCTCGTGTTGGAGTTGGAAGTTTATATGTTTTACATCGACATTTACAAATACCATAACTTTCACATATTTCACAGGCTAATCCGTCTACCTCTAGTTTCGGTCGCACAAAACACTTGTTTTCACAACAGTATCTTTCCATTTTATGAAGTTTACTTAAGCATGTAATAAACAAGACTGAGTAGGATAGGTACTGTTTGGAAGCTTGGAATCAACTGCACTCACACAGCGTGAGTATTTTCATATGTATATAGTCAGCGAAAAGAAGAATAACATATGCAAACCTGAACTGTTTCAAGGTCACGTAAATCTTTTTTTTAAAAGTTTTAGTGCTCCCAACATGAGCACTTGCTTGACGCAATCATTCAAATAATTTTACACTTTTTGTTTATTTGAAATATTCTCCGGCAATTCCTTTGTTGGAGAAACTTTAATTTTGGTTCCTTCACTTCGAAGTTTATTAAAAAAGAATCCGGTCCTTCTGTAGAACGACACCTCTTGAGGCAATCTGTTGTATATAGAATGATCTATCGGGCCATAGATCAGTGGTAAAACTGGATGTGTGTTCACCGAACTGTTGAGGTAATCAAAAATAAGTGGAGCATATGTGACGAGTTGCTGAATGTATCAGATTATTACTGGTGTTAGATTCGACAGGACTTGAAATTCTTCCAAAGTTAAAAGGATTTTCTTATTGTGTTTAGAAAGATCTCTAAATCTCACAAATTGAGTACCTCGAAGTCTGATGTTGTCGATTTCTAAATCGGATTCGTTAAATCCAATTGCAGTTTTTCGTCCTGTCAAGTTGTTGTATAAGTAGGCTTCAATGATAGATACGTGTTTAGTAAATTTATCCCACATGTCTATCGTAAGCAGCAATGAGGCTTTCCCGCAATGGTTAATTAGCACAGCAGGATTAAAGTTCAAAGATTTGAAAACACCAACAGTAACAGTTTTATCCATGTTTAAATTCAATGGATACATTGCGCGTAAAAATACATCAAATATCACATCCATATTTTGTTCATCATATTCATTTTCACATCTTTTCCTTTTCCTCTGATCATTTCCTTCGAAAGTTAGAAATCCTGAGAGTCCAGCCTTAATCTCCTCAGTAGTTGTTGTGTCCTTTTCTGCGGACTCTTCTACATTTTCAGCTGGTGTTGTATTAGTTTTAACATTATCATTATTATTATTATAAGGTGGAATTGTGTCTTTGACAATTGGAAAAGAAGTGGTTTCCGTTGTTTTTACAGAGTCCTCACTAGGATTACCAGGTGGAATTGTGTCTTTGTCAATTGGAAAAGAAGTAGTTTCCGTTGTTTTTGCAGAGTCCTCACTAGGTTTTGTGTTTTCAGGTAAGTCTTGATTCGACGTTTTAGATGCAGCTGTCACCTCTGTTGATGCAGACTCGAGCGTTACATCTTCAAGAAAATTAGGTGGCATACTGTCCATTTTAACTATCAATGTTGTCTTGCTGTCTGCAGGTGGTATACTGATGTCCTCTCGCAGAAGAATCTCCCTTTTATAAACTTGAGGCGGGGGTAAATATATGTAGGTGCTGAATAATGTGGTAAAAACATCTATATTATTCTTCTAACCACGCCTGTTAGAGGGGTGTACGTTACGATTGTATTATGTAGTATCAAACAATACGCTGTTGTTTGGTCTGGAATATTCTCTTCCAACTCAAACTCGATGCGAATATCTACTGTTGATGATTTAATTGATTCGTTTTGTTTTGAACAGTCTATGACTGCAATTGGTGCGAGACTCTTGAATGTTTCAGGGTTGAGGAGAGGCGAGTTCGTCCTTCCATAGTATGACGATTGAAACCTAGCATACATATCGTATACAATACCATATCTGTCCTTAGAAAACATTACATTAAGACTGTCATAGGGAAAGAATTGTGAGTTTAAAAACAACTTAATATTTGAAAGTTTACAATGATCAAAGCTACTGGCATTAGCAGTAATATTAGATCTTTTATTTGTTTGCAGAGCAAAAATAACATATCTAGGCTTTTCTAAATTACTCGAAGTCTTCACAGCCCACGTTTGACGTTGAGTTTTAGGCAAGACAGGCCATTCATGCATTTCCCAGCTTCTAAAAGGAACCACAATATCCCTATCAGAGTCCAGAATCCGTAATAGACTTACTCGTCGTTCATCGGCCAACCGTACATGAGGTACTCTCCAAACTATTTTATCTAACTTCAATTTCCATTCAAGTGTTGTGGGAGTTGTTCCGCTATCAGCTTGTATAATATCCACATCAGAGGATGATCGCAGTAAAACCAATTCTTGTTTGACATTAATTATTATTCTTCTGTAGTCTTCAGCGAATCCTAGTAAGAGCCGCAACGGAACGCAAAAGTCGAAATAACCACTTGAATTAGGTACTATTTTGGTCGTAGTTGGTAATATCCATCCGGCTGTTTTTAAAGCATTCGTTTCATTAGGTGATAAAGAAACCAACCCTTTAAGCGTACTGCTTATACCGACTTTTTTAGTCGAATCTACTACAATGCCAGATATTTCGTACCGGATTTCTTCAAACAAAAAGGCCATTGGATTATTTATGAATGGTACTTTTGATGTTGTATTTTCATCTTTTTCCAAAACCCTTCCTTCAATATAAATATAGATTTCAGACGGTAAAGTATATGCATCTTGATGTTGTATTGGAATTCGGATCTCATCATTATTTCCTAATTTCGATGAAGCGTAAGGGTTGTGAGTGTGAAGCTCCTTCTCCCACAACGTTTCGTCGAAAACCGGTCCATGTTTTATATCCAGTATGTCCATTATCATTGACTCTGAAACCAAGTCCTTCTAAAAATTTAATGTTCTCTCTAGTTAACCTCTCTACGTTAGGAGATATACTAGAATTGTCTGATGTTTGTTTAGTGTTATATGTAAATTCAAGTCCCATCGTTCTTTTACGGTGCCTGTCTAATGTGTAAACGTACAGTAATAATTTCTCCTCTGAAATCCACGATGTCACCGTCTTGATCTAGTACGTTCAATACGATGTCTGAAATATAAGTGGAGTTTAATGGAAGATATATCAGATTATGAGGTTTTTCAATTATCTTAAATCCAGGTGGAACGGTTGGATAAAACGAATGTAAAATATGTTGGTTCGATCCATCTTTATAAGCCCCTTGAACTATGTTACACGTGATATTTATAGTATTAACTTTAATTATGTTCACAGTTTTTGGACTTGTATGGTAGATATTTGGTTCAAGAACCGACTTGTATAATGGGAAACCAAGAAAAGGACCAATCGATGCTGGTAGAGTGAAATCCATATAAAACTTGCATTTTATTTCACTTCTTAAATTGTTATTATTCGCTCTTAGTTCAATTACATCCTTTCCTAACTTATTTTGAAGTTCTCTGTTTATGTCAGCTATTTCATAAGCACCAGTTTTAATCTCAACAAATTCACGTACATCAGCCAGACCTTCAGTATTTTTCTTTCTCACGTAGTGAAATTTATTATTAACACCTTCTATTATGTTTGGGATTGAGTTGTAAGTAGTAAAATCCAAAAGTGCAATTTCCCACTGTCTATCATCTCTCAGGTGTAATGGTGGAAATAATGTACTTCGTAAAGTTGATGTTGAACCACTAACTGTTACAGTACAAGACGACATCTTACAGTTGACTGACACTTGTGGCTAGAAATTCCAAACATAAATGTCCACATACTGACGTGTCTTCTCTTTGTTTTCTATCATAATTGAAAACTACGTTAGGTACTGCACCGAAATACACTTGTAACTCTTTAGGAGGTGGAAGATTCCCAAAACTGTCGAAATAAAAAACAGAATCAAATATTTTCTTATAACAAACCCAATGTGTCCCAGCACCATTAGCATAATCAAGGTTTACAATTGCGGCTTCATTTTTCCAGATTTTTCTTGGCAATCCGTTTCGCATGAACACCCCTCTGAAAAAAGGGATTTTTAAACATGATGCATACCGTTCAAGTTCCTCGTTGTTCAAAGGTTTATTCGGCAAAATTAATTTGTTTTTATTTAATATGCACGGTATGGTCTTAGGTATAATCCTCTTCCGTTTACCTTTTTTTTTGAACATTTTGAACACTTTTTTCGCTTACGATTAACTCTCTTATTAGTATTCCTTCTTTTACTAGTGCCCCCACCGGAAATATTTCTTCTGCGACGTGTGTTTGTTTTTCTTCTCCTCGATCCTCCTCCAACTGCTGTTTTGGCTTTCATGGCTGCAGTTACTGCTAATGCAGCTGCTTGTTCACCAACACTTGCGTCACTTGATTTTACTCTCTGCCAAGCTTTTTCAGCAAGAGCTCTATCTGCAATTGATCTTCTTTCCGAATCTGAGTAATTTGAATATGCAATATCGTGTGCTCTGCAAGCTTCGTCCAATTTGTTTATTCCAGGATCTCCTCGTACCAAACGCTTTCGCAATTTCGTACCTGGACCACAATATTGATAACCTCCAGGCAAATGTAGCTCAATTGGAAGTGCGTCAACAGCTGTGTTTATTAATGCACCTGTAGGTAAAGTGGAAAATGCTTTTTTAAAAAGAGACACTGCGCTACTAGTGAGTCCTCGTCCTCTTTTCATGAGTGATAGTTCACTACTGAACGTCTTCTTTCCATGTATGATAATTTATTTTTGTTTTAACACCTTACTTCATTAGATTACTCTAACGTCTGGCAGTGATAATGACTCTTCTGCATCACTGTTTGTATCATATATTGCGTTTACACTGTTTGAAGGTGTTCCCCGACTTTCCTTCTTCGAAGAGGTGAAAAGAATCACCATAGACTGTAATTTGTCGATTTTTTGGTGAATATCTTGTTTTAATTGCTTTATTTCTTCCAAAACAAATCGCCTATTCACAGCATCTGTATCTTTTTCTGCAATTGCCACATGTATAATTCTTTTATATTTAGCATCAAACATGGTGTCATTTGTCTCGCAATTTAATGTAAATGTACGAATTGTTCCAAGGTTTACTGCTTCATCTTTGTTAATAGGATCTGCAATATTGCACAAACGTTTCCTTCTTAGATCATAGTTTCCGTCTCGAGTCAACTGAAAACCTTCTCCAGGTGGACCTCTCAAAACCTCTCGAACCAAAGAGCTCTCATGACGACCGAACTTATCAACACTCATCTTTAGACTGAATAGTTAAGTTATGTATCCCCGACCTTTTAACTCTTCCGTTAAAGCAATCATTTCGTTATCCAATCCGTTATGCCCAGCCTGTATAGATTCATATATTAATCGCATTCTGTCAACCAGCTTATTCACATTATTATAGTATATAATATTTGTATCATACACCGATTTCATCGACATTCCTTTACCCTTAGCCTTCGGACGTTTTCCTCTAGTACTAGAAAACAGCTTTGAAATAACTTCTCTATACTTCTCCGATCTATTTCTATGAATAGGTGTATTATGTGAATAACCTTTTCTATGGGAGTTGGTTAAAATACATATGTTTTTAAAATCATTCAAATCCTTCTTAGTATATTTTTTTGGAGAGGGTTTAAAGATCAATTCAAACAGTCCAGCGGTACCCTTAAAAGTTTGGTCTTTAACTGTTATATTATCTTTGTCATCTATCTCTAGCATACTATCCCCCATACGAAGACCGTCTTTTTCCAAGCGTGCTCCATACACGTGGTATTTACTCGATTTATGTGCACCATGTAGCATTTTTAGTATATAATTTCGTGAAAGAGGTCCTTTTTTGCCAATTTCTTTACTTAAAATACTAATATTTGTGGGGGATTCTGTTGGTTCTAAAGGATCTGTTTCACCTTCAATGTCGGATTTACTTTCTTCTTCATCTTCTTTATCTTCTTCTTCTTCTTCTTCTTCTCCTGAACGACTCGTTCTGCTAAATGATTCTGACCCAGATTCTGATCCGTATGTTCCTGAAGTTTCATCTTGTTTAACGATCTTTTTATCTCGTTCTTTTACTTCTTGATCTAGTAGAGTCGATTTGGTCATTTTATCATTTATTTTATTCAGGGGTTCGACAATGGGCTTGAAGGTTTCCTCCAAATATTTATTTCTAGCCATCAATCCTTCTTTTAGTAGCAGGTTTTTCTTCCGTATTGAGTCACTTAGGACTTTTATTTCACTAAGCAACTCCTCCTGGTTCGACATTATTAGTTCCGACTGTTCTCAACGCCTTCACCACAAATACTGAATTTGTTATAGGCAGAAGTCAATGTAATAAAACAAATCCATCGAACCCTATTCTGTAACGACCATTTGTCATAGATCTTTCTTTATCTATAACTAAAACCCATATTTTTTTTCCAAGCTTTCCCACACACATCTCGAAATTTTTCAAATGACATATCTGCACCAACATGATCGTTGTATATATGTTTGAGATTTTTTCATCCTGCTTGAAAACAATTAAAAAGTTTACGTTGTCTCTAATTAATTGTTTCGGGATTTTACTATATGTTTGACCTATGTAAATAGAGTCAATATGATTATGTCTACCCATAGAGAAGTATGTTCTTATCCTATCATGATTTTCAGAGGAAACATCGTCAAAAATAAAAACTGAATACGGTTCAGCATTGTTAGGCTCTATAATCTCACTACTTGCGTCAAATTTATGCAATGAAACATCGGGTACATCATGCAAAATCTTTTCCAATAATAAATATTTTGGTTGATTCAGAGATTTGGAAAAAATATAAACATTATTGAAGCTTAAGCCGTTTGGTTTTGTTATTAAATTAAAAACAACGTTGGTTTTTCCACAGTTTGAAGGCCCACTAATAATACACCTCATTGTGTTAGGCAATAAACAGCCATGTTTACTTACCTCATTATCAAAAATATCCGGTGTCAAACAATCAATATTGTTAATATCAAGTCTTTCATTCTGGCAGATAATTTCCATAATTTATTTACTGCATAAACAGTCTTCTCAAATGCTGTCCCGTTACTGATTTTTTATTTCAAAGTAGGTCCTTTTTGTCTATCCAAATATCTTCGCTCTTGTCAAATCCCAACCATCTTACTAAAAGTTTATTACCTCTTTTTCTTAATATCTTTTCAACCAAATAAACATTGCCAGTCTTGGATTTTAACAACTCATGTCCGTAAACCCCTCCCTGCAGTATCTCTCCTTTAACATCCTTTAAAATATAAGTTTCAGGAATAGTAGGCTGTACTCGATGCACTGTGAAAACCTCGTTTGTCCAATTCGGAAGGTAACCTTTGGTAAAGATTTGTTTATTTTTACATATCCTCACATTGTCTCCTATTGCAAATTTTTTGGGTAGTTTCTTATCTAATATTGGTTTGGTACTTTTCTTTATGCGTTTCAAAACTTTAGATTAATTTGCTTTATTCACCTGATTTGGTTTCATACCTATTGTACGATGTTTTTTATCATTGTAATCTTTTATTAAAGTAGGAAGAATATCATACCATACATAGGTGCCTCTTTCTGAAAATTTCTTGTACATTGAAGTTTTCAAAGTGCGATTGAAACGTTCTACAATAGCGGCTTTCTTTTCACTATAAGTTGAATAATGATTTATTTTATTTTTCCTCATTAGATCAGAAAAATCTTTGTTAAAAAATTCTGTACCATCGTCTGTCTGCAGATTTTTTATACGTTTCCCTATCGCCTGAAGTACTTCTTTCATTGCTTCTGTAATAGACGATCCACTTTTGTTTTTCAGTGGAATTGCACTGGCTACTTTTGTAAAACAATCAATAACCGTTAAAATGTACCTAAAACCTTTATTAATCCTACTGTACGGTTTCATTTCTACAAGGTCCGCTTGATATAGGTCATGAATGCCTTTCACGACCGTTGATCTTCTAGGAAAATTTCTTCGAACTGGTTTGTGAAGTTCTTCAACGATGGATTTTCTCTCGTCCATCGGTTCGCTTTATCCTCCAATCGTTTAGTAACTGAACTATAAAACTGTTTCATTTATTAAAAAAGGCTAAATGTTAAATAAGTAATGTAGTTTTTGCTAATTTAAAAAATTGCTTATTCTGAACACACGAAAACTGGGTCAAGGCTACTGAAGTGGCTTTTTAAAAACTTTATTTAACATATACTTAATTAATTAGCATTTTATAGATCTTCCACCAGTTTACTTCTCAGGATGATGATGCACTTAATCAATTTATGCTAATGAATAATGTCCATAAGGAAGTGTGTGGATGTTGTTTTGAAGGATCACACGTTTGTCGTCTTTGTCTGCCAATGACTTCTTTTTCACAGTTATACTATATAAATTATGATTGAAGCTCCGGATTGTGTTAAAAGATGCACTGTACCGAACTCTTCTGAATAAACAGTTGTAGTAATGTTCAAATTTCATTTTTTTCATTATGTACATCTTTTTTATTCCTTTTGCCTTCTTTATAATCCCTGCTTCATCCTCATCCGCTGCAACTGTTGATGTGACATTCGCTGTTCTATCTGTCATTAATTTTAACGCGTACATCTTCGACATGAGGGCGACAATTTCTTCAAGTGGTACTCCGCAAGTTTCATCCTTGAACTTTCCTAAAACCTTCTTGTTAACAGAGTTGTCGTATGTCGGATGGTTGACTGGGTAGTCGGAGAAGTCAAAATCATTCCTGTGAGGAAACACTCTAAGGTCATCATACATGTCAAGTGTCTTGATCCAATATACGATCCCGTCAGTGTCCATGTAGCTAATTCCAATTCGATCTCGTCCATAAAAGGCAACCATCTTGTTGTAGTGGAAGTCGTACATATGGGTCTTTGAAATATCAAGTATACACATTCCTACATAAAGAGGTCGATCCATTACAACATTTGTTTTGTTCATGCATACAGCTACAAGATTTTCGTTTATTATGATAGATGTTTTGAAGTTAGGCTTTTGAACTAATTTTAACATTTTCTTTTCATCAGAAACAAGTTTCAAATTCATGTGATTCCTTTTGTTTTCAAGACATTTCCCATAGACGGCGTTATTCATCAGTTTGTAAAATTCTTTGTGAAAACTTGATGTGGAAGCTGCTCTTCTTGAAGTATTCGATTCTATATACGGTTTTAGCCAGGTCTTTTGTGTAAATTGAAGCACTCGGTTGATTTTAACAATTTTGATTCCTAGTTCAATTGCTTGTTGTACAATCCAATAATATGCAATGTAATTAGATTTATTTTCAAGTGTTGTCATCAACTTTGAATATTTGCCTCCTGGAGGAACCTCGGACCTTGGTAATAGAGGAAGGTCATAATGATGGTCGTGAAGGTGCTGAGGATACTCGAAGTCAAAGTCCAATATGTATCCGATATCGCTGAACTTCGGGATGCTCATAATGTCTCCTAAAACATTAGAATCAACCCAGCAAAATCCGCCAAAAGGTAATGGCATTGACATGGCGTATCCATAAAGGTTATTGGCGTCGAAGTAGCCTAGGTAGACTGATTCTTTAGTGGAGTTATAATTTTGAAGATGTTTGTTATTGGCTTTGACATATCGTGTGACCGATTGTGTGAGCCCTCCTCTAACACCAGCTTCAACCATAAGAACCATGTCAATATCAGTTAAAAGTTGGAGTTCGCATTTAGTTTCCTTCATCATAGCTTAGTGAAATCTTTTATGTACACATAATGTGAAACAGTTTCATCTTTTAGTAACAGTAAATCAGTATGGTCAGTCAATTCACGTGGTACCACTTTTAACGGGTACACATTGTTTCTTCTGTCCAGTCCAAACACGTTAACAGACACACCTGCATTACGTTTTTCAAAACTTCTTATATCAGACAATGACACTGGGTAGTTTAATCCATTAAATTTATATCTACCATTTAGTTCTTGATATCTTCTATTCGGTCGTTCAGGATGTTGGACACCTTCATGAACAAGAAATTTCGCCAACATGGAATATCTGAAACATTCATTGTCATTGTTTTGAACATTAATACATGATTTATTATCTTTAATCTTTGCTGGCAATGGAATAAAACTGCTGCCACGATCACCGTATCCACGTTTATGAACTCGTAAATCCAGGTTGTTTAGATTGAGCAAGGACCATCCGGATCCACGAGCTTCATGTTCAGTTATTTTAAGCACCAATTCTTGTAAACATTCATCAACTATTTCATCTAAATTTGACGTCTCCATGATAGTTCGGTTTCTAGAAAGAAACCCTCTGTTGGATATTTCTCCTTCTACATTATTAAATGTCGTGTCCAATAGTAATCCAAATTTAATGAAATTCAAACGGTTAAGTTCATAATTTAATTTTGCAATTATAACATCTTTAACAAAGGTCAGAAATATTTGTAGTTCAAGTGTATTGATGTTATTTATTCTGTAATGTCGAACGACAGATCTGTCAAACGCCTCCACTAAAATGTTGACTCCCAACGTTGCATCTTCGTTCGCAGTCCCTCTAGAAGTAGAGGGTGAGGATTCATCTTCAGGATCCACTGAGTTTTGTTTGCTAGGAGGTGCATATGCAATTACGCTTGGTCTGCTCTGCCGTGTAGAGTGTTCAGTGTCAGCAAGGAAGTGTAAGAAATCGGGATGGTCTTCACAATCGGATAATGCATTATTAGTAGCATTATGGTAAATTTCACAGTGATATATATATATATAAATCCTCATTTATGAAATCTTCATTACAACGTTGACAATAGTACATTGTGATTGAATAAATTTCTCAGTGTGTTATAGACTGCTCCAAAAGTAGTATTGAGAGCCATTTTTCACATGTTCTAGTTTTATAGCAAATGCTGACCTCAGCATTGAATTACTATTGGTTTATATTTTTGCTAACATCATCCCTTTCATTGCCATTGGTTCATTCATTTAAAAAGTAAACATAAATGAAATAATAAATTAGTATTGCTATAAGCTTACTAACCACAACATAATTATGGAGCAGCCTATACAGGTCCCAGATATATCCTCCACAACACCACCTTTTCAATTATCATTTACACCCACGGAAAGACAAGAAAGTGATGATCAACCAGTACAGGTTAACGTTGTATCAAGCAGAACAACTATCCAATCCAGAGAAGTAATGGCTGCATTAGAAAGATTAGTAGGGGCAGATTATCTATCAGATGATGACATCATTGTTGAACAATAAACCCTTTATACAGTTGAAAAACACATCCAAACAGCCGTTTTAACGGCTACCATTTTTTCATTCGTTTATTATACTCTGCTTGTGGCTTTTTTAGTTTAAGGGAAAAAAACATTGCAAATTCGGCTGAGTTTTAAAACGATTGAAACAATTGGTGGCCTTGAAAAAGGCCGTTTGAAACAGACTTCTCTAATTAGTCGCTCAGGTATGCAACGCCATCATCGTCTTCCTCACCACTGGAACTATCGAATAGTCTCCGCCTTGCATCGGGAACATCACGTAGGACAGGAGTCCTGTTGTCATCCTCATCTTCGGACAGGAGATAAAATTCAATACTGTCGGCGACTGACTCCGGATAATCCTCTTGAAGAACAAATGCTATTGCATCTTCTATGTCAGAGACATCTAGTGATGATGTGTTGTCATCGGAGTTGGTCAGGTCTTCGGAGTCGCTAGTATCTTCAATCTCTTCCACATCTTCCTGTAAGACATTTTCAATTATTTCTCCAATTTGCTTCCAGTGGTGAGGGATGTCTAGTGGTGCCATGGTGGTAGATAGGATATGAATGACCGGTGACTACTATTTACCTTTATTTATAGGGGAATTTTGTGATGAGAAAGCAAAAATAAACAACGAATAAGAGCATTAGGTTTTAGTCAGTAAAAAAAGTGCTAAGTTATGGTAGAAAAACCGTAAACATAGGTTTTGATCTCAAAAAATGTATACATATATATATATATATATATATATATATAGAGAGAGAGAGAGAGAGAGAGAGAGAGAGAAAGAGATACACTTGTGCATACTTAATATCATAAATTTCAATTGTTAGTTGAGGTAAAATTAAGAAACCACCATGGGTTTTGTACAACTAAAAATTTTAAAAACCATGTGTTGGTAATTATTAATTTCATTATTAGTAGAAACATTAATAATCGAAAAGTTAAATAATTGGTATGGTTCAAATAAGACGCTTAGCTTAGTTAAAACGAGTGAAATTCATGGTGGCCTTGAAAAAGGCCGTTTGTAGTTGCCCTCAGAAGGTGGAGTTTGAGATGGCGTTGTGGGTCTGCAGGATACGTCCTCAAGAAACGATGACGGTGAGAGTCACCCTTTGGCCAAGCCGCAGCAAACGCTTCAGGTCTTTGATGACGTTAGTCTTGAAGGGTAAGTCATCTTCCAGAGGAGTAGGCGCCATCCAGAACCCTACGTCGGACGTTGTCAATTTAATAGTAGTCGCTCGGCAGTCGGCCCTGATACTGTCTAGAGCCTCAGAAACTCTCCACAAGTCGCATTCTTGAGTTATCTCCGTCGTCCAATAAATCGGAACACGGAGGTAGAATGTTTTCAGCCACAGAGGAGAGCGTTTAACCCTTCTCGCTGTTTGGTGGTGAACAATCTCGTAGACCATGTTGCCAGGTAAACGTCGCAGATGGATGTGATCAACTCTACAGAACGCCTCTATTTATAGTAATAACTACTGCATATTCAGCAGTATCTTATCTTAACTGCTGACAATGCTTTTCAGCAGTCTCTTATCTTAACTGCTGACAATGCTTTTCAGCAGTCTCTTATCTTAACTGCTGACAATGCTTTTCAGCAGTCTCTTATCTTAATTGCTGACAATGCTTTTATTATTTTCAAGGTCAACCTAACAAACAAACAAACAAAATCTTTTTTTGAATGCAAAGAATCGATGAAACTAGAGTTGTAAATATTAATTCAGGCTGCAGCTTGTATTATCGGTTCATTTCATCTTATAATATAATTCGTTTGTGAAAGGCAACACAGTTAGCTCAATTTGAGTACTAAAACGAGAGATGTAAATATTAATTCAGTCTGCAGCTTGCATTATCAGTTTATTTCATCTCATAATATACTTTGTTTGTGAAAGACAACAGAGTTAGCACACTGTGAGTACTATAACGTGTGAATCAATTGCTGGCCTTTAACAAGGCCGTATTTGAATTCTCCGCCAAGGTTTACGACTGGTCTCGACCGTTGTTGACTGTAAGAAAAGCTACGCAATGTAGGTTAATTATGCTGTAGGATTGTGCATAATATACTTTGTTTGTGAAATACAACAGAGTTAGCACACTGTGAGTACTATAACGAGTTAATCAATTGCTGGCCTTTAAAAAGGCCGTTTTTGAATTCTCCACCAAGGTTTACGACTGGTCTAGACCGTTGTTGACTGTAAGGAAAGCTACGCAATGTAGGTTAATTATGTTGTAGGATTGTGCATAATATACTATGTTTGTGAAATACAACAGAGTTAGCACACTGTGAGTACTATAACGAGTGAATCAGTTTTTGGCCTTTAAAAAGGCCGTTTTTGAATTCTCCACCAAGGTTTACGACTGGTCTCGACCATTGTTGACTGGAAGGAAAGCTACGCAATGTAGGTTAATTATGTTGTAGGATTTTACATAATATACTTTGTTTGTGAAAGACAACAGAGTTAGCACACTGTGAGTACTATAACGAGTGAAACAATTGGTAGCCTCACCATCCTGGCGTACGAAAAATAGAAATTCGTACAGGCCGGGTTTCATCCGCCACAACCGTCGATTCTGTTCGCCATGGCGTAGTTGCCCAAGTGGAGTGTAGAAGCGCCGCTCCAGCCTCTGAAGCTTTCGCCGTGGAGTAGCCGCAACACAATCCATTACAGTGACAGGATTGCTCCTTGCCACTGGTCTCGGAGCTGGACAGTCCAAAGCGAAGTGAACACGCCTCTGCGAGGCTCCTGGACGTTGACGAGGCGGCCGGAGTGAGGATATCGGTGCTAGTGGAGCCCGTCGCTCAATCATCTCAGCGAAGATTTCTTCCACCGTAGTTTCCATCTTCTCTCCTCAGCGCAAGCAGGATGTCCTGAGCCCCACTAATCATTGGTCTCTAAGGTGCGACGCTACGTACCGTATAGGATACGCTGCAGGTCTCCTGTTGGTGCGCACTAATAACACTGACTCAGCGTTTTATTTAGTGGCCTTGAGAAAGGCCATTTTAATTATTTAATATCCCAGTCCAAGCGCTTACCCCTTTGAACAAACTATGTTGACAGAGGAACGATTAAAATTCTCGGTCAAACCATATTTGTTGAAGTCGGTAACTAAGTACCGTACCGTAAAAAATACCAACAAACTTTATTGAAACCTCATGGGACTTATAATAAAACTTCGCTACAGCAGGAGTAAGACTGGGGGTAAAACAAAATATATGTTTTACGCTACTGAGTGTCAAACGATTGAAATTTTTGGTGGCCTTAAAAAAGGCCGTTTTTATCAGTGTCATTTTTACATGGACACCCATTGGACGGTGACACGCCGACGTTGTTGCCCATCTTCCGGCTTCCCGACCTCCAAGTAGGTCTTTAATGTTTCGTACGGTGGCTCAATCACTCCATTCGGCAGGTAACTTCTAAAGACAAAGTTGTGGTGGCGCAACAAAAGCTCCCGCGAAGGCTTGTCCCATCCGAGCAGACAATAAAGCCCCGGCTGCAGTTTCCACAGGCGGTGGAGCTTGAACCCAGGGAATGCGGGTTCGAAGCTCGGCCGACGAATCTCCCTCGGCTCATCGATAACAGGGATCTGGGCCTATAGTTCTTCTCAGGTTCCAGATCCCTCGTCTTGTCCGAGAGAATTTCTCTAAGTAAAGAGAACGGTTCCCGGGCACAAGTCGATATGTTTACCCGTTGAGGCATTACATCGACGGTTCTACTCTTTGACGCTGGTGTCGGAGCCGGGCGTTGACGAGGCTGCCCTGTCACGGACTCGCTCTTTGGGGCTGGGATTGGAGCTGGACGTTGACGAGGCTGCCGGAGTGATGACCGAGGTGTGACACTGTGGGGCCTAGAGCTGGAAAGCTGGAACGATGGTTCCCGACGAGGCATGCCAACCATCTTAGGCCGGGTCTGCTTCCTGAACATGATGCAGTTGCGTCCGTAACGAAAGGGTGAGCAAAAGTGATTCGCTTAAGAACAGCGGTATACTCACTAGCACAAGCCGGCTTCTCATTGGTCAAACAGTTCAACCAATGAGGTGAGGTTATTTTCTGCTGACTCAGCGGAAAAGTTCATAAAACCGGGACGCTCGTTCCACTCGAGTCATTCGGCATGCAGACACGGGACCAGTCCAGAGCAGCTCCAGAGAAGCGGGACACAGCGGAGATCATCGGAGAGAAGCTGAACATCCACGGAGGTCTCCTGGTACCGCAATCCCTGCAGTGGTACCCCGGGCTTGGAACTTATGTGATATAGCGAGCACCACATATGTAGGTCTCACTTGCTATCGGCCGGCATCTCTACGCTGATCTCCGCCGGGTCCCGAGGCGGAGTCAACACCTTCTGCGTCGCACAAGGCCTGAGAGAAGTCCCCCTGTGTGGTCAGCACTGCTCCGGGCGTTGGGTGAACAGTGCGGTGGGCAATGGATCTGGATCGTTAAACTCAGCGCCGATCTCTTATTCTTCTCTGTACAATCCTTTTCTGTCTTGCATGGCTTCGCTGGTTTCCCACTAACACTAACACAATTTGTTGATTTGTACAAGTTAAACTCTGTCCCTTACCCTATTCCCATCACAACCCCAAAAACAAACCCGGGTGGTTCGCGCAGTGTGGAGTTCTGCGGTCCACCCATACCCTAAGCAGTTCAATCGGTCGGCATGGGCAAACCGCCACGAATGAACTGACCCTTCTTGACTGGTCGGCAGGGCAATCCGCCACAGTCAAGATCCTTTTTTTTTTAGTATTAAAATGACCTTGAACACGTTTGAACATGTTTGGAGAATATAAATTATAATTATTTGAAGTCCCCTAAAACATTCATAGCTACAACTGAATAACTATTCTTTGTTACCGCGAAAGTTGTAAAATTGAGACTTATTAAAACGGCCTTTATAAAGGCCACTAAACTGAAGTTGGATAAATGACAAAGTCCAAAAAATGTTGAATACTCCCCCTGTAAAAGAAGTAACAAGATGTGAGGCTGAGACTTGTAAAGGAATCGTCTAAAACTGTGAAAGTAAAAATAATTGAGACTTGTAAAAATGGCCTTTTTAAAGGCCACCAAAATGATTGATGTTAAATGACTAAGTCCTGAGAATCTGGATTGAAATGTACTTAATGTAGGTTTAGTATGTTGTATGATTGCTAGGCTGATTCACAACGAATGATATAAGTGGTGGCCTTGATAAAGGCCGTTTGTAGAAGGAGTGGAGTCCTGGATTTAGTGTGGGGGGATGGAAGCGACGACCCGAAGAAATTGTCTTAGTTGTAGTTGTCGGCGTAGGCTAGCGTCGACTGTGTCCAAGTGTTGATGTTGGATGATGAGGTGGAAGTCATTACCGCTACTAACATCGATGATGATCTGATCGGCAAGGTGTCGGTAGCGGTCCAAGATGCCCATGAGTTGGTTGATCTGTCGGTAAGTGATGATGTCTCGCGTTATTTGAATCGTCGCTCTCCCCACAGGAGTAGTTGCAGCCGTCGGTCTAGTTTGGCAGAACTTGAACTGTTTCCTGCGACGTCTGTGATCCTCTTGGTCCGAATAGTCCTCGTCAGAAGAGTCAGCAGGGCGTTTGATTGGTTGTAAGTTGCGAGCCATGGTTGCGTTGCGGCTAAGATCAGGAGTGCGAATGGATCGTAACGCGCGATTCTGTGCTAAGCTGTAAATGTGGCGGGGGTTAATAGTGGAGGGGGACTCTATGGCGTGGGATGGGGAGCGAAGCAAGGGGGGGGTCTGGGGGCGCAGCCCCCAGCGGGGGTCTGTGGGTGGAGCCCCCAGAAAAATTTTTTATCTTATCTAAGATCTAGATCTAAGATAAGACAAGATAAGATAAGATAAGATGATAAAATAAGATAACACAAACCGACGTAAATGGATGGTTGGCCATTTCAAGTCGCAAACCGACCAAACCGACTTAAATGGACGGTTGGCCATTTCAAGTCGCAAACCGACGTAACTAAACCGTTTCTTAATATAAATCCACCCGCTTTCACATTACCTCACATCCAATGACGTATGTGTATCGTCACACCAATACGTCATCGCCGTGACGTCATCACACCCTCTCGTCACACATACGTCATCACCACGTCACTCAAACGTCACTTCTGATTAAAAAACAATTATTTTTCAGCTGTCCCAGACTCCCCATATTAACTCTACTCCTATAAATCCTTTTAATTGCTTGCGTGTCTTAGGAATGGGGAACTCTTTGATGGCTTTTATTTTACTTGGGTCAGGTTCTAATCCTTTGGTGGTGAATATGTGTCCAAGGAATGGTACCTTTTCTCTGAAAAACAGTGACTTGTCTAGCTTAATAGTCATTCCACTCTCTTGTAGCTTGGAGAAAACTATTCTTAGATGTTCTAAATGGTCCTCAAATGAAGTTGAATAAATTAGGGCATCGTCAACGTACATAAGCATGTATTCCTGTACTTGATTTTCAAAAACTGTTTCCATGGTTCTTAATAAAGCTGCCTGTGATATTGAAATTCCAAATGGTACACGTGTAAATTGGTAGGTTTTTCCTTTAAACTGGAATGCTGTGTATTTTCGGGAGTTGGTAGTCAGGGGTACCTGCCAGTATGAAGCGGTTAAATCAATGGTGGTTAAAAATTGGGCACTCCTGCCGTGGCTTAACAGTTCATTGATGCCTAAGTTCGTATCATAATCATTAATTATGCGAGAATTTATTGCACGTCCATCAATACACAAACGAATCTCCCCACTTTTCTTTGGTACTACTACTAACGGGTTAATATATGCACTAGTGCTTCTTTCAATAATGTTTTCGTCTAACATGTTTTGAATCTCTTTCTCGACTGCATTAAAGTAACACGCAGGTACGGGATAATTTTGTCCTTTAAATGGTTGATCTTCTTTAACTTTAATCTCATATTCATATGTATTACATAGGCCGGGCTTATTTGAGAAAATGGGTGTGAATTGTTTTAATAATTTCTTTAACTGCCCCTTTTGTACTGGGTTTAAAGTATCGATTTTATCTGTGATTTTATTTATTTTTAAATTGATGTCTTCTGAGGTATTTTCATTAAATCTAGACTGGTTACTGATGTAATTTAATTCTTCTAATACTATGTTACAACTATCTTCATGTACAGTTTTCTCATACGGGATTAATTCAAAATGTTTTATGTCACATTGACATGTAAGCCTATTATATTTATTTTCGCATTGATTACTGTGTCCGGACATAAAAGTCGTCTGCACAAATTCGAGAAAGCCACCGCATGTGGATACAGCTTTTTCGTTGAAAATTATTAAACATTCTCCGTGAAAATCCAACCATGATCTTGCTTGCTTCAAAATATCGATTCCTATGATTGTATCTCGTATGAGGTTAGGTACTATAACAAATTGTACTGAATATGGCATATTGCCTATACGTATTTCGGGGAAGATTATCTTTTTTAATTGTTTGCTCTTTTGTCCAGTCGCTGTTTTGATGTTGACATTACTTAATGGAAATACTTCTAGTTTGCTAAATTTTTCATAGTTTGAAATAAAAAATTGTTCTGAGAGGCAGCTAATTGAGGCTCCGGAATCATCTAACGCATTTGTGCTAACATTGCCAAATTGTACTTTTATTTCAGGGCATTTGATAATATTTTCAGTAGTTTTAATTGGTTCTTCTGTTAATAAAAAATCACGATCGCAAAAAGCTGTACATATTGAATTATCTATTGTGGTTATCTTATTATTTACATTATATATAGGGACCTTATTGTTTCCGATTGGGTTTCTATCGAGCGTTGATAGGATGTCTAGTGTATTGAAAATATGAAAATGGGAGTTTTCATTTGCCAGGCATATAGGTCCATTCTTTATTATCGTATCAACGCTAGTTAGTTTAAAGAGGGTGATGTCTGTCCTGAGTTTGTTATGACGGAGGATCTCACATTGTCTTCGGAACTGCTTCGTTGGAATTCGGCTGCGTTCGGGTGTTGTCGGTTCGGTCCGTCTCGACTTGATCTCAGCTGTTGCACATAGTGAGTCTGATCATCGGTAGGGTATTGTCCGTTATTCGTGCGGTTAGTTTGGTCGACTTGTATCACATTCACATTTCGCTGTTCATTTTAGTTCCGCCTAGGTTGGTAATGCTGGTTGTTATGGACATATGGGTTGTGAGAATTTCTGTTGCCATGATACGGTTGAGAGTTGTTATTTTGGTAACCTAGATGATTTTGATTATAATTTGGCTTGTAATAATTGTTTTGCTGTTGGTTATTACTGTTGTAGGGGTGATGACGAGTTGGTACAAATTTGTTGTACTTGTCATAGTGGTCATGACGGGTCTGTTTAGAGGAAAATTGATTTTGTTGGTGGGTTGTGTTGGATTTGTAATTGTCGGAATTTTGTCTTGCTCGTTCAGTTTTGTGAAACATGTCTTCTCGATTTAGGATTTCGATGAAATGCTCAAAGGTTTGTACGTTTTGTACAGAAATGGAGGCACGGATTTGTTCATTGAAATTGTTTGAAAGGATTTCAATAATTTCGATGTTTTCTAATGGTGGGATCATTGATTTTAAGGTGATTGTGCGGTCAACAAAATATTCCGTCATGTTCATCTTACCATCTGGGCGGTAACGTTCGAGTTCGATCCTGTGTCGTAAACTACGTTGAGTTTCTGAACTCCAATACTGTCGTAGAAATTTATTCTTTAAGTCCTCGATACTTTTAACGTCATTTTTGATAATTTGGTACCACATTGCGGCAGTTCCTTCGAAACAATTTTCGATTAGCTCTAGGTAGCTTAGGCAATCACGAGTGTTACGTTTAGAGTAGTTTTCATAGTATCGATTGAATTGTTCTAAGAATTCAGGTGGATTTCTAGTTTTAGGATGAAAGTGAGGTATTTTAGTGGCTAGGTTAGTTGTATTTTCACCAACGTAATTTATGATTATTTCTGGCAGTTGGGATAAGTTTAGGTTTTGAGGTGAGGATGGTGTTTCTTTAATCTGGTTTATTTCACGCTCAATTTGACTCAAAGTAGCGTTCTGTTTGGATAAGACTACTGTATGTTCGTTAATTATCTCATTGTATGTTTCTTGTTTCTTTATGTGAGTATCTAATTGGTGGTTGACCGTGTATATTTGTTCATCTATGTATTCTTCTAATTTCATACTAGTGTTGCTTAGAAGCTGTTCGGTTTGGGATTTTATGAGGTTGGGGATTTGTTCTTCTAATGACTGCATTCGTGTTTCATGTTTTATGTCCTGTTCTTCAAAATTTCGATTTACTTGTGTGAGAATGTCGTTTTTTAGTTGAGTGTTTTGCGTCATGGTTTTCGTTTCTAATTTGGCCATTTTATCTTCCATTTTAAATTCGAGGGAACTTAGACTCTCCGCCATTTTTTGTGTAAGATTGATTTCTAATTCGGAATTTTGTTGTTTGAGTTCCTGATAAACGGTATTGATTTGGGTTTGTATCGTACCTATTTCGGTGTGTATTTGAGCATTGAGTTTAGTTTCTACAGTATCAATTTTTGTACTTTGAGCCTTAAGTTAAGTTCGTACTGTGCTTATTTGTATCAATTTTAGCACTGAGTTGTATATTGAGTTGTGCCAAATGTTGTATGACTATTTCTAAATCGGTTTGTTGGTTTTGTGATGTTTTATTTTCAGTGTCTTTAGGTGTTGATGTTGCACTTATAGTAGCACTAGTGTCTGTATTTCCTGTCAGGGTATGGTGTTCCTTTGGGGGTTGTTGAGGTAGGTTCGGTGTCTCTCTTCCTGTAGCTATATAAAGTAAAGTTTCTTCATTAGGTGGTGTGTGTGTTTCTGTTTGTGTTGTAACTTTGGTGTTAGGTGTTTGATAATTTTCTAGTGTCTTTAGTTGTGCTAGTTCTTCCATAGTGTGAGCTAATTCGTTACTTTCCTGACCTTCCATTGCTTTAACGCTGCGCCTCGGGTTCTTTCTCAAGTTATATTGGGATTGCATTAAGGGAAATCTTATTAAAAATGCTTGAAATTGGTAGGGAGGTTAAATACATGTGGGGGAAATACAATGGGGGGAATCCTAAGGGGGGTATCCTAATGGGGTGGATTGGGTAGGGAAAACTAGATCAATACAATACTAATAATATTAAATTTCTTACAACACTAAATATTAAATTATCCTACTTAACCTAGTTGATGCAATTATGAGTTGAATTTTGATAATTATCGATCACAAAGAGCCTCCACGTTCGTGCGCCATTATATAATATAAAATAAATTGAATGAATAAACAATTTACAAATAACAAATAACCTTGATCTTTATTCAAAAGTTTTAGTTTACATCTAGATAAAAAAATGATTAGGAAGTACAATATTTAGCAAATGAGTTCTCTTTTTATCTCAGGGTTCAAATTTCGTAAGGTCCATTAGCATCTGGCTCGATCGATAATAATAAAATTTTTTATATTAGTAAAGTACAACAACAGATAATTAAATAGAGAGTTCAAATTTAAAAGAAAGTCCAAAATCTTCAACAAATAAATAAAATATTAGCACTCTTCTTCAATTTACTTTTAAAATGTCTTAATCTTGATGTTAATTTTGAAAGTTATTGATATGAAACGTCCCTAAATATCAATAAGATTAATCTTCAAATAGATGTATGCTGTAAGGGGATTAGTGTGAGAATAAGGAATGGCCTCACCAAACAGTCCTCAAAATGTGCCTAAAAATACGGTTAAAAATTTATTAATGGGAGTCTGCTGGGCTTTAGAGCTGGGGGAATACTAAAAAGAACTTATTTAACACGCACAAACATACAAAATCTTGATGTAAAACTGATTATTCCCTTCTGGGAATGAGCAACATGGACTTGCTCGTCCGTCCTGCTTCGGCTCTCCTGAGACACAACACGGCGTCACCTCGTCCCGATTTGGGGAAGGGCATCCTCCAATTAGAATCCTTCTCAACAATCTTGGTACACTGTAATTTTTTGATTGGCTGTCAGCAGCAATAGCTAATTTTTATTGGTCACACTTCACTGAATTTAAAAATAATATTTCTCTATTTAATTTAATTTGGAAAAGATAAATTTATATCGAAAACACAATAAAATAATATTTCCAATCGTTAAAGTTAATAAAATAAGTCAAATTTAATTTAAAACACTCATAATTGCATCTTATTCTATCATACTACAAACAGCTGATTGAGGTAAACAAACTAATATCTGTATTAAATTACGCATTACTTAAATTAAAACATATATTCCTGCTATGTACACATTTCTAAAAGTTTCAGATAATTTTTTTAGGAATTTATAACATAATTAGTTTTTACTCAAAACCTTACGCTTAATTAAAAAACGTAGAAAACAAATATCTGAATTTATAATTGCTAATGTATGACATTCCTAACGCAGTTCCATCGTTCGCCGCAAGGGTTCAGCACTAGACGGTCAGGTCTCTCCAAAATGGTCTACAGACACTTTGTTGCTCTAGCGGATTTACAAAGAACTAACAATCATGGCGGCTGTCCGTCCTGGGAAATCTTGAGTATTCTTGATGTTTATAATTCAGGGTTTTACATTCAAATTAATAAGTTTCTAAACTAGATTTACAATATGAGTGGTTAATAAAAAGTTTAGGTACAAAATTATATTGTTCTGACACGCAAATATATCTGTGTCGGAGCCAATTTGATGAAATCTATCACTTTTTCAAAAACTTACTTTTTTAGTGGGGTTAGGTCAATTTGTCAGACTTGGATTATCTTTCACAGTGAGTAAGTACCCTAGGTTAAATGTTTTTTACTATACTTATATTACAGAGATGAAAACTTATCTAAATCTAATTATACCTAAAATGTGTGTTTAATGTGTATAAGTCCTTTTTCTTTGATAGTATGTTATAGGGCATTTGAGTAGGCTAAAGTTATTTAGTCCATCGTCTCTTCTATTCTAGGCCTATTTTACCTATCCTAAATAGTATTAATGTTTTTGTTTATTATGGCACATATAAAATACATTAACACATATAAATACAGTTATAAATTGTGATTCTACCCCCAACCGTTGCAGAGATATTCAAAGTGATAAACACAGTACGTTGTCCAATGTTATCCTTAAGGAGAATCAATGAAATTTGATATCTTGATTATTTATGAATGTATATTGATGAAACTTGGTATGTGGCTTTCCGTAGTACTGGTATATTGATATTTGCACAAACAATTGATTTTTTGTTGACTATCCCATGAGCAGCAAACCTGCATACTCAGCCCTAATGTTATTCTTATGGAGAATAAGTAAAGTTTTATATCTCCCTTAATTATGAACATAAATAAATAAAACTTAGTGTGTAGCTTCATCTGGTTGAGTTATATTGATAATTGCATAAAAACACATATTTCGTGTTCCTTGTTGCAGCAAACCTGCGTACTCAGCCCTAATGTTACTCTTATGGAGAATAAATAAAATGCTATAGATTACTTATTTATTTGTGTATTTTTATGAAACTTGGTAAGTGGCTTTATGTGGTAGTGAGAAACTTATGCATGCGTTGGAAATTCGCTGAGTACGCAGGTTTGCTGTGACGGGGGTATTGTATTGTTTTGGTTATATTGTTTATTCTCTTTTTTGTCTCAGTTCCTTTAATTGACACTTTGCACACCAGCAGAGTTGAAGAGGAGACATGTTATACGAGTAAGAAGAAATGTTATTCATTTCGCTGTTCACTTTTTAGTTTAAAATTCATTGTTGGTGATGGCAAGTTTATGTTATTTATAAAATTCAAACAACAGTGGGTAAAAGTGGAGCTTCTGTTCCTGAACAACATCCCCCATCCTGAAATTATTTAGGACATGTTGCAGATCGCGCTGTTCAGTTGTGCAGTAGCATTGTCACGTTCGTATGTTTGACTTTTGAGTTCTTGTAGGTTTTTGGCTGTTTTTTTTTACAGTTTTGTAGATTTTATGTATTTTTCCAGTTTTCTCCAGATTGTTCCACCAATTTTGAATATTATAAGTATTCTTCTTATCTAGAGACGGGACCAGATTCGAGATCCCGAAATGTCGTGAAACCTGATTTTCTCTAATCCGTGATGGAAATCGACCGCAACAATTACTATTCAATTGTTATGATTACATGTAGATACATCCACCGATAGGACATAGTTTATAGAACATAAAAATAAAATAAAACAGTAAAAATAACAAACTAAGTTTTGAAATGTTTGAGACGGATCACCTATAATGGCACCCAACCAATCCCTTTGTATCCCAGTAGCTGCTGTCTTCAGTCGTCTTTTTGCACCAAGGCCCTGTCTGAATCCTTATTGGGCGCCGCCTTATTTGTTTAAGTTACGATACCGCCTCACGGGGTGGATGCCGCGCGTACCGCCGGCGGTTAGTTCAGCGGGTCAGGGGCCAGGGGGCGCTCGCTGCGACTCAAAAACTAAACTAGGGCGCCCCAGATCCCCGCCCGCCCCCGCCCACTATAATATCCAAATTGCCCAATGGCGCTCGGGGCGACCATTTTGAACACAATCAAACCCGCGTTGCCCAACGTCGCTTTGTTGACTATAATTGTGTACATTTGTTTCGCTCGGGTCCGCGGGGTATGGCTGTAAACGCTGATTTCTTGGTTGTGTTCCGTTGTTGAACGCTTCATGTGGAACGTTATATCTCTATTCGCGGTTGAGGAATACCGGCAGCATTGTCACCTTTCGCCTGGATTAGTGTGAAATTGTAAATGTGAAGAGAGAATTTTGTCTGAATATGTAAGTGTAAAAAACATTCTTTTAGCGAATTTCCCCTATAGGGAAGAAGCTATTACCGTAGGTCTCATGGTAATACTTAAGCCCGAAACCATGATAAATTTTTGTTTTGAGGTCCCCAGATGCCAAAAACACTATTCGTTCAAATTTATATATACATATATATGTGTGTCCGTGAATGCGATAACTGGAGTAAAAAACGTCCGATTTCAATGAAATTTGGTTCAAATGTGTAAAGTGACATTCATGACTTTAAGTTCGAAAACCAGAAAATTCGGACCATGACAAAGGTGGTATATGGGGTTTCAACATTTTCAAAAATCAGTTTTTTTCGCCCTGACATTTTTAAAACCCACAATTTTTGTTTTGAACATTTTATAGAGCTTAAAAACAAATAATATGTTATTTTGAATAATTAACCTAGGTTGAGTGGTTGCGGAGAAAATCCAAAAACCTTGTTCATAAAATCTCCCATTTTAATCTTATGGGAAAATGGTTTTTAGCTTTTCCTCAATTAATTTTACTGTAAACTTCACATTTGCTTTTACCAATCAGTTTAGCTCTACAGAACAATCATTTTTGTGTTTAAACTGTGATTCTACGTCCAACCGTTGCTGAGATATTCAAAGTGCTAAACACAGAACGTTGTCCAATGTTATCCTTAAGGAGAATATTTAAAATTTGATATCTCGATTATTTATGAACGTATATTGATGAAACTTGGTATGTGGCTTCACCTAGTAGGCCTACTGGTATACTGATATTTCCACAACAAATTGCTTTTTCGTTGATTATCCCCTTAGCAGCAAACCTGCATACTGATCCCTATTGTCATTCTTATGGAGAATACGTAAAGTTGTATATCTCCCTTAATTATGAACATAAATTATTAAAACTTGGTATGTAGCTTCACCTGGTTGAGTTATATTGAGAATTGTAAAAATAACCAAATTTTTATCTTCCTTGTTTCAGCAAACCTACGTACTCATCCCCAATGTTATTCTTATGGAGAATAATTACAATTGTATATGTAGCTTATTTGTGAATATATTTTTATGAAACTTGGTATGCGGCTTTATGTGGTACTAAGACATATATTATGTATTGGAAATTCGCTGAGTACGCAGGTTAGCTGTGACGGGGGTATTTTACTATCTTGGATAAATTGTGTATATAGCTGTAAGGCAAATGTTTATAGTTAGCGAGGCATTGCTCAAGTATGGGGGTTGTTATGGCATTCCCGACAGTTAAAAGAATCAGCGATCTGGCACCCCTCCCCCACTATTCAAAATATTATAAACCATAACAAATTGCATACTAGTTTTGGTTTTGGAATGATTTTACCAATTATTATTCGTTGAAAAAATAATCTTCTAATATCTTAAGAAACCTTTATGTCTCTAATCTCTTCACTGCGGATTTTGAGCACCTAAAATATTCAGTAATGTCACCTATGTTGTTCTTAAAACTAAACCATCATATTTTGTTATTTTGACATCTTATGTGTTAAACTAAATACTTTTGGATACATGGCCCTTGAAAAAAAAACGTATAAACTAATCTTTTACTCCACTTTAAGCTTACAGAACTTTTTAAATGTCAGAAATGAAGAAGTAGTGGCTACTTAATAACGTCCAATGCTCCCCGGGAAATATTCGATTGTTATCACTCCACGCCAGCCTCGCTTACCAGCCGCTTATCAGCCTAACAGACGGTGACCCTCACCGGTGACCTCTGTCGGTGGTGCCCTCACCTTTGGCTTATCCGGGGCCACGGCCAGTTGCACCACGCGTAAGTGATACATTTATTGCCCCCGCCCTGCATTCAATGCTCACGAACGCCCCACCATGCTGAGGGAGTTCTCGATGGGCGTGGCACAACAGGATGTCGTTAACGCTATGAACCTATAGTATATAACAAATTGAAATAACATTTAAAGTTAATGTTGTTAAGGTATATTTGTACCTTTGGGCTACGCGCCATTGGCTTCGGGAAATATATATATAATTAGGAATAGGTGCGCCAGTTGAATGTGAAAAAGCTCCTCAAAACCACTCACATACCATACCTACCACGTTGTAGAGGACCAACAATATTTTGAGTACGCCCCCCTCCCAAGTCTCAGGGATCCCGTCCCAGTGGAATGAAAAACTACTATGTTATACTTGTGAAGAAAATATTTTATTTAAAAAGCTCGAAAACGGCTCCCCAAACCTGCTCCTGGACCATACCACATGGTTTTTCCGACCTTAGGACTCCGCCCCAGTGGCCTTAAAAAGTTGTCATGTTCTTGTTGTGGTGAAAATACATTTCTTGTTACGATGAAAGGTGATCGGTCTAGTTACTAAAGTTTTAATATAGAATTCTTGCATATAGATTAAGCGTATTGATCTAACATTATTGTTACATTGATTTATTCAATATTCTTGAAGATATAAAGTGATGACTTACAGTCAATTAAGTAAGTTAATCATATTCTTACTGCAATATGATGATAAAACAAAAAGACCGGTTCGCTTTTCGATGGATATATTTCAACAGGGGTGTATCCAGTATTACCGACGAGGTTAATATATCAAGAGGTCTCGTCTTGTATAAAAAAGTGAGCCTACGTGGTCGTCAGCCATATTCCTCAGTTAACCAATCAAATCCTCTCTTAAAAATTTATATGTTAGTCAGCTGGCAAACATATAACCATAGTCTTTTTAACTATTTAAATTAGCTTTATGATTGGCTCTAGTGACACTTGTTGCGGCTAGTAGAAACTATAACGCTATAGCGTCTCGCCAAGCCAATGACGGGAAAGCTTTGACCGAACATAACTATAGCAACCAAACACATGTGTCCTACAGTGCCGGATTGCTTTTTCTTTACTCGTCCCCACATTTTAGGAGTTTGCTTTGAGTAAATAAACGTTTGTTTTTATTCAATCATGGAAATTCTAGTAAATGCGCAAATGTCAGTTAAACGTTGATTGTTTTGATTTTGGTAATTTCAAAGTTTTGTTAAATATATGAGGAATTTAATTTGTATTTCCCGTTGTTTTAGCAAACTAAGGAAAGTGATTCCCATAATATGTTTCGCCGTAAGTAGCGTCGTCTGCTGTTGCTTACAGATTTAGCAACATTGTACCACAAAAGCTTCCGTTAGCTTACACAAATTTGCTCACAATAAAATATGTTAAATTTAAAAATGTTATTTATAAGTGGTTAGCTTTAAACCCGTTCTATTCACTAACTGAGTTTTTTTAACTAACCCCCTCTGAAATTAAGATCCTTTAAAACAGACCCAACTAATCTGTGCCTTTCTCACATTTCCATTGTTTTTTTGTTTTTTTTTTCTCTCCCAAGTCCGCCCATAAATCCACTTCCATGAATAACTTGTAGTTAATTGCAATTTATTTGTAACTATTTAAAACTATCTTGACAAATGTTTCTAACATATAAACAATTTCTGACAATTTCCAATGTACGAACAAATGTATCTTATGGAAAATAAACATCTTGAATCTTGAATCTTGAATCTTTGAATCTTGAGTTACTTGGGTGCTACAGTCAATGCTAAATCTACTTTAAATATACTTTTTATAGTAAAGACAGGATTTGATTTGATAGCCTACCAAGGGAGCAGAGTTGACATAGGGGCAAATGGCGGTCGACCATGTAGGCTGCATTTTTTGTACACGAAACCTCTAGATAAATGTAACCTAGTTGGTTGTATCCAGTATTACCAATAGATCTCCTTGTTGTTTGAGGGTAAGGGACACAGACACAGAGCACGATTGTAGGCGCTAAACGTTGAGCCACATATCGGGGAATGGTGCAACGCAGCTGTCGCTTTGGAGGTCTTTGGTCAAAGGGTTCCAACACAAGGCGGTGAAGCAACGCCGCTCCAGCGTTAGCGGTAACGCCATATGTCCGCCGTCGAGGTATTTGACATTTTCTGTCTTTGGCCACTGAACGTTTGTTTAGTTGTTTTTACTCTCGGAGAACTGGGGCAGCAATTATTTGTTGTAGGCAGTCATAACTTTTATCTTAAAAGTTACAATGAATAATTTTTGTTGGACATTGCTAAAGCATGAACTAACGTTAGTCACCCAGGCAATGTTAGTTTACCCAGCGTCAAATGCTAACTCTACCCTTGATTCAACATAATAATAGTACATAATTAGCAGCACCCACGTATAGGGTGTTTTCGTTTATCATGTTGTATCTTAAAGTAAAAATAGGGTAGAATAAACCAATGCGAACAAAACCCTTTCAACTTAATTTTCTATTTATTTAGCTAAACTTCTTTGTTAGATGCTGTACCTATTAAACCTGTACCTGAATCACTACCTATTAAAATTTAATAATAATACTTTCCCTGTTCCTATTTCAGTTGGCTCGGGTTCAAATATTTAACGAAGAAAAGACACATATATTTTTTTGATTGTCTGATTTTAATGAGGTATGGTAACGAAAATGCATTCTTATCATAACATATTTCGTGCTATTTTTTAGAAGTCCCAGATTTTTGAAACATAAGGACAACCTTTAAAACATTTGTCCAATTTACATGACGTTGAAAGGTATTAGTAAAGCTAGATACCAAAATTCGTGTCTTACCTATTGCAGATTATTTTGTACAGTGATTTAACATGTAACATCTAATGGCCACTCTGAAGGAACTAACAAAACAATTATAAATTGTTGAACTTCAAATTACAACTTCTTAAATGTCCCAAGGTACCCTAACTCAGCTGGGATCCAGAATATCCTATGGGATCCCGATTTGAAGGTCTTCGCCTGCCTAATGAAGGGAAAGGTGCTGGTGATCTTTGCGGAACAATGGGCCTCGCGGGGAGCATTACCGTCACCACCTTGGGCCCTTCATCTCACACCCGCAACGGCGAAGGATGGGGATATTGTAGCTTGGAGCGGGAACCTGAATCACGATGGGGAGTCCCAAGAAGGGTTCCGCGTCGTGGATGATTCGTGTGTGAGGTTTAGAAATGATCTTGTCGCACAACTGTAGATCTCTTACCTTAAGACATTTAATAAAGGTCCTTACACACGTGGACAGTAGTGGCGGCCAGTTACTACAAACAGTCAGTCAATAATTATCACTTTACTCCCCCGTATGTAACGAAATAGGATTAAGAAATCGGGAAAACAATGTTTACCACTGAAAAACAGATCTATATATATTTACATATTTTTAGATTGAGATCCTATAATATGCCCTTTATGCGATTCTAGACTATACATACAACTGTGATGAAAGTTTGCACGTTCCTTTATGTTAGTTAACACTACGAAGATTTCTAATCATTGACTAGTTCTTCAATGTCTTGGGTTGACTATATTTGAGTTTCTATGGCAACGACATTTTTAATCTAAAATAAACAGGAACCACCGGAAATCAAGAAAATCCTCGTGAACGAAGTTGCGGGTACCAGCAAGTTTTTAGTAAAAATAACAAAAGATAACTTAGAAAATTTAATCATGGAAAACGGGTTTATAATGAAAATGAAATGTACTTGACTTAAACATTTGGATTTCCTATTTATACTTCAGGTGGATCCTCAATGTACTTCGGATATCTCGAAAACCAATTACATGAGATTCCTAATATGTAATGAAAAGGTAAAATACATTAATTTACAACAAAAAACAACAAGGGCCGTCCGCGTTTTTGGGTGGTCCATTACAATTTCCATTATATTGTCACTTGGTTTTATACATCACACGACTATATAAAACATTTTAAATTTTGATTTAACCTCCAACAAATTTCACTGAAAGTAAAAACAATAACCGATGGCTGATGCACCCCCAACAGCATATTTCAAATTGTTTACAAAGCTAAAGATGATGAGGGTATTAGTTACTTTTGAGCTATACTGTATAAATATGTATTATTTAAAAATATGAACTATGTGAACTTAGCTTAATACACAACTTCCATGTCCAAATGATAAAATGTTTGAGGGAACAGTGAAAACTCAATTATCATTTAACTTGTAAGAACAACATTATCATCATACACATGGTCCACGAATGCCTTTATCCGATGATAAAACGGGAAACACACTTCGCACATATTCAAGTAAATTATATTATTCATTCGTCCTTCCAAAAGCACAGCAGATCACTCGTATTCCAAATAATCAAGTGAGGATTTAGTGTTGTCCTAGTGACCTGGATCGCTCGACCTTCCGGTGAATCACAAGGTCGCCGCTGGTCCGGGCACCCTGTCTTCCTGTTTCTTGAGAAGATGATGTCAGAGTGTGGAATATTTGCTAGGTATCATATAACAGTTGGCCAATGTATCCTTTAGTCACACTTTTATTTGTGCAATACCGAATGACTCGTCGACATACTTTCAGGTTTATAAAGGATTTGAAGATGTTCTATATCTGACTTCAATGTCTGTAACACTTAAACAAATCTGTATAATTTATATTACATATCTGAACTGGTTTAAAAATAAGGATTAGGATATTTCTGGAAAGGAATAAGGAAGCACTTATTCCATCAAAAAGATATATTTTTCCGATTTATTGATTGTCAATAAATACAAATGTTAACTGTATATATTATCGGAGTAAATCGTGGAGTCATCCATAACATAAAGTTATTACCAATAACATCCTCCTTCGTTTAAAGTATGTTTTTAAACAAATGTAAATTCTTTAAAAATTTTGAGTTCATGACACAAATACAAACTTCTAAACGATGAGTTGTGTATCATTGTGTCCAAGGGTCATTCTGTGCAAAAGTAGAGGATTTGTTCATTGTGTCCAAAACGAATATTTTTTCTTGTGCATTTTTTTCAAAACTAAATAATTATAAAATAGGCTGTTCATTTTGTCCAAAAGAGAAGGTTTGGTACTTTATCCAAAAGTCAAGTCAAAACAGAAAACATAGTTAGGATAAGTAAATTGGACGCAATGAATGTTTACAAATTTTTGGACACAAAGCAAAGGTAATATTTAACAAAATAAAATACTTCAACTGTTTATTCTGTCCAAGATTGTTCTGTCCATATTATATTAAAAACCAATCTTTTCTGTTTTTCTTAATTTTTGGACACAATGAACAGCATATTTTATAATAAGGATTTAGTTTTGGGCAGAGTGCACAGGAGATTACTCTTTTTGGACACAATAACCAGTAATTTTCCTGTAGACAGAATCAATTTGCTAATTTGATGGTTTTATAACAACTAAGAACGTCAACCCTTGTACAACACCTAGCACGTATCCTCCCGGCACGTAGACAGTGGATGTGCAATGTCCAGATGAGTGGGGCAATAATGACGATGAGAGGCCGCAAAAGTGATGGCTAATGGGTTGGAATTTAATACCGTGACAGTATAGCTTCTGCGGATAGAGATCTTGATGTAATAATGGATATTGTAAAGGAAAAGTGAGACTGCGACAAAAAGTCATTCAAAACCAAAAATACATTATGTAACTCTCAAAGTTCATTACACCAGGAAATTTAATCAACTTAATCGTAATATAGCAGTTTATTGTATTGTAGAGAAGATTTGTTTTGAAACTATTAATGTGGATCTGAAGTGATAGTGAACTATAAGATTGGTGGAAAGTCGTAAACTAAACGAATGACCATGAATGAACTAATAAGTATATAATGTTTTCCTAGTAGCTGTACAGGCAAGTACTGTATACTGTATAGGATTCCAAATACTGTATAGGCAAGTACTGTATACTGTATAGGATTCCAAATAATGTATAGGCAAGTACTGTATACTGTATAGGATTCCAAATACTGTATAGGCAAGTACTGTATACTGTATAGGATTCCAAATACTGTATAGGCAAGTACTGTATACTGTATAGGATTCCAAATACTGTATAGGCAAAGCGAACGCGTACGTACACTATAGGTGTGACAAAGTTAGTCTATTTTTAGCAGAAAGAAGGACATCAGATTAACGTCAAGACTTTCAAGATACTATATTCTCTTTATAATACAAAAGTGTTCATCGAAAATTAGTCCATAAATTTAAATGTTTGTACAACGATCTCAGAACTTATCTTTTGTCAAAGAACAAAAAAATCCATTCTTATTTTCAAAGATAAACAAGTATTCTTAATATTTTTTACTAATGATATGCGTTTCCAATAGTCATTGACTGAGGTTTAATGAGCACTTGATGGCAGTGAGATTTCGTCATCATAAAATATACTCATGGAGTAAAAACCTTTTTTTCAAAAGAATTTCATAAAGGCCTATATAACAGTCGTTTTCTTAATAATACATGTAGAGTATGCTTTAAAATGTTGTTATTTTCCTCGTTTAATCCAAAGATTTTTCAAGAGTTCATGTCTAAGATACAGAAAAATAAATTAAATTTTTCCGCGTACCACAATTTTGGAGTTGCTAGAGTGTGAATTGCAAGTTATATTATTTATATTTTTTTTGGAAAATAAAAGTAAATCAGTTTTAACAATCTACCTATTATTAGGTTGTAGGATTGCCCTTGGCTGCTTGGCGATTTTGCAAAGAATTGCACAAAGGTTACCCAAGACAGCGGGTCAGTATCAGTGGGCCGGGCGTGTTTGGCACTGATAACCTAACGTGACGCAACGTGACGCTGTTTGTCCGCTACGTGACGTTAGTGACACTGACTGATAAGTGACAGTGACATGGCGACGTGATCTTGGTGAAGTGATAGATACTTGGAATGTCGACATTGCCAGAATTCGGATTGGCTTTGGTTCACTTGATTCGACGCAGCGAAAGACAGACTGGGTGTTGAAACAAAGACAATTGATAGTTCAAGCTCAGATTTAACTTTGGAAATGCTTAAATCGATTTGTTCGTAGATAAAGGAGTGATTTCGAGATATTTTGCTACATAAAAAAACAAATTTTCGTTTAATTTCCATCGCTCATGAATTCTATCAAGTGTGAAGCGTTCCTGGCTTGGATTGCATTAAAAACTAAGTTTTATTTGCTGTAACAAACGTTTTTTTAATATAGTGTAACTGTACATATTAATAAGAAATTATAAAACTTTGGTCGAGCAATTTAAGATGTAAAACTAAAGTTGTCCCTTATAATATTACGAATATACATTTTAATGGACTGACCTAAATTAAACATTGTAGGCTGTTATGAGCATTCAATTTGAATAACGATTACATAAAACAAAACAATACTTACTATTTAAAATAAACTGTTTCTTAACTCGCCTTCGTCTACGTTTTCGTTTGCTCACTGTTTCTTATCTGGAGAACTCAATCAACTGAATAGTTTGTTTTCTTAGCACACTTTCTAACGTTTTACCTCTATTCACTCGAATGAACTTGTAACTGTATCCTAATACAGAAAAAATAACTTTATTTTAAGCTAAATGTAAGATAAGTTTACAAGATGTTTTCTTGAAGCTTATCTGCAAACTTCACTGTAAAGTAATTTTTCAAGAAACCAAAAAGTTGGTAAAAAAGAACAATAGAGACTACTATAACATTTTATGTTGCATTATTGTTTTACGCTCGAGTAATCATTGAAGTCGAATGGAAAATAACAAAGAAAATTCACTCTGGAAACTAATTAAATGTTTATAGTTGATGATCGAAATAGGTTAGTCCAGTTGTCTCTATAAACCGCAACCTTGATATCTTTGCTCATTTGATTTTCAAGTTACGAGCCTGAATATGCATGATTTTGATACAGGGTATGTCGCAACTTGAATGAACTTTAAAATGTTATCCGCATCCGAAAAGTAGCAAATACTAAGATGCTAGCTGACGTACCCGTTGTTCGCATAGGGGTTTTCTTTACCCATTCTTAGGCAATGCAATTTGCATTTTAGTTAGCTTGAAACAGCTGTTCTTGCTTCTGCTCTTTAAGCTGTCAAATGGAAGTGTCCACAGCTGTTCGCATTAAAGTTTCTGAATATTTACTTTATTCATGTTTACTTTATCCTAAAATGTAAACATTGAAACTTAGGACGTTCACGGAGCGTAGCCCGAGGGGATTTTAAGGAAGTGATTAGGCCTATGTGTTGCATGTGTTCAAGATCTACCTTTGTGTAAAGTTTCAGCCCAGTCGGTTCACTAGGTTTTGCGTTCACCCGAAACATCAGACAGACAGATAAACATACAGAGAGACAGAAACCACCTCTTCTTTATAATATTATAGATGGATTAAGTAGCAAATGTCTTTGTGTCGGGTTTTTTAAAACTATACAGGACACTTTAAAATTCCGTATGAATGATTAAGATAAAATTATAAAACTTGGTATGGATATCTTTTATTATACTAATTTCCTAATTCCCTATTTCTTGTGTACAGCAAAACTCTTTTATCTATGAACCGATTTTGATTATTGAGGTGTCAAATTAAAGGGATTTCTCTGTAAAAGTGATGGAATAACATTTGTCTCACTCAGTTCAATGTGCTTCGCCCCATTGGAATTTAAAGTTTCCATGTTATTCTTATAAGCAATATGTTTAATAGATCAGAAGCAGATGTAGTTGCAGCAACAATTGTAAAACGGGTAATCAGCTAGTTTATATATATATATATATGTTCAAAAACTAAATATAAGTTTTTGATCATATATATAAACTAGCTGATTACCTGTGCTTCGCACAAAGAATTCAGGAATGAACAGCTGATTAAAATTGTTGCTGCAACTACATCTGCTTTTGATCTATTAAACATATTACTCATAAGAATAACATGGAAACTTGGAATAACATGGAAAGTCCAATGGGGTGAAGCACATTAAACTGAGGGAGACAAAAGTTATTCCATGACTTCTGCAGAGAGATCCCTTTAATTTGACACCTCAATCATCAAAATCAGTTCATAAATAAAAGAGTTTTGCTGTACACAAGAAATTCCTTAGAGAATTAGTATAACAGAAGGTTATATTTCTCTGCATTTTTTTAGTTTTAATATAGAGAAAGTTATACATTTTTTAATGTTGTAGAAAAATTAAAAAACAAAACCCCAAATATTATAGAAGCTAAAAGTACATACAGAGACACCGCAACATACCAGGTTACCAGACAATTTTTTGACAAATCCAATGACATGTCATGTTTAAAGAGTTGGTAATGAATACGGGAAACTGTAATAATAATTATTATTAATAGGGGATATGCCGTATTTAGCAGTAACACAGCCTTGATCCATGGTTGATTCCTTCAAATTTATGCACCATTAGACATGCCCCTTAATAGTCTAAACCTTTGGCGTGTTTATATTATTTTAATTTTATTTGTTCAGTTTTAAGATGTTAAAATAAATTTTAAACTGCTGTCATTTTTTAATTAAATTTTGTAGGAAAAGAAAATGACGGATTTATTTTACTATTTAGACTAGTTTGCTCTCCACGTTTCATTTTGTTTATCCGTTTCCCAGATAATAAGGTCTTTGTTATAATAAATACTACAAAAATCTGGGAGTTCTGTAAGTGAAATACATGCAGACTCACAGACAGAAAACAGAACCAGATAGGGCACTTTTATAATTTATAATTTGTTAGTTTTGACCTTCCGAATAAAATGCTAAAGTTTGTCAAATGGTTGCGAAACACGCTGTGAGAATTATTCATAAATTAATAATTTATGTTCACATTTAAAACAAAATACTTGCTCCAGAACGCAACAATTTTGTATAAGAGGTTTATGAAATTGTTTCGCTATTAAAAGATAAATAATTGTGTCTTTGTTGGATTATAGACGTTTTACTGTCTAGTACTATAAAGAAAATTATAAGAAGCATTTGGGTAAATGTTTCAAGTGTATTTTTGGCTTTTTAATGGTGGTAATTAAGGGAATGAAAATGTTGTATTAACTATATAGTATGGGACGTTTCATAACTTATTATTATCTTCCTCACGATGTCACCCACCAATGCTGTCAAAACTTTGAATAAGGGATGTAATACTTTATATGAAACTCTCTTCATTGGGAAAATCTTAATTATTTAATTAAAAAAACACTGTAGGAACTAAGTAACATTTTTAAATTTAAATTGTTTAGTATGGTAGTGAAACAATCATTCTTACAAGAATCTTCTTACCATGATTTAATCACTTAAGTTTGTAATCTTAGCATGAAAAGTAAATGCGTATGCAATTTAGAGGATTTGGTGGGCAAAGCATTAAAACCCAAAAATGTTATGATTTAGATTAGAACTACGTAAAAGCTCCATAATGATAAAAAAAAATAATTAATTGAATTAAATAAATAAAAAATAAACAATAAATTAGGCGTGCATTAACAATATTTTTGTATTATTAAAGTAAGCCTAGAAATAATATAACTAACCGATCCAGAAGCTGCAACTATGAGAAAATTAATTACAGTTGTTATAGCATACAACAACTTTTACTCTTGGCAATTTATCCTCTTGTGGCAAACGCAATGAACTAAAATTAATAACTCATAAAGTATAACAAGTGAAAAACTCATATAACATTCAAAGTAGTTTTGTTTTATCTTTATGTTTCAATGTCAGGCGTAATGTTATGTCTACATTTATATTTATATTTATTTATATTTATAATTAAAATAAACAGTTGATATTAATTAGATACATTATAGTATAGTTTTTGACTTGTTTCACCTAATGGAGCAATGGAATCTAGTTTTACAAATCAATAAGTTCGTTAAAAAAATTAGGTCATAAATTATTCTATAAACAAATATTAATAAGCAAAGAAGAAATTGTAGAATTACAAATCTCTACAAATTGAGGTACGCTAAAAAAAGTGTAGCATGACGATGGGTCGGTATTTACCCAGTACTGGATTGTTGCCTTATTTCCTTTCCTCAGTTCGGGATTTCAGCATTGCTAAAATTCCGCTGACAGTTCCTTGGCGACGCAACGCCCCCCAAGGTCCTCCGGAGGGTGTCGGGCAGCCACGGGGGCGGAGGCGAATGTGAAAGTTCCCTCACACTGTGCCCGACCGTCCTGCCGTACGCGCCTAGCGGGATGAGATCTTTCGCTCGCGCGTTATCTCTATTAACCTGACACAAGTCAGGGCCGTGTGCGCTCTCTGTTGGTTGTAGTTTTTTCGCGTTTTTAATATTTTTTGTAGCGTTTGTTAGGTGTGAAGTGCTTTGTGGATTGTGTGCAGTGCAGTGTCAAGATGATGTCCTTATACAGAACCATCAAGGGAGGCACCCAGAAGCGTCCCAGGGATAGAAGGTAAGAGTTTATCTATATTTTTAATTTATTCATAGTTTTGGTCAATTGATTTGTTATTATTTAGTTACGTAATTTATTGAGTGGTATTCTGTTTTAGCTAATAATTATAAAAACCTAAAAAAGTGTTTTTTAGCGAATTTCCCCTATAGGGAAGAAGCTATTACCGTAGTCGGCATGGTAAGACCTAGGACCGGGACCATGATAACTTTTCGTTTTGAGGTCCCCAGACCCCAAAAACACCATTCGTTCGAAACTGTATATATATATATATATATATATATATGTGTGTGTGTCCGTGAGCACGATAACTCTCGTAAAAATTATCCGATTTTGACGAAATTTGGTATAAACATGTAAAGTAGCATTTATGACTTTAAGTTCGAAAACCAGACCGATCGACCTATCCGAAGGGGTATTTTGGGGGGGTTATGTACCCCAAAAATGGGTTTTTTGAATATTTTACACATAATTTTTGAAAAAGTCAAATTTTTATTTTGACCATTCGATTGAAAAAAACAATTTTTTGCCAAAGGCTCCCGTAGCAGCAAACCTGCGTACTCAGCCCCATATTATTCTTATGGAGAATAAGTAACGTGTTATCTCCCTTAATTATGGAAATAAATTAATGAAATTTGGTATGTGGCTTTACCTAAATGAGTTATATTGATATTTCTATAAAACCCCATTTTTTGTTTTCCTTCCTTCAGCAAACCTGCATACTCAACCGCCATGTTATTCTTATGGAGAATAATTAAAATGTCACAAATCGTTTATTTATGAATGTATATTGATGAAACTTTGTATGTGGCTTTATGTGGTATTAAGATACATATATATGCATTGGAAATTCGCTGAGTACGCAGGTTTGCTGCTACGGGGGTATTTTCATTTGTATGTGCTAATGTATTTTTAAATGTTTTGATTACAATTTAACTGCGAACATTTGTTAGAACGCTTTATTAATTTTAAAATCATACCTAGATAAGACATCAAGTACTTTCATATTTCCATTTTAATCTTAAGGAGACAACTTTGTTTGGACTGATGGTTTCTTATATATAACATATTCATTGGCAAGTTTGTATTAGGCACACGATTATTAACAGATAACGGTTTTATTCGCTTGTGTTAACATTTATTTAGAGACGAGTCTATCAAAATCAATTTTCTTTTGTATATATTTTGTAACTAACTTAATAATCATTATGTTATTATAAAATAACTACTTCATCTGTATATTTCTGTTAAAATGTTTCTCGATGTTATATCAGCTAAACTTGTTTCTAAAACATAAATATGTATCAAACAATAGACCAATATTAAAAATAACTACATAACCTTACGTATATCTCTTGAATACGATAATTTATTGTAATGTTTATGTTTAGTTTCAACTAAGATACTGAAAAATTTATTTTTATTATGTACCTTAAATGTTCTTGGTCGTTATTTTGATTCTATTCTACACCCAGATTTAAAATATAGATTACGGTTAATGTTTTGGATAGTATAAGCATTGTGGTCAAGTATGGTGGTTTTAAATTACCTTTTTGTGAGGGAGTCAAATTTTTCGTTGAGTTTTAATCCTACAAAACTGGGTTCCGACTGTTTAACCGGTTTCTCTCGACTCGTTACGTCTTTACAGTTGCAGTTGTTGGCTAGCAATTTTTAAAATAATTCAGATTAAAAACCTAATTGATGTACGAGTAGCTCTGACAGATAAATCATAAATCATAAATCGTTTGAATGCGATTTGTATAATCTACATAACTGATTATAATCGAAGCGGTTTACAACCAATAAATAACTATTTTTCAGTTACTGACTAATATTCCGGTTCAGTTATTCAAATTAAAACTAATAATACAAAATTGTTATTTAAATCATAACTGAATATATAATTTCCTAAATCATTTGTGCACAATGGGTAGGTTCATGATAGACGTACATTTAAAGAGTTACACGTATAAATGACCTTGGATATATATATATATATATATATATATGATGTCGAGGGAGTAAATTAAAAGATTGTAGTTTATGTAATTAAAAAATACAGCAACATAATAAGGTTATATTAAGTTTATGATATTAGCTAAGTTTTGATAATAACCGGAATCAACTGAAATGACGTTTATGTACATCGATATATAAAGACAAACCATCCCAAGAACTGTTGGGAAAAAAGGTCTCAGTGAGAAAATAATACAATTCAAATACAATACAATGGAAATACGATCCTTCTTAAGGTTAAGAATTACATTATTAAAGTGCCAAGTTCAACTAATTTTTAAATATTATAATTTTATCAGCTGTGGATTGATTTGACTATAGAACTGAATTAAGGTGAAGAAAGCAAAGCTGTTGGGAAAGGTAGTAATTTTAAAATAAACGAGTCCAAAATATTATAAAAATCCAATGAAATCAATAACAAAACGCCAAAAGGATCACCTTAATTTTGGTGGGAGTTAGGTAGATATGTTAAAGCTAATAAAGTAATAATATGTATATATTAATTTTAAATTATTAAAAACTAAAATAGTTATTTATTTGAGAAGTACGTCTTGCCTGTTTTAAGGAGGTTTATCGAGATTACAAAAGCACTTGCCTGATCCATTCGTTGAGCAACGCTTCACTTGGCGACAGGCTGCAGCGACCCACTTAAAACAACTTTCATGTATAAATATCGGTTTAACACAGTCTGCCCTCGGCTAGACCCGTAGCCCTAGGCGTATCTGTTATCCCTCAATAATCCCTAATTTGAGGGAAAAAGTGTAAAACCTAGTATTTTTACTTTTTAACTCAATAGCTACTGTGATTTGTAATGTGTTTATTGTTGAGTCGTTGAAAATAATACAAAACAATTAAAACAACGGTTTATGTTTTTCATTTAATTAAATTTTATAACGAGTAGAAAAACTATTGTGGTCCTAGGCATTATTGGTAAAACTTATGCATATTCCTTTTTTTCTAAAACAAGTGTCATCACATTTTCTTATCAATACGTTTACAAATTTAACGCTTAGAATCCGTTAAATATTTTCTTGTTATAAAAATTAATATTTTCAAGAAAAATTACGAAATAAATCATATTTTTGCTGTAAAGTGTTTAAATAATAACAATTATTTGTATATAATGCAAAAATACCCCCGTCGCAGCAACCTGCGTACTCAGCGAATTTCCAATGCATATATATGTGACTCACTACTACATAGAGCTATTTAGCAAGTTTCACAAAAATACATCCATAAATAAGTGATAAGCATTTTATTTATTCTTCATAAGAATAACATTAGGGTTGAGGGCGCAGGTTTTCTGCAACGAGGAAGATAAGTAATGTGTTTTTTTTGCAATTATCAATACAACTGAACCAGGTGACGCTACATACCAAGTTCTCTTAATGTAGGTTCATAATAAAAAGAGATATACAACTTTACTTATTCTCCATATGAATAACATAGGGGCCGAGTATGCAGGTTTGCTGCTACGGGGACTATCAACAAAAAACTTATTTTTTGTGCTAATATCAATATACCACAACTAGTTGTAGCCATATATAAGTTTCATCAATATACATTCATAAATAATCAAGATATAGAATTTCATTTATTCTCCATAAGGATAACATTGGACAACGTACTGTGTTTAGCACTTTGAATATCTCTGCAACGGTTGGGCGTAGAACAACAATTAAAACACCAAAATGTTTGTTTTGTTGAGCTAAACATATTATTAAACAGAAACGTAAAGTTTTTAGTAAAACTATCTGCGAAAAATCTAAAAACCTTTTTCCCATAAGATTAACATGGGACACGTTTTTTTGGATTTTCTCCACAACCACTTAACCTAGGTTAACGATTCAAAATAATAAATTATTTGTTTTTTTAAGGTATATAAAATGGCTATAACCAAAATTGAGTGTTTTTAACATTTTGGGGTCAAATTTGCAAAAAACCGATTTTTGGAAAATTGTAAACCCCCATAAAACCCCCTTCCCATAGTGCGATCTATCTGGTTTTCGAACTTAAAGTCATAAATGCTACTCTTCACATTTGTGCCAAATTTCATCGAAATCGGGTCTTTCTTTCAAAAGTTATCGTGGTAACGGACACACACACACACACACACACACACACACACATATATATATATATATATATATATATATATATATATATATATATATACATACATATATATAAATTTGAACGAATAGTGTTTTTGGCATCTGGGGACCTCAAAACGAAAAGTTATCATGGTCTCGGGCTTAAGTTTTACCATGCCACCTACGGTAATAGCTTCTTCCCTATAGGGGAAATTCGCTAAAAACAAATATTATATATATTAATGAAACAAGCCGATTTTAGTGAGCATGCAAGCTACTGGAAAAAAAACTATTAGGTCTTAAATTTATGGATTATGTGTTATTTAAAGCCCTTAATTAGTAGATATGTCTTTTGGGGGTATGGAGAACATCCACATTCAGGGTTTCGCCCCATAGGTTTTCAAAGGCCTAATGTTAACCTTAATATAAAATCCATTAAATTGAAAATTAAACAGCTGTTGTGATAGAAATACACAAAAACAGCTGATCTTGAATTAAATTTTAAAATAAACTGTATTATATGAACTGTGTAATCAGAAAATAAAAATATTTTCTTGAATTATAACAGTAAATTATATATATATATATATATATATATATATATATAAACATCCATGGTGTTTATATTTACTTCGAAAGGTTTCCTCATTTATTATGTGAATCATAAACACGTAGTCATTACTCTGCTAAGAATAACAAGAAACATATATATATTTTAAATAAAATCACTTAGTAAACCAATCGGAATATTGATATTTCTTTTACAGTGTTACGATAGAAGTAGACGGTATCCCGTTCACCGATGATTTCACATCTCGCAGACATAACGTGCAATTCCATAAAATATTAAAAGGTAAACAGCACAGGGGCAATCTGTAGTTAAAAATGTTTCTTGAAGCAGCTGTTAATTTAAATTAGGTGAATCATGATAAATCATATGTGACAAAACCCCAATCAAATATTTCTTCCATAAGAATAAAATTACATTTTGAGGGTCAGTGGGGAGCCCTGGTGCCCGGGGGAAAATAAATTACTTATAAATAATGCAAGAGGATAATCAATTTAATTTGAAACCTCAATCATAAAATCGGTAATGAAATCAAAACAGCTGACAACACAAAACTCATTGAAGAATTAAGAAGTAGATTGTGAAGTAGAGTTGACATCATTTCAGCTCCAGCTGTTCGTCCCCATATCCAAGGACAATGAGAGTGCGCTAGAAGGAAGTTACTGTCGGGCGGAGTTACAATTTAACGCCATTTCCTCCGTTTCTCTTTCGATATCGCGGTTCGTCTCGAGTCGCAGTTAGGACTGATTGCTGGAGGTGCCGCTGGCGGAGGAAGTAACGAAATCCAGGCTCGGATCCGGTCTGGTAAATTGTACCCGACAAGAGTGGTACCAATCAATCGGCGAGGCGCGGCGAAATGCTGTTGACCCTTGGAAATCAACACTTTCAGCAATGAAAGTGTTCAACACTTAGGGAAGGTTCCGTTCCACATCCGTTTCTTGAGCTCTATATGTGTAATACGCTAAGAGGATGTTGTGAACAGAACCCTTCCGGTTTTTTAAAACCAATTTTGACGATTGATTTACCTATCTAATTACATTTATCCAATCCTCCTTTCCTCCTATCGTAGTTTTCGTTACCTCTATTCTGGACACAGGCCGTCCTTAAAGTTTTTTTTGTTTTTGTTTTCTCTGCATATAAGGATACCATGGACTTATGTTTTTAATTCAATTTCTCTCAAAAACACATGTCTCCGTACAAAAATAGTTTCCAAAGTTAACACCTGTTATGAGCTTAGGAAATCCTACTGAAATGGCAAGACATAAGTTTTAATCAGACACAAAATAGAACACCTTTGCTCGGTTTCGAGCAATAAGCCCACTAGGTTGATATATTTTAGGTTTGTTTATTACATCATATTAAATTGGTTGAATCTACATTTAAATCGCTAATTTTGACATTTATGTGATCCAATGGAAAATCAGTGGGAACAATTTGACGGTGTTATCTTGACAAACATACAGCGTGAAGTGTTCATTATGATTTCCATACGTTATAAAATTAAGAATATATTTGAAAGTTGCTTCATGTTTCGTTTTGGCCTTTAACATTTCAATCGGAAATAAGGATTTGATTTGATCAAGTGATTCATGACTCATGCTGTATGTTACATCTTCCAGGTGTATCTAGGGATATTGTTAACTTTCCAAACCTAGGAATAACTTAAGGACCTCGAGTGTGATAGGGACTAATTTATTGCAAACGAGGTTTTACAATTAATCTTATATTTTATAATTAATTATAATTAATCTTATAATTAATCTTACATACGAGTATACAATATCCAAGAAAAACTTTGAGCACCCATCTTTAAAGTAATGTTCTTATACAATTCACACATTTTTACATCAGTTAATACAATATTCTGGCTCATATCTCGCCAAAGATCTTTGAATTTAATGTTCATACGATAGATAAATAAACTAATTTTAACACAAATTTAATTTGTATAAAATAGAACATTTTTGATTAACAAATCAAATATATTTGCATTCATTCATCTATGAAATATGTGCATTGTAAGAAGCATGCCGATGAATCTTTCTACACATATGCTACTGACATAACCTTCTTGGTCCAAAGAAATTTCCTGCTCCGGGCGGAAATGTTCTTGTTTATAGTTGAAAGTGGATTCCGTCAAAATTCCTGTTTGACGAGGTAATGAAAACGAAAAGCGTGATTCGTTTTAACTTCTATAATAAAAAATTAACTCCCTTACAATAGCATACAGAGTGAGCATTATTTTGATACCACCTAGTATTTTAATTTATCAGTCTAAAACAACAAACTTGTTAGGATTAATGAACAGAGTAGTGCTGTTGTGATTAAAAAGAACTATTTTATAGAGTATTTTCAATAGTAAAATTCAACTTGACAAACTAACTGTTTAGCCACAACGCTATCCGTAAACCACAAAACAAATTAGATTGGCATACACTAAGTGACTTTCTACTTATATAGCTTTGAAGGTCCCATAACCACCAACCTAAGGTTTGAGGTCTTTACCTGGGTTAGACATATGTTCCTGAGGCAGTAGATACGGGGGACAGGCCAACAGGACCTTTTACAGCTTCTGGCAGATTCTCATTAAATAAATCATTGTGTGTAAAAGAAAATAAGTAACAGTTTGATATCTGACATAGGTTTGAAAACTACACGAAACCGTTGTGTATTCACAGATACAAATGTATATTTATAGTTTTCAGTAAATAACTTACAATTATAACAATTAGTGGCTTGTAGGGGCTGTATAGCCTCATTAACATTTGATTTTTATGTGTGTGGATTTTCTATTTGCTTTTTACATAAATAAACAAAGCAGAATCTTAAATCACTATATAGTTACAGATAATCATGAATTAATCTCGAATATTTTACATTTGGTTGTACTTTCAGGACATTTAAAGAAAAAATAAGGATAAAAACGAAAATCAGGTTCCGTTGGAAGTTTCCTCGTCTAATTTTTTATGATTTTTTAGAGTTTAAGCTTTCCCGTTCACATGATAGTGTCAGAAAACTTCGTAAAAATTTGCCATTTTTTTTACTCAATTATATGTTCGAATTTTATGTTCGTTAGATAAGAATACTTTAAACTTGTTCTTAAATGATCGCTAATTTAATAAACCGTTACTAGAGTTATGTTCCAAACGAACTAAATCCTTCGCGCTAAATAAGACTGACATTTAGCATTTACTTTTAACGCTCCTGTCAGGTGCGATGTTCAGTGTACATTTCTCTGAGCTTTTGCACGCTGCGATCGGACAATCGCTGTGTCAGTTAACGGGAAGCCCCGGGCAGTTGCACAAGGTGAAGACATTAATTGACCACCGAGACTCGAGATTACGACATGATGTCTCTTGGCAAGCGCTTTCACGCCCACGCACTCCGGCCTCTTGCCACTGGAGAGTTTCCGATCTGACATTTCACTCGGGACTTTGAAAAGTTTATTTTTAAAGATAACTCCCTTTCCAGCTTTACTGATTAAAATAATGAGGCTCTATAAATCGTACTAGGCGCTGTTTTGATTTACCTGGTTTCTATTAGACTCTCCTGAATGTAGGAAAATTCTGAAATTTTGAGTAGGAGGATTGTTGAGGTGTGAAGAATTAGTCGATAAATTATTTATCTAATAAAGCAATGCGATTTTTTCAGGATGTGATTATAATTAGTGACAGTCTAATTGTCATTGAAAAACGATCCGCTAGGATATCCACCAAGAATAAGATATTATATAGATCTAAAATATGAAAAATAGGGAGTTTTGGTCCACGTTTGACGTTACAGGGCACCGCCTCACTGGTCGTCAAAGCTCCACCGTGATATTTATTAACATTCAATTTATTTTACCAGATTATAATACATATAGATGTTACTTATTACAAATATTTTATATGTCACACAAATAAATTATTTATATGTTAACCACATAATACAGCAAACACAACAGTTTTTCCTGGGTAAAACAGGGTACTGTACTACAAAGGCTAGTAATTTAATAAAAATAAATAACATGTGAATTATTAAAACAGTTGGTGTATAAGTCAATGTCATATTATACTAGCATAGGTAGAGGATTCAATATTTTATGAGTCATGTTTCTTCTTGTAGACAGGCCAATGTATAACCATATTTTTATACAAAAGGTAAGGGATACCTTTCTTAGACAGCAAGAACATGTTCAGTATGCAGAAAGCTGCGTGAAAGCTATGAAACGAAAGCCATGTGAACAAAATTAGCAACTCTAAATGAAAACTGGAGCACTATGTAAATGTAACGGAATGTTTAGAACTGAAATGACACGGCGCAGGTAGGCAACGTGTGTTGTCCGGCGCGATGGTCTACAAGCTAACTAGATTTTCATGTACTGGAAAATTATAAGAAAAAAAATAGCCACTTTGATTTCTGGATTAAATTGGTAAATTGTTGATAGTGATCCGTTTTAAAACTAAGTTTGAAGGCATTTTATACCATTTACTTTACATACTTATATAATGAATGAGTAACTTATTTATTTGTTATTACTTTTATTGTTATACTGTTGTTAAAGTATTTTTAAACAAATTAAGGTTATTATTGTTTATTTTCCATTGCAAATAAGGATACTCAGTAAATGTTTTAAAACGTTAAATATTCACTGATATTGCCAATGCTATTAGGTATATCTCGAAAAAGTTTACAAAATAATTTTCGAGGGTGAAAACCAAAAGTTTGAAAATTATGTTGTTGTTAAAATTAATTTACTCAAAATCCACAATAAAGCTTTAAAGGTTTGTGGGTCAGAAACCTGAGGACGACCGTAAGTTGTAAATATTAGATTAAGCTACAGTAAGTTTCCCAAATAAAAGTTTTTTTAAAGTAAGCTAATATAAAATCTCAATGTTTGTACATAAATATTTATTGAATAAAATAACCCACCTAAACAACTAGGAATTATTTTTATTTGTTGTGAAAAAATATAGCAAATCGTAAAATTCCATAAAAAATATTATCTTCATAAGTTAAATTTTCAAATTTAATAAGGTAAAAAGTACGTACGTATTATATTTTTATATTTAGTTAAAACAAATGTAGAACTTAAGCACTAAAATCACCACATTAACTGTTTTTTCATTACGTCACCCATTGGTGAATTGTCCTGTTAATATCTTTCGACAACAAAAACAAGGTAACAACATTTTTTTAATATTTTGAAATGCACCAACACTGCTCCTCTGGACTTCGTCCACTGACTTTTAAGCCATTCCCAGCAAGCCAGTTGCACACCACATCACTGGGCACCGGGTGTACCCATAATGGTTCCTCCATGGGTGTACCACGGACCACGACACGAGGGTAGGGTGTGGAGGTGATGGGCGGATTACAACATGATGCACATTTACCTCGAGCCACGGCGCCGGCGCGGCGAGTTGATGTTTTTGTCCTCCACAGAAGTGATTCTGATGTCGTGAGCCACTCTCCTCCTCCCCACTAAATTGTTTATTGTTTAGAGTTATCTTGTAATGATCACTGCCGTCGTGAAGAATTTCAAGTTAAGAATCTGTTGTGTACGATTTATCTAGAGCTTAGAGTGTTCCTAGAAGATTTCCATGACATGATGACGGGTTCAGCTTTTTACGGTTTGTATTTCTGGATATCTCTAAATTATCTAGTTGGGGCATTTAATGTGGCAGTAATAATCTGTATTGTTATACAACTGAAGGGGTGACTGTCTGTGGTCATGTTAGTTCCGTTATAATACATCTACGTCTGAATAGAGTTAGCTTAGGTTTTGCATAAAAATACATTATGTATAAATGGGCTCCGGAAAGACATTATTCATTTTGAAAAGTCTTCTAGGGCTCTGACCTACGGGTTTTTTAAATTTCCAATAATATTCTTTAAGAGGGCGTTGGAGAGCGGCCATGTTGGATTTTACCTCCATAAGGACAATGTTAAACTTAAAACCATATATCTCGCTTATTTATCAACATACGATTATGAAAGATGCCTCAAATTAAAGGTATTTTGAAGACGCAGGTGGTTTGCTTGCTATTTTCTAAATAAAATAATACATTTCCAAAAATATAGTAATTTAAAGTCTATATTTTTATACATAATTTGTAGTTTTTCCTAGTCATTCAAAAATAAAACTCCCAGCAAACACTAATCAAAACTTTATAAAGATTCAAACCAAATTTATTCCAAATCAATAGGTCAAACAGCAACAAAAAAATATGCTTTTCAGTAAATACATGTTTTGTGCGTTTTAACATTGAAATGGCCCGTAGCGCTAGGGTCAGCGACGATATTTCTTCTGACTCCAACGTCCTCTTAAGGTTATGTTTTCCCTTCTAACAAAACTTTTTGCGTCTGCCCAAATCCATGTGCGAAGAATGGGTCACAAGGTAGTTCAAAATAATTACTTTAAAATATTTTAGCTAATCCAGTTAAGAGAATTCAAATATGATATTATCTGCGAGTGGTATTTTACTATACCTACCAAGTGGTAAACGTAAATAGAAACACGTTTACCCTGAATCATGAGTGTTTTTACTGTGTAACTCTCCGTACTAACAAAGATCTGAACGATAATATTTCTTCATCTGAAAGACCATACGAGGCAGTCACTTGATGGAATGGGATAGAGTGAATACCCTGAAGCGAAAATTTAATTAAATGACCGGCCGGTGATGGCCTCCTTCACCGGTTAGGGAAAGGCTCAGCCGCTCGCCTTGTACCAGTATCCGAAACGCGGTGGGCCCAGAACAACTGTGCACAGCGTGCAGGCATGCCGGGACTTGTGGCAAAGACAGTTACTTGGATAAAGAAATGAAATTGAAATTGTTTGTTAGTACAATATACTACTAGCAGCTGTAAAAATACACGAGCCACTGGAAGTGGTGACATTTCCTATGTGAGCGCTGCCAGTGTAAAACTTTGAAATCACACCGAGCGCTACCTGTGGCAAATTTTAAAATCACAGTGCCGTCTACTGCTTGATTATCCTTTACTTAGTTCGATACGCTAGGACTGTCTAATGGATATGGCACTGGATTCACGATAATGCGGTCCCTGGTTCAATTCTACCTTTCGTCTTTACTTTTTGAGGTACATTTCTTGGATATATTTTTATACAAACCCATTTTTGTAATATGTTCAAAGCCCTCCCCCAGCTCTCTGAGGAGTTAGGTTAGGTTAGTTTACTATATTTTTTCATAATTGTTGCGTAATTTTGTAGAATATAAGTAGGTTTCTTCTGTTTACATTTGAAAATACAACATTTCAATGGTAATGTAAGACCCAAATTTTTTTCTTATAATAAATCGTCTATTGCGGATAGTTCGTTCGTAATCGGCCGAGTTCGGCTTTCTTCGGGTGGCAAAGTCACCACTTCCAGTGGCTCCTGCCTTTTATTAGCTGCTAGTCAATATACTTGTGTATGTGCTGTCCAAAAAAGATTAAGATAAGATGATAATTATGTGATTATTGATTAAGACCACAAACTAATATTGGAAGTATTTCAAAAGGTTTAGTATAGACAACATAATTATCACTATACTAGAAGTAAGTGTGCTTTTCACTAAATGAGACAATATAAAATAAGTTTGGCGACTCGGTTTTCATATTTTAAAATAACTTTAACGAATATCAAAATAAACTTTCTGGAGTAAAGTTCAAAACGTAGCTAAGAGAGTTCCCACCTAAAGAGGCATGTTCTATTCTCAAGAGAAACCATCTGAAAGTTTAAACGAGTTCGCACGCAGCACGCTGACGTGAGGGAAGTGAATTTCCACATAAAACTTTTAAAACTCCAAATCAGTGTAATAACATACATTTATTCCAATTTCTATTGAAATCTGAAAACAGTGATTTTTTGGCTGTTCTGATGCTCCTGGTTTCATTTACGTGCAAAGCTGGGAATACAATTTTGTGCATTTTAATGTTAGGCTAGACAGGCTTGAAAGTAGGCGTGAGGTTGCTGGGGATGATAAAAGTACTCTAACAAAGGAATAACAGGCTTTTCTAGTGTAAAATCCCCATAAGACAACGTACTGCGTTTAGTCGATACACATTTTCCTTAATAACTCAGTAAATATGTATGCTAGAATGACGAGAGAGGGCTTAAAACTTTTGCCTCACTAATTTCCATCTTTTTACACGCATTAATTTTACATTCGGGGCATTTCTGACCCTTTTTTGGCCCAAAAACTCAAAATTTGAAAGATCAATCCCCAAAAAAAGGTTTTAGAGTTTTCTGATTGTTTTGCCCAACGAACTTGTCCAACTGATTACAGAAAGGAATGTCTCTACCAAATTTGAAGTAAATCGGGCAAAAAATGCGACCGCTAGAGTGCAAACACACACACACACATATATATATATATATATATATGTCTATACATATATATATAAAATTTTGAACGACCCCCAAAACGTGTTCAGGGGGTCACGTTAGGAACTTCTATGGTGGTCCCGGGTTTAAGTTTCACCGTGCGGGTCATGCTAATAGTTCACTTTCCAAAGGAAATTCACTAACAATTGACTTTATTGAGTGTCAAAATTATAATAAAATAATCATTACAGCCGATAAAAATCAACCAGTGAGCTGTCAATGTTACTCACAAGGTTAATTATGAGAACGTATTTTCTTCGAGCAAAGCTCGGCCCCTATTTGTACTTTACATGATCTGTTACCACTATATTACTTCTGTGAATAATGAAGTTGCGAGATCTTAACAACTATTATCAGAGGCTTATTGGTCAAAATATGTTGTATCTAGGTACATCGCTACTTCATAGGAGTCTCCAGTCACCTGCTTCTCCCATAAGACCAGTCAGCTTTTAATGGCCGTCCTCCTCAATGGATTACCTGATATCGTTGATATGGCTCATTTTGAAGATCTAAAAATACCTAGTGATGTCAGTGAACATAATTTTGATATCACAAATAGATGACCCATAAATAAAATCACAAATTTTTAATTGATTATTATCTGTGATATAAAACTTCTGCTCACTGAAAATTTCGGATAATCCTTTGAGTTTCGATATTATATGATATTTAATCTTACGGGAGAAGCAAGAAGAAACTCGAAACTTAACGTGACTACAGCCCCTCTTAAGCGAGTACTGTAGTAAAAGCTAGGGATGAACACTTGAACACTTCCCATATATAATATTTAACATTTAACTTAGGGAGAAGCAAGAAAACCCCCGAAACTTTAAGTGTATCCCCCTGTTAAGCGTGTACTGCAGTAAAGGTTTTCTAGAGATGAGCAATTGAGCACTTCCCATGGATCGTCACGTGAAGCGTCGCCGCGGCCGGGTTACAAGGTGCGGTCGGCCTCCGCCCCCTGCCAGAGGATGCGGCTTCCAACCAGTTGTGGTGACGAAACTAGAAAGTTGCCTCTTTACGGGTTTTGAATGAAGCGAGTTTAGTTTTATAGCCCATCGATCTAGGAGTCTTTTACATTGTCCATAAGTAACTAAAACTAGTCTTTAACTGCTGGAATGTAGAAATTGCACATATTGAATGGAGGGATTGTCTAAGAGAGTAATACACTAATATTGTAATAGTTGTATCGTTGACAATGACGAGCGTTGGTTGTAACGACCGGACGTTTGATAGCAACAATTCAAGCCACAAGAGTCAAGGGCCTTAGTAATACATTTCTGAATCCCTTCAGAGTGATTTTGAAAGGCACTATTCTCCCTTTTTTCTTTAAAAAAGTTGTATAAGAAACATATTTTATTCTAAAACTTAAATTAATTATTTTCTGTGTTTTTTCTATTTAATTACATTTGAACTAATCAAAACTGGAATACAAATTGTCAGATGATAAATTGTAGCGATACAACAAAGAAAATCCCTGATATAACTTGTCTGTTATTCCAAATATATAAAACATACTAGTTTTTTTATAATACAATTAATGACCAAGTTAATCCAAAAAGTAATCTGAAACATACTATAGTTATGAATCCGCAATAAACTGACTTGACCAACTTAAAAATTTGGTAACTTTTTGGTACCTTTTTCCTCCACAGTTCAAATTTGAACATGTAATAAACTAATTTACATGTTTCGGTTCAACGGAACATCTTCGGAATTCCAGTAATCACCGTTGTCATAAATGTCGTTTGTTAAATGTCGAGTATCGTGTAATCGTGTGTGCGTATGTGTGTGTTGTAATATTTCAACTTTATGACAACGGTGATTTCTGGAATTTTGAAGATGGTCCGTTGAACCGAAATATGTAAATTAGTTTGTTACATGTTCGTGGACGAAAAAGGTACGTAACCAAATTTACATATGAAAAACAGTTCAGGCGATAAAACGGATACAAATTATAATTGACCAACTTAACATCAGGATATGATAAACAATAGCATAAACTAAATCATTTTATAATCGTATGGTAATCAAGTTAGCAGTTCAGTTGTTTAAATGTTTAATTGCTTTTAAACAATGTAACACAGTGGGTTTGTTGTGTTAAAACTAAAATACAATGTACTAACTGTTTGCCATCAAACACAACCTATACGTAACACGCAAAAAAAATAAATAAACATTATTGTGATACCAAATTTTCGGTAAAATTCCAGAAGGAAAAACAATTGGTGTCATAGATGAAGACTCGTGCACACTCGTTTTAAGGCGGGCATTAAAGCTATAAAGCACAACTGTATAATCGTAGCTTTGTATTGTGCTTGTGATATAAAATTGGCCAAAACCTCTATTTCATAAAAGTAAGATTAAAACATATAAATAAAATACTTCAAACCGTAAACAAATTTGTCAAGGTAAAAGTAACACTTGTCCCTTAATATAATACCAAAAAAATCCTCCAACAAAACTTTCCCTCTTCCAATACCTCTGTAACGCTAAATAAACGTAATATAAAAGCCACAACTACAACGCAGTCTGTCTCTGTCAGTGTCAGTGTGTAGCGGATGCCCAATAAACCCAGCCGTCCAGTGCGCATGCGTGTCTCCGCACCGGCGCAGTAGCGGGCAGAGGCGGATGAGTCGTGACGCAACACTGGCGCTGCACCTGACACGCCGCTGCGCAAACCAGTTTTGAAGATGCCCACTGGTGGAGGGGGGGGGCGCCGCGGGCTTGCTACATGTTCTCGCGTCATCCCGGGTAACGGGGCTGATTGGAACCACTTTCTAGTCTCTAGGTCAATGGGATGAGTCTGACCGTTTAGTCTGTCACAGATGGTGGATTTTTGTAATTCCATTGATTTTTTTCCTACATTCGAACTTTTTATTCGTTTATTTAAAGCTTATGAATGAATTTATGAACTATCATCTCATTTAGTAATACTACGACGTTTCTTGGACTTCCACTTTCAAGCGACTCATCATGGACTCTTCATATAGAAGTCTGAGCAAAAAATTAGTAGTGGAATATTCATGGTTAATTAACACTTTGAATTAACACTATGAAGATGTTGAAAAATCAATATGACTGAATTGAATCGTGTTGTTGGGGTCTGGGGACCTCAAAACGAAAAGTTATCATGGTACCGGGCCTAGGTCTTACCATGCCGACTACGGTAATAGCTTCTTCTCTATAGGGAAATTCGCTAAAAACAGTATTTACTCTACAAAAGAGAGCTCTACGAAAGATTTTAAAAATTCCTAAAATAGATGATTACCGGCCTTTATTTCAAAAGCACAACATTTAAACTTTGACGTCATTGTTTATTTTACAAACTACCTGTTGTATACGCACTAAAATACCAAAATTTCAAATGAGAATCAATACTCACAAATATTAATATAAAAAAAATATAAAAAATTGCCACTTCAATATGCAAATCACCTTTCTACCAAAAAGGCCCAGAATTTATGTCACACAAAATATATAGACATAGCATTTACTGAAAATTAAAGAAAATTAATGATACGAACAAAATTAAGATAATTTTAAAAGTACTTTTTTACAAAATTGAGGACTTTTTCAAAAATCCTAATTATGTTAAATTAGATGATCAAAATACTATGAATTTTAAACTTTATGTAACATTCAGAAAACCCAATCATATTATTGGCAATTTGGTGATAATGCAAATAAACAAATAAACAAATGTTGTGCTTGTAAATCAGTAAGAAAATTGTAATTGTACCTCTTGTAATGCAACTTTTTATTCCAACATGATGAAATATGTCTGGTTGGATGAGTTTTTCTTTACTAATTGGCAAATCGTGAGATGACTTAAATGAAAGATATTGAAAATTATTAAAACTAACAGCCATAGTATGGTTAATAAGCAGTAATATGACCGATATTAAACCATCGTTGGAAGATTAATAGTACATAAATCATATAAATTTGACATTACGAATAAATAATGCCAGTGCGACTATATAGGGGGAGGGGGGGATTTCTAAAAGTTGTATATCAAGATGTTACGCACGTTTCCCTACTTCATGTTTACTTTATATGTTCACTAACCCCTAAACAATTTCGAATCGGTCAGCACAGAGCAGGAGTGTATGGATATCTGCCATCACGATCTGGTGTTAGTTTTTTCAGAAATCTCCCACCTTCCTTGAAAAATGTCCCGAGTCTTTGCGTGCTTAATAAACGTCTGAAAAGAACGCTTATATCGCAGGCATTATATTGTGAAGACGAGCTTTTGAGACATAGATGGGAGAACACGCATTCAAAATTGACCAACACTAAAAAGAGGGGCACCGAACCGACTGGGTAATGAAAGGGATAAGCGAAAGTGTTTGTATATGAATGTAGAGAGAATGAGTAAATTTTAACCATCTTGCTTTTATCCAAAATAAATTTGACTTGTGCAATACAATTTGGAGAAACTATCAGTGAAATCTCATTGGGCCTAACTATCAGCTGTGGTAAAATCTTGCAATACAATATAAATCAAATCACATTGTCTAATGGTATAAATAAGGAAATATTGTCGTGGTAGCTTTCCCCTCTTCTCCTTGTTTACCAGCTCGCCATCAAGTCATCTCTGTCCAGTACATTAATTGCGCAACCTCCCACATAACGCACATCATCGTCAGTACTCCCACAAAAGCCCCAGTGCTTGTTCATCCATTTCATTTTTTGGCAATTCATCCATCCCACGGTTCACCGGGAAATAAAACCCTTTCCCCGAGAGAAAAGGCGAGGAAACTAAGCACAACAAAGCGACCATGTTAACTTTCGCTACCCGATGATTCCGCGAGTCTGGTTGTTTACAACGGCGAGTCGGTGGCGATCAGCTGTTAGCGATCAGCTTGCTGGGAGCTAACCAGCTGTCAATAGCCGGTGATGACTCCATTGTTGTCTGTAGACAGACCGGTGGCAGACGGCTCCGTAACTAGGCCTGTGTTCACACTCTCACTCGCTCACTCAACAGAACTAATGATCAACGCGTCATTTCCCTTTCATCGACGGCCCAAGGAGCACCCACACCTCAAATCTGCGAATTAGACCGTGTTAAGTTGATTTAGAATTCGAAATGAATAATTGAGATTAAGGAAGGTGTTAGTTTTCTTTTTTGTGGATTTGGGAATTTTTCGTATCATTTTCAATTTAACATTCTTATATATCATACGTAAAGCAGTTTTTTGTCAATGCAACACCTCCCTTCGTTCTTGACAAATTTTAATGTTTGAAGTGTCAAAGAATTCGACTCAGTTCGTAGTTTTGCAATAAAGTTTTAAGTTTTGATATTTTTATTCTCAAGGGCATGGTCAGCCCTTAAAGTTAGTTTTTTGTCCACAACATGAACTGGAAAACAATAATTTGTATTAATTGCTGACTAAAACAGCTGTTGACAGTAAATTATAGGATAACAGAAGAACAAATATTTGTTAGCTGAATATAAACAAAAAACTATTGAAATGAGAACCCAATCTGTGGTATGTTTTATGAGGGCGAGCGTAAAAGTTCATTGATATTTTACAGCTTAGGTAAAACAAACCAAATCTAAAATAAACTAAGAACTCAAACAACAGGACTGGAAAGACAAATTCTTGTAATCAGACACCAAATGGAACAACTTTGCTACGTTTCGAGCAACACGCCCACTAGTAAATATTTGAATATATGATTAGACATTAGACAATACCTATCTGAAAAATGTTGATTTATCCTCCAGAATTAATTTCCCAGTTTTCGAAGTAAATTACAATATTTGCACTAGTTTTGCGCAGACTAATATTAATATAATCAAAGAATCTCGAAAAGTCTGAATAAATTGTCTTTAGGAGAAATGTTTAGTTAAACGTTAGTTTCAAATCATTTCCAATGATTTCTATTTCAGAGAAAGTATAATTTAGAGAAATTTACTGAGTAAATAACGGATTGGAGGCACGTTTTTAATTTAGGAAACATTTGATTAACATGCGGGCACGGGTTCAACGCAGAAGAGTAATTTGGGCAAACTTGCTTTCTATTTTAGTTTCCCAATTCGTTGATTGTAGTTTTATTTTGGTATTATACTTAGGTTGTTCTGAATACCCAAACACTATGTAAATAATAGTCTAAGACTTTCGTTTATGAGTTTTCAAAATCAGCTCTTTAGTAATGGAATATAAACCAAGGGCGAAACACGTAAATCCATAAGGACATCTGTGTAGTGTGTATTGTACTAAATGCAGATTTAATTTATAATATTAAAATAATTTCTTGATTATCCGTTCTTGATTAACCGTTCACTTGTAAACGCCATGGATCATTGGAATCTTTTATTTCGTAAATAGAAAATTCGTAAAGTTTGTTTTTCCACGAAACCAATTATTACCAACTATAATTTTGTATACATGTTTAGTATGGCATTAATTAATGTTATTTCAACAATAAATAATAATAATTCACCTACAACGATTGGCTCGATCGGTACACGTGAACAATAAATAATTATTTACATTTTCATTATTTATAATTTTTTTAAAGCAAACTCAATTTTTTTAAATGTTCAAGTTGTTAAATTAAATTATTTACCACCTTATTAACATACTGAAATAATTCTAAGCCGTTAAACAATTTGTTACTCTTGGAAGTAATCAGCATCACACACGAAAATTGATCCCAAGTCAGACGTAATAATTTATTCCTGAAGACACAAAAACTCCTAACTACCTTGTTACACCGCCAAGTGTCAAAGAAGAACTCCAATTACGGCAGTTATGATAACAGCTTTTTACCACGTAATCAGAAAGTTCCTCGGATAGTTGCTCGCTGTCGTTAGCTTTTGCGAAGTGTCAGTCGCATTCCCCGTCGATGTGATAGGTTCAGGGGTCGCGGCACAGTTAGGACAGGTTCCGCAGGTTGGCCAACCTCTGCAAAAATATCCCTCTGATGCAATTACCCGCGACTTTTTGCTTTTATGATGTTCCGCAACGTTGCATCACTGGGAGTGCTGGATGATTAGCGGGAGGTGCGACTTGTGTGCGATTGAACAGACGGGATGTGCCGTATTATATCTTATGATAGTTACTCCCATATTAGTTGCAGAAACCTAACATCAGTTATTAGGTTTCAGGTTTACTGTTTAATGGTGGCATGCAACATGATAAATGCCGAGTTTAAGCGATGATCGTTTCAAATACGGGATCATTGCATTAAATAATAACGCGTTCGCACGCAGCACGCTGACGTGAGGGAAGTGAATTTCCACATAAAAAACTATAACAACTCAAAATTATTTAAAAACATACAATTATTCCAATTTTTATTCAAATCTGAAAATATTGATTTTTTGGCTGTTCTGGTACTCCTGGTTCTATTTACCCGCTATGCTGGGAATACAATTTCGCCCATTATAAAGTTAGGAGAAGGTCCAGTCAGGCTTTAAAGTAGGCGTGAGGTTGTTGGGGATGATAAAAGTACACCAAACAATGATTAACAGGCTTTTCTAATGTAAACCCCCATAAGACAACGTACTGTGTTTGGTCGATACACATTTCCTTTAATAACTCGGTAAATATATATATGCTAGAATGACGAAAGAGGGCTTAAAAGTTTCGCCACACTAATTCCCATCTTTTTACATTCGTTAATTTCACACCAGGGACTTTTCTGAACCTTTTTGGGCCCAAACACTCGAAACTTGAAAGATTAATCCCCAAAAAAGGGGTTTAGAGTTTTTCGATTGTTTTGCCCAACGAACTTGTCCAACTGATTATACAAAGGAACGTCCCTACCAAATTTGAAGTAAATCGGACAAAAAATGCGACCGCTAGAGTGCCTGCACATATATATATATATATATATATATATATATATATATATATATATATATATATATATATATATATATATATATATATACAATTATGAACGAACCCCCAAAATGTGTTCAGGGGGTCACGTTAGGAACTTCTATGGTGGTCCCGGGCTTAAGTTTCACCGTGCGGGTCATGCTAATAGTTCACTTTCCATAGGAAATTCACTAACAAGCAGACATCAGTTTCCCATTAGTTCGAATTTATAAGGGAAACAGATGTCGAAAGTTATACATATAGTTAGTTCTATAATAGACAATGTAAGTCATGCCATACAGAGATGCTAAAGTAGACTTCTCATTGCCATTGTAAAATCTGCCTTTAGTTTTGTGTGTGTTAGGATTCGAAGAGGACGTAGTTCTCACTAATCACCAACAGAGTAAACTGCTGTCAACTATTACTTATCCTCTCAAGGAGGGGATAATACAACAGTTGGTGTGTAAGGAAGCAAACATAAGTTGATTACCATTGGCTTTCTGGTATGGATATATTATACAATTTAACATAAATAACTAAATTAAACAGTTGACAGCAGCACAATCTGTCGGTGACCTAATCAAACGATGTCCACTTCAAATTCTGGAAAACAATAAAAGTGGGACAGCTGGGCCATATAGATGGGATGTGTCCTTTACTATGTATAGTCAATGGAGATACGTACGTATTAGTATTAGTCTGTAACACGTTTGGTTACTATTTGAATCAGATACTTTTGGAAATATAATACGAAAATCATATTACTAATATATTCGGCCATCCTTAGGTCAAACAGAAGGGAGATGGGCACTGTGAAAAAGGTTGACGATGGATGGAACCCACCTATAAGTGCTGCTTCAATTAGATATATAACAATAAACAAGTGTATTTTAGCGATATTAAATCAAATAAATGGATATTGATTTTTTACAATGGATCAGTAACTTGAATGAAGCTTAAACCCATTTATTGAATATTTTTATTGGGTCTATGGTGTCTGTTATAACTGTTTAATAACTTCCTGAAGTTGTTTTTGTTTGAAATTGATTGTGGGTGATGGTGAATCTATTTGATTTAATAAATTAGTGCCTAAATTTGCAATCACTGATTAGAGACAAACGAGTTTCTAATTTCCCCCCGGTTATTTACCTTACTATCCCCTGATTATTTTAATTAGATAAAGGAAGGACTTCGAATCATTTTAATAAACCCTTGACTCAAAGATCGGGAGTTAAACCATTCACTATTTTATGGTTACTTACACGAGATCTTGCAGTTACAAAAACCCCTTTTGAAAATGTTACATTTAATTTATTGTTGCATTGTAATCATAAAAAACAAACAAATACATATTCAGAAGATTAAGATTGAAACTTCGAAGGCCCATCGGGATTTACGATACCTACGTAATTTTTAAAAATATCTCTTGCTAAATGTTTGCAACATTTTACCTCAGGGATTTGGTTTAAGAGGTTTTGCATTAAAACGGAACAGGCATATAAACATACATATATTACCTAATAGTACAAATATCTTTGATTACTAACTAAACTAATTCCAGTAGTATTCAAGTCACCAGAAACAATCTCAGTAATTAATCAACAATTCATATATATTTGAAAATATAGAGAAACTGTCCAACTAAATTAAAATTTGATCCTTTTGTGGATTGAGACCTCTAGCACAGAGTTTCTCAGAGATATAATTGTATTGATAGTTCGCGGGGATCAAACCCGGAACCGGTTGACTCAGCAACGCACTCCAACCACTACAGTAGGTCAAACCTAACAAATACAATTGTTGATAACAGCTAATGTTCGACTCGCAGTCTTCTCGCAGTTTCAAATTCCAACAGCCGCTCTCCGCGGCGGAGCGAGACTCGGCGTCCGGATAAGTCATAAATTTCCAAAGATTTCTCCCCATAAGAGGTCCCGGATGCCAGCAAGGATCATAAACTGATGAGACCTTCCCAAAGACCGCTCTCAACACGCAAGCCCGGCCATAAACTTTCCTAGTTTGTACCCCAGTTTATTACTCAGAAGTCTTACGTTATGATGAACAACAGGGAAATCGTCTGGTTGCTTGTTTATGCCATATGGTTGGATCACTATAACTCAGAATTATGAAGCAAAGTGCTCCCAATTAGTTAATTGAATTATTAAATGAAATAATTGAAACCCATAAAACGGTGATAACATTTTCTAAACGCTACATAACAAACGTACACAAATATTAAACTTACAAAGACATTTTCAAAGAAACTTTCTCTACATTTTATGTTTAATTGTTGGTGTATAATCGGAGTATGAATAACCATCGTACTTTTTACGTGTAAAGCTGCCTGAGATTTCGTGCCCTTTAAGTAATAGTCAGAATTTTTGCAATTTTCTATAGAAAATATTGTTATGTATTAACGCACAGTAATTTAATCTCACGTAAATATATATATATATCCCGTACTAAATAAAGCTATAGCGCACTAAAATACGTTAAATTGTTTACCTTTTTAAACATCCCTCTTTATTTGGAAGTATAAAACCAGTTATTAACTGATGGCTATTTTATTCATAGTATATTATAATTTTAATTATTATTTTACGATATTCCACGTATTTTGGAAAGTAATCACACAGCGGCTATGGTAAATATAAGCTTATTGGGATAGAAAGCTAATTAATAGCTGGAGACATTATGGTACGTATTTAGAAAGTTTTTGATTCCAAATAGTGTTCAAAGGTCTGTCTCTTCCTGTGAAGACGAGATGTTCCTCGTTGGAGACACGTAGCTGGTGTAACATGGATTGGTCTCGGTGGCATTGCCGTCATTGAGTTATTAAATAGCTCAGAAGTAATAAGGGCTTACTTTGATAACTGAAATACCTTTCTGGCTTTCACTGTCTTGATTGAAAGGGACCGTAAAATCGTATTTTTTTAGAGCAATAATCAGCTTATATGGAATAGTATATTTCGGTGCAAGTATACTGAAATTGATATTTTCCTGTGCTCGATCAAGGTTCACGTGAGAGGCAGAGCTGAATAAAAATCACATAAATAGTGTATTTCATTACTATCAAAGTTTTTTTTCCGGTACGCGATCGTATTTTTGTGTGGAAATTCGGTAATGTCCCGGAATACCAAGGTTCGTAGAGCTTCCAGACCAGGTGTGCTTATTTATGTAAGAGTAATGTTCGCAGCAAAGATGTCTTACGAGGGCGTCAAGCTGATTCATAAATCAACAACATACCATAAAGTGTTGCCAACCTTAAGGGTATAATAATGGTACAGCTATTTTTAAATTGTCACTGGACATGCAGAAAGAAAATTTAAACCCTTAATCGATTAATCTAATAATACAAATAAATCAAAACAATATATTAGTTACATAAAATAACAGCTTATCATAGAATGTAAGAAGTTAAACAACGTTAATTTTAATTACACTGATGAGGAAAATATGGTACTCGTACGATAAATATCGTTTTTCAGCAACGCTACAGATTGGATTGGTGATCACGTGACCTTCCAGCTGTTTTTACGAGGTCTCTTCCGGTTGATTAGAAAACCTTAAATAGATCGACTCAGCAAACCTGTACAAAGTACGTATGGACCTTATGTATGAATTATATACCTTATGTATGTATTATGACCTTATGTATGAATGGACTTTATGTATAAATTGCCGGAATACCACTTCAAGAAAGAGTTATGAGCGATGCTTTTTATCATATTCATATACTGTGAAATGGCACAAGAAAGTCAATAATACATTTTGAACATATGTTTGTGAATTAACAACAATCAATCAGCAGTTTTCGAAATAAAAGCATATTTCCGTATTAAAGTAAACTGATCTGTATACGTTTATACCCCTTGTCTTCCATGCTTTGTCAAGAGTTTATTCAATGAATCAGCTGATATGTGAAATTTTTTTTCAGTGCACTTATTAAAATAATCTGGAAACAGCTGTTTTCGAAATCGGATGTATACGTTGAAATTGGCTGATTTCAGTGCAGAATGAAAATCATTTTTAGTAACATTAAGTTGATCACTGATATAGGAAATCTATATTTACATTTCGCTAGGGTGTGTCATTATAAAAACTGAACTTGTAAGGTTTTCAAATAAGATCTCCAAAAGACAGGTTATTTTATAAATAACTGGTCTGGGATAGAAACCTGGTTTATTTCAAGTTAAAACCCTTGGAATCAGAAATATTCTTTACTCAAGAGTTGTTACACTTTCCTTTTAAAACGTATGTATATAGTGTTTCCTATCTTTTAGTCCAAATTCCTAACAGATAAGAAAACAATTGTTCCGTATTAAGAAATTCGATCATAAACTGAAGTAAGCTAAGTAACATAAATTATTAATTAGAGGTCAAATAACTCAAAATGTGTATTATGAGTCGTACGAAAGAAAAATCGGCAAAGTTCATAAAATTTAAATACTAAAGTACTTCCCTCTAGTCTCTTTACAAAACCAATTTCGTTCAACGGTATCACAAAGGGAACATAAATATAACGAGAAGAAAGACACGAGCTTTTACCAGGAAGCCATTGGACAAAAGATTGGAAGAATGCTGATAATGTAAATAGCTTTTATCATCTACAATCAGCCTTCGCTCCTTATCAGGACTGGTCACGACAGTGCCAATGTGTGTGCGTGTGCGTGCGTCAGTGTGTGGGAGTCTGCAACATTAATTGCTGCAACAAACTGTATCAATCAGTTGCGCAACTACAACGCTCCAATCTTCCCGCCTTCCGCGTTAGATAGCCACATTCTCCCCTCCACTGATTGTGACGATTGTTCAGGAAATAAAAGTGTTTTGAACGATTGTTAATTATTGTAGTCTTAGTGTTTGAAAAATATTGTTGTGTAGTACAAATCTGAACGTGATAAATGCAGATTATTTCGATATTATTTCAACAGCAAAGGCAGTACACTTAATTCACTTAATTGGAATTCGTATCAGTAGTTCACTAGAGCTAATAATAAGGGAAATTACTGATATTGTATTCTAGATAAAATTAGTAACAAGCAGGGTTAAACAAGATGGTGATATAATGAACAATGTTATCGATTGTCAAGTTCAAGAAAAATAAATATTTCATAATAGTGCAAAAATATAAAACATAAATACCCCCGTCACAACAAACCTGCGTACTCAGCGAATTTCCAATGCATATATATGTGTCTCACTACTTCATAGAGCTACTTACCAAGTTTCACAAAAATAAATTCATAAATAAGTGATATATAGCATTTTATTTATTCTTCATAAGAATAACATTAGGGCTGTGTACGCAGGTTTGCTGCAACGAGGAAGACAAATAATATGTATTTTTGCTATTATCAATATAACTCAACCAGGTGAAGCTACATACCAAGTTTTATTAATTTAAGTTCATAACTAAAAGAGATATAAAACTTTACTTATTCTCCATATGAATAACATAGGGGCCGAGTATGCAGGTTTGCTGCTACGGGAAAATCAACAAAAACCTTTTTGTGCAAATATCAGTATACCACAACTAGTTGAAGCCACATACCAACTTTCATCAATATGCATGCATAAATATTCGAGATATCAAATTTTATTTATTCCCCATAAGGATAATATTGGACAACGTATGTGTTTAGCACTTTGAATATCTCTGCAACGGTTGGACGTAGAACAACAATTAAAACACCAGAATGATTGTTTTGTAGAGCTAAACTGACAAAAAAGAAATAGCTGCTTGGTAAAAAGAAATGTTTTAGTAAAATTATCTGAGGAAAATCCAAAAACCTTTTTCCCATAAGATTAACATGGGAAATTCTATGGACGCGTTTTTTTACTTTTCTCTACAACCACATAACCTAGGTTAATGATTCAAAACACCTAATTATTTGTTTTTAAGCTCTATAAAATGGATATAACCAAAATTGAGTGTTTTTAAAATTTTAGGAGGAAAAATTCAAAAAACTGATTTTTGGAAAATTTAAAACCCCCATAAAACCCCCTTCCCATAGTCCGATCGATCTGGTTTTCGAACTTAAAGTCATAAATGTTACTCTTCACTTGTGCCAAATTTAATCAAAATCGGGTGTTTCTTTCAAAAGTTATCGCGGTAACGGATACACACACACACACACACGAATTTGAACGAATAGTGTTTTTGGCATATGGGAACCTCTAAACAAAAAGTTATCAGTCTCGGACTTAAGTCTTACCATGCCACCTACGGTAATAGCTTCTTCCCTATAGGGAAAATTGACTAAAACAACTAGAATTTGTAATAACTCAACTAATAAACTATATAATGCACTCAATCATATGACAGTGATATAACATATATTAATATTAGTACTGGAGTGGATTCAACCAACGATATCTGGTAACATTAATTACACGTTACATCAGTACATTAATACATTAATAAAACTAGTACATTGATACAATTTTAAGATGTATGGTTTAGGATGAGACAAACTATAATAAAAAGCTTGATCGGACATGAAGGGTTATTCTAAACATTCCTCGATCAAAAAAAGTCCATCAGAGTATAAATCGTTAACAAGCCATATGACAAGGATATATGGAGTAAATGATATAGAATGGCATCCAAAGGATTTTCTTTTTTATGATGACATGATCAAATGGGAATTTTGCCAGGCCTTCATAAAGGGCGCACCGAAACTGGGCCATTGCACTTAGTAACCCAGAACTCTCTTGATAAATGATAAATACTAAAATAAATGAGGATTATAATAATAAATAATAAATACTAAAAACTAAGAATAAATAATGGGAAAAATACTACAAGGATTTAGTTAATACTAATTTATTATAAATATATATTTGGAAGTGCTTGTGCACTATAAAGACATCAACTTAATTTCAAAAATGACATAACGATAGGGAGAACTATTATCTGTTTGAGTGAGTGCAATGTGCGGGTAGTTAAGACGAATTCAAGTTTCCCCGTGTTCTCCCATTTCTCCCTCTGCCAACTAATTACTACCACTAACAGCTGATATATATTTATTTTTCATCGGACAACACTTTATTAAATTCATATTGTAAGCTATGGCGAGTCTATTATTTCCATTGTAGATATGATGTCAGCTTTTTACATTTACTTATTTCTTTGATATTTGGAACCTAGTTAAAAAGTAAGATAAGCAAATAATTACTGCTAGAAAACAACATATTTATCCATAAACTGTCCCCATTTTTACTTATCGCTGGCACAAATTCTTTCTTAAACCCCTTTGGAGGTTTATAAGAAAAACTGTTTGCTGACCTAAATACCTAGCAGAGAGGGTAATGGAGAGACAATTAGGGGAATCCAGGACGGTAAGCACACATGGTGAAAAATCAGATGTTGAATTTCAACCGCACATTACTATCAATCAGCGTACCTTAAACAACACGCAGTTAGAATAGGATAGGTTACGGAATCGATGAACAAGTTTTCTTGAACGCAGTACCACACCACGAGGTGACAAACGATGGGTTCTGGAGCGCGGCGAAGTCGAGCTATCAGAAAACGATCTCCCGGGGGTTTGTCAACCGTCACGCGTGGAGGCGACCATCGCAACGTCATCATCGGCCGTGTCGTCACTGTCACACGCCGAGCCAAAGATGATATCATGTCGCAGCCATCCTCGTAATCACACTTTCGTCACGCGCCCGACTTTTGGAAGGCTGCTTGGGGCTCGGGCGGAATGTAAAATAGTGTGGTGGTAACGAAAAACTAAAATATCAAAATATTTACAAGGGTTGAGATTAGTTAAATTTACCTTCTATGATTTACTTACTTTTTCTACAGTAAGTCTTCAGTTTAGGGGCTAGAAGAGTAATTTTAAACTTTTGATCATTGTAGTTTAGGGTCTGGACCAAAAGTACAGTTAGGAAGGCTGCTTATAACTACAAACAGAGGGGTGGATACCGACTCATCTCTAGGAGAGCACTGAAGGCGTAAATATGGCTACTGTTGTAGTCATTTATGGGGGTCTGGATAGGTTAGTTACAGTATGGGTTTTGAGGATTTGTTATTGGGGTCCTTTTAAATCGTCTAGTTCTAGGGGGGGACCAGTCCTCTGCCTCTACCTGATTCTTCCATAAAACCAATTTTCAATTTTAAGTCCGTTCCTCCTCAACGGTTTATCCAAATTCGATGATTTATGGTTAATTTTAAAGATCTAAAATATAGATAGCGATTTCAGTACAAAATTCAGATTTCAGAGCACAATAAGACATCACAAATAGTTAACCCATACAAACAACTTAGTGTTGAATATTTTGCAATTTTTTGATCGATTATTATTTGTGATATCTAAATTCGCTCACTGAAATCTCCAGGGTTTTTTGTTCTTTATAATAAGCCATAAATCAACGATATCGGATAATCCATTGAGGAAGAACTGGCTTTGAAAGTTAACATTGGTCATATAGCAGGTAGAAAACACGAAAAGTTTTAAGAGAAGTGTGTCCTCTTAAGTTTTTTCGATTTTTCAGTTTCTTTGTATTGTGTAAATCGTGTATTTTACAAATGTTTGTATGCTGGTTGGTAGTTTTAAATATTTTTTTTATTTTCAAAACGGGTGAGTTTCTGTTTGAAGTAAATCGCTTGGTGTGAAAAATGAAATAAATCTCTTATTAAGGCGGAGATTTAACTCACGATTACTCTTGCAAAGTTACATCGTTCCTCTGCTTCGTGACCTCTTCATCCTCCACCTGTCGGCGCGGCGGCGATCTGGAGGAGGTCCAGGAAGCGGAGAAAGTAGCAACCTCTCGACATGTATCTGAATAGATCAGCATCAGCCTCAGCCATCAGCGAAAGTATCCGGCCAGAGATCAAAGCTTGGGCGGGAAAGTGTGACGCCTTTGGAGGTCCAGGGGGCAGCCGCTTCCTTCTGGGGAGTTCAGGAACTATGGAACTGGAACAGGGGGTTGACTGACAGGTGCGATGTAGAGAAAATGTGCCAGATGATGTAAATTTGAAACGTGTTCACACGCAGCACGATGAAGTGAGGGAAGTGAATTTCCACATAAAAACAAACGAAAAACTAAAATTCGTTAAAACTAAAAAACTAATTTTAAAACTAATTTTTTGTTTTTAACTTTAAAAATAAAATCAGTGTTAAAACATAAAATTTGTATTGAAATCTGAAAACTATTTTTTTCTGTTCTTATGCTCCTTGTTCCATTTACTTGCAATGCTGGGAATTCAATGTTGCGCATTGTAAGGTTAGGAGAAGGTCCAGTCAGGATTGAAAGTATGCGTGACGATACTGGGGATGATAAAATTATACCAACATATGAATAAAGGCTTTTATAATGTAAAAACCCCATAAGAAAATGTACTTTGTTTAATAGATATACATTTTATTTAATGGTTTGGTAACTATTTGTACAAGAATGATTTCCGCTAGAGTGCAAACGCACATATGTATACAATTTTGAACGACCCACCAAATCGTGTTCAGGGGGTCACTTTAGGAACTTCTATGGTGGTCCCGGGCTTAAGTTTCACCGTGTAGGTCAAAATACAGTTGTATTCGAAGTGATACGACCCAAAAATTGTTTTACATTTATTTGGAGAGTAATATAATTATATTATGTATATGGATTGCTTTAGAAGGATTTCCTATTAAAGGAAGCTAAATTGTAATGTATTGTACTCAAATTTGTTATTTTTGCTTTTATTTATTGTTGTTTTTTGGAAGATAAGTTGTTAATTTATTTATTTTATAAAACAGTTTACATTTTTTATTCTTGTGACGATTAAAGTTAGAAATAGTTAGTTATAGCTGCCATCTAAATATATAATGAATTGTTAAGTTTTAATAAAGCCTCCAAACAGGCTAAGCCTTGGAGGAATTTGATATTTCTCTGTTATACACAAAAAAGGCCAGCTTGGTATCTTATGGTAAAACGTGACAGTTATTGTTATATACCTTTTGTAAATTTGTGTATGTATATGCTAATTTGTAACGTGTGTAGTTTGAGAAATAAATTCTTTCTTTATTTTTATCTTTCTTTCAAAAGGTATAATTTTCTTGCCGGCCTGAAACTTATACAGCTGAATTAGATGCCCCAAAGGATTAAAAAAATGCATATTATAAACTATTAAACAGGAGTTTAACAAGATGGCGGCTATTCAAAGATGGCGGATTTACGTTTTTAATAAATTGGTCATATCTTGGCTATTCTTTATCCAAATTTGCCAACTCTTTTTTTGTTGTATGGATAATTTTATTTGAAAAATAAATTATCCTGGCAATATTTTCTGTTTATGTCTTGGTTTTCTATTTATTTAATTAAATATGTAAAAATTACATAAAAATAACCACAACAACGTACTGTGTTTAGCACTTTCGGTAACTCGGAAAAGGATTGACATAAAACCAAAATTTAAAAGTCAAAATAATTGTTCTCGTACCTGAAAATATGTAGATGTACATAAGATCATATACAAAATTAAACATATACAAATTCTAATAACAATTATATTATTGCAGCTAGGTTGCTTTAACCATAAGTTCTTATGGTCACGGGTCTAAGTCTTGCCGTGCCGACTACAGTTATATCGTATTTTATGCAGATGAAATAAAAAAAATCTTAATTTTATAGAATTAAAATGTGAACAGACAGACTAAAAAATAATTGATACTTGACTTCTTGATATTAATGGTAAATGGTATATAGGTCGTTTCCTTTAAAATTACACCTTAAATGTCAAAATCAAGCAACATGTAAAGAAGTTATCAACGTATAAAGCAAACCCTGTATAGTTTCTAGTCCGCCATCTTGATGACGTAATCACAGGGGATTAGACAACTCTGAAAGAGTGTCTCCCAGTGGATTTTATAAGCTAATTAGATGAAGAAACAACGAGCAAAATTTGGTACCGTTAGCCAAAAGTGAAATATTATCGTCCAAACGCCACGGACCATGCTGAGGCCGGCCCACGTCACCACATCGTACCGAGCGCTGCCATCCACCAGTTCGATGCTTATATTTGCATGTGTAGTTAAAGTCCCCTTATGTTATATACATCATTGTAAAACTTATATTTTCTATCCTTTATATAATTGGTATATTTTAAGTGAAATGTATTGTTTTAGAGATATATGGAGTTATATCAATTAATGCCCTATAATGTTTACATATTTAATTAAATAAATAGAAAACCAAGACATAACAGAAAATATTGCCAGAAAAATTTATTTTTCAAATAAAATTATCTATGCAACAAAAAAGATTTGACAAATTTGGGTAAGGAATAGCCGAGATATGACTAATTGATTAAACACGTAAATCCGCCATCTTTGAATGGCCGCCATCTTGTTAAACTCCTGTTTATAAGTTTATAATATGCATTTTTGTCATTCTTTGGGACATCTAATTCAGATGTATAAGTTTCAGGCCGGCAAGAAAATTATACCTTTTTGGGTCGTATCACTTTCGACTACTAGTTTTAACTTGAAAATAACTTGTGCAATTGTATTTGGGTTTAAATTACTAAATGGGTGGAGGAATATCGTATCTCCGCAAAGTCTAGACACAAATTTAAACATCTTTATTTACAAACGTGTACTCGGAATTACAATGAGATGAAAATAGGTTTAGAGAATACATTAAAGATTTAAAAAAGGATCCTTATCTTTTTCAAAACAATTAGTTTTGTTACTCGGATTTCAGGTTATCCACAATGTGTAAGGTCTAACATCTGACAAATTTATTACAATTTTTGTATTGATCATGTTAAGGAAGTGAGTGATAGTATTCCTGTTTGTGTTATTGATAGTAATTTTCGTGTCCAAAAATATCCTAGACCTATGTATGGTTTTCAATTTGAGCAGGTCACAGTAGAAAATATGTTAAGACGATCAATAGTTTAAATAATAGTAAGTGTTTGGACATATATGGTTTAACTTCTAATATCAAGAAGATTTCTGCGATTTATATAAGTGAGGTGTTGACTCTTCTTTTCAATGAATGTTTGGTCAAAGGATCTGTTTTCCCACATCAATTAAAAAATATCAAAGTTGGACCTGTTTACAAAAAAGGGCTGAAAACAACTATCAGCCTATATCAATTGTTCCGATTGTGTAAAAAATTGTTGAATGTTTGCTTCAAAAACAAATATCAGTCCATTTTGAAAGATTTAGTATATTCTCTGATAACCAGTATGGTTATAGGCCTAACCGTAGTACATCTAATGCTGTAGTTAAGTTAGTTGACACTGGGTTAGCGGTTTGGAAAAAGGCAATAATGTTACTTTTAGGTCTTTCGACATGTCGTAAGCGTTCGATACAGTACAGCAAACCTCTCTTTTTATGGCTGATTCTGTTGAGCTTATATTTTTCCTATTTGACAAATAGAACTCAACTTGTATTTAAGGATGGATCTTTTTCAAGAGGTAGGAGGGTTGAATATGGTGTGCCCCAAGGCTCAATTCTTGGGATAATACTGCTCAATATCTACAATAATGATCTACCAATTAACATTGAGAGTATAGGTATTGAAGGAATTTCATTTGCTGACGACTTAGGTTTGAAAGTTAGTAATTGTAGTAAAGGTGGAATTGCTTACAAATTCGATTCTAGTTTGACATTACTTCTTGACTGGTCTGCTGCTAATAACTTGTCGCTCAATACTGATAAAATTTGTGATTGATCTGTTAGCTATAATAGAAGTTTCTTAGGTTCTTCAGAGAACAGTAGTAATTTAAAGTTTTTAAGACTAATGTTAGACACTAGATTATAATGGAATCCTCATGTTGATTTTGTTTTGAAAAAATGGCTAAAGGTTTATACATGCTAAGAAGGTTAAGAAATTCGGTTGATAATTATATTTTATTAACTGTCTATATTTTTCTTATATTAAGAGTATTTTGACATATGTAATTGTTCTCTGGGGATCTAGTAGTCATTGTATGAAACTGTTTATACTCCAAAAAAGGGCTATTAGATTAATATATAATGTGCCTAACCTAACATCTTGCAAACCTTTGTTTGTACAACTCCGTGTTCTAACCCTTTACTCTCTTTATGTATTTCATTTGCTCTGTTTTGTTCATAGAAATTTAGAACTGTTCAGTATTAATGCTGATTTCCATTCTTATAATACTAGGCATAAAGACTGTTTAAGAGTTCAACAATATAAGTACAGCAGCTCACAACAAAATTCTATTAAATTTTAAAATTCGTTGCCGACTGAAATCAAATCCCTTCCTCATTCTAAATGTTAGAGAAAAAATCAAGAATACACTAATTGATGAATGTCTTTATAAAGTTGATGATTTTTTTAATATACGTTGGAAATGTTGTCACTAGCTTTAGCATTAGGGCCTTGATTATTATTTAACATTGTTGCTTGTTATGGATTTAAATTATTGTATTGTTATTTGTTCATTTTATTTTTCTAGTCATTTTTATGCATATGAATTGAATTATGTAACTTATTTGTATCACATTTATATTGTTATGCATTGTGATACTTTTTTGACATAATACTATTGCATTGTGATACTATTTTTAAAACACAGACTATTTTTAAAATCTGTTTTAAGTGTTTTAGGCCATATTTATAATTGGTAAACAAATCTTTACGCTTGTCCATGCACTGTTTTTGTGTTTTATGACAATAAAGAATCTTGAATCTTAAGAATCTGTTCGCCGACCCAAGTTCCCTCATGTCCCGGTTATTGTCCGATCATCTACTCTGACATTTCCATCCGCAGCTGTTTGCCCGCAGGAGAGATTCCTTGATTGTAAATCACTCTGACTTTTATTCCACGGATTGATTGGACTTTACCGTGACCCTACATGGAGATACAGCCACTAGACATTTCTTGGGTATGACGTCCTTCCTATACAGCCAAGAAAGGGGCACGATCTTTCACTGAAGCCTGTTTGTCAAGATCCACTCGATGTTGGAAACACTTATTTGTGTTTAATGTTAGTTGTTGGAATAATAGTTCAGGAAATAGAGGGTAACCTATAATGGATGGCTGGTGTGGATTCAAATTGTATTAGTTCTGTTCATTTAAGCTGTGTAAAGCTCATTCCTCGCTTTCCTGGATGTTTTTTTCTTTCTTAAAAAAGAGTCATGTATAGTTATGGGTGAGAATAATTGGTTTTATGTAAACTAGAAATGCAATTATTTTAGAATACAGTTCAAACTCGCATTAAGCTAGACAAATACATTTTTAACTGTACAATTCAATAACTTTATGACCTTTGCCTCAATTTGAAATATGTTTCTCTTTGACGTTTATATTTTTTTTAGAAACTGGACTTATTCTTATTTATTTGGAGCTAACCCAATATTTCTTATTTGTTGTTGAAACTGGAAACTGATTAACACAAAGATGTTACATCATAGCCTGTTGGAGATGTTTCAAAATTGCAAAATATTCTAAACAGGGACTTTAGGAATAACCTTTCGTCAAATAATGCAGAATTATCGCGTCACTATTTTCCATGAGGCAACCGAACCGCTGTTGCGTAAAACAATGATGCCAACCCCACACGAGCTCTGTATGAGTCACTGTGTGAGGGACGATGGCACTCGTGCAGATGAAGTATCCGTTAAAGCATAATATCACGAACCACAAACACCGTAATTTTCATTTCCCAACGAGCAGTTTACTTATGTCCACGGAGCGCCGGGAGCGCCGGAAAGTGAAAACCAAAAGCCGTTTGAGGGTCGCGTGTAGAGTAGAGAGTGAAATTGGGCTAAACATTCCGCCTGGAGCGGGACAGGTTCGCGAGCCAATGTCACGAGGTCAGCTCTGCCTTCTGATTGGTTGCGTAACCGAACGGGGCTCTCTCATTGGTCGAGCCGAGAATACCGCTCGAGTATGCAGATTTTCGCTTGTTTCTCGCTTGTTTCCTCACTAATGGACTGCTAGTGTTATTAGAGTGGGCTGTCACACTGTGATACGTATAAACTAACACGGGATAAGTGGTTGTAGCCGTTGATTGCAGATTTAGAACAGTTGTAGTCGCTGCAAGTACTCATTACTAGGTGTTTTAATTACCTTCTTTAATTGCAACTAATAGGAGGCTGTGCTTGCTAATCAGTTTGTTACGAATTTTGAATTTCTATAAGTTATAGTTTCCGGTGAAATAACTTAACTATACCAACGAGCTTATCCTTATATTCCCCTGGACAGTTACACATTGAAACTACCTTCGTGATTGTTTCTTTGGTCCTTCACATTACAATATAAGTGTATATCCCACCTGCCTATGTCGATACATCATTGAACAGTAACATTTCTGATTTCAGGATTAGGCCTACTGTACTTGAAACACCTTAAGCCCAATAATAAAATTTAGTAATTTTCAATATAATTTTTGACAAAACTAGAGCATGGTATCTGCAACAGGAGTAGTTTATCTATAAATAGTTTCAACGTCGTTTTCCACGACTAACATACCTTGATCACGATCGAGTAAACCTAATTACAACTGCAATTGTCTTGCAAGTATTTCTCATAAATAAATCTGAAACCCAAATCATCCTGAACCGCGGACGACTCGCACAGTCGCCCAGTCAGTCACTACAGAACCGGTTAAGTGTGACAAGGATTGAGGCACTCCTTGGGCAGACTAAGTAGTAAATTGTGGCAAAATCCTGCCCCAAGGTCTTCAACCACTTAGCCCTGCCTCTGTCGTCTTAGTTAGCATTTATATCGTAGTGAATCTGGTCTGCTCGTTATATATTTATATATTCGTCACTGTTAGGCTTAGTATAGTCGTTGCCTATGTAATGACAGTGAGTCATCAAATACCCTGATGTTGGTAATATGTACGTAGGGTGGGACTTGTTTATTAAAAATTCGCAACCACCAAGTTTCTTTGGAGTTTTTAAACTAAATTAACCACTGAATTTACTTTCCTACAATTGAGTTTCAAACAAGAATGAAATATTAAAAATTTTGAAGCTATGTAAATTGGTAATTAGTTCAAGAGGAAAAGTAAAATAATTTTTTTATACTTTTTTGGGAAAAGTTTAAACGTGGCTACAAAAAATATTTGCAATCTCTATAATATTTTGAAATGATATTAATAATAATTATTTGACATCCGTGGATGTATAAAAGTATATAAATATAAAACCCGATAATAATTTATATAATATGGTTGTAGTTTATCCGAATAATTCTTCAATTTAATAAATCTATTTTGATATTCATGTAATGTTTACTTTTTTAAATTTTTCATATGTCAGTTCTCTTGTTTTTGATTATAATTTATTAAATAATTTTATAAAAATTTCTTGTAGTTTCACTATGTTTTATAAATTTTGATCTTAGGTTTTCTTTTTTCGTGTAGTGAAATTAAGAATGTCTATGTTTTTTTTTTTGTACTGAAATACATTCATATTTGCTTGCAATGCCAATTGTTACCATGTATATTGATGGTAAGGTAATTATTTCAATCTCAATAATAAATGGTTTTCATTATGTTATTAGATTTAAATTACACATCATCCTTATTGTCACTTTCTGTAATTTAATTTGTTTTAAATACATCTCACTAAGCCATATTAAAGTTATCTTGCTGAGGTAGCTGTGAGTTTGCATGGTATAAAGTTTTGAGTTCTTTACTTTTTACGTTGCTGGAAAAGTCTTCCTTGATTATTCTAAAAAAAAATCTAGCTCAAACTTGTGTATTGTATTGTTTATGTTTATACATCCTATTTTGTAAATGAGTTATATTTATGTAATGCACACGTTTCTGAAACATATCTCATGATATGTTATGTTGTGTCATTTTTTCCTGCTTCAAAGTCATATATATTACTAATTAAATATTTGTATTTCTGCATGGTTAGATACTATTCTAGTGATTAGTCTTAGCAAGTTTGAGTTTTAATAGTTTTTGAGTTAATAGATGTGAAATCAAAAATTGATTTGATATAGAAATGGCGATTTAAGGTAATTATAAAAATAATTCTTCTAACATGTTGGACATGAATTAGCAGTTAATTGGCAAACAAGTAGTACTGTCTCTAAGTTCCTATCCACCTACACAGGAATTATTTTCTAATTTGTTATACCAAAGTGCAAACACCTCATTATTACTCTACCATACAATTTTTACTAACGATAGCAAAACTAAAAACAATAAAAATCTATTGGATTCTGTGATAGTTCGATCTCTTGATAAATTTAGTTTCAATGACGATTTTACCAATACGAATAATATAAAGGAAGTGTCTTAACAAAAGGTCTACAATTTCCATTGTTGATAACAGCCATTAGCGGCGTGAGGTTTAATGGGTGTGCAGCGTGGCAACCAAGTCAAAGGCTCTCAGCCTTGCAATGTGTGGTCTATTCAATTCTGTACGCCAATAAATAAGTAAATACACACTTTTAACCAGCTAAAATCTTGAAAACTAATTAATTACAGCATTCCCATACTGAGAAAATATTTTAAGATTTTTTTAACCTAGTAATACTGTAGTTCGATAAACACTAAAAAGAAAATGTTGAACCGGGAGCTTTTACAACTTTTCTCAAAACGGACAATCTAAAATCTTAGTATAAAGCCAAAATTGGTGAAAACTGCTTAGGTTACGATATGAGAAAGTGATATTGGATACAGTTATTTCGGTAATATAATTTTTTCAAAATTAAGATAATGGTGAAACGAGAAACGTCAACTTTTGGTTCATACCTCAATTCTTTGCTCTCGTTTAAATACAATAACTCGAAAATATGTTAATAAAAACATAAAACAGCTGAACTATAAATCACAGAATTTGAAAGTTCCCAATATGTTTGATATTATTAGTACTGACTAAAGGAATTTATAGTTTACCTGGTAAAATAAACTTTGTTTTTTAAGTTTAAGTTCAATTTAGTTTTTGAGGGTTATTTTGGTACTTAACTTAATTACATCTTGTTCTAACTTTATAATATTTTACAATGCTAGAAAAATAATCACCATACATGTAACTTATAAATTTTCCTCTTGGAAGCATAAATAATTTATTTTACCCCTCAATATGTGAAGCAATAAATTTCGACAGAGACAAAAGAGTGTCAACTTGGTCCTGGTGTTGAATATGTATCGCGGATGGTGTCACATCCTGTAGGAATGCAGGCCAACTGTATTCCTCCCTTGAACTTTGCCACTTTCCCTCCTACATGAACGTAACATGTAAATCACCAAGTCGTGGTCCTTGCCTGGCGAGCGGCATCGCACGCTCTTCCATTGTTGGCAGCCTCTTATATTCCTAGTCATCATATACTCATTGTTTCTAAATTAACAAAAACAATTATCATACCAACGTTGAGAACTATCGGACATATCGCACTAGTCTATGCACATTTAAGGAAAATTAAAGCATAATAAATTATGCTGCACTAACCTTTAATTAATTTTATTCCAAATTGAAAATACCCTGATGCAGCAAACCTGCATACTCAGCGAATTTCAAATGGTGTTTCTTCAAAGCATATTTATAAACATGCGAGATATGACATTTTATTTATTCTCCATAAGAAAATAATTAGGACTGATTATTCAGGTTTGCTGCATCAAGGACTACAAAATTCGGGTTTTTATTTAAATACCAATGGATCAACACTAGATGAAACAACATCCCAAGATTTACCAGTTTGTGTTCATAAACAAGCAAGTTATCACATATTTCTTATTCTCCATAAGAACAACATTATAGCTGCTGAATTACACTGGTTTGCTGCCATGGGGACCACAAAAAATGGGTTTTTATGCAAATATCAGTAAACCCCAACTATACAAAGCCACATACCAAATTTCATTAATAAGCGAAATATAAAATTGTACTTATTCTCCACAAGATTAACATTGGACAACGTACTGAGTTTAGCAAACTCAAACTCAAACTCATTTTATCCGTTCAAAATACAATGTACATTTTAACACGTCATAATTTACATTTAAGCACTTTCAATATCTCAGTAACCAATTGACGTAGAGCAATAATCAAAATACCAAATTGTTTGTTTCTAAGCTGAATTCAATGGTAAAAATTCAAATTTGATTTAAATATAAATTACATGTGAAACCCCAAAAAAATTTGGGGTTAAAACCCCCCTTTGGATGGTGCGATTCGTCTGGTTTTCTAAATCGTTCAATATATTGGTACTTTACACTTTTGTTCCAAATTTCATTAAGATCGGACCTTTTTCACGAGAGTTATCGTGCTTACTTATATATATATATATATATATATATATATATATATATATATATATATATACTGTATACATATATACAAATTTGATCGAATGGTGTTTTTGGCATCTGGGGACCTCAAAACAAAAAGTTATCGGGCTTAAGTCTTCCCATGAGACCTACGGTAATAGTTTCTTCCCTACAGGGGAAATTCGCTAAAAGGGGAAGTAATTTCTCGGTAACTATCCACTGGTAATTTACCGCGCTGTGTGCACATAGCATAGCAGTCCTCCCACAGGCATTATACCTGCCTGGAGGAACAACTGGTTTAGTGCGATTATTCCAATTTGTTCTCAAAACGACACAGAAGAAAGGGGAAAAAACTATGAACAAGTTTATTAAATTTTTTGAAAAGACCTTCTATATGGGACCAATGTAAACAATTTATTCATTGAACACAGTCTAGACTTAAAAAATTAAAAAATATCAATGCAATATTTGTGATTTAATTGAATTTAAATTGCTACTGATCATGTTATTGTTTTTTTTTTAACTTTTGTTGATGTATATAATTGTTCATGTTTTGTTGTTAGATACAGTAGTTATTGATATCACAGGGACTTTCATCGTGGTATATCTCATTCAATTTAGGAGCAAATGTCGAGTCTTTAGCATTGTAACATTTTTGTTTTCGTTGAGCAAATAAATATCACAATTATTGCACTTTTACTACTCACAATTATTGCACTGTCACGTGGCGATAGTGCCATTAACTATCGCATATAGTACCGAATATGAAATTATCGTACTTTTACTATAATGATCGTACATCTTGGAATCCTGTTCAGTTTGCTCTAGTTATTTTATTTTTAATTTACATGAATTCATCTAGTAATTCTAGTCAATCCAATTTTTTCTCCTTAATATCAGGTAAACAGTTCTCATATATTTAATTTGTTTATATTCTTGTTGAGAGCTTACTTATTTACAATTGAACGTTTTCTCCCTCATTTATTAAGTTATCTTCTATTTTAACAGTCTTGTTTTTTTAACATAATTATATTATTTTAAAATGAATCTCACTTATTGCAGTTTTACTGTTAGCTTTTATTTTTTTAAGCATTAAAATGAACGTGGAATTTTACGGACAATTATCTCTAAGTAACTTATTGTAACATTTAAAAAAATCATCCTTCTGTTATTAAGTTAAATTCATTCAGAATGTCACCACGGCGGAGGGTGTCATCCCATTCATCCCTTATCAGTTAACACTGATAATGGTTTATAAAGTAAAAGTTAAGGACTGGACTCATTTGAATTGATTTTTAATTATTTTATACATAAAGAATAGTTGATTTCTTAAAGTTGATTTTATTTTTCTCTACAGTAAATTTACTAGGTCATGAAAAACTATAGTTTGCATTATGCATTATATTGTTTTAGTTAGATATAGTGTGGGTACAACAAAGCAAACATGCCAAAATGTGCCAAATAATATAAAAGTGCCACTTACTCTCATTAGTGGGAAAAACTTGAAAGAAACATTAAAATCCTTTATACTAATAGAGTATCCTCATACTATTCTTAGCAAAGCGTCTTAAACTTGTCTTTAAATTTATAATTAAAAATTTAATCAGAATAAACTTTTGTTCCTTTTTAAACCTAAAATACTGTCAACTGAAAATGTTGCTATGAATAATTATGCTTATGGGACTAGCATGTTGTGAAAACGTGTGAGTATCAATTATGAGAGAGCGGTATACTGCATGGTATGAATTAAATTACTACTGATATTTAACCAGTTGTTCACAAAGTGTCTCATTTTCTCATACCAATCTAAGTCGTGAGTTATAAATATACTAATGGTTATCTTAATTCCCTCGTTCCGGTTAATTCAGAACTATCCCTCTTAATCTTACTTCGGAGTTTAGCATTCTTCATAAAATGCACGACTGATAAAGTTATACAACTTTAACTGTGGAGATTCCTGTGGACTGTTTTTGAGCTTTCTAATGCTATTACGGGGTTAACTGTCTACTCTATAATGACAGTTATATGATACGAAATACAACAATAAGAAAAAACCAACAAACCAGCACTAGTAGTGTACGATCTATGATAGTATCGCGGAAAATCCGGTGAACATACAGACCACGAAGATGTTGAATAATTTTCACCGGTCAGTTACAATGAACGGAAGCATTGTGAAACCAGCCCAGTTAAGACTAGTTATTCTTTATAGTCAATTAAGTTATCAATAGTTGATAAACTGATTAAATACAATTAACAGAACCAATTGATTATAATGTTAACAGTTAGTTAAGATTCATCAATTATGCATACAGTACGGAACGATAGTAAAAACCTGTGTTTTAAGTAGAGTTTATCTCATCTTCCAATTGGTTGGGTAACGCAGTGGTTAGCGTGATTTATAATCTGAAGTTTACAAAATTGAACCTGAGCAAAATTTAAACAAAATCGTTGAAGGTTCAAAACTGGATCGAACTTATATTGACATTTAGCTATTAATTAATGATCATGGATAAAGAATCATTCGATTTTAAGTCAGTAGCAAGGCTACACAATGCATCTTACCCATCCTAAATTCATAATATATTCATATTCGCTTTAAAATACGCTCTCGGTGCGTCAGCAACTTATACTGTCATTATGTAATAACATATAGAGTGTTAAAGAGTGTATGAGGAGCTAATGGTATCCTAGGCTATTTTATCGGTTAAAAGACTCCCAAAAGTTAAAAAGGTTTCTATCATAAAAATAGATTGTCAATTTTTTTAAATATATATTTGTATGAGAAGACGTAAATTCATTCTACTCCGAATTCGGAACACTTATAAATATCCTTCACTTCTCCCCACCCTACACCATTTCAGCTAGGATTTTCAGAGAAACCGACTTAGGAGTGGGCTCCAGTGACGAAATATTTTGAGTCTCAACCTACTTCCCAAATTAGGCTAATGTTAAAATTCAAAGCCCTTCCCTCCCATACAGATTATCCGATATCGTTGTTTTATGGCGAAACAATACTTTCAGCGCGGTTTTGGTGTGCAAATTGCAATATCACAAATAACTAATAATGGTTCATAAATGTCAAAATATAAAATATTAAAGATTTTGTATGGCTGAAACAGTTGGGATATTGAAATTATGCTCACTAAAATTGCTAGGTATTTTTTTCTTTTGAAAATGAACCATAAAACAACGGTTTCGGATAATCCGTTGAAGAGGGCCGGACTTTGAAAGTTAACCCTGGGTCTAATGGGAGAAGCAGATAGACGTATAGGACTGGAGCCCCGTCCTAAATAGCCCTCTCCAAAATTCAGGACAACCTCAAAAGTCTACATTGTCTCGAAAAGAACCGGAATGGACGAGAACTTTAATCTATTGGCTGAGACTAATCTACATGCGTGGCTTGACAATAACAATCCGACTCTGAGCCCATAAACCCGACCTTCCGGAGCTAGTACATACTTTTCAAATGCCAGTGCCGTAGTTCCCACACTTGATATGCATTACCGCTAACCCTGTCTGCAGGATGCGCCTAGACCTTGGAGAGGGAAAGGAAGATGCGCCGCACTTGCCTTTGCCGACCTTTAGATCTCCACGCAGTCAGGATCTCCCTTGTCTACTTTCACGCCTTGTTCCTGCTATCAGATAATACACGACTGAGGACGGCCACAGTGTAAATGATCGTGATTCCGCGATGCAATGGTTGGCAAACATTGTCTTGTACAATATCTACTTTTATACTTACTTGTTGAATTGTTGTTATGTAAAAATAGGTTTTGAGACACGTGTAAATTGCGCCAAAACCAATAGCAAAGGTTATTGAGCCGGCAAAAAGTCCTAGAGAAAATAATGAGATGCTGGGACGAACTAGTTATCCTATTTGCTACGCCTTGGGAGCCCATTTTTCCCACTATCTGACACACGTTTTTGTCACTCATCTTGATGTCTTTATCGACAACTATGGTGACATGGGAGAGTTCATCATCCTGTTATCATTTTTTAATGCATACTCTTTGTTTCGTTATTTTCCCCTTTGGTGCGGTTTAAGCTTTTTACAATTTTAGTTGAATTTTCTCTTTAGTTGTTTTTGCAACAGTTGTTCGTATTTTTGTATGGCTGAAATAGTTGGGATATTGAAATTATGCTCACTAAAATCGCAAGTTGTTTGTTGTTAGTTTTTTGTATTTTTCTAGTTGCGAAACCTGTTATTTAGTACCTGGGGGCCGAGCTTTTCTCGGGAAAGGGCAGTCAGTTTGTTTAGATGATTTGGAGTAATATTTCACCACTTCTCTCAACTGATTATCAGATTTGTATAGCTCACTTGCCTCTTTTCTGAATTTTTAAGGTCTAATTAAGGAATTCTTGAGGGTTTTAAGGAATTTTCAAGTTGTTACTTATAGCTCAATGTCCCTTTGCTTTATTTAGTTTCACTCAACAGTTGTAGTCACTGCTCTCAGAAAACCACATGTCAACAATTATTATAAACAACACGAGTATTACTTTGAAAGTTCCTAAGTTGATTATGAACAGCTTTTACAATTCTTTTGTTTTGATTTTAAACTTCATAAGCCCAATGTTAATTTTTTAACTTTTCATTTTCGTTTTTTTACATTATATGATTTTTTATGGGGATGAGACCTATCTAGAACTTATTATTATCCCAGAAATCAGTCATTTCCAACATTTGAAGGCAATCGTTGGTGCCGTTTTTGAGATCAGAGTTACAAGCAAGCAAGCACGGACGGACGAAAGCATGCAAGCAAGCAAGCAAACCTTACTCATATTAGAGTATAGGATAAATAGTTTACTGTATTAAGACACCCGTGCTGATAGTGAGAAAATTCGATTAAAAAATACCATGAAGCTCTTTTAGGTCAATTTATGGTTTTGAGTATTTTCCGCTTTTATCGGTAAAGGTGTTCTTCAAAATTATAACTCAATTATTAGTTTTGAAGAAGTATTAAGGTAGATATGACATACTGTCAAAAACACCCGAGATATAATATAAGGATAAATTGCACATTAAAATACGTAAAAGCAATAAAGAAAGCTAAATTAAGATAGTAAACTCTGGATGATATTTGTCACCAAATGTCAAGAATGACATTACCGTCAAGGTTGTCGACAAAGTTTGTAGCTATAGGCACAATTTATACCTAGCGGCCTAGCAAGTGTCGATTACAACCTGGTCAAGCATGTTAATACCGGTTTACAAAGAAAGAGAGTTTCTTCCAAAAAGAAGGAGAGTAGAAAAAATAAACTCCCATAAAAGGGTCGGCACTTTCGCTGATTGGTGATAAATCAGTGAAGGTAATGTCGGGTGTTGAGCAAGTGTCCTTGAACTTTCCAGTCGTGCGGGAAGCTGTGCATATCACCAGTGGGACCTCCTCCTCTCACGTCCTGGTGTGGGAGTGGGTCTCCGATGGCACGAGGGGCCGGGAAACCCAGGACCCAGGCGTAGGAGGGCGAGGGTTGGGGGCATACACAACACTGAGGGAAATACGGCAAAAGTCCGGCAATGCCTGAATATTTTGGTTAAGAATCGGCTGAATCGGCCGCCACGCAACAATTCGCGTTTTCCCCTACTTCTCCAAAGAGCAATTTTATATTTCAAAGTCCGCCTCCTCAACGGATTATCCGAAATCATTCACTTATGGTTTAACAAAAAATACCTATCGATTTCAGTGAATAGAATTTTGATATCACAAATAGTTCAACAAAAAAATTACAATAATTTTCAAGGATCACGATCATTTTGCCCCCCCTCCTAAATTCTCTAATTACGCTTATGTCATAAAACCCTATAAAACGACACGACTCGACAAAATATTACTGTCCTAGTCATGTAAATATTGTATTTTAGCAATTAAAATTACAATTGTGTGTGTGTACTGCCTAGAAGGGATTGAACTTAATAATTTTAGGGTTTATATCCATAATTAATTAACAAAATTAATTTCCTTCACCATCAAAGATCGATCACAGTGTTATGTCGAGATATTAATGATCCCATCAAAAACTGAGACAAAGGACGGACTCGAAGAAGACGGTCAATAATTAAAACGTTGGTTCATTAAAGTGAAATCATTTGTTAAAGACGTCAATTTAAACTCGTCGGTGGGCGTCAAGGGCGACTGAACTGGGGGACCTCCCGGACAAGGTGAGTCCTGGGGCAAGGATTATACTGAGGATGAGGAAAATAGTTAAATTTAGCTTGATCAGAATCTTAATAATATATAATATGAATAATGGCTGTGTGTTTGTTTGTTTGCCAAATGCATATCGAAGTCCAGCGGAAGGATTTTACTTAAACTTTGAACTTAAGGCCTTTTGGACCCAAACTAATTAGTTGGGGGGAGCCTCAACCCAGGTTGTTTAAAAAACTCATTTTTAAGTCCGGCTTATAGAGATTCAAAACAGGTCAGGAACAGGAATCATGCCAACTGGGAATAAATATAGGGACCACTGAATTGTCAAAGTAACACTTAACACTTAAGTAACACATTAAAGACAAGTGATTTCTTGAAAACAGTGACAAAACCGTTGAATAAAGATTGCATATAGAACGCACATATCCAAAATAAGTCAAATGTGTATAATTTTTAAAATCAATACCTGAAGAGGCGTTGAACAATAATCACAACTGGAGTGATCGTAACATAGGGAAAGAGACAATTACGCCTCTTTGAATGCAGAGAGAACTAATATAAATCAAAGTAATATAAATAAAGAGAGAGATAATTAATTAACTCTCTTGACTAACATTGACAGTTACATTAGAAGATTTCATGTAAATGCAAAAGTACACATAATTTATCTATTGCATATTTTTATCACCACGAAACTAATAAAATAACACTGACCATAGCTTAGTTCCAAGGTAATTAGCTTTTTAATAGAATTTTTGAATGAAACCTAGTTATTTTGTAAATTCATCAGGGTTATTTCAATTTGAATCTTATCTGTTGAAATTTAAAAATAAAATTTATATAGTTTCTACTACTTGATAAAATTACTCGACTATAATTTAATCCAATAATCTATCCACAGAAAATCTACCCGGGGAATAAACATTTGTGTTTGCCCTGTGGTACACCTAATTAACTCTGACGGTTCGTCAACCCAAGTAAGTTTTGGACTTCAGATGGTCTATAGGGCACGGCTTGAAGAAAAAAGTCTAGGAATTGAATTTCAGGCAGTTGCTACGTACACGTCCGACGTGAGCCGCTACTGTTCACGTCCGTTCCAAATTATGCACCGTACGTTACTTTTCCTGTGATTTTTAAAACAAATTGAGAGCCAGAAAACCTCCTAACTTAACCTAACGTAACCTAACCTATCCTAACCTAACGTAACATAACGTAACGTAACCTAACCCAACCTAACCTAAGCGGTAGCGAAGTGAATTTGCCCTTACATTGGACGTGTACGCAGTCACTTCGTAAAACCAATGAATAACAACATTTGCCCGATCAGTCGGAACAGATTTGACTAGTTTTAGGATTTATACATTTTTAGTTTATATTACTGAATTTATCATAATTGATATTATTATAGCAATTTATCAGAAACCGTTACTTAAAAAAACACCAAGTATATAAATAATGATTAGTCCAATATTAATGGTCCAAAAGTTACAATAATAATGCATTATAAGTTAGAATATATTTTATCAATTTGTCATATTGATTTTTACATTGTTATTATTTTTTACAGGTAAGAAAATTATCAAAGAGCAAGGTTATCCTACACACGCTTTTGTAAGTAATAAGATTTATAAGTTAGCATTACCAGACGTGGTTAACTGAGATCTCTCTGTAATTCTTGAGCTGCATGGTTACATTTACTTGTTTAGGTTGGTTGCTCTTTTCCTTTATAAGTTGCCCGTCCACATTGGTCTCAGAACACAGAACCACAAAAAATAACTAGCTATCAGGAGTACTCATCCCTCGCAAATGCCCCCCCAACCCGTACATGACCCTTACTACCCCCGGAGGGGGGGGGGGGTTAGGCCTCGAGTTCTTCTGGTAATAATTGTTAAGTTCTATGCGAAACGATCTTTGCCATTGTGGGCACTGTATGCGCATCACCTGTGGGTCGGCTGTCACCGTGACACGAACCAACTAATGTTTTATTAACAGTCTGAAGAAACCCGAACAGCAGTTTGTTGCGCTGTTAATATTTATTGTTATTACATCATAAACTGTCCTTGTCCGTGATCGTCAATTGTGTGACTTTTGTTCGCAGTGAATTATTATTTTATGTTTAAACGTAAAACCTATTATATTACGAAACGTAATTTCTGTTAAATACCAATTACTCACATCTTCGCCGATGAGCACCTTTAAATAAATATATTAAATACTGGAATTGCCCACGCCCAGAAAATAATCAAATTTCCTCGCTAAAATTGAGAACCCTCCAAAAATAAAATTGTATAGCGCGATCCGCTCTATCAATCTGCGCTGTGGGCACCCGGCACACTAGCTATTCTCCCCGGTCCTGCCCGGGCACACTAGCTATTCTCGCCGGTCCTGCCCGGGCACACTAGCTATTCTCGCCGGTCCTGCCCGGGCACACTAGCTATTCTCGCCGGTCCTGCCCGGGCACACTAGCTATTCTCGCCGGTCCTGCCCGGGCACACTAGCTATTCTCGCCGGTCCTGCCCGGGCACACTAGCTATTCTCGCCGGTCCTGCCCGGGCACACTAGCTATTCTCGCCGGTCCTGCCCGGGCACACTAGCTATTCTCGCCGGTCCTGCCCGGGCACACTAACTAAACTCGCCGGTCCTGCCCGGGCACACTAGCTATTCTCGCCGGTCCTGCCCGGGCACACTAGCTATTCTCGCCGGTCCTGCCCGGGCACACTAACTAAACTCGCCGGTCCTGCCCGGGCACACTAGCTATTCTCGCCGGTCCTGCCCGGGCACACTAGCTATTCTCGCCGGTCCTGCCCGGGCCCCCTGATAGCTATAGTGTTTGTTGTGTGGTGGAAGCCGTCAAGCAAAGCAAGGGGTAAGCCTCTACAGTACAAGCTAGATGTTAGAGATAAAATATTCTTATCAGGACTAGAATTTTAACTCACGACAGAGCCTGCCAAGGTTTTGGAGTCTGGAAAATTGACCACTACGTCAACGACTCCCTAGTCATAAGTAATATATTAAGCGGTAATAAATTCTCACATTTTATCAGGGTATCGCTCTCTGTTCCGAGTTCACAGGTCATCCAGTAGAGTATTAAAGCACTATGTTACTGCCCAATCATTTCGTTGAACGTTTAAAACCCCTATTCCGCACATGTTTAGTTCTTTATAATACGCATTTAGTAAAACGTGTTAAAGTCCAATTAAAGTAACAATTAAACATAAAATTATTTGGAATTTATTTAGTTTAAAATATAAACTGTAACTATTGATTGAAGTTTGATTTAATTTTTTATTTTAAATCCATAAAAGAGCAACAGAAGATGAACACTAAATTATTTTGCAAACAAACTATACCTACCAAGAAGTATTGATTTCACAAGATTTAAGACTAGCAACCTTTAATTACACTTTAGTAAGAGTAGAAATTCAGAGTATAGCTTTTTCAATTATCCAAAACTATATTGTGTAATTATTTTTTAATGTACACTAAACGTGGTACTGTAGTATTTAAATTACTAAAGAATACACTAATGCAAGAACCAACTAAGTATAATATGTATCACTTTTTTAGAAAATATATTTGACACCTCTTAATTCTAATCTGGGTACGATAAGTAACAGGGATAAAAATTAAAATGGCTGCAATTAAAAAGAAAAATTTTGCTCTATAAAATATTGTAGAAATTTTGTTCTATAAAATATTGTAGGCAATAATTGATCTCATATCACACAACAATTGTCCAACTCCAAAAAGCCTGTAGGTCCCGTGATGCGGGATTGTTGTCACGCTGCTCCCTGATAGGTCACGTAGTTTGAGCCTAGGGACGTGCGGTGTCACGTAACTGTGATGAAATTGTAAACAGTGAGAAACACTTGTAGGCGAAAATGGGTGCGAATTTCGCGCTTTCAATCTTCCAGTGTGAAAGTGAATTGAGCCACATCAATCTCCCATTGGCCAGGCTGTCGTTGTGTCAATAGTGTGTCAAAGCCTGCAGAACACGCTGTAATGCATTCGATCTATCTGAAACCACACGCAAGTGTTGGAAATCAAATTTCACGAATCATGTTTTGCTTATTACCATATTGAAAAAATCTAATGTGTACCTATTCTAAAGTGTCCTAGCGAAATATTGTTTATGAGAGAAGTAAACTGGTTGAGAATTGGCTAACCCCACTAGTTTAAAACGTAAACATGTTTACACTTTATATACAGATCTCTTATGAGTTGCCATATTTATACTTTTAGTGAATTTCCCCTATAGGGAAGAAGCTATTACCGTAGGTCTCATGGTAAGACTTAATCCCGAGACCTTGATAACTTTTTGTTTTGAGGTCCCCAGATGGCAAAAACACCATTCGTTCAAATTTATATATATATATATGTATGTTCGGAAGCACGATAACTTTCGTAAAAAAGGTCCGATCTTAATAAAATTTGGTACAAATGTGTATAGCACCATTTATTTGAACGACTTCGAAAACCAGACGAATCGCACAATCCGAAGGGGGGTTTTGTACCCCAAAAATGGGTTTTTCACATGCAATTTTTATTTAAATCAAATTTTAATGTATACCATTGAATTCAAATAAAAAAAACAACAAAATTGGTATTTTGATCATCACGCTACGTCAATTCGTTACTGGGATATTGAAAGTGCTATACACAGTACGTTGTCAAAAATCAAACTTTTATATCTCGCTTATTTACTAACATACACTGACGAAACTTGGTATATGGCTTCATATTGTAGTGGTTTCTTGTTGTTTGCACAAAAAACAATTTTTCGCGTATGGTTCCCGTGGCAGCAAACCTAGGTACTCGGTCCCCATGTTATTCTCATGGAAAATAATTAAAATGTTATATATCGCTTATTTATGAATGTAAATGGATGAAACTTGGTATGCGGCTTTATGTGGTATTAAGACATACATTATTCATTGGACATTCGCTGAGTATGCAGGTTTGCTGCAACGGGGGTATTTTATTAGGTTCTAGACACAATGAGCTACATTCTGACTTGTTTTGCTATTCATCTCGTGGGTAGGTTATTTATGTTTAAAAAAATAATTACTTTCCTTCAAGCGATTCCGTTTAAATCGCTGGATGATTTAAGAAACTAAACCCGATTTTCTAAGGATCAACGTCTTAACAATACATAGAAATGATTAGTTTAGTTAACAATACCTGGTGTCCATAACTGTGTTTCAAGGTCATACCTTCGAAAGAGAACATCAGTTAAAAATTCAGTCCTTAGAACTTTGTCATATTTTTATTTCCCACACAGCAATACAACATAAACCAGTCTATACACAGTTAGGTTAGTATACTACAGTCCGGACACGCACATCTGACGGGTCGGCGCTGCGCGCTGGAAACTCAATTTTAACTGATATTCTCTTCTGAAGGAGTGATCATGACACTGGTGTAAAATTGTAACTTGTTTAGTTACTTTCATGATTGATGGCAGGAAAGGTACGTAAATCAAAATGTACGCTAAACAAAGAAGACATTAATTATAAAATGGGCTAACCGTTAGAAAATACTGTTACTGTAATTGTAATCTTTCAAGCAGACCACTGAAACCTAGTTTTTAATTCGGAATCATTCAAAGTGTTAATCCTTTTAGTGTTGACTCATCAAGCCATTCCGTACAAAATGGTTGACCAACAATGAACAACTATACAAAGACACTCAAGAAATTTCAATTAGTAAAAAAAGTTCTATTCTTTCCAACTAAACGTACCTTTTACTACTAGCTTAAACATTCCAGCAGGGTGAGTCAGGATAGTTACGATAATGTGAGCGCTTCTTGACAATAAACCCCCAGAGCGCCTTAAGTAGCCAACTGCTTCGCTCGGAATGCGCGCAGTCGCTCGGCAAATGTTGTACAATCATGTAACGAGCCAAGCTCTGTACACGGCCGGGGTGGCCTTGAACCCAAGTGTGTGACTTCTATCTCTGGAATGTTCTTATAGCGGTTTGAAACAAATAAGTGACTTTAAATGTAAAGTTAATGATTTTTAATTATGTGTGCTGAAATATTTGTCTTTTCAATATAAGAATGGTTTTATATTTTTAAATTTGTCTTGTGAAATAATAACATTTACTGTAATTGGCCCGCACTGAAACACCTACTATTTTTAGTGAATTTCCTTTGGAAAGTGATTAGCATGACCTGCACGGTGAAACTTAAGCCCGGGACCACCATAGAAGTTCCTAACGTGACCCCCTGAACACGTTTTGGAGGGGCGTTCAAAATTTTATATATATATATATATATATAGACTATATATATATATGTGTGTATGCACTCTAGCGGTCGCATTTTTTGTCCGATTTACTTCAAATTTGGTAGGGACGTTCCTTTCTATAATCTGTTGGACAAGTTCGTTGGGCAAAACAATCGGAAAACTCTAACCCCTTTTTTGGGGATTAATCTTTCAAATTTTGAGTTTTTGGGCACAAAAAGGGTCATAAAAGCCCCAGATGTAAAATCAATGCATGTAAAAAGATGGGAATTAGAGAGGCGAAAGTTTTAAGCCCACTCTCGTCATTATAGCATAAATATTTACCATGTTATTAAAGAAAATGTGTATAGACCAAACACAGTACGTTGCCTTATGGGGGTTTTACTTCAGAAAAGCCTGTTATTCATTTGTTGATGTACTTTTATCATCCCCAACAATCTCACGCCTACTTTAAAGCCTGACTGGACCTTCTCCTAACCTTATAATGCACAAAATTGTATTCCCAGCATTGCAGGTAAATAGAACCAGGAGTATCAGAACAGCCAAAAAATCAATATTTTCAGATTTGAATAAAAATTGGAATAATTGTATGATTTTAACTGATTTTGAGTTGTTATAGTTTTTTATGTGGAAATTCACTTCCCTCACGTCAGCGGTCTGCGTGCGAACTCGTTATTTAGTTGAAGTTGTCACTGTAAGATGGTACCTCCAGTACCATACATGATAAATGATAAAATGATAAATGATAAATGATTTATTTCCTTAAAAAGTAATACAAAACAAGTACAGTGGAGAAGTTGGAAATAAACTGACCACTTTAACCAGTTGTGTGGTCAGTAAAACTAAAATAAAGCTAATGAAAAAACAAAATAATACTTCAGTCTAGCTCAACATGTAAAGCTGCTCCCTGTGATGTTTGATCAATACAACAAATAAAAATACAAAAGGAGTAACAATGCCAGACTGTAATTAACTTTACACCAACATATATACATACATACATACATACATACATACATACATACATACATACATAAATATAAATATGCGATAGATAAATATGCGAGAGTTGCCAATTAAATTATGGGCGTAGTGAAACTGCCCCCGACATGTTGGGTACTTTTGAAACGATGAAACTGCCCCGCTCTTTAAAGAGGATTAGGAAGGGTCGCCTCGCAAGACTAGAAATATGCTGAAATTGCCCCGAGCGCCCGGCCAGGTAGTCGCTACGGGACTGGGGAAAAAGGGAATTATTTTTGTCCCTGCGTCCTGTTACGGGACTGGGGAAAAAAGGGAATTATTTTTGTCCCTGTGTCCTGTTACGGGACTGGGGAAAAAAGGGAATTATTTTTGTCCCTGCGTCCTGTCAGTCACTGCAGTCTTCTAAAACTGCCGTCGACTGCTTTTTTCCTGTCACACCCATTCATGCGGTAACATCCTCAACATGTTTTCAAAATTATTTTCTTAAGTAAATAGCCAGTCATAGACATCATTTTTCTTCTCTTATTTGTTTAGTCGAATTATTATACAGTCTTGGCCCTTAATATTAAGTGTTTTTAAACGATTTATATTAGGTTTCGGAACAAAAACATTTAAATTTGATCTAAGTTTATTTCTGTAAGTGGAAATATGGTTCGGTTTGTGGCTTTATTTTTTATTTGACAATTGCTCCCGAGTTCCGAAGTTTAAACACAGATTGTATCACTGACTTATGTTGTTTTTAAAGCGGCAGTTTATCAGCTATTAATTCCTGATATTGGTGGCAGTTATTAGAAGACTGCAGTCACTGACAGGACGCAGGGACAAAAATAATTCCCTTTATCCCCAGACACGTAACGGCTACCTGGCCGGGCGCTCGGGGCAATTTCAGCATTTCTAGTCTGGCGAGGCGACCCTTCTTGATCCTCTTTAATGAGCGGGGCAGTTTCATCATTTCAAACGTACCTAAAATATCGGGGCAGTTTCCTCGTCCACTAAATGATAGTTGTTATTGTTTCGAATTGTTATAAATTTTATTGTTAATATTCAGCGGTGAAGGTAATCTTTAAAAGATGGTTCAATTATTGATTTTGATGAAATATTAGATATATACAGCCTACTGAAAAAACCCAGAGAAATAATATATAAAGATATATCTTGGATAATAGAACATTATGTCTTAGTTAGTTACTCGTTCCTTAATGGTTTAAACTGAACAATGTTGACATTATAAGTGAATTTCCTATGGAAAGTGAACTATTAGCATGACCCGCACGGTGAAACTTAAGCCCGGGACCACCATAGATGTTCCTAACGTGACCCCCTGAACACGTTTTGGGGGGTCGTTCAAAATTTTATATATTTAAAATCGGTTTTACAAGTTCGTTGGGCAAAACAATCGGAAAACTCTAACACCCTTGTTTGGGGATTATTCTTTCAAATTTCGAGTATTTGGACCCAAAAAGGGTCAGAAATGCCCCGTACGTAAAATTAATGCCAAAGTTAAGATAGAAAATTAGTAAAGCGAAAGTTTTAAGCCCTCTCTCGTCATTCTAGCATAAATATTTACCGAGTTATTAAAGAAAATGTATATTGGATTAACACAGTACGTTGTCTTATGGGGTTTTTACATTAGAAAAGCATGTTATTCATTTGTTGGTGTATTTGTATCATCCCCAGCAACCTCGCGCCTACTTTCAAGCATGACTGGACCTTCTCCTAACCTTAAAATGCGCAAAATTATATTCCTAGCATTGCAGGTAAATGAAACCAAGAGCATCAGAACAGCCAAAAAATCAGTGTTTTCAGATTTCAATAAAATTGGAATAAATGAATGTTACTACACTGATTTGGAGTTTTAAAAGTTTTGAATGTGGAAATTCACTTCCCTCACGTCAGCGTGCTGCGTGCGAACTCGGTTTTGATTACAAACGTTTATATTTGGTTATATATTTAAATCAACAATAATCTTTAACAAGGAAAAGCTATAAGCCATAGAAAACATAGATATTCTATGTTTATTCTAATTATTATATTAATAATTGTATATCTACGGGACCAGAATTATAATATTTTGAGAACAACTTGCTTTAAATAACTGCAATTATTTTGTTACGAGATCTAAGTGAGCAAGTTTCAGAATAATCTAAAAAATGCATTCAAATCGCATTTTGTTTTTTATATTATTTTCAAGCTCTTAATTTTTCACAATATTTTTATATAATAATTGCCCACACTTTTTCCATGTTTTAACACAGGAACAAACTCAAATAATTGTCATTTCCCTGACTAACCAACTATGTAATAGAAGTTTATTACAATAATTTAGAATGCCATGCTCAGTGATATTTGATTAGTTTCGTGAATCAAAAAGATGTCCACTCTATGTAATCTTTATTCAATTGTTATAGTCACTGTTTTATAGAAATCACTTGTTGATACTTTACTATGTCTAAGCGTTACTTTGACAGTTCACACTGATTATTTATTCACAGCTGCTTTGATTATTTTGTTTTGATTTGAAACTCCATAAACAATGTTTACAACTTTACTTTTGAATGCGTTTTTTAACAAAACATGAATTTTCCTTGGGTTGAGGTTTTCACCTATCGGTCTTTTAGGTCCAAAAGCCTCTGATTCCAAAGTTTAAGCAACATCTTTCAAAAATAAATGCAGCAAACAAATAGAGATTTTTCGTATTATAGTATAGGGATATAATGGAATAAGTTGAAGATCCAGGCGTTTTCTTAAGATGTTCAACTAGGAGTTCCAAATAAAGCCAGAAGCCGGGATCCAAGGGTACCAGTACAGGACAATACGACAAGTGTTCCTCCTGCATTTCACCCAGTCATCCTCCGAGAACCGGGCCAATTAGTACAGTTATACAACCCTGGTCCCATCCTGGCATAAACGACGCACGTAAGCTCTTGGCAAACCGTTGATGTTGAGATAACTGTTATCTTGTTCCCGTCTGAACAAGAAATTCTTCTCAACCACTAGCTAGGTTTTTAGGCCACAATAAGTGTTAAAACATTTCCTACAAGATATTTTGCCAAATTGTAACTTTTAAGTATTGAGTGATTTTAAATGTAAGGTGGCTCCAGTCATCTATAAGACTTCTCCCATAAGAACAATATTAACTTTAAAATCCTCAACGGATTATCCAAAATTGCTGATTTATGGCTCATTTTATAGAGAAACATACCCATTGCAGCAAACCTGCATGCTCAGCGAATTTAAAATCGTACCTCACTAAGTAATGAAGCCACTTACCAACTTTAATCAAAGTATATTAATAAATAAGCGAGATATGACATTTTATTAGTTCCTCATAAGAAAAACATTAGGACTGAGTATGCAGGTTTACTGCATCAAGGACCACAAAATCTGGTTTTTATGCAAAAACCAATGGATCACCTCTAGATGAAGAACATACCAAGTTTGATCAATTTATGTTCATAAAAAAGCAAGATATCACATGTTTATTATTCTCCATAAGAATAACATTATAGCTGCTGAGTACGCAGGTTTGCTGCCATGGGGACCAAAAAAAATGTGTTTTGTATGCAAATAGCACTAAAAACCAACCACATAAAGCCATATACAAAGTTTAATTAATATATGTTCATTAATAAGCAAGATATACAATTTTACTTATCCTCCGTAAGATTAACATTGGACAACGTACTGAGTTTAGCACTCTCAATATCTCGGTAACTAATTAACGTAGAACGATGATCAAAATACCAAATTGTTGTTTTTTAAGCTGAACTTAATGGTGTAAACTAAAATTTGGGTTAAAAGAATTATATATAAAAGTTCAAAAAACCCATTTTTGGGGTACAAAATCCCCCCAAAGCCCCTCTTAAAGTAGAGCGACCTGTCTGGTTATCGAAGTCGAGAAAATAGATGCTGCCTTACACGTTTATACCAAATTTAATCAAGATCGGAGGATTTTTACGAAGGTTATCGTGCATTCGGACACACACAAATATATATATATATATATATATATATATGAATTTGAACGAATGGTGATTTTATATACGAATGGTATATATATACATAAACTGTATATTAATTTGAACGAATGGTGTTTTTCGCATCTGGGGCCACAAAACGAAAAGTTACCATGGTCCCCCGGGCCTAGGTCTTACTATGCCACCTACGGTAATAGCTTCTTCCTTATATGGGAAGTTCGCTAAAAATACTTAGGTATTTCAGTGAGCAGGAATTGTATACTACAGATAGTTGAATGACAACAACCGCAAATACTGAATATTTTGGAATTTGACTGACCGATAATTATTGTTCGTGGTATAAAAACTCTATTCGCTAAAATCGCGACTAGTCCTGTCAAGTTTAACATTAAAAACATTACAAACATTAAAAAGGGCCCTTGCATGCAATAGGTCATGTAGTAATAATTTTTTAGTATGTTGATAGGACCTATACCACAAGTAAGAAACCAAGTTTGCAGCTTCGAAAGACTTGTGCTGCTGGCGTAGTAGCAAAAAAACCGTAAAATGTTTGCACATTTTCAGTTTTTGCGAAATAACTCCGAAAGTGTGCCTCTGACAGAATATCTTGTCCAATCCTTTCTTAAACTGGATAAAAGTTGCTAAAGTTTGAGATAATAATAACTTCAGTACGTCCATTATTAACTAAGATACAATACTTTAAATATTGTAAAAAATAAACATTTTCGTTATGGTTATTTTTGGGGACGTATTGTAAATAAAGGAAAATTGTACATCTCGCTTATTTAAAAAAATATACTGACGAAACTTGGTATATGGCTTCGTCTGGTTGTAGTTTATAGATTTTTGCACAGCAAAAATTTGTTTGCAGGTGGTTCTCGTACCATCAAACCCGGGCACTCAACCCCCATGTTATTCTAATGGAGAATAATTACAAGGTCATGCCTCCCTTAATTATGCAGAACAATTAATAAAACTTGGTATATGGCTTCACCTAGTTGAGTTCTATTGATATTTGCATAAAACCCCATTTTTTGTATTCGTGGTTGCAGCAAACTTGCGTACTCAGCCCCAATGTTATTCTTATGGAGAATAATTAATTTGGCTTGAGTTTTTAAATTAATGTACCTTAGTAAATAATGGACGTACAGAAGTCGTTATCGTCTCACAATTTAGTGCATTTCACCCAGTTTAAGAAAGGATCGGACAATATATTCTGCCAGAGGCATACTTTCAGAGACACTTAGCAAAAACTGAACAAAGTGCAAACACTTGACTGTTTGTTGGCTACTACGCCAGCAGCACAGGTCTTTCAAAGCTGCAAACTTGCTTTCTTACTTGTGGTGTAGGTCCTAACAACATACTAAATAAACGGTATCAGGAAACTGACACATACTTTCTCCCTTTTAGCCAAACTTTAATAACAAAATTATTTGTTTTTTACTAAATATAGAATATGAAGTATAGATAAATGTACAGAAAATTGTCTAAAATAGTTGTTTTCAGAAATATCCACCCAAATCCCTTTTTGGGAGGCACTATAGAGTCCGTTGCTACACACAGTGGTTTTGAGAGGGGAAATGCCCCCTTGCCCCCCCAGGGTTAAATAGCAACACATTTCGAACATCATCTGTTGGTCAATGCTAACTTGACCTGCATATCAAATTTTAATGAAATTGATCAGTAAATAAGAGAGAAATAGTTATATCTGTATTCCCCATAAGAATAACATTGGACAACGTACTGTGTTTACCGCTAAATGAAAATTTCAATTTTCTCCGTAACTAGCAATCGTAGAATAGTAATTTAAAATACTAATTTATTTAGTTTTTGAGCTCTTTTTAATGGTGAATAGTAATCTTTTTTAACATTTATGATTTTTTATAAAAAATCCAAAAAATTGAATTTTGGATGTTTTAAGTCCTGTAATTTCTGAACCCGAATTTTTCAAGAAATGCGGGTGGTGTCATTTTGTTGCAAACCTAAAGTTCTACAAACCACGAAAGTTTAATCAAAATCGTTAGAGCCGTTTTTGAGAAATTTGGATTTTTAATGTTTTTTGGCGGTTTTTGGGGGATAATTACCCTTAAAAATCAAAAATCCAAAAAAATGAAAAAAAACGCCTGGAGATATCGTGGATTAGTACCTACATACCAAATTTCATAAAAATCGGCCCATAGGTTAGGGCTCTAGCTCTGTACACATTCACACAGACACACACACACACACACACACACACACACACACACACACACACACACACACACACACACACACACACACACACACACACACACACACACACACACACACACACACACACACGGACACACACACACACACACACACACACACACACACACACACACACACACACACACACACACACAGACAGACATCACGTAAAAACCACTTTTTTGGGTACAGGGAGCACCAAAACGAATATTTCCACTAACAACTCAAATTCGAAAATTTTTACGAAAACAATACTTTCTCCATATACTATGTATAGGGGGAGAAAGTAAAAATTAGAACTACATGACCTTTTTGCACGTACGGGTGTTTATTTTGACTGGACTATACGTATTTTTCTCCTCTTTAAAACGAGCCATAATTCATTGATATAGGATAACCCGTTGAGGAGGGACATTCTATGAAGTAAGCATTAGCCTTATGGGAAAAAACAGAAACGCGAAATGTTACGTGACTGAAGCCCCCTCTTAATAAATGTGCTTAAAACACAATGCAGATACAAGCAAGCATTCCATAGACACAAGCGCATTGTATTTAAACAAAATATACATCACTTTACTACTCATTTAATTTTTACATCCTACTAAATACAAATAAAATTCTACCACCTTCCCATCACACAACCATTTTGTCTAAACGAATGCAACAATAATACATAATGCATTTTAAAGCTCTTCTCTTACTCCTACAACAACAAAAAAGAAAAGAGTAAACGTTTTTAGGCGTGACCTGAAAATATTCGTATTATACAAAGAATACTATTCTAAAGGAGAAAATTTGCAAGACGTGAAAGATTAGAAGTTGATTTTACGATTAATTTTAAGTTTTTGATCGTGTCTTATGAGTTTTTGAAGTTTTATAAAATGTTGCATGACATTTAATTATTATATGTAAAGATTGTTTTGGCAAATAAAACACGTTGTCTGTGACTTTCTCGGCAGGAATAGAGGCGCTTTTGTGAACGGAAATTTTCAGAGAATCAAGTGGAGGTCACTAGAGTCCATTACTGAATAAAATTATGTAAACTAGTGCCACCAGACAATGTACAATTTTACAATAAATGTGTATTTCGTCACTTCATCTATTATTAACAAAGAAAGACATCCTGAATTTCGCATGTTAATGGTCGTTCTATAACTTTTTGTGATAAAGTGTAAGTAATTACCTTTTCAACGAAACCCTGCACACAACAATTTAAAAGTTCTGATTCTTAATCAGCATTATTTAGTGAGACAGAACATTGTCGCGCAATACAAATGCCCAGTATGGTACAGAATTTTTAGAACTCATCCAAACTTTATCTAACAATGTGCCAAAGTGTTTACTTGAATTTAAGGTCATATGACGTCAAATCAACAATACGTACGGAAGACGTACCAATGTCAAAACTTCAATAACCAGTTGCAACATAGAACTAGGTGCAGCTCAAATATTAACTCACGATTATGTTGAAACCAAGGTTTTAAAAATGTCAGGGAAGTTAAAGATTTATGACAAACACTTGGATAGGTACATAGTCAATAAACGGCAAGCACTGACACTGCGCCGGGCTTGAGCGTCATGGATGCTAGGGTAGCAATACAATGGATACAGTATTAGCATAACCAAGAAACAGTACACATACATTCCATGTTTAAGCGTCTTTTGATGAGTTTAAAGAAAGGTTAAAGCGCCTACATGTACACTAAAGACATTTCATGTTCATAACATCACAAACCACAGTAGTCGTAAATGCCTTCACGGTAGTTGAGGTTAGAGGACGTTGTTCCAATACTATAAAATATTCTTTATTCATCGTCCGTCTGAATAGGAGGGAATTATTACTATTTTGAAGAATTTAAAAGGCAAACGTTTAAATAAACACAAAAAATAACCCAACTTAAAGAATGTAATTATATTCAACCTCTTTAATAGCCCATAAATATTTAAACCTTTGAAATTATAGAAATCCTTTCTTTACGACCTTTAGTAGCAAATAATAACCGCATAAGTATACACATCACCCCGAGTAGCGTTATAAAACTGTTTAGCTCCCACTATTGTCCACGGACCACCTTGTAGATCTGTAGCGCAGTTATGCGCGTCAGGGCTCTGATTGCTGGCAAGAATGCGCGCAAGGCCAGTGTATATCGCTCACGATGGATTGATGCAGCCTTTATAAGAATGTTATGGAACTCTGCTTTGCATTGCTGATGAGATGCGTTATAATGCATGTTGTTTTCCGTTGTCATAGTTTGTAACGGTGTACTTTTATGTTTATTCCTGGAATAAATTAGTAATGTGGTAACCTTTGGCATATTTTATAGCTTTGGCAATGAATACAGAGTCTTATAAGAAGAACAGGCCCCGTGTTAAAAATTCTGTCGCTTATTTGAAGTTGTTGCGCTGGAAATCCGTAGTTTTGCGCCCCGCCGCTGTGAAGCGCCTCTAGCACTGCAGACCAGTACTGAAAACACGAGGTGTTTCCGTGGCCAAGTCCCTTCGCTCTTGTGGTAGGGCGGGGTTGGCTTTAGCGACGGTCGCGGGGGAGGAGTGGCTGGGTAGACAGTGCGTGCTGCCTCGTGGCCGAGCGCAAAACTAGCACGGCAAGTTTCAAATACTGACAGACTCTGGCACATAAGACGTGTTCTTCTTATAAGACTCTATATTCATTGGTTTTGGTTTGATAGGAAGATTAGGTAAATAACCACAAAATTATTTGTCGTAATATTTTTCCCAACGTAATTACTTATATCAATACTTTAAGCCTGTTTGCCATGTCCTTAGATTGCATCGTTGTCCAAAAATTATAAAAAAATATCGTGTTCCAAAATAAAATCTCCGTTGTTATTACATTACATATATCATACAAATGTATAAAATGTTACCAGGATATTATCATTTGATTGTTTAATTAATGATTTAATTGTTTGAAGTTGTATTAATGATTGAAAAAATATTGGTAGCCTATTCGGTAAGGTCAAATTTGAAAACGTGATCGAAAAGCTTCCAATTTGGTTTCAGATATACTACTACACAACCAAATGATGTATTGCTTCTCTAGCCAGTGGTGTTTCTGCTAACGCTGCTGTAGGAAAACGGTCCAAACCTTTCACGTTTTAAATCTCAAGCTTGAATTGTACTTAAAACCTGTGACACTCAAATAAACAACTATCTATAAAGTAATGTTCAAGACTGTTTAGGATTTCAAATACTTTCTTATATTTATACCTTAACAGTTGTTCATTAGTGAATTTCCTTTGGAAAGTGAACTATTAGCATGACCCGCACGGAGAAACTTAAGCCCGGGACCACCATAGAAGTTCCTAACGTGACCCCCTGAACACGTTTTGGGGGGTCGTTCAAAATTTTATATATATATGTATATATATATATATATATATATATATATATATATATATATATATATATATATATATATATATATATATATATATATAAAAAATAACTGAGTGATTAGGGCTACTAATATGTTAGTTGTAAGCATAATTTTAAAAACAGAGTACCCTTTTTGGTTTTAACATAATATGTTTTATTAGACGACTAGTTTCAAACCTTTAGGTCATAGTCATGTCTTACATTATTTTTGTAACCTCACATAGTTCAAATTGTTCAAATTATTAAATGGTAAACAAATTAAGAATCATATGTTAAAATTAAACTTAGAATATGGGGGACTTTCTTGAATATAATATTTTGTTATTGTCTTGAGGTATATAATATGAAATTATTTCTTTTATCCTTTTTTTGTATGACAAATTTAAATAAAAATTTATTTATTTATTTATTTTGTCCGTTCTTCGACAAAATTTGTCATATAAAAAAAGGATAAAAGAAATAATTTCATATTATATACCTCAAGACAATAACAAAATATTATATTCAAGAAAGTCCCCCATATTCTAAGTTTAATTTTAACATATGATTCTTAATTTGTTTACCATTTAATAATTTGAACAATTTGAACTATGTGAGGTTACAAAAATAATGTAAGACATGACTATGACCTAAAGGTTTGAAACTAGTCGTCTAATAAAACATATTATGTTAAAACCAAAAAGGGTACTCTGTTTTTAAAATTATGCTTACAACTAATATATATATATATATATATATATATATATATATATATATATATATATATATATATATGTGTGTGTGTGTGTGTGTGTGTGTGTGTGTGTGTATGCACTCTAGCGGTCGCATTTTTTGTCCGATTTACTTCAAATTTGGTAGGGACGTTCCTTTCTATAATCTGTTGGACAAGTTCGTTGGGCAAAACAATCGGAAAACTCTAAACCCATTTATTGGGGATTAATCTTTCAAATTTCAAAATTTTGGGCCCAAAAAGGGTCAGAAAAGCCCCAGATGTAAAATTAATGCATGTAGAAAGATGGGAATTAGAGAGGCGAAAGTTTTAAGCCCTCTCTCGTCATTCTAGCATACATATTTACCGAGTTATTAAAGAAAATGTGTATTGACCAAACGCAGTACATTGTCTAATGGGGGTTTTACATTAGAAAAGCCTGTTATTCATTTGTTGGTGTACTTTTAACATCTACAGCAACCTCACGCCTACTTACAAGCCTGACTGGACCTTCTCCTAACCTTATAATGCACAAAATTGTATTCCCAGCATTGCAGGTAAATGAAACCAGGAGCATCAGAACAGCCAACAAATCAATGTTTCCAGATTTCAATAAAAATTTGACATATGTTTTTACACTGATTTTGAGTTTAAACAAGTTTTTATGTGGAAATTCACTTCCCTCACGTCAGCGTGCTGCGTGCAAACTCGTTATATTACTGTCCTGACATAAATACCAATTCTGTAGTCCAATATATATAAGGGATCGTGGTTTGATCTCCGAGGAATGTCTAAAGCAGCATCACAATTGGTTTTAGTAAGCCCCGCCCGTTATTTTTATAAGTTGTATAATATGTTATGTGAGTTACATATATAAAGTCTTATAAAATAACGTAACGTCTTCTCTATCAGCGTATTGCTGAGTAAAAATAATAATGTGTTTTAAACCAAAAACCTGGAAGCTCTTGGTCATGTCTGAAAAAAGACGGATCATATATATTACTATGTTGCTGAAGGAGAAGTCATACCCTGTTCAGTTTTAAGGTTTCTGGGTGTCCAAATGGGCAGCAATCAAAAGTTCATATCCCACATTGACGCAGTTTGCAAAATAATCTCTTCAGGTATTTTTGATTGAACACTCTCTCAAAATTTACAGACAATGATGTTTATTGGCAGCACATTATGGCGTTAATGTCCTCTCTTATCTTATATAGTTTCCATCTGGCGTAATGAATCAGTAAAAATAAAGTTTGAACTTGAATTGCCGAAGCGGGTACTAAAAACAGTTTTTCAACAAAACGTTAAAGATTATCGTTAATATATTTTCAAAAAAACAAAATTAATTCCCCTCTATAAACGTCCGAATTACCCCAACCGTTTACAGCAATAAACTCCACTACCATAACAGCTATCATGACCCTCATTACGACCACCGGAGGGTCATGACCCTCATCAAAACACGACTCCATAAAAACAAACTCAATTAGGAGGTGTTTTACAACTTTTCAGAAGATTTTTATTATTAAAATTGTTACTTGGTAGCGTCAGGTATAGAGCATTCACACCGTTAAAGTAAAGTTTCACACCGTTATATAAAGTATGATTTTTTTTAAAGGACGTCTCATGGAGAAAATAGCGATGCGACAATTCCTTGCCATGAGACAAAAACAAATCTTCTGAAAAGTTGTAAAACACCTCCTAATTGTGTTTGTTTTTATGGAGTAGTGTTTTGATATTAATAATTAATAAGAATATTTAGTTTAAGAAGCTCCACTTGTGGTCATTGTATTACGCTATTATGTAGTATATGATCCATCAAAAGAGAAGTTTGATTCTGATTTTGTTTAAAATACGCGGAGACTAATATTGTATAGCAATGTTTCCACACCGCGGTAAAAATATCTTACAGAATTCTTATAAAAAGCCCAATTCATCCTTCAACTGCTGTAGAATATCTCCCATTTACCCTCGAGTTTCAAAACAATATTTTTTCAACATAAGTTGGTTTAGAAATAATTTTTGAATCTTAACTGAGTTCTTTGGTTGTAAATAAATAAAAGATTATATTAAAAATTGGTGTCTAAGAAAAATGTTTTTTATGTTTTGTTGAATCAATATCGGTTAAACAATTACTCGTAGAAATAGTCCCAACTATTGTTGAAACTAGTGATCTCTTAGGTACAGTTCTAAAGTTAACCAACATTTTAATTTGATGTCTCACAACCAAATAATTGTAGGTATCTCGAAATATTATTAATCTAAAGGTGTTTATCGCTGACAAAATGTGTTAAAATTAACAAGAATTGTACATAGCTGAGCTGAGAGTATAAAATACCCCTGTTGCAGCAAACCTGCATACTCAGTGAATTTCAAATGGTACTTTACTTTGTCATGAAGCCACTTACCAACTTTCATCAAATCATATTCATAAATAAGCGAGATATGACATTTTATTTATTCTCCACAAGAAAAACATTAGGACTGAGTATGCACGTTTGCTGCATCAAGGAAAACAAAAATCTGGTTTTTATACAAATGTCAACGGATCACCACTATATGAAGCAACATATCAAGTTTTACCAATTTATTTTCATAAACAAGCAAGATATAACATGTTTCTTATTCTCCATAAGAATAACAATATAGCTGCTACGCAGGTTTGCTGCCATGGGTACCTCCAAATATTGGTTTTGTATAGAAATATCAGTAAACCCCAACCATCTGAAGCCACATACCAAGTTTCATTAATGTATGTTCATTAATAAGCAAGATGTAACATTTTACTTATTCTTTATAAGATTATCATTGGACCACGTACTGTGTTTAGCACTTTCAATATCTCGGAAACAAATTTACGTAGATCTATGATAAAAATACCAAAACGTTTGTTTTTTAAAGCTGAATCAAATAGTGTAAACTCAAGTTTGAGTTTAAAGATAATTGTATGTAAAAAGTTAAAAATCCCATTTATTTAGTACAAACCCCCCTCAACCCCCCTTTTAATGGTGTGATCTGTCATGTTTTCGAACTAATGAAAATAGATGCTGCCTTACATGTTTATACCAAATTTCATCAATATCGTGCAATTTTTACGAAAGTTATCGTGCCTACGGACATATATACATACATACATACATATATATATATATATATATATATATATATATATATATATATATATGAATTTGAACGAATGGTGTTTTTGGCATCTGGGGGCCTCAAAACGAAAAGTTATCGTGGTCCCGGGCCTAGGTCTTACCATGCCACCTACGGTAATAGCTTCTTCCCTATAGGGGAAATTCCCTAAAATGAAGGTTGTCAACAAATCCTACATAATCCCTTAGGTCGTCAAAATATCTCTAAAGTGGGATGAAAAGCCCTCAAGTGGAACCACTGTTATTTTGTAAAACCAGACCCTATGATTATTTACTTCATTCTGACTAAGAAACTGGATTAGGAATGCCAACTCAAAATCCCCAACCGCAGCACCGTGCGTCGCAGAGCACGGCGTGCGGTGGGCAATGACCGACCGGGGCGGCTGACTCACACGCGGGCATTTCCGGGGTCCCAAGGCCCTTATCAGGGGCAAGGTCGTCTTTGTCCGCCACCCACTGCTGATAACACGTTCATGAACCTAGGGTCATTGCCGCAGGGCGGGGCTCCGGTTGGAATATAGCCAATGGTTTGAAGTCGCTATTTAACATCCTGGTAATTTGTATTTTGTCCAATCTTAGATTAAGAAGGGGCTCCAGACGTGGTAAATTTTGCGTTTCTACTTTCTTCTAACATAAGGATAGTTTTAACTTACAGAATATATAAAATAATATTAGTGCAATAAAATTGTAAACTATTCAAATTCAAGATTGTTTATGAGCAAACTAGTTGTTATATCAAAGTTGTATACTCACTAAAATCGCTAGTTATTTTGCTTCTTTTTAAAATACACTATAAATTAACGATATCGGATAATCCTTAAGGTGGGGTAGGATTAGAAAGTAACTTTAACACGATGGGAGAAGCAGGTATAATTACGAAATGTTTCATGACTCTCTTAAGAGCCCCCTCTTAAATATTATACTTTAATGCTGCAAGGAACACCAATGGGTTTCGATAATAAATCATAAACAAATTATTTAACTTAGCATTAGACGATGAATTGTGAGTTTTAAATTTGGCACTTTGACCATTTATACAAACAAATAAATAACGTACTTCATTTCTAGGGTTTTTAGAACATTCTAATTTAAAGTTTAAGTCAAGTTACATTCTCGCAAAGTTGATATTTACAAACTCATTATTAAAAACTAACTCTAATGATAATGCGCCGCATTTACAAAAAAAAAAAACATTTAACTTATTTTTAAAAGAGCTTTCAGAAAGAAGACATTTTGCCAATTCGTACGACAGAGAGTTGAACGTTCAAAATATGTTTTACAGAGACTCACAGTGAATATGATGCACTTCCAGTACGTCATCCAATAAAATTAATATTTGAAAGAAAACTATACAGATTAAACAAGTATTAAATCACGCATTACTTCTTTTTTTGAAAATATATAAACTACTTTTACTGTACGAAGATGACTTGAAGGCCAGCAAGTAAACACATAGTCGAGGGGAAAGTTGCCCCTCCATAGTCCATCCTCTGGTTATTGACAAGCCAACCAAGATACGAGTTCGCGCGCAGCACGCTGACGTGAGTTTTTTTTTAATTTCCGGAATAAAATGTTGGGTTTATGAACCCGTGATTTGAAATTTGTGAATATTAACTAATAGAAAGTAAAAAACCAAACATGTTAAGCCCTCTCTGATTATTCTAGCAGAAATATTTACCGAGTTACTAAAGACAATGTAAATTGACTAAACACAGTTCGTGGTCTGATGGGGATTTATCATAAAATGCTGTTTTTTTCTACATTGATGTAGTTTTAACACCTTTCGATCCTGACAGTACCTCATCTTACCATTATAATGCGCAACATGACTATGCCGATTTGCATTTAAGTAGAACCAGGAGTATCAGAACAGCCTAAAAATAAAACTGAGTGTTTGTTTAAACTCGTAACTTGATTTGTTACATTTGAGTGATCAAAACCCAAAAAAGGGAGAAGGGTTTTCCGTTAGTTTTGTCGAACAAAGTTTCCCAAATGGTTATAGAAAGTAACGTCTCTACGTCTCTCATAAAAAATGCGATCGCTAGATTGTAAATACACTATATAGGCCTATATATGTTTTAGCGACCCTCCAAAACGAGTTCAGAGGGTATGGTGATTCAGAGCTTAATTTTCACCTAAATCGTATTAGCGTGACCGGTGGTCCATGGCAAAGTCTCCACTATCATTAAAGTAAGAGTGTTTATCGATAGCTGTGAAAAAATCTTGCAAACAAAACCAAAACAAACAACTCTGTCCAATAATAAAGGTAAGGAAAGATTTTGGTGGTGGTAACGTTCCCTACAGTTCCATAACACGATCTTTTACCCTAGTAAATGTGGAACATTGTGTTTAGAGTTCATCGTTCTTGTGAAATATAATTGTAATTTACTTAAAATTAAAAACTGCTTAAAATCAAGTTCGTAAATATTTATATAAATGAGCAAAGCAATCCCAAATTTTTGGTCCGCCTTCGTTGTGTAATGCCACAATTTAAATATTTTTTTGGTGTATTATCGAAAACCATAATGTTTCTATCAGCCTAAAATATATAATGTTTGAGGGGGCCCCAGTCACGAAACATTTCGCGTTTATACCTGCTTATTCCATAATGTCAATGTTAAATTTCAACACCTATACTAAGTATGGAAGGGTTTTAGTATAGCGATAAATTTACTCTCTCCCCTTTTTATTAGCTGTCCATCAAGTCGTCTTCGTACAGTAATATAAATATTCAAAATGTTGAAGGGGTTTTAGATGAATAAATTTGAGATAAAACAAACAACTAATCGGGAATTTGGAGGAAATGCTAACGAGATAACAGACGCAGCCTCGCGGCGGCAACACTGACAGTTGACGCCTTTTCACCTTCCATTGTGTGGAGATAACGGAGGTAACAGTGTAAACACGCGGTCAAGGCTGGAGGTAACAGCTGAGGTAATGGTCTGTTATCTTTGGCCGCCGCCGCCACCGCGCTGGACCAAATGCTGAGTTATACACACATGCTGGGAATCAAATTAAGCTCAATAAATATAGAAACTTAATACGTACATTTTACGAGAGTGTATATTAAATCCCACATAGTCTAATCGTGCTTATCAAACCTTCCATCGAGTTACTAACTTATTGTTATCAACGTTTTATAATATTTTATATCACTTTTGTCAGAAAAAAATGGTTTAGTTTTCAAAGTATAAATCTTTTTGCCCTTTTTGTAATTTGAGCAAATAAATTAACTACTCAGTGTGTTTATGCCAGAGAAAATTACTCTACAGTTACAGTAAAGGGAGTACTTTGCAAAGTCTTTTATTGTTTTAAGGGTCCAAAATGTGCCCTTTTGGTACACCTAGGCTTGCTACAGTGCACAAGGAAATTGTATTCGGATTAGGCTAGTAATTTTTATTTTAGTAAAACTAAAACCAATAACAAAGAAAATAAAATACAGACATCACCATTTTAATGGTTAAGGTATATACAATTTTTAAGGTTGAAAAATAATGTTTTAGCTTTAACAGTTAAATTTTATGCTTCACTAACAATAATGCAGGTGAGATTTGAAAACCCACTGAACGCTTAAGGAATTTAATGGTAAATAACGTCGATTCGATTTTTATATGGCAAGACTTACTTTTATTAATGCTAACAATATTTAAGTGCCGTTAATCGTCTGGGAATGATAACTGCAGTACTCGTATTAAGTATACATTTTTTAATAAACAGAAAACAAGATGATATTCAAAGAGTGACTTGTTAACTAAAAAACCCTAAAACTTTAAAACTATTTTAAACATGTGATGTGTATTTATTTATTGTTAACACACATTATTTTCATATTGTACTATTCTCTTCACATTCTCCTAATTGAAATTGAGTAAAACGTCTAAGATATTTGTTGTACCGACCTTCGAAATCAAATCCTGCGTGTAAGCAATTTAAAGACAATAGGTCAAAGTAATATCAGTATCTAATACAGGAGTGGCCTCGCTTATGTCGTTAGGTTTGTGATTCGTGAACGCTAAGTTTTTCCGCCAAAATTGAAAAATCCTTGGTCAAACACAACCAAAAAGTAAGACCTCACAAAGGTGAGAGGAAATCTTTACCCTCCTTTTTTTCAAAACCAGAGGCATTCTTTTTTGAGCACACAGAAGTTCTTAAGGGAAAGGAGTCCAAACCCCTCACCTTTTGAGGACATCCCGGGGATGGAACCTGTGATCCCTTGAAACAAAGTCCAAGACGCTAACCATTACGCTTTCAGAATTTATAGGTTCTAGAGATTGATAATACAATTTATTTGAGTTTATCTTCACTCAAATTTAAAACTATTGCATAAAGCTTCCTCCTTTTATTTCCCATTGCACAGAGTTTAACAACAAAAACAATCACGTAGAAGCTAAACAGACAACTGGACATTAATGTTCTTTAGTATATTCAACAACGAACCAATATTAGTTTGCGAAGCCCTAAATATATGAGGTAACATTAATGTCGAAGGGTAACAATGAGGACTTATTGCTTCGTGGAGGCAGCATGAGTTACCGATGGCTCATCCTCCGCTGTGAGCCATCGACAGGCGCATCACACAGGTCATGGGTCGGTTGTTTACCGGGCGTTAATAGTGGTGGGAACGTTTGTCTAGTTCGTAATGACGTCTGGGCGATAAATACTGAAAAATTCTTAAGAGGGGGCACCAATCACCTGATTCTACCTGCTTCTCACATAAAACCAATGTTAACTTTTAAATTCCGTCCCTCTTTAACAGATTATCCAGAGGAGTTGATTTAAGGCTCGTTTTATAGAGTAAAATATACCTAGTAATTTCAGCGCAGCGAGCACATAATAGAATAGAGAAGACAAGTGCTTACACCCCGTGCATTAAAAGTGTGGCAAGATCCGCCATGTTGGTCTGGCTTACAGCCTGAAATCTACGATCCGCGAGCTAAATTCGCGGTAAACTTTCGCGACAAATACACGACCATTATCAACAGTAATAGTTGAAGTATATTGTTGAAACTTTGCATGCTTATAGTATAGAGTCTGAGGATAGCGATGGTATTAATATAAAATTATAGATAATGTTATTAATTGGTGTGTAAATATTTTATTACACACTTGTAGATTTTTTTCCAAAACAAGACATGACAAAGTTGTTCTGTGGAGAAGTATTTTATTTTTTAGACAAAGACATTTTGTCAGCGGGAAATTTGTTGATGAATAAACAAGTTTAATTTTTTATTTCAACATTTATTTTCTAAAGTTGTCGGTTTTCTCAGAAATCCAGGTACAAGACCGCGGCAAAACTGTCTTTTGCCGCCGCCCGCTGCCGCGCCGCGCCCGACTATTTACATAGCAGTGCAGTGTGTTTGTTTTCCGGCTTAGTTGTTGTTTTTTAATTGGTTTTAGCTAGGATTAGTAATGATATTGTATTCATTTAAGGAATAGTAAATGTAAAAAATCCAAGTAATAAATAGTTTCAGCTACGATACTTATTCATATGTTTATAATATCCTCGAAGTTTCACCTTATACATGATTATGATGGGTATTAAATAACTTATTCCAAATTTTCGTAAACCATTAATTAATATTCATTGACCTACAGATTGCTGAAGTTCATAGATTTACATTTCACTAACGATATTTTGTTCATTTATAGATATAAACCCAATGCTTTTAGACTTGTTAGGTACTTCTAAAACAACTCTCGTAAAGTCGGCAGTTTTTTTACCACACTTTAGAAGGTTGTACAAGTCCTTAATTTACGAATGAAAATGTTTTTTAAATGTAAACTATAGTACAAATGCATATTTTATTATTTATTCCAAATTTTATTTATCCATGGATAAAAACATATTGTTTATTGTATTTTAATAGCAACTGGTCATTTCACTGTCGTTGTTTGTGGCCTACACAAAAATAATCATTATTATATCTAGAGGTAGTAGAATTTACAGATAATTATAGGAATATTCAATACAATTGATGGCTAAACAAAGATATTTTTTACCACTTACGCGTATTTAAATAAATAAAAAATTGCGCTCTAGTGAAAAGTAATCCCAGCGGGTGGTTGATACCTGGTTTTTTTTGTTTTTTTTATAGTGTCCAGTTATTAAAACCAAATCCAACACAATTTACACTATCGTGCTAAGTCGACATCGACATCTCAGGTCTCCAACAAACAGCCGTGTAATACCCTCACTGAGACTATCTGATAAAGTGGTGGTGTGTGGTCGACGCTCGGACGAGGGCGGCGCCGCCATCTTGGATTGTCACATCCGACTGCCAGGCTGGCCGCACTCTCCGCTCTGAGTAGCTTCTCTATTGTATTATGTGCTCGCTGTTTCAGCGAGCCTAATGTTGATACTGAAAATCTTAATCGTTCAATAAAATTCAAAAAAATTCAGTATATTCTATTCTTTTATATAAGCTAACTACTTGTGATGTAACAGTTCTGCTCAATGAAATCACCTTATCGGATAAAACAGGAAATTATAAATATAAACAGGAAATGTTTTGTGATCGTAGCCCCATGTTTACGGAAGGAATAGGTGATCTTCGGTTCTTGACAAGTTAATGATTAACCCCATATATAAGTGCAATTAATTAATTATTGCGGTGAATTTACATAAATGATTAAGAAAATCAATTTTCATAACGTTTTGGATATGACATTTTATATTATTTTTATTTTTTTTTCACGTGTTTAGGTGAAAGATTATTTATAACATAAAAAATAGTGATGCATGGTGCATGCACCATGTGTCAATTTATAAACCTCCGCACAACTACATTGCAATTACTGTGTCGCTGATTTTAGTACGTTTGCCAAAAAATAAATGAAAGTAGTACAACGTTTTTTATATGTGTTTTGAAATAATTTTTGTTGGTAGAGGGATTTAACTATAATTGCAGCCTTATTCGTAAAAAAATCTAGCAAAAGAATTTGTCATCTACGGATATCTAGGATTCACTCACTCCTAAAACTTGTATCGTAATTAACTTATTTATATGCAAATTAGTGTCATGCAATTTGTGAAATGTCCAAATGATGGAGAATAGCTTCAATTTGTTTACCTTGACAACACTTCCTTTTAACCTGTTTTCGTATGAAGCTGATTAAATTCAAAGAATTGTAAAGATTTCATAAAATTGATTGTAAAGAAAACAAGACTGAAACATTAAAAAATATAAGGGATCTAGTTCTCGTAGTTTTAAAACGTTTTTGATTCCTAATAGACTATTTAAGACAAAAGCAGATTTTGAGTCACGCTGAGATCTCCGGAACCACTTGATCGGTTTTTATGATTGAAGTATATATGGAAAGGTGTCGACGCATATGTTTGCAGAAAATAATTTAAATTTACATCCGCCTTCAGGGATACTCACTATAGGCCTTAAATGAAGAACAGTAGTCATTAATATTGAGCATTTGACAACGATTGAAGGTAACTAAACACAGTACAGAAGCAAGATCAGCTGTTTTAAGCCAACTTCCGAAATGACATCACATTTTAAACTAACAGAACTGTATTTACTTGAGCAGCTGGATTCGCTAGTGCGTTTTTAAAGCAAGAAAATATATTCTTACTATACCATTTATGTGAAAAAATAGTCGTTCACTTAATTCATATCTATAGAACTACGTCACTCTCCACCGTTAAATTCCCCAGTGATTGTACCCGTGACAGTCATTACCCGCACCTGTCGCAAGCCCTGTTAGCAGATGTCCTTCAGGACCTCGAGGTGACCCACGGGCGAAGGTGAAGCCAATGGGTAATTGGGAGTAAAGCGAGAAGCACAAAGAGCAAGCAACCTTTTGGCGGTCTTTGGGTCAAATCTATTGTGAATATTGAAAGGACCGTTATTCATAATCCGTAAAATCCCATATCAAAGAGTGATAGTGGAAGTGTGAAACGCATTATAGCGTACGAATTTTTAAACGTATCACAATGAGGGTTGTAAATCATTGATCGATCAAATACATACTTGTACAAAGTAACGAATATAAAGCTATTACAGTATAAGAAAACCCTCGTGTCATTAGTTATTCACGTGTTTTTTCTTTACCTAATGTAAAGAACATCCACATGAATAACCAATAAAGTGATTTCCCTCAGGATTCAAAAAGACTCTATTGTAATCAGTGAGGTTATATCTATAATTGCATTTAAGATACATTCTAATCAGTAAGTCATAGCCAATTCAAATATGGTCTGTCCAAAGGGAGTTTAAGTGATCCAGAAGCCAAAGTGTAAAAAAACATAATCCTATTAGCGAATTTCCCCTATAGGGAAGAAGTTATTACCGTAGTCGGCATGGTAAGACCTAGGCCCGGGACCATGATAACTTTTCATTTTGAGGTCCCCAGACCCCAAAAACACCATTCGTTCAAAACTGTATATATAAATATGTGACCGTGGGTGCGATAACTCTCGTAAAAAAGGTGCGATTTTGATGAAATTTGGTACATACGTGTAAAGCGGCATTTATGACTTTAAGTTCGAAAACCAGACAGATCGCTCCAACTGAAGTGGGGGGTTTTATACCTTAAAAATGGGTTTTTTGAAGTTTTTACATGTAATATTTAGTGAAATCAAATTTTAGTTTTCACCATTGGATACAGCTTTAAGATACACAATATTTGGTGTTTTGATAATTTCTCTACGTCAATTGGTTACAGAGATATTGAAAGTGCTAAACATAGTACGTTGTCCAATTTTATTCTTATGGAGAATAAGAAAAAAATTATATCTCGCTTATTTATGAACATATACTAACGAAACTTGGTTTACAGCTTCATCTGGTTGTGGTCTATTGTTATTTGTACAAAAACAGTAATTTTTAAGGATTTTCCCGTAGCAGCAAACCTGCGTACTCAGCCCCTATGTTTTCTTATGGAGAATAAGTCAAATGTAATGTCTCCCTTAATTATGAACATAAATTAATAAAACTTCGTATGTGGCTTCACTTAGTTGAATTATATTTATGTTTCCATTAACACCAATTGTTTGTGATCCTTATTTCTGCAAACCTACGTACTTATCCCCAATGTTATTTTTATAGAGAATAATTAAAATTGTATATATCCCTTTTTTATGAATATATTTTGATGCAACTTGGTATGCGGCTTTATGTGGTATTAAGACATACATTATGCATTGGAAATTCGCTGATTATGCAGATTTGCTGCGACGGGAGTATTTTATTTTTCTGGAAGTTAAAATTTCCCTAAAACTGTATGAAAATCCCTGCTTCTGGACTCTGATTCACTTCTGTTTCCTCTAATCGGCCCACGTGCCCTGAATGACCTCCCCCGGGGTCGCCACCGTTGCCCTCCCCAGACCACGCCGCCGTCTCCTCCGACTTCCCACCGCCTCCAGATTGATTCTCGGACGTCCTTCTGTGCGCACGAGACTAATGCTCCCACCGTGGTGCATATTGCATACTAAACCGCTGTTATTTATGGTTGCTAGTCATTTTGGAACTCTGGTTTACCTTTCGTAGCTAATACGTTAAAAAATAAAGTTCTCGAAATAGAGTAGTAAGTAGTGAGAAAGTATTTGTAGCTTTATGATGTTTTCGCTCAATACTGTCCGCCGTAGGATGTTGTGAGAATACACCCAGTTATGTTACTAAGACATGCGTAGTTTAAAGTGTCTTTCGTCAATAACTAGCTCACAATAGGTTTATAACCAAATTACTGTTACTAACGGTTTAATATTACATTGCTTTCAAACAACGATATACTGTTATAATTTTTTATCGCACTAACTTTACTTTCATTATATAATAACAAAGTTTTTGCCAAAAATTAAAAATTATTAAAAATTAAATAGATTATATTACAATTAAGTTCAACAAGTGATACTAATGTCACGTATTTGTAACTTTTTAGTTAAACCTGGATAACCTTACATTTTATTCGCACACTAAATCGCACCTTTAGTATTTATATAACTCTTTAAGTGCAATGAATATATAAAGAAAATGGGCCATCGCTTGTAATAAGGTATTTATTTTTTGTGAAATGTCCAGGTAGAGTGATATCAAGTTTCTAGTACACTGGCTGTTTATTGGCGTGCTTTTTATTTCACTGAATTGAACCATAAAAACATCTAAGACATAAAATATGACTTACATGCACAAATTGTAGGGTTAATTAAAACAATTAAAGACTTAATTAATTGTTTAATAAGTTATTGTGGTAACTAACTGTCACTCATTAAGGAACAACTAAATCCACAAGAGTGTTATTTCAAAAGTTAAAGTGTTTTTCATTTAATCAATAATGAAAAAGATCCGGAATAATTTTTAACTAAAAACATACACTGTGTGGAATTGTGTAAATCAAGTAACATACTCCTAATGGAGTATGTTGGTGTGTCAAAATATTTGCTTAGACGTATTAAATGTCACTGAGAGTTTTTTTACCAGTTTATCTTGACAGCGGGTTAGGCACCCACTGAGTGTTGCAACGTCCCATGTTGAGGTTTGGTGGTGGTTTGAGCAGCATATTTAGGGCAGCAGCCCACCAGTAGCGGCGGTGTAGCCTTACCAGTGTCGAAATGCTTTACAACCCACAATGAATTGACTGTTCTCAGTTCATTTGTTATGAACTAGCTTTTACCCGTCACGGCTTCGCTCGCGAATCGCGATCACAGTACAATGTTATTATTTATATGATATTAACATTAGTACAGTGTAATACATTATTCAAATGTTTCGTCCTAAAGTATGACCTGGACAATTTCAAGGTGAATCTGATCAGTAATACTCGTACTTAATTTTAGTGTAGTTATCAAGGCAATTGTAAAAGCTAGAGGGGTTACTAATTTCACAAGGTTGACATTTTGTGTTTGGTTGTTGGGTTTCAGTCTTACACCAACTACTAGACGGGTTAATACACTGGAGTCCTACTCTTGAAACAAAATTCTTTAGGACTCCACCCCACTGGCCTTCGAATTACCATGATAAAAAATCTAAATTAAGTTCAGCTAGTTTTTGTCTTTAAATTTATAGTTTAAGTGAAGAGATTTTAACTCGCACATACATTTTAAAACGCTAATTTGGAAATTAAAGTGATCAAATGTGAAATCTGTGGTAACAAATTCTGCTTTACACAAATTGCTTTTGTCTGTATGTTCGTAATGAGTTCTATATGCGTACAAATAAACAACACGTTCTTTGTTTTTGGGAGATTAGGAGGCCTCGGCATAGCCGGTTAGGCATGTCTCCCTTTGGGATATGCAGCCACCGGAAAGATGGAAAAGAAGACGTAAAAGGTGGTAGGACGGGGTCAGTCTGCCTCGCTCCAGAAAGAGAGAAAGAACCTTACTTAGCTCCTGGGTGTGGGTGACAGAACCCCGGGACAATTCGCCCTCTAACACGACGTCCCCCTAAGTCCACCAGACAGGGACCGCCATCGCACAGAGCCTCCAACCTCTCAGCTGTTGGGTGGCCCCAGGACGGTTCATCCCCCAGCTCGGCAGACCGGAGACCGTCGAGTAAGGGCCCTTCCTCCCAGGCACCCGTCCCAGGCTGCAAGGAAGATCCACTACTCCCTCCAAGGACTTGGACCTTACTGGGTATCCAGGCTCAACTGGGAGTCAAGCCCACAGAAGAAACAAGGAGGAACCAAGGAAGGGAAGTTGGCCACACTAGATAGCCAAAAGACTTACTAACAACACGTTAGAAATATCCTTTTCCTTTCAAAAAGTTTTCCTTTAAAGTTTTAATTTCTTTATGATGGAAATATGAATTCATTTAAATTTTATGGTTATTTAAAATGATGTTTATTTTCCTTATAACTCTATTTGCTTCAACACAGAACGCAGATTAATCAAGTGTTTTCGCTCTCAGTGTAACACAAACAAATGAATCTGCAGGAATTTTCCTGATGTCGTGATTGGCAGGCGTAGTATTTCTTACATGAGCTAGTTTCAGCACAAATTTTCAGTTTCAAAGGAAATCCTGCTTGTTTAGTTCTGCAATGTGACACTCATAAGAAACCTTGGCCTACAGAAAACTAGCACACTTTTAAACACGCGCGATGGTAAAAAAAGCATTGCACACGTCTTCGAGCCGAGGAAAGTTGGACGTTTAGAGAAAGTGGATGCCTTTAAAGGTCAAATTGGCCTATTTTCGACTATAATGAGTTTCTAAAAGCGCCATGTATACCTCGATTATTGGACACCAAATGGACGTAATATTTTTTAACCCAAATTGGAACTCGATAAAAGCACTTAAGAGGAGTTTTCAGTCACGACAATATCGCGTTTCTACTTGCCCTTCCCATAATACACTGTTGCTAATTAATGTAGTACCAGTTTGGATCTTTTAGAGAGTATATGGTCAATTTAAAAAGGTGCTATGTATTTTTTAAGTAGCACCAAGTAAGTTTTATTGGGAGGTAAAAAATCTATATTTAGTAAAAAATAACCAATTTAAATGTTTTTTTTAACTATGCAGAATAACCATTTGTAAAAAAAATTTTGTAAAATGTCCTTCCATATTTTAGTGTTAAAATCTCATTCTAGCGCTACACAAAAGCATATTTTTTAACGGAAAAAAGGTAGGTTCATAAAAAATACTTACTACCCCTTATTACAGGAACATTCATTCCAACACGGCGAAAATAATTAAAAACTAAGGATATTTATTTAGTTCCATTGTTCAAGGCCATTTATGATATTTCGAGACACTTCCAGCAGTAATTTTTGTCAGCGATTTCTAAGTTCGCTCATTCCCCCACGCGAGTATTCAAGCGTACTCCTAGCTTTAATTATTTGACTCTGTCATAAAAGAAAGTACATATTCTTTGATTCCGAACTTAAAAAAATGTTATACTTGTAAATGGAGAGTCATTCATAAAACACAAAAAGCTAGCTGCATATTTGATTCTTTACATCAATAAATACCAGTCCATCATCTGAATCATCAAAGCGCTATAAAACGTAAAGAAAGTGTTAGTTAAACTAATGTACCATAACGGCATTCCCGCCATAACGGAGCAGTTTACGCGAGAACGCGAGGTCACAGTGTTGGCAGGCCTTGAGCCTCGTAGGGCCTCAGGCCTACCTTTTATCCCTTTTATCAGTACAGATATTACTGTGTGAGAGAGAGAGAGAGAGAGAGAGAGAGAGAGAGAGAGAGAGAGAGAGAGAGAGAGAGAGAGAGAGAGAGAGAGAGAGAGAGTGAGAGAGAGAGAGAGAGAGAGAGAGAGAGAGAGAGAGGGGGGGGAGAGAGAGAGAGAGAGAGAGAGAGAGAGAGAGAGAGAGAGAGAGAGAGAGAGAGAGATAGGGGAGAGAGAGAGAGAGAGAGAGAGAGAGAGAGAGAGAGAGGGAGAGAGAGAGAGAGAGATTAAGAGGGAGAGGTGCTTGATGGCAAGCATTAGACCGAGTACAGGGGCATTGGGCAACTGTGGAGAATCAAATTTGACTGCTGTAATGCTATTTGGCATTTGACTACGTGGAGTCAACGCTTTATAAACTAGTTTACTTTATGTAATGATATGCTGTATATTTTACATTACAGCTTTAATTGTATACAAGAATGTTATTTTAAATGGTATAATTTACATTCATAAGTGAATTTTTGTGTTGAATAAACAGTTTAGCGTTAAGAATCCCATTGACGCTGGTAGAGTCAAACACATGTTGATGCATGTAATGTTTCCATCATTGCGTATTCCATTATTATAGAATAATTTAGTTATATCTAAAATTAATTTATTACTTTGAAATAAAAAGTAATTTATTCAATAAAGTTGGGCTAAAAGGGAGAAAGTATGTGTCAGTTTCCTGATACCGTTTATTAATCACTAAAACGTACTTTGTATATTAATTTTTACCAATTAATATTTTCACCCATGTTATTTTAAGACCTTTAACAATTTTTCCATAACAATGTAATTTAAATTATAATATTTCTGTTTGTAATCCATCTCCGCCACCTCTCCAGTGATGTAGATGACTGCCTTAATACATAACTCGCCGCAATGCCAGTGCCAGGTCCATGTTATCATAGTTCACAGCTATCACACAGTATGACTTCATGGGTGACATTTTCCACTTTCCCAATGCCCCCCCTTTTTCCTCCCTTCACTCCTCCCCCTAGCATTACTCAGCACCTAATGATTATAGAGCGGGTCTGCCCATTTTTTCCATTACACTTTACAGATAATTTGGAACCTGACACTTCTCCCGTACATCAGAGTTACTTTTGACTCAAACCTCTTCCTAGTTCACAGATAATGATTCATTTTTTTACTTTCTCCCCCTATACATAGTATATGGAGAAAGTATTCTTTTCGTCAAAATTTTCGGATTTGAATTGTTAGTGGAAATATTCGTTTTGGTGTTCCCTGAACCCAAAAAAGTGGTTTTTACGTGATGTCTGTGTGTCTATCTGTCTGTCTGTATGTATGGATGTGTACAGAGCTAGAGGCCAAACCAATGGTCCAATTTTCATTAAATTTGGTATGTAGGTACTAATCCACGATATCTCCAGGCATTTTTTTATGTTTTTGAATTTTTTATTTTTAAGGGTAATTATCCCCCAAAAACCGCCAAAAAACGTGAAAAATCAAAATTTTACAAAAACAGCTCTAACGATTTTAATTAAACTTTAGCCGTTTGTAGAACTTTAGTTTTCCAACAAAATTACACCACTGGAATTTCTGTAAAAATTCGGGTTCAGAAATTATAGAGCTTAAAACTAAAAAAAAACTGTTTTTTGGATTTTACATAAAAATCTAAATCATAAAACTAAATAATTTAGTATTTTGAATTACTATTCTACGATTGCTGGTTGCGGAGAAAATTTAAATTGTCATTTTGCGGTAAACGCAGTACGTTGTCCAATGTTATTCTTATGGAGAATACAACAATTATTATTTCTCTCTCATTTACTGATCAATTTCGTTCAAACTTGATATTCTTGTCAAGTTAGCATTGAAAAACAGAGAAAATCCGAAATATGTTGCTCCTTAACAACCCTCGGGGGGGGGGGGGGGTAGGGGGCATTTCCCCTCTTAAAACCACGTGTGTGGCAAAGGATTTTGTAGTGCCTCCAAACAGGGATTTAAAAAAACTTGTTTACATGATTTTCTGTACATTCGACCGTGCTTTGTATTCTATATTTTGTAAATAAAAAGTAATTTAATCATTAAAGTTGGGCTAAAAGCGAGAAAGTATGTGTCAGTTTCCTGATACCGTTTATTACTTATTTGATCATTTAATGGGTAATGACTAGATATTGAGATTGAGCTCCAGACCGAAACATTTGGCATTTGTTCCTCCTTCTCCTATAAGGCCTATGTTCATTTTCAAAACCTCTCCTCAATGGATTTATTTATGAATAATTCAACTGATCAATTACAGTGGGAAACATTTATGATATCACAAACAATAATCGTTGAATTAAATTACAAATTAATAAATATATATTATTTGTCATGGATGAGTTACTTGTTCTGTTCAATAAAATCGATAGGCACCATTTTGCTCTTTAAATGAACTATAAGTCAACGAATACAGATAATCCGTCGAGGGGGGCATCCTTTGAAAGTTACCATTAGCCTTGCGGGAGAAAGTGGTTGAGTCAAGAATTGATGTGTACTGTAGCCCCCTCTAAAACGGCATAGCACATTTTACAATATTCTACGATATTTAATTTACAAATATTTATATATTACGGTATCTTGGATTTGAAATAACATTTTACAGATGAGATAAGTCTTATAAAAACCAACACAATAACAACCTCCACACAACAGAGTGATCCGCCGATCATTATCGCGCATGTTTACAGCCGCTATTGTATGCAAAGCGAAAACAATTTTCACAAATCGACTCGCGACTTGGAAATCGATAAGCGTTTTGTTCCTACTGCCGTCCGACCGCATAAAGCAACACCGCAAGCCGAAACTCGGGGAAATAAATCGCGAAAATAATCACACTTTGTTATTAGCAGACATGAAACATGAAACCAGCATTAAGTCGAGGTCATACGATGCGAAGGCTGTGTGATTGATATATCTGGAAACACGGATCCTGTCGGGCACCCAGCGAACGCGACCGACAAAAGTTGGCGATTAGTTGAAAGGTCATGGCGGCCGGCATTACTAACCTTTGAATAGGCATTAGAATATCGTGTCCCCCCGGTCACGGCGCGCCGGCGCATTGTCGCGGTTCTCTCTGATTGGCTGAAACACCACCAATGATCGCCTTTGTTTTCCATTGTTGCACCGTTTGTAAACACTGTAGCGGGATTGTCGTGTATTTTACCGTTATTATGTTATGTCATAAACGACGGCCAATTTCGTCAGGGGATTCCCACGACTTTGAGGAAAAGAAGAGGTACTGAGCTTAACCGGGTCAACCAGCCGTTTTATAGTTCCATCGTATTCTATACAACATTTACATTTAATTATGAACTTTAAAAGTATACATGTTACAAACCGATAAACCACAAACTTAAATAATAGTTTTTATGAGCATTTTCCTTTAATAGTGCTTGGCAATTTTTAAGAATAAATTAAATTATGTCCGGTCCTTTAAAAAATCACCTATATTAAGGCACATCAGAATTATCAGTTAAAAGGACAATAATTAGGAATACTATGTTATTACTCTCATTATCTGAAATAGTGATATTGAGGTTGTATTACCAATGCGAATTATACTTATCAACAGGGTTTCAAAATTCTATACAATCGACTTATCGCTGGAATTACATGAATAAATAAAATGCTATATATCACTTATTTATATACCGTTCGACACGAATTAAAGTTTATTATTGTCAGTTTTGAGGCGTGGCTCAATGCCTTAAACAAATGAATCATATAAAAGATACGTTAAATTGATTTAAACTAAATTACCCTCAATATAACAGTTATTAAAAAGAAATTTGTAAAGGAAACTAATTTTTTATTCATTGAACTTTGCATTTTTCCAAAATGTTATTGAATTTAAAATATGGACCTATAAATCAGTCCGTATAACCGATATATCCGACAGATTAGCAGAATTTTAAAATCACAAAACGTTATTCAAAAATATTCACAAATACTGAATATTTTGGAAATTTACCGAACGCTTATTTTTATGAATCATTTGCTTACTGAATCGTAGGGTTTTTTATATATTTTAAATGAGCCAAAAACTAATGATACCACATAACCTGTTGAGTAGGGATAGGACCATTAAGTATACACTAACTAACTTAAATATACAGTATACATTAACTTGAGTATACACTATACTCTGTATATTCAATGATAGGGCCTAATTGTTACCGTGGCTCATATGGATGAGTGGAGAAGCAGATTGATTGGGAAATATTTGGGACTATACCACTTCTTAATTAATTTAAAATTAAAATTAAATAATTCCAAGCCGATCCCATATACACTTTATGAAAAATATTAATTCTAATTTGGTCACATGACCGAAACCAACCAAACCTATAACGTCCTCATAGCCCCATTATGGTGCTTACTTCGTTAAGTTAACCACTAATTGCAGCATGTAAGTTAACATTTTTGCGGGTTTTTGGGTGTGCTGTGGTTACATTTTGTCAATTTGGCCAGCGATCGTTTCCCCGACTGTTGCAGCTGTCTGCAACAGTTTTACGCCTGTATCTCAGTTCCAATTTAAAACAATGTTATACGAGTTCCATGGGATTGCAGTGCAACAGTTCACTATAAAGATAAAGTAGAAAAGTTTATATTTCCCCATCTTATAATTTACATCTGCCGATAAAGTGTTTTCTGAAGTTACAAAATATGTGTTAAAAATTTGTATTTAGATAGAAAGAAATTCAAATCTATTTTATAAAAACACAACAATAGGGATTTTTGTTCAAACTTTTACGTAGAACGATTCCATTTAGATACACTATTTCAGATTCATTGGGCACATCAGAGCATGCGCGGCTTGGTAAAAATAACAGCCATAGATCAATTACAACCTATTTTAAGACAAATCGACATTGTAACTGTAAATATGCGTTTCAAAACTTCACAACACAACTGCTCTCGTGTCATAACAGTTTCATAATCTCCACCCTCACGTTCCGAAATAAGCTAGAATCACACTGCAGTTCCGTGAATTGCTCAATTATCGGCCCGTGGATGTAATATCGTCGGCAGCCACTCTGTACTTACGGCAGTTATATGACAAAACGCGGATGTGGATTGGGAACCAGTGCGAATCCAGGTGCGAATTATCGTCACAACAAGGTGAAAACCGGGTGTCCATATACAATTAGCCGGTGGCGGCTCTGTTTATGTGCGACTGTGACGCAACAATGGGCTAAACAGCTGATCTACAATAGAACAGCTGATCTAGTGTAGCAACAGCTGATCTGACCTCTCGCCACTCTAGAGCGAGTTGCCTCACGCTGCGGTCAAATGTCAACACACCAGCTGTTACCTTTCAGTTATCTAGATTAGTTTAGAGCCTTCGTGTGTTCCAAATATCGTTTGAGATGGGTTTAAATAAGGAGGTTTATGGTGTATTGTCAGATTTGATTGATTTTGGGCTCACTTCTTCTAACCTGATTTTGTAAGGCTAATAATAATTTAGAAAGATAACCAATAGTCTTCTTAACTATAATAATAATCCTTCTTAGTAATAATTTTATTTATTATGCTTATACTTACAATCTTCTAATTCAAGGTTTTTAGGTCAGCCAGAACAACGATTTTGATCCAAGTAGAAAATAAATCCGCTAAAATGTTAATTTGTATCCACGAGAAGAAACAGGGTCTACTCTTCCCTTTCCCATAATTCTCTCCTTCGCTAGGGCCATACATATAAAAAACACAACCCGCCCTATTCAACTTACATTAAATAAATAAAAGTTTTAATCAATTTATTTAATAGTAATGCATCTCCTTTAAACTAACACATTTTGAAGAGGTTATTAGTGAATTTCCTCTGGAAAGTGAACTATTAGCATGACCTGCACGGTGAAACTTAAGCCCGGGACCACCATAGAAGTCCCCCCCCCCCTGTCAAGTGACCCCCTGAATACGTTTTGGAGGGTCGTTCAAAATTATATATATATATATATATATATATTTATATATATATATATATATATATATATATGTGTATGCACTCTAGTGGTCGCATTTTTTATCCGATTTACTTAAAATTTGGTAGAAACGTTCCTTTCTATAACCTGTTGGACAAGTTCGTTGGGCAAAACAATCGGAAAACTCTAAACCCATTTTTTGGGGATTAATCTTTCAAATTTTGAGTTTTTGGGCCCAAAAAGGATCAGGAAATCCCCAGATGTAAAATTAATGCATGTAAAAAGATGGGAATTAGAGAGGCGAAAGTTTTAAGCCCTCTCTCGTCATTCTAGCATACATATTTACCGAGTTATTAAAGAAAATGTGTATCGGGTAAACACAGTACGTTGTGTTATGGGGGTTTTACACTAGAAAAGCCTGTTATTTCTTTGTTAGAGTACTTTTATTAGCCCCAGCAATCTCACGCCTACTTTCAAGCCTGTCTGGACCTTCTCCTAACCTTATAATGCGTAAAATTGTATTCCCAGCTTTGCAAGTAAATGAAACCAGGAGTATCAGAACAGCCAAAAAAAACAATGTTTTCAGATTTCAATAAAAATTGGACAAATGGATGTTTTTACACTGATTTTGAGTTTTACAAGTTTTTATGTGGAAATTCACTTCCCTCACGTCAGCGTGCTGCGTGCGAACTCGTTTTAAATCCTACGCCACCCGCATAAGATAATCAACAGGAACAGTAACAATATATATTAATTGATACTAACACATTAACAATTTAAAGATGGACAAATTTATACTTCAGTAGATATTTCAGTTGTGTAAGTCGATAAGAGGAATTAAAAGATGAACAAAATATGTTTTGTTTTCTATTTGATAAAGTAGATTTTAGTTTTATTAAATTGTTACTAATTTTGTTGATATTATTGTTTATTAAATTGTTGTGGTTTTATTTGATTATTTGTTAAATTTTTTATTATTGTTAATGATTAACAGTTTGATATTCGGTTAGGTATAAAAGTGGTTCGAGGAAATATCAAGATTGATAAGACTTCTAATAACTGTACAAATAAACAAAGACACCCTTAAAAAGAGTGAATCGGTGACGTCATCAACCGGTAAATGTAGTTGGATTTATTGGGACACTAAATTTTCTAAATTAAGTTCAAAGGGTAACGGTCTGTGTTTATGCGACATGATTATTTATCAGATTCTGCTGGGGTTTCCCTGGCAACGGACCTAGTTAAGAGGAAAGACTGCTTTATCAGAAGTCGTCGTTCCCCAAAAGAGCCGACTCTGAGTCATATGTGGTTTCCCTCTGTCTTCCTTGCAAGGTTTTTCCTGGATATCTTCCCAAGATCAAAGATCCTTTATGCAAGCTGCTTACACTATTAGTGAGAATGTCCTTGTTATAACCTCTTTGGGGTCAATGCTCGCAAAAACAAACCCGCCAAAAACCGTACCACAGCTGAGCTCGTATAATTCTGTGGTATCTGATGTTTTTAACTCCGGCTGAAGAGGGTCCAAGCGCCCTAAAGCAGCCACAGTGGGCCAGGGACTTTCCCGCCCACTGGAACCTCACAAAACGAACGTTTTTAATGAAGTATGATACTCTCCTCAAGCCCCTTGCTCATTGAGACATACAAGTAAAGCCACTGGTTTACATGAGTTTCCGATAGTGGTAACGATAATTGCAACCGTGAAACTACCCACAGTATCAAGGAATTACTTTATATTCTATATGATGAATATGGATTATTAAATTCGGAATTATTTAGGCACAGGTCTACTCAATTGTTTCTGCCTTCAATTGGTGTTAAGTATTTTGCAGTGTAAACATTTCTTAGAAAGGAAGATTTTACCACAAAAATTCAACACAGAAATACCCCCGTCGCAGCAAACCTGCATACTTAGCGAATATCCAATGACTATATATATATATATATATATATACACACATATATATATATATATATGTGTGTGTGTGTATTAATAACACATTAAGCCACTTAACATGATTCATAAGAAATATTGTAAACATTATGAACTTTATTGGTTAATAAAATCCCTAAAATAAAATCATAAAAATATGAGTACAATTAACTACGAAGTAAAGCTGAGGTCAAAGACTTGGAATTGGGAACAACAGGAAATGACAGAGTAACAAAACAGGAAATAAACGGTCAAATTACACAGGTAAATGACCTAGGGTTCAAGCGACAAAATCAAAGTAACTCACCAAAAATTCCAATGATGGCGGCGGAATGCTGACCAGCTACGGACACGAATCACGGCGGGTGTAGGAGTCCAGAGTCGACGTGATTGGTTGACGTGGGCGTGGTCGACCGAATTTGGGGGAAACACGATATCGGGGGAAACATATCGAGAAGAGAGGATGGACAGTCAGGAAAAGAGAGGCAAGAAGTGAAGTGTTGGGAAGTAAGGGGGGCTGGATCGAGTAAGTCCCGCAACACTTAGGTTATAGTAAAATACCGGGTGTTGTCGACCTTCCAACCAAGTCCACCAACGCAGGGCCAAGAGAAGCACTACAGCGACCACAACCCAGAGGGAGAAGAGGACGGACCGTGTCTGCGACCGGAGGAGCCTTGGGAGAATTCTTCAAGACAACCACCGACAAAGGGACCCAGGACCACTTCTGGACGCTGGACCACTCCTGGACACCTTAACCACTGGACGGGACCACGGAGAGGCCAAGGACCGACCGACAACGCAGGGAGACCGCCTGACAGCCAAAATTCCGGACTGCGTGGTATGTGATCTTCACTAAATTGCACCTCTAGTTAAAAGGGAAAATTTGAGAGAAAAGTCGAAGGTTAAGGGAAATGATTTGATAATAATAATGATTAAGCAATGATGAAGATATTAAAAGTTAAAGTTTACTAAGACAAGCAATAAATAATCCAAACAGGAAGGGGAAAAATATATATATATAATTAAGAAGCCTCAGAATAAATGACAGGGTAAATTGTTAAAATAAATTAAAGACGGTAGGCATAACCGGAATGGCCCATAGGCCAAGTTGAGGTGGAAAATAGTTGTACATAAAGATAGCAGTAGCTTGATGTCATTAACCATCGTTCAATTAATTTAGTAAGTGCTAATGAATAACTGTTACATGAATGAATTGATTATTGAAGTATAAAGGCCCACATGGCTTAACATTTTAATGTAATATAATGTGACAATGTTTAATTTGGAAAGGTTTAAGGGTAATCAATTTGATGTGTAATTGATGGATGAGATATAAAGAACTAAACTATTAATAAAGTGAATTGAGTAAACCTTTAATGGTAGATTAACGGCTACATGCCCAATAATGTAAATTAAATGTTAAATATCGAGTTAAGGGTGTGTATTCATATGGAAGGTGTGGACTGTGACGTATAAATTGCCTTAAAGAACTTTGGCCATGCCAGAACAAAGTGATCTTTATTAATGATTTGTTAGCTTAAGAGAGTATTGATTTATATTGTGTTTGTCATTTCAGTTGTATTTTATAAATAGGAGTTAGGGCACAGAGGCCTCTATTTAAAGGGGTTGTCACGAATATTAATCACTATATAATAAGGAGGAAGTAGTGCATCTGATTCATGTATATTAAAAGGTATATGTTATTACAGACGCTGGTGTCATTTCAATCAATTTCCTGGTTTCCAACTCACTAAGCTAAGCGAGTTATGATTCGAACTTAAGAAAAAAAGAGAGAGAGAAAAAAATCTTACATGGTGGAGATCGCTGAATTGGTTTAATTACCATAAAATTAATTGAATTGACACAGAGTGAGTGATGTTTTATTAGCATAAGATGATTATAGAGATAAGAAGGTATTTATGAGATAGGATAAAACTGCATAGGGACAGAAATAATGAATTGAAGGGACGTAATCGACTAAACGGTTAATACTGTAGGGCACTTACAAATAAAAATAGCCTACAATATATTTAATCAACAGATATATCGCATAAAATAATAAAAGTCGTCAGGGTTTAATAAAACATAAAAGACAGGTTGTATAACAGTAATAAATAAACACAAATAAAACTGTCTAGGGTTTTGTTAATTTAAAATAAAATGAAATGCCAATAAACCAAGTTTCCTTGCCTTCGGATATTTATAGGGTAAAGAAAGAACAGCTACAAGCAATATTAGTGAAGTTTAACATTAAATACACAGACGAGGACACAGTTGCCGATTTAAGACCCATTGTAGCCGATCTTAAAGCTTATTTAAAAAATAATTGGTCTGACGAAAAAAAATTCATTTTAAGAATGTTATTAGGGAAAAGATTCTTAACCGAGGTTGAGTTAGAAAAACACCCATTGCTTAGGAGAATTGAACAATTCATTAGGGATAGGGAAAACCTTTACGACACGCCAGCCAGCGAGGACAGTGACGGTGACGACTACGAGGACATTGACTTAGCTTCAGTGGACACAGACGACCCTCCAGGTCAAATTACACCCCAAGGGACGAATAGGGCAAATCATAGAGCACTCACGGATAATTACATAGGAGACCGCGAGGATAAAATGACGACACCAAAAGGAAATTTACCGTTAATATCTGCTGGTACGTACTACGGTCTACCAACTGAAAACCCCAACGATTTTATAGACAAGTATCAAATCGCGGCACAGTCAAATAATTGGCAGGATGCTTCAAAAATAAAATTATTTCCGGCACACCTAGCAGGGACGGCACTTACATGGCATCAACATTTCACAAAAGGGAAGGTGATACACGATTGGGATGAGTTAAAGGATACCTTTATTAACACTTTCACCCCGGTTGCACAGGCACAAACTTTGCAGAACATCTTAGATAAGAAAGTACAAGGTAGGGACCAACCTGTGCTAACATATTACTTGGAGGTACTAACCTTGTGTAGGCGCCATGACCCCAATATGTCAGAAAAACGAATAGGGCAGTACATTATACAAGGCCTAAGACCTGAATTTTGTGATAGGGTGTTATCAGAAACTTGTGACACTTTAGAACAGCTAGAAAAGAGTTTAAAGAAAATAGAGTTACAGCTACAAATTAAATCGGTAAATCAAGAAAAATACAGCAGAGCAGAAAGAGAGGGATACACTAGGGAAACCACCACCAATAGACAGGAAATAAACAATTTACATGCAGAAATAAGGACCCTAACTCAGGTCATTTCAAACATGACTATGCAACAAACGCCACAGCGACAAATATATCAACAACACGACAAGCCAAACCAACACAGGGAATACTGCAACAATTACAGGGGAAGAGGGAACCAACTACAGGGGACCAACTGGATATAGGACGACGCAACGACACCCAGTGCAATGGACACCACGGCACACCATGAGCAGAGGAGGCTACCAGACCAACTACCATGCAACATCATGGGGCCCACGACATGCAACCCCAAGAGCAGAAGTTCCATATAACGGAAGCAGGAATTTTACTACATATTGTAGTTACTGCAGAAGAAACAACCATAATACGCAAGATTGCAGGTTTAAGAGGCAGCAAACAGGGGAAATGATGAAGACAAGGTCCAAGTATTGTGATTATTGTAGGATGAGCAACCACAACAAAGAAGAATGCTACAAACTACAAAGGGGAAAACCGGATACAAAAAACGCATAGGAAGGGGCCCTCTCTATACTAACAACAAAGAGAAGGTTCCCTGCTTAAAACAGAGTATAAATTCGCCCTACAAACAAGTACAACCCCAGTTCAGAATATACAACTACGAGAAGGAATTTCCTAAGCTAGATGAAGCTAAGAACATAAAGAAGAAGAGGGAATACATGCACAGAAGAGAAGAAAGAAGACATGAAGAGAACATAACTAACCCTCGGAGAAAATACCACAATATATACCACACTTGCAAGACTAAGGAGTGCAGAGTGCAATGGAGAAAACAGCTACAGCCATTATCAGGTGGAATGAGACTAATGGAAGGAGCCAGAGAAGAGCAACGATCTATAAAGAAGGAAGAGGAGACAGTAAGGATGGAACAAAGGGAAGGAACAAAGGAAGTCAAAGGAACAACAGAAGTACAGGAGAACAGATTGAGACAACGGGAAGAAGGAGACACATTGAGGGAACAGGAGAAGGAAGAAATATGCAGGCAGCTGGAAGAGCAAGGAACTCAACACATGATCCACAGCTGTGACATTACACTAGTATCAGAAGGAAGGATACATAAGCCAAGGAGAAAGGAACAGTTAAGAAACCAGGAGTTACATGATACTCTATTTAAAATAAACCAAACGGAAGACAAGAGAGTACCAGTGTTAACACTTAATGCAAAGATAACTCAAAATCCAAACAAAATAATTCAGTGTACAGTTGACACCGGATCAAATATAAACCTTATAAATTCAAAGTTCGTACAAGGGACAAATATTGAGACAGGAAAATTGCCAAGAGTTGTATCGGCAAATAATACTCCCATAAACATTTTAGGGATTGCGGAAATTGCATTAGAAATAGATAATATAATTATCAGGGATAAATTTTTTGTCACTCCGAATATCACGAGCGAAATAATCTTAGGGAATAGATTCCTAAATAAGAACAGGGTTGAATTAAATTTCGACACAAAAGAAATTGTGATAAACTTAGGCCAATTTAAACATAAAATAAAAATGGGGAAAAAATGGTTGATACAAATCGAAAGCATTAACAGTACTGAGATGGTTTCCAGAGATAAAATCATAGACATAAGAACCGAAGAGGATATGGTAATAGCACCTCATCAGCATAGGAGAATAAAGCTTAAACATCAAATAAGTCATAAAACATATTTTGAGTCGGAAAAGTCCTTAAAAGAAAAGAAAAAATGCCATGCATATTTGGTAGATGCAGAAGCAGATGAGGGCAGCTATATAACTATTTATAATGCATCTAGCTTCCCAAAACACATAAATGCCAACACTGTATTAGGCTACCTCACTGAGGAAGTAAACAAAGACGACACTTGTGCTGACACAACAAGGTCGCGACAACAGCCAGGCACGCGGGACCGACGTAAACAAACAGTCACAGATAAGGATGGCATAGAACTTAACATATCACCACACCTAACGGTACAGCAGCATAACATGGTCAGTAAACTGCTACATAAATACAAATCTATGTTCACCACGAAGGTAGAGGACCTTGAACCAGCTAATTTGCCACCAATACAATTAGAATTAGTTCCAAATGCTAAACCCGTAAACAGCCCACCTTATAGACAGAGTATGCAGGAGAGACAGGAACTAGATAAACTTTTAAACCAATTACTAGAAGCAGACATTTTAGAGGAATGCCCAGAATTTTGCGAATATGCTTCACCAGTATTCGTAACAAAAAATCGCGATAATTCGGCTCGCGTTGTTGCGGACATGCGTCGTATTAACAACATTTTAAAGAACAGTGTACATCCTACCCCATCAGTTAACTTAGTTTTAAATTGCTTAAATAAAGCAAACACGTTCACAAAATTAGATCTCAAGGGAGCGTTTCACCAATTACTTGTAAGAGAAGAAGACAGAAACATACTTGCGATTAAAACGCAAGATCGTCTGTTAAGATACAAAAGGTTAACCATGGGATTAAAAATTTCAACCGCTGTATTCAGCAAAGCGATATTAGCTTTATTAAATAAGCACCTGTACAATAAAGTTATATCGTATATTGATGACGTTATAGTTTACGGATCATCCTTCCAACAGGATTTAGAAAATTTGGAAATAATTTTAGAAATATTACACAAAGCTAATTTAAAGCTAAACACAAAAAAATGCAAGTTTTTATATGAAACAGTTGATATACTTGGATACACAGTCTCAAAGCAAGGAATTTTACCTCAACAATCTACAGTTAATGCTATACAAGAATTTAAAAGGCCAGATTGTATAAGACGTGTGCGTCAGTTCCTAGGCGCGTCATCATTTTTCAGGAAGCATATTAAAAATTATGCCCAAATTACATTACCCCTAACAGAGTTAATTAAACAAGCAAACAAAAATTTACCTTTTAAATGGAATGAAGATTGTGAACAAGCTTTTAATAAAATAAAGCAAATTTTAACTAATCCACCATTACTTGCTCATTGGAAAGACGATTGGGAATCAGTTATTTATGTTGACAGTTCATTATTTGCACTTGGGGCCTGTTACTTGCAAATTAATCCTGAAAATAATACTATGCATCCCATAGCATATTTATCAAGAAAATACACAGAAACGGAAAAGCGATATTCTAATGCAGAAAGGGAAATGCTAGCCTTAGTATATGCAGTTAATTACTGGAGGGAATTTACGCTGGGCAGGCAAACAATAGTTTATACCGATTGTCAGTCACTCATACATTATAAGAATTTTAAAAACACTTCATCACGCCTAAATCGCCTTGCTCTCGCACTAGTTGACTACGATATAATCGTAAAATATAAGAAGGGAACTAACAATCTACTAGCGGAGAGCTTTTCTAGGAATCCACCAGAAGAGGAGTTAGACCAGGACCTAATTCAAGCTACATTAAACATTCAGGAGATAAAAACAGAAAATTTTGAAGAGTTACAAGCAAAAGACCCTTATTTAAAGCAAATAAAATTAGCTAAGATATCACCAGATTCCGTTCCGAAGAAAATCAGACATGAATCCAGGAAATATGTAGAGAGGGATAACATATTATATTACAAACATTTCAATGGTAGGGACACGGAATATTTATTAGCAATACCGCAGCAAAAGGTTAACGAAATATTAAAAACCTTCCATGATAATATATTTTCAGGAGGGCATTTCTCAAGCTTTAAAACTGGAAAGAAAATAAAATCACGATATTATTGGCCCAGTATAAATCAGGACATTGTAAACTATACTAAAACATGTGAAGACTGTCAACTTAGGAGATCTGCTACTTATAAGCAATACGGAAAGTTACAACCGCAAATCCCCTCAACAAAACCGTTTGAAAGATTAATTATAGATTTCTTAGGCCCTATAACACAAAGCCATGGATTTAAATACATTTTAGTAATGACAGACCCCACAACGAGGATGGCATATACACGTGCAACTCGTTCTGCAGACGTAAAAACCGTAGCTAAGATATTATTGGAAATATTCTGTTTATACGGTTGTCCAAAAATTATTACTCACGACCAGGGTACACATTTCATGGGACAAGTACTAAAACAATTATTACAAAGCTTAGGCATAGAACAGCGGCCAAGTCCTCCATACATGCAACGTATTCAAGGTTTAACGGAGAGATGCAACTTGGTAATAAAGAAAGCAATTTCACACTACATACAGGAAGACCCACACAATTGGTCTGACGTGTTAAAATTTATAACATTTGCATATAACACTACGATAAATAAAAGCACGGGTTACACTCCATTTTATTTAAATTTTGCAAGAGAAGCAAACCACCCGTCTGATTATATTTATGTTCACGAGAATCAGGACAAGGACGTACTAAAAGAGATTAAATTAATACATAAAATTAGAACGGAAATTCCAAAAATCTTAGAAAAGGCCCAAAATAATCAAAAACAATATTTTGACAAGACACGAAGGGATTTAGAACTACAACCAGGGGATGAAATATTAATTAAATATCCAACGGATCACACAAAAAAATATAGCAAGTTTCAAAATTGCTATAAAGGACCTTACCATGTCACCGATAAATTAAATGATTTGACTTACTTAGTGGCTTTAGAAAAACGAGGAAAACTAGTGGAGGAACCAGTTCATGTCGAGAATATTAAACCGTTTCACAGAAGAAATTAAATAAAAACAATTAAAATTATAAGTCACAAACAGAACCTCTATTGACGACAACGTAATGAACGTATTAGAAATACGTACGTGTCAAGGAGCTTTCCTACTGTTAGAATCTTCCCCTATTAGGAAATTTCTCTACAAAGCACCCTATTTACACCTGCATCACCTACGACCAGAGTGCGCAACTGAGATTCAATTTGTAACTTAATACACAACATGCTGCTTGGGAAACAGTCAAAATTGCGTCAATGTTACACTGTTGCCAATTAATTTAGAGTACTAAGAGGTCAACTACTGAGAAACATCTACAAAACAATTACCAATAAAATCCCATCAAATAAATAAATAAATTAACTTGGGCCTACATACGTATTAGGAATACGTTATTTCCTTAAAAATAAAGACTAACTTCTAATCTACAGAGGAACCCAAGAAGGCTCGACTCTTTAAGCCTAATAACTACTACTACTAGTATCATCTAATGGCCCATATATTACTAGGTAGTTGAGATTCCATTGGTAACTCAATAAATTGCAATTTACAAATGAATTTACAAAATTTAGGTTCATGCGATAAAAATGATGAACCTAAGCATTTGACAGACTTCAAATAATTAACAAATATTACAAAAAAAAATTATAAAGGGTTTCCCACACATGAACTGAGCTCTAAACAATATAACGAGTCCTGACATTTATATTGCGGAAATTGAAATACGAAGTTAAATAACAAAATTGGGATCACCTTGATAAAATTAAATAAGGAAAATATTTATACGAATTATGAATGAACTACGCTTGTAAAAGGAAATTAAAGTTGACCGAAAAAAGAATATGTCTTAATGACTTAAATAAGCTGCGATACCTTAAAGTTTGGAGGGTTTCCGATAAATAATCCACACTCACTCAAACACAGGAAGATTAAAGCATCTAAAAGAGGAAGGAAGACCACTTATCACTCAAAACAAAACCTTAACACGTTTTCGACACATATCCGACGCGGATCGACACTGGACCAAAGCCATACTCACTCTCGACTGGGGACATACTATGAACACACAGACACAACAACACGAAGCGACAGACAGGATGTTGCGGATAAGATTACACGCGTGAGAAACAAGCCACGTTGCACTTACAGACAGGCTACAGATTATTCAGCTGAATAGAGCTGCTACTAGCTGAGAAAATTACATTACTGCGTTACAACAACGTAATTTATATTCTCTAAGGAGATGGAAATAAGACAATTAAATAATATCATAGCTATTAAATCTTGCGGAGAGTTAGTGAAAAGCGCTAAAGCTAAGGCTTCATGACATTTAATAGCAAATTACTGAACCAAAATTATTGATCGATAAACAAAACTTATGATAACTTCAAAAATGTGTACACCTATTAATTCTCGTGGAGACAGGCTAGTTAATTTGCCGGCAGACTAGATATTTCATGACATTTAATGGTGAACTCAAACTTCCAAATTACATTTAACTCCAGTGAAACATACATGTTTACAAAATTTCACATCAAGAATATATGTTATATTAGTGATGGTTAAATTCATAGAACATTATACTAACAAACAACATACTTCACTGATGTCACCTTCATTTCACTACTTAAGTTATTTTTCGGGGACGAAAAAGTTTCCCAAGCAGGGGAGTGTAAACATTATGAACTTTATTGGTTAATAAAATCCCTAAAATAAAATCATAAAAATATGAGTACAATTAACTACGAAGTAAAGCTGAGGTCAAAGACTTGGAATTGGGAACAACAGGAAATGACAGAGTAACAAAACAGGAAATAAACGGTCAAATTACACAGGTAAATGACCTAGGGTTCAAGCGACAAAATCAAAGTAACTCACCAAAAATTCCAATGATGGCGGCGGAATGCTGACCAGCTACGGACACGAATCACGGCGGGTGTAGGAGTCCAGAATCGACGTGATTGGTTGACGTGGGCGTGGTCGACCGAATTTGGGGGAAACACGATATCGGGGGAAACATATCGAGAAGAGAGGATGGACAGTCAGGAAAAGAGAGGCAAGAAGTGAAGTGTTGGGAAGTAAGGGGGGCTGGATCGAGTAAGTCCCGCAACACTTAGGTTATAGTAAAATACCGGGTGTTGTCGACCTTCCAACCAAGTCCACCAACGCAGGGCCAAGAGAAGCACTACAGCGACCACAACCCAGAGGGAGAAGAGGACGGACCGTGTCTGCGACCGGAGGAGCCTTGGGAGAATTCTTCAAGACAACCACCGACAAAGGGACCCAGGACCACTTCTGGACGCTGGACCACTCCTGGACACCTTAACCACTGGACGGGACCACGGAGAGGCCAAGGACCGACCGACAACGCAGGGAGACCGCCTGACAGCCAAAATTCCGGACTGCGTGGTATGTGATCTTCACTAAATTGCACCTCTAGTTAAAAGGGAAAATTTGAGAGAAAAGTCGAAGGTTAAGGGAAATGATTTGATAATAATAATGATTAAGCAATGATGAAGATATTAAAAGTTAAAGTTTACTAAGACAAGCAATAAATAATCCAAACAGGAAGGGGAAAAATATATATATATAATTAAGAAGCCTCAGAATAAATGACAGGGTAAATTGTTAAAATAAATTAAAGACGGTAGGCATAACCGGAATGGCCCATAGGCCAAGTTGAGGTGGAAAATAGTTGTACATAAAGATAGCAGTAGCTTGATGTCATTAACCATCGTTCAATTAATTTAGTAAGTGCTAATGAATAACTGTTACATGAATGAATTGATTATTGAAGTATAAAGGCCCACATGGCTTAACATTTTAATGTAATATAATGTGACAATGTTTAATTTGGAAAGGTTTAAGGGTAATCAATTTGATGTGTAATTGATGGATGAGATATAAAGAACTAAACTATTAATAAAGTGAATTGAGTAAACCTTTAATGGTAGATTAACGGCTACATGCCCAATAATGTAAATTAAATGTTAAATATCGAGTTAAGGGTGTGTATTCATATGGAAGGTGTGGACTGTGACGTATAAATTGCCTTAAAGAACTTTGGCCATGCCAGAACAAAGTGATCTTTATTAATGATTTGTTAGCTTAAGAGAGTATTGATTTATATTGTGTTTGTCATTTCAGTTGTATTTTATAAATAGGAGTTAGGGCACAGAGGCCTCTATTTAAAGGGGTTGTCACGAATATTAATCACTATATAATAAGGAGGAAGTAGTGCATCTGATTCATGTATATTAAAAGGTATATGTTATTACAGACGCTGGTGTCATTTCAATCAATTTCCTGGTTTCCAACTCACTAAGCTAAGCGAGTTATGATTCGAACTTAAGAAAAAAAGAGAGAGAGAAAAAAATCTTACAATATATTCACAAATAAGCGATGGTTAAAATATTAATTATTCTCCATAAGAATAGCATTGGGGAGGAGTACGCAGGTTTTCTGAAACAAGGAACACAAAATAATGGGTTTTTATGCAAATACCAATAGAACTCATCGAATTGAAATCACGTACCAAGTGACATGTACATTCATAAATAAGCGACATATAATGTTTTAATTATTCACCATAAGAGTACTATAGGGACCAAGTACCTAGGTTTGCTGCTACGGGAACTATAAGCGAAAACATGTTTTTTTGTGTAACCAACAATGAACCACAACCAGATAAAGCCATACACCAAGTTTTGTCAGTTTATGTTCATAAATAAGCTAGATATAAAATGTTTCTTTTATTCCTTATGAATAACATTAGAAAACGTACTGTGTTTAGCACTTTCAATATCTCAGTAACCAATTGACAATACGTAACGTAATACGTAAAGTAGAGCAATGTTAAAAACACCAAATGGTGTGTTTTTAAGCTGAATTCAATGGTGAAAACTAAAATTAGACTATTTTAAAGATTATATGTAAAAAATTAAAAAATAAAAATCTTTGAGGTACAAAACCCCCAAAATTCCCCTTAGGATAAGCCAATCTGTCTGGTTTTCCAACTTAAAGTCATAAATGTTGCTTTACACGTTTATGGCAAATTTGATCAAAATCGGAGCATAACTACGAGAGTTATCGCACCAACGGATACATATATAAAATATACAGTTTTGAACGAATGGTGTTTTTGGCATCTGGGGACCTCAAAACGAAAAGTTGTCATGGTCCCGAGCCTAGGTCGGCTCACATAACGACTACGGTAATAGCTTCTTCCCTATAGGGGAAATTCGCTAAAAACGCATAAAAAAAATGCCAATCATAAATAAAATAAATGAGGTTTCAGTTTTTTAGTAATGGAATTGTAGTATAGTGTATTAGTAAAACATTTTATTTTCTAAAACTAGTTCTCTTTAAGCCCATATTAATCAAGTTTGATTGGGATGAATGGCACAAACTTTACCATGTTTTTCAGCAGGTTTAACCCATGGATTCCTCCATGGTTTATTACACCATTAAGCATATCATAAAACGCTTCATCTCGTTTCGTTTTCTAACTGCGGTTTTGTATTTGGTTCGTTTTTTTACCAAAGCCTTAATAACTTGAAAACAGTTAGGCCTAATAATAAAAACTAAACTTGTTATTAATATTTATCTAAACAATTTCAAACTTATTTTAAAATTAATTTATTAGCAATATTGGATTTAAAAACTGCGGAATCTTAAAATTTGCAATGTTATCTGTAAAACAGCTAATACGAATTTTTAAAACTTAATATCCATTAATTTTAAGATAATTTATGGCAACACCATCGGTGGTATTGCCTTACAATATTTCCCTTTAAATAACAAAGAAAACTCAACTCAAGTTTTCGGTCATCTTTTATTTAATAATTTCGAAAGACACTGTTGGATTGGCCTTTAAATTAAATACCAACCAGGTAACTTAAAGTTTGATCGTAATTTTCGAATTATTTTGTTATTTAACTTTGGAAGTTTTGTCTTAAATCCGTATTGAAACTGAAAGTTGTAGATAAATCACACTTAAAGGTAGGTGTATTTATTTTGTGAATATTTAAATTAAGTTTAAATATTCTAAAGAAGTTACTGTGATATTAATGTTTCTGTAAAAAAGGTCTTAAAGACTCATAGGCGCAGAAATCGGAAAGATATAGGACATTCGTTTCATTGCATATTTTACCTATTGAACATTTTTATAAAGTTTGTTCAAACGGTTGCGAACACCCAGCATAGCTGTTTTATAAATCTAGTTAAAATTTCACTATAAATACATATAATACCACGAGTTGATCAAATTATAACAATCACCTTAATCCTTAAAAGCATTTAATCCACGTCTTCGTCTGACGAAACACATACCAATGATGCTTTGTTCTCCTAATGTCTCACCTATTAATTGTTTCACTTATAACACCCGACATTATTCATGCTTGACCGACTCCTCTCTCTATCAAGGGAAAGTCCTTATCAGCTGATCTCGCTTTCCCGCGCCCGCGGCAACATCGAGTCACGTGACTTCATTGTTATCACTCCTATGTACGACGCTTGTCTCTGCTCGAGTCTCCGCTCTCGAACAATTAAACACATCATTGTCTGGGAAGTCAGTTGAATGATTGTTTTTAATATTGGGAACTTTCTTGTTTTTTTCCCTAGGTTTTCGATTTGTTTACCCATGTGTTGCAAAGTACACGGTTTTATTTAACATGGGATAGTCTACATTTTTTATTACAAACCTATACAAATCAAATATAAATAAAAAAAAATTTAAATTTTAAAATATAAAAATATTACTGTTTGACCTTAAAACAGTAAAACAAAAGTTATGTAAATAGCTGGCATTAAATTACAAATTTTCATCGCAAATAAGAAAACAAATTATAATTTTGGATTAACTGGTAGTTATACTGGTTTAAATATATTTTTATTCAAAATAAATGTTTAAATATAAATATAGTTGACTTTAATTTATTATTAATGTATTTCTTTGTCTTTGTAGTTTTAATCACTCTTAAATACAATTATATGTGTAACCTACAAGCATTAATGAAATGTATTTTGCTTGTAATAAGTAATGTAAATGATACATATTTTAGTATACATATTATATATTACAATTATCGCATAGATATTTTTTTTCACCTCATAAGTGTTTCGTTTCTTATATGTTCCTTGTATAAAACCCGACTAATTACACTAAAAAAAAACTGGAAGTTTGTTACTTACATCAGTGTTTTTATTAATTTCGGAATAATTTGTAATGCCCTCTTATTTAAACCATTGGCTACCAAATTGTCTAACCACCTTTTACCAGTCAAGGCATTCTACTACCCTTTAATCGTTTAAAATCCAAGACAGGCTAGAGGTATCTGACAAAATACCCTTCATCTCCACATAAGGAAAAACTAGATGAAGCTACACATCAGATTGAACGTAATGAGTTACAATAAATCAGCAGTCTCCACGACAAGCTGAACGTGACGTGAACTGTGTGACAAAACGAGGCATAAATTAACGTCTAGTTAGTTCAATCTCGGAAGATCCTGCAAAGATGTTTACTTTATTACCAACCTTAACCTGGATACGTCAAGGCTCGTTTTAATTGTCTGCGGTTGGTACTAACAGGCTGTGCAGTTGACGACTATTCTAATAGAGAGTGTAACTCTCGCCTTGTAACGACTTTTTAGAGAATTTCAATTTTAACATCATTAAGGTTTCTTGCACTGTGTCAGAATACTTAAAATCGTATCTCTGTATTAGATTAATAAGGAATAAACTGTAAAACTTAATACCCCCGTAGCAGCAAACCTGCGTACTCAGCGAATTTCCAATGCATATATATGTATCTTAATACCACATAAAGCCACATACCAAGTTTCATCAATATACATTCATAAACAAACGATTTATGACATTTTAATTATTCTCCATAAGAATAACATGGCGGCTGAGTATGCAGGTTTGCTGAAGCAAGGAACACAAAAAATGGGGTTTTATACAAATATCAATATAACTCATGTAGGTAAAGCCACATACCAAATTTCATTAGTTTATTTTCATAATTAAGGGAGATAACACGTTACTCATTCTCCATAAGAATAACATGGGGCTGAGTACGCAGGTTTGCTGCTACGAGAGCCTTTGGAAAAAAATTGTTTTTTTGAGCAAATATCAATGGTCCACAACCAGATGAAGCCGTATACCAAGTTTCGTCAGTATACGTTCATAAATAAGCGAGATATAAAATTTTTCTTTTCCTCCATAAGAATAACATTAGACAACGTACTGTGTTTAGCACTTTCAATATCTCGGTAACCAATTGACGTAGAGAAATGATCAAAATACCAAATTGTGTGTTTTTTAAGCTGAATCCAATGGGAAAAACTAAAATTTGACTATTTCCAAAATTATATGTAAAAAATTCAAAAAACCCATTTTTGGGGTACAAAACCCCCCCAAAATACCCCTTTGGATGGAGCGATCTGGCTGGTTTTCGAACTTAAAGTCATAAATGCTGCTTTACACGTTTATACCAAATTTCATCAAAATCGGATAATTTTTACGAGAGTTATCGTGCTCACGGACACATATATATATATATATATATATATATATATATATATATATATATATATATATAGATATATATATATATATAGATATATATATATATATACAGTTTCGAACGAATGGTGTTTTTGGGGTCTGGGGACCTCAAAACGAAAAGTTATCATGGTCCCGGGCCTAGGTCTTACCATGCCGACTACGGTAATAGCTTCTTCCCTATAGGGGAAATTCGCTAAAAATAGTCGATTAACCGTAGTTTAAAACAGCGACTTAAACTCAAGTTCAACAAAACTATATCACGATAATTAGGCTACTTCATCAGGTTACGACGAGAATTACAACATTTTTTGAGGTTAGTAATTTACGAGTTATTTATAAAAAAAGATTCGGGTATTTGATTAGGTGAGAAGTAGGCCTAATAACATTTTATAGATGTATATATCCTTAGATCTAACATTTTAAAACATTATATAATTACATTTTGAACAATAAATCTGAATGAAAATAAATAAATAAGGTAGCAACGGAAACTATGCCTGAGAATAATTATAGTTACACTCGTAAGATTTAAATGTATCCACATTAAAGGCCAAACCTAAATAATTGTCGAATATTTCCTGAATGTTGACGCAACAAGGTATCATAAAGAACATTTCGGTATGTTATTGTATAGTTTTAGTGAATTTCCCCTATAGGGAAGAAGCTATTACCGTAGGTCTCATGGTAAGACTTAAGCCCGAGACCATGACAAACTTTTTTTTTTGAGGTCCCCAGATGCCGAAAACACTATTCGTTCAAATTTATATATATGTATATATATATATCTATATATATATCTATATATATATATATCTATATATATATCTATATATGTGTCCGTTAACACGATAACTTGAGTAAAAAATATCCAATTTTGATGAAATTTGGCTCAAATGTGTAAAATGACATTCATGACTTTAAGTTCGAAAACCAGAAAAATCGGACCATGGGAAGGGGGGTTTATGGGGGTTTTAAATTTTCCAAAAATCAGTTTTTTGCATTTTTCACCCTAAAATTTTTAAAAACTTAATTTTGGTTTTGACCATGTTATAGAGCTTAAAAAAACAAATAATTTAGTATTTTTAATTATTAACCTAGGTTAAGTGGTTGCGGAGAAAATCAACAAAAACCTGCTAATAAAATCTCCCATGTTAATCTTATGGGAAAAAGGTTTTTGGCTTTTTCACAGTTTATTTTAATGTAAACTTCACATTTGCTTTTACCAATCTGTTCAGTTCCACAAAACAATCATTTTGGTGTTTAAATTGTGATTCTACACCCAACCGTTGCAGAGATATTCGAAGTGCTAAACACAGTACGTTGTCCAATGTTATCCTTATGGAGAATAAATACAATTTGATATCTCGATTATTTATGAATGTATGTTGATGAAACTTGGTATGTGGCTTAAAGTAGTACTGGTATATTGATATTTGCACAAAAAAATGATTTTTTGTTGATTATTCCCGTAGCAGCAAACCTGCGTACTCAGCCCCCATGTTATTCTTATGGAGAATAAGTAAAATGTACTGACTCCCTTAATTATGAACATAAATTAATAAAACTTGGTATGTAGCTTCACTTGGTTGAGTTATATTGATAATTATATAAAAACCCATTTTTCTGGTCCTTGTTGCAGCAAACCTGCTTTCTCAGCCCCCATGTTATTCTTATGGAGAATAATTAGAATGTCATATATCGCTTATTTATGATTGGATATCGATGAAACTTAGTATGTGGCTTCGCCTAGTTAAATTCTATTTATATTTGCATAAAAACCAATTGTTTCTGTTCCTTGTTTCAGCAAACCTACATACTCATTACCAATGTTATTCTTATGGAGAATAATTAAAATCGCTTATATGTGAATATATTTTTATGAAACTTGGTTTGCAGCTTTATGTGGAATTCAGACAAATATTATGCATTGGAAATTCGCTGAGTCCGCAGGTTTGCTGCAACGGGGGTATTTTTCACTATACCACCTTCAAAATATTGGAAAGGCGGGTTTCCCGTTTGACTACATGCTCAGTTTTTAAAATAAATATTCTGTAAAATAGCTTTCTGGCTTCATTAATTATATTACAACTATTTTGTTATAAAAGATTCCCCTTTCCTGGTGGTCTACTTTAAACTTATCGAGGTTGTACACCCTTATTTAATAAATAAACGCCTCTTAACTGTAAGTGGAAACACTTGTAAAGTATACATGTCTAAATATTTCATAACAGAAGTCCGACACCTGTAAATTGCAAATGTGTTCTCCAAATGAATTCAGATCACTGAAATATTACTATGATCCCAATTATATTTATTTAAAAAAATCCCTATGATATAAAATGTTTCATTGAACAGTAATATCGCCATGCACTAGTTTTGTATTTAATATAGGGCTCAAGTCACCTTCTACCAGTTTCTCCCATAAGACCAATGTTTAATTTCAAATCCCAGCCCTCCACAACGGATTATCCGAATCTTTTTATTAATTACTAATTATTTGTGATTTCAAAATTCTGCTCACAAAAATCGCTAGGTATTTGTTTGCTCTTTAAAATTAGCCATAGATAAACTATTTGAAATAATTGGATGAGGAGGAACTACATTAAAAGTTAAAATTAGCCTTATGGGAAAAACGATAAATGTTTCATCAATGGAGTCCACTCTCAAATCTATTTACAAGTAAAGAATTACATCAAACCAAATTTGGCTTGATGTAATTCTTTACTTCAACAGAACTGTACAACAGAACTGTAAAATTAGCACAACCGGTTACCCATCCAAGACTATATTTTGGCAAACCGGTTGCCCCAAAGTCAGTGATTTCCCGGCAGTTTATTGTGTTTGGGGCTCCTTAATCACGTGATCATAAGATAGAACCAGTTCTAACCGCGAGGACAACCGGTCTTGAACGGTTGCAACCATGAATCAGCTAATTAAAAGGACCACATCAGGTTGAAATTAAAGCGGACTAACCTGTATGCATAAGGTTATGAAAAACTTACTCCATTAACCTTCGTCTAAGGAAAGTCTATATGTGAAAATTGTATTTACTTAACTCATCTTGTAAACAAATCTCTATTAGGATTTTTGGCTAGTTTAAGTATATATTTGGTCCTACTTGAGCAATATTTTAATTATTAAATCTTCAGTGTTAAGTCTATATTTAATTCACTTATTTCTAATCTAGTAGACAGCTTTAGAAAAAAGTTCATTTAGAAATACAGGAAAAAGTATGTAAATCCAGATTGTACAGACCCGAATTCGTGGAATTTCATAACAAAATATAACACGCTAGCAAAAGTTTTCTTTGGCGCTGGAGTGCCCGCTAGATGACTCGGAGAGCAGATATTGTGTGGCAGGGGGCAGGAGTAGCGGGGACGGTTGTTGAGGGTTTATGGGAGAGTCCAGGAAATAGTTTAATTCAACACACCCCACCGTTCCAAGCCTACTAAATTGTAGATAGACAATAGACAATTGACATTCATTAATCGTGAAGTAAACAAAGTTCCAAGGGATCTCGTTATGTTTTAAGGCTGTAAATTGGAGACAATAGTTACAATATCAACAACGTTAAAATACAGTAAATGCAATTAAGACCAGTCGTAGTTTTCAAAAGAAATTATTAAGGTAATTCAGGATACAAGAAAATTAACTTGCAATTAATTAAAGAATAGTTTTAGGCAATACCATGGGTGTTCGACATGCCACTTTGACAGTTTTAATTTACAAGCTTTTATTGGATACTTTTTATTTTAGCTGGGGGATTGTCATACTCACATAATTTTTCGTGATGAGAGTGAGGCAACAGAACGTCTCTTCCAGAGTGTCTTTTGAACGGGTTTCATACCCATGAATATTGCACTTTCTGGGAAAAGGTCCAAGTTTCTTTTAGCAAACATACTACATTCTAATACATATAAATTTACTACAGTTAAATCTAAGTTTGAAGGAAAAGAGGATTAGAATGTTTTATGTTTGGTGAAGATGAGCGTGGGAAAGCCTTCCTTGATACCTAAGATAAGCTATATAAAGCTACAAGCTATACAGGTATACAGGCTATTAATTCATCAAACTGCTCGACCCCGAGGAACATTTCCTAGTGCAACTTCAACACATTCTTCGGTTTCCTCACTGCCGACTCATCAGGATCACCTTGAGCCGTGGGATGGCGACGCCCACGGCAGCCCGTGTGACTGCTGTGTTATGCAGTGCGCTGCCGTGCTGATGCTGCTGATGAGTGCACGCAGGTGCTCCGTACCCCAGGGCGAGGCAGTCTGCATTCCACTCCTCAGCACCTCGCCTCACCTCCTGGATCACTTCCCCGTCCTCGTCCTCCACCTGGGGCGTCCATCATGGTGTGGAATGTCTCGACAAAGCGAACTGCCCGAGGGAATTACTGATGGATTGGGTAGCTTACGGTATTAATTAAACTAGTTGTCCTGTTACGCTCGAATCCGAGCAAGTTTGTCCCCAACGAAAGGTTTCTTCAGTTGTAAACAAACACAACAATACGTCTGATAACAAAACGGATGATAACAAGGTACTTTCAATCAACACCTAGTTTAGACATCCGCCGTCGGATAGCGCCACTGTTCCGTTTAAGTGATTCCCTTCCTTAAAATGTTGAGACGTATTGGCAAATCTACGTAAAAATACCTTTAGTTTGGCTCCTCAACCGTTAAAATTCGTCCAGCCGTTATCCAGTTATGACTGTGAAGAAAAAAACCCCTAGCGTATTAATATTCAGGATAGTTTTTCCCAACAGCTTCGCTTGTCCATCAGATTTTGGATCCATAGAGAAAACAAATAACACAGCTGATTAAATTCCAAAATTAAAAACTTGTTTTAACGTGACAATCTAATTTAATTTATGGTTTTGGGAACCAAAACTTGTACTCAACTTTCTCACAAAGACCTCCATTCAAGTACATGGCTCGTGGGTGAAAAGTTTACGGAATTCTTAGAAGTTCCTAGGACGGTTTTGATTTATATGTTGACAAATTATTTAATGGTAATATTATTAATAAACGAGTTCGCACGCAGCACGCTGACGTGATGGAAGTGAATTTCCACATAAAAACTTTTAAAACTCAAAATCAGTGTAAAAACATACATTTGTCCAATTTTTATTGAAATCTGAAAACATTGATTTTTTGGCTGTTCTCCTGGTTTCATTTACTTGCAAAGCTGGCAATACAATTTTGCGCATTATAAGGTTAGGAGAAGGTCCAGACAGGCTTGAAAGTAGGCGTGAGGTTGCTGGGGGTAATAAAAGTACTCTAACAAAGGAATAACAGGCTTTTCTAGTGTAAAACCCCCATAAGACAACGTACTGTGTTTAGCCGATACACATTTTCTTTATTAACTCGGTAAATATTAATGCTAGAATGACGAGAGAGGGCGTAAAACTTTCGCCTCTCTAATTCCCATCTTTTTACATGCATTAATTTTACATCTGGGGCTTTCCTGACCCTTTTTGGGCCCAAAAACTCGAAATTTGAAAGATTAATCCCCCAAAAATGGGTTTAGAGTTTTCCGATTGTTTTCCCAACGAACTTGTCCAACAGATTATAGAAAGGAACGTCCCTACCAAATTTGAAGTAAATCGGACAAAAAATGCGACCGCTAGAGTGCATACACACACATATATATGTCTATATATATATATATATAATTTTGAACGACCCTCCAAAACGTGTTCAGGGGGTCACGTTAGGAACTTCTATGGTGGTCCCGGGCTTAAGTTTCACCGTGCGGGTCATGCTAATAGGTCACTTTCCAAAGGAAATTCACTAATAATTGTACGACAATACAGCGAAGTCGGCACAATTTCCCGCAAATTTATTAATAACAATTATTCAAAACTAATAGCAAAGTAACATACACCAACTAACAACATTTCCTTTATGACGGTAAAACTAGTTTCACATATATTTTAATCAGGGGATGAGGTTAGTATGGGGGCCCGATTTTTGTAATTATTAGGTCTTAGTAAAACAATATAAAACAATAGGAAACCTGCCGAACTAACCTATCCTAAAGTCTTACTGTTTTAATACATACACATTTTTATTAAATTTTCGCTTAAATGTGTTTCCTAGCAATTTCACAGTAGAGCATAATATATTATCTAAACGCAACCTATCTCTGTGGTACCCTGTGTGAAAGTGTTCCGCGTTATCGTGTTTATATACAGAGGAGCGTGAGGAGGAACGAGTTTGTTGATAATTAGTAAGACATTCCTCGCAAGGCCACCCCCCTCCTCCTATCCCTCCACGACTGACACACTCACCTTTCATAGCAGACCGCAACTGCTAGCGGAGGGGTCAATCTGCGGCGGGTTCTAGAGGAAGCGGTGAGAAGCCGAGAGCTGTGTGCCTTTTGCTCCACGGCTAGGACCTAAAGGGGCATTTCAAAACACTCCTCTTTCTCCACGGGTAAAACAGGTAGAAAATGGAGCCGCTAAAGCGTTACTCTTGCTCCACGAGAAGAACCAATGTAAGAGACAAATTATTAATCTACACAATAAAACGATTAATTATTAATAATAAAACTATTATTTTATAGTGATTTATGTAGCCATCTCAAACAACAAGTTTAAAAAAGAAATATTGATTCTATTAGAAACTTATAATATAATCTACTAGTGGACCTGTTTCTCTAAATCGAGCAGAGCAATTCCAGCTTCTAACTTATTTAGTTAGCTATCATAAAGTTACACACAAATTTGTGTTACCGTTACAGTAGTTTGTTAATACATATACAGGTCTTATGGGAAAAAGGTTTTTAGAATTTTCTCAGATAATTTTACTAAAAACTTCACATTTCTGTTTATTAATGTGTTTAGCTCAACAAAACAATCATTTTGGTGTTTTATTCGTTGTTCTACGTCCAACCATTGCAGAGATATTCAAAGTGCTAAACACAGTACGTTATCCAATGTTATCCTTAAGGAGAATAATAAACGGTATCAGGAAACTGACACATACTTTCTCCCTTTTAGCCCAATTTTAATGAATAAATTACTTTTTATTTACTAAATATAGAATACAAAGCACGGTCGAATGTACAGAAAATCTTGTAAACAAGTTGTTTTAAAAAACATCCACCCAAATCCCTGCTTTGGAGGCACTACAGAATCCATTACTACACTCGTGGTTTTAAGAGGGGAAATGCCCCCTATTCCCCCCCAGGGTTATTAAGGGGCAACATATTTCTAATTTACTCTGTTGGTCAATGCTAACTTGACAAGCATATCAAGTTTGAATGAAATTTATCAGTAAATAAGAGAGAAATAGTAATTTTTGTATTCCCCATAAGAATAACATTGGACAACGTACTGCGTTTACTGCAAAATGGAAATTCCAATTTTCTCCGCAACCAGCAATCGTAGAATAGTAATTAAAAAACTAAATTATTTAGTTTTTTGAGCTCTTTTTAATGGTGAGTAGTAATATTTGTTTATGTTTATGTTTTTTTATGAAAAATCCAAAAAACTGAATTTTGGATGTTTTAAGTCCTGTAATTTTTGAACCCGAATTTTTATAGACATGCGGGTGGTGTCATTTTGTTGGAAAACTAAAGTTCTACAAATGACTAAAGTTTAATCAAAATCGTTAGAGCCGTTTTTGAGAAATTTGGATTTTTCATGTTTTTTGGCGGTTTTGGGGGGATAATTACCCTTAAAAATCAAAAATTCAAAAAAATGAAAAAAATGCCTGGAGATATCGTGGATTAGTACCTACATGCCAAATTTTATAAAAATCGGCCCATTGGTTAAGGCTCTAGCTCTGTACACATCCACACAGACACACACACACACACACACACGGACACACACACACACACACACACAGACAGACATCACGTAAAAACCACTTTTTTGGGTTCAGGGAGCACCAAAACGAATATTTCCACTAACAACTCAAATTCGAAAATTTTTACGAAAACAATACTTTCTCCATATACTATGTATAAGGGGAGAAAGTAAAAAAGATTCTATATCTCGATTATTTTTGAATGTATATTGATCAAACTTGGTATGTGGCTTCAACTAGTTGTGGTATATTGATATTAGCACAAAAAACAAGTTTTTTGTTGATAGTCCCCGTAGCAGCAAACCTGCATACTCGGCCCCCATGTTATTCATATGGAGAATAAGTAAAGTTGTATATATCTCCCTTAATTATGAACCTAAATTAATAAAACTTGGTATATAGCTTCACCTGTTTCAGTTATATTGATAATTGCAAAAAAAACATATTACTTATCTTCCTCGTTGCAGCAAACCTGTGTCCTCAACCCTAATGTTATTGTTATGGAGAATAAATAAAATGCTATATATCACTTATTTATGGATGTATTTTTGTGAAACTCGGTAAGTAGCTCTATGTAGTAGTGAGTCACATATATATGCATTGGAAATTCGCTGAGTACGTAGGTTTGCTGTGACGGGGGTATTGATGTAGTTGTAAATGAAATGGCGAAACTACTTTTGTATCTTTTTTTAATCTAATATTACTATAGGAAAATAAATAAATATTTTTATTAGGACGGGTATCAGGATACTTCATTTACGTGAAGGTAATAGCGAGTACGTAATTGGCTATCGAGTAAAAAACAGAATGCACATTTGTGCTTCAAGTAAATTGGGTGATGTGAATCAAAAATACCACTTGTTTTACCCATTTAGTTAGCATTGAGTAACTTATCCCATGCTTTACTCACATCACCGAATAAGACATCAAAATATTTTATTCCGCCCGCTCCAAAAATAATACCAACACAGTTTATTGTTTGAACCAGGTGCACATATGATTTGCCTGGGAAGAAAGCGGCGGCAATCTGCCAATCGGTTCTGCTCTGCGGGTCACAGCTAGTGTGCTGCAGGCGCCGTTGAATGCTATACGATTACGATGGTCGCGTTTGAGATACTAAAATGATTTACGTCATTACTTTTTAATGCCCTAACTTACTTTTAAAGTTTATTTTTTAAAATTTTGCAATCGCTTTCGTAATCCAGTCACGAAACTGTTGGCGTTTTAACCAGCTTCACCATAAGGCCAATAATAACTTCCAAAGCCCGTCCCTCCTCAACGGTTTATCCGATGTCGTTGATTTATAGCTCATTTTAAAGAAGAAAAAAATACCTACCGATTTTATTGAGACAAACTTCGATATCAGAATAGTAATTGTTCAAAAAGATTCCAATTTGTTGGTAAGCTATTTGTAATATCGAAATTCTGCTCACTGAAATCGCTGGGAATTTATTTGCTCTTTAAAATTAACACGAGTTTGCACGCAGCACGCTGACGTGAAGGAAGTGAATTTCCACAAAAAAACTTTTAAAACTCAAAATATGTGTAAAAACAAACATGTGTTCCAATTTTTATTGAAATCTGAAAACATTGATTTTTGGCTGTTCTGATGCTCCTGGTTTCATTTACCTGCAAAGCTGGGAATACAATTTTGCGCATTATAATGTTAGGAGAAAGTCCAGGCAGGCTTGAAAGTAGGCGTGAGGTTGCTGGGGATGAGAAAAGTACTCTAACAAAGGAATAACAGGCTTTTCTAGTGTAAAACCCCCATAAGACAACGTACTGTGTTTAGTCGAAACACATTTTCTTTAATAACTCGGTAAATATTTATGCTAGAATTATGAGAGAGGGCTTAAAACTTTCGCCTCACTAATTCCCATCTTTTTAAATGCATTAATTTTACATCCGGGGCTTTTCTGACCCTTTTTGGGCCAAAAAACTCGAAATTTGAAAGATTAATCCCCAAAAAAAGGGTTTAGAGTTTTCCGATTGTTTTGCCCAACGAACTTGTCCAACTGATTACAGAAAGGAACGTCAAATTTCAAGTTAATCGGACAAAAAATGCGACCGCTAGAGTGCATACATATATATATATATACATATATATATATATACAATTTTGAACGACCCCCCAAAACGTGTTCAGGGGGTCACGTTAGGAACTTCTATGGTGGTCCCGGGTTTAAGTTTCACCGTGCGGGTCATGCTAATAGTTCACTTTCCAAAGGAAATTCACTAATAAATCATCGATTTCGGATGATACGTTTAGGAGGGACGGACTTTAAAAGTTAACATTGGCAATGTGGGGGAACCAGGTAGACGCAGGGGATTGGAGCCCCCCTACAAGCCCCCCTTTCAATGTTATATGTTTTTATTTCTCATAATTGTTTATTCCATTAAGGCTTTTCAGTTCACGTTCGATACTCAGAATAGTACAACGAGGTGCTTTCACATTTGTATCATATTAATAATGTACGTTTTAAAATAAGCTTTATAAGATATATCTCATCAATTATTTAAACTAAAAGAATTAGAAGACGTCTAACTTGAAATTTAGGAATTGTATTAAACATTTTAAGCTTCAACGAACCTTTTCCCAACTATTTCAAATACGATTTCACAAGAATATTGCAAAAGAACTGACATTCTGGAGTCGGATTTTACATAAGATTATAACCATAAGCGTCTTATTTCTAAAAATTTATTCTTTAGGTATTACTATTATGAATTTTAAAAGTGAACAATATCGTAAACTTTTAGCGTTCGGATACTTAAATAAATGTTAATTTCCAATGTACAATGTAAGATATTAGTTTGAGTTGTAAGTGTGGTAGGTTAATTTACATAAAAACTCCTTATCATGTTTTAAATAAAAGAAGTACTAAATAAACGGATACGCACGTCAAGAGATTACTGAAATAAACGACTTTCGTGTCAAAAACGAAAAAGCGAACGCGCGAATAAAACGAGTGGCCACAAAAGAAATAACTCCTATTAAAACTGGTTCTACTAACCAACCAGATGCGCGGGGTAACGAAATCGCTAAGCGAGGGAAAATAGGCAGATCACGCAAATAATCGGCGAGGGAAACGCTAATAACTCTGGCGGAAACAAGTAATTGACACGAGCAAAGGAGGGGGGAAAATCGGGTGATTAAACCCCCCTGGCAACGGTCGAGGGAGAAGAGGGGAGGGCGGCCTTGCAAGGTCTTATCTTGACCTTGGGAACTGACAAGGCAGCTTTAGGTGGGGGGGCGACTCCCCCTCCCCCCAGTCTGCCACTGGACTGCACAGATGCATATAGAGCACTGTATGATTTAGATTTACAGGAGTTTATAAATTTATGAATTTAGGTTTACAGGAGTTTATAAATTTATGAATTTAGGTTTATAGGAGTTGGCTCCAATCACAAAACATTTGGCGTTCCTAGACCTTTAGACCAATGTTAACCTTAATAGCCCGTCCCTGCTCAGATTATCCGATATCGTTGATTAATGGCTCATTGTAAAGAGAAAAACTATACTAGCGATTTTTTTGAACGAGATTTCTAAAAGGAAAAACCTTAGGTCGAAACGGGAAATGTTACATTACTGTAGCCCACTCTTAAATCTATATAAAAGTAAAGAATCGCACTAAAGCAAGTTTGACTTGAATTATTACTATTATACTAATTAAATGATAGACTAGTAATATAAACCAGAATGTATAATTTATTTAACGCACGCACTGGTAGTTTAAGTTGAAATTTGAAAGATACACCGAAAGAACACAGGCCTATTCCCGTTCTATTCTTTTGGACCCTTCATTGGTCCTTCAGATTGCATGTTACTCTGATAGCTATTTATTTTCATTGGAAATATTCCTTGGAATATAAATTTAGTGTTCCACTCTAAATATAACTTACTATTGTGTAGTCTCCATTCAATTATTTCAAAAAGCCGAGAAAAGTGAAGTCTGAAATACATTTTAGAAAATGAAGTGGCTTCATATATCACTTTTATCTCCATAATTTTCTCTTTTAATAAAACAAAAGTCAAAATAGTGAACAAGATTCTAGAAAATAACCTCCTCGCCTAGCTGTTTTATATCCTTTTAGTTAGTTTATAGGGTGACATAAACCCTATCATTTAGATTATCCGAGGTGTTTCTGCCCACGTTTACGATGATCACCCTGCACTCGCGGGATATATACGATGTGCTGTAATGTCGCAAATGAACGGCGATGCTTGTCGTAAACGTCCACGCCCTTTGTCGGTGCGGCACTGTCATCCTTTTGTTTACATGAATTTAAAGTTTATACTGAATTCTAATTTATGTTTGCAAAATATCGTTCGGGAAAACTCGCGATGGTTTTAGCGAATTTCCCCTATAAGGAAGAAGCTAATACCGTAGTCCGCGTGGTAAGACCTAGGCCCGGGACCATGATAACTTTTCGTTTTGAGGTCCCCAGACCCCAAAAACACCATTCGTTCGAAACTGTATTTATAAATTATATATATATAAATAAATATATATACATACATATATATATATATATATATGTGTGTGTGTGTGTGTGTGTGTGTGTGTGTGTGTCCGTGAGCACGATAACTCTCGTAAAAATTATCTGATTTTGATGAAATTTCGTATAAACGTGTAAAGCAACATTTATGATTTAAGTTCGAAAATCAGCCAGATCGCTCTATCCCACGGGGTATTTTGGGGGGGTTTTGTACCCCAAAAATGGGTTTTTCGAATTTTTTACATATAAATTTGGAAATAGTCAAATTTTAGTATTTCCATTGGATTCAGCTTAAAAAAACACAATTTGGTATTTTGATCACTTCTCTAAGTTAATTGGTTACCGAGATATTGAAAGTGCTAAACACAGTACGTTGTCTAATGTTATTCTTATGGAGGACAAGAAAAATTTTATATCTCGCTTATTTATGAACGTATACTGACGAAACTTGGTATACGGCTTCATCTCGTTGTGGACCATTGATATTTGCTCAAAAAACAATTTTTCACCAAAGGCTCCCGTAGCAGCAAACCTGCGTACTCAGCCCATGTTATTCTTATGGAGAATAAGTAACGTGTTATCTCCCTTAATTATGAAAATAAAGTAATGAAATTTGGTATGTGGCTTTACCTACATGAGTTATATTGATATTTTTATAAAACCCCATTTTTTGTCTTCCTTGCTTCAGTAAACCTGCATACTCAGTCGCCATGTTATTCTTATGGAGAATAATTAAAATGTCATAAATCGTCTATTTATGAATGTATATTGATGAAACTTGGTATGTGGCTTTATGTGGTATTAAGATACATATATATGCATTGGAAATTCGCTGAGTACGCAGGTTTGCTGTGACGGGGGTATTATATATATATACTAGAATTTCCTGTGCGCATCCCATTTTGAGAATCGAAAATAGTAAATAGTTAAATAGTAAACAAAACAATGGCAGTCTGCAGTTATATGTACTATTTATAGAGAAAAATCCACTTATAATTAAGAAAAAAACACATGTGACATAAACCCAGTTAGACTCTCTCCATATGAATAACATGGGACTTGGAATTCCTATCGGTTGAGTCCTGAGGCCTAAATCGAAAATCTAAAGCCAGTTTGCACATCTGCACGCATAGACGCGCGTTTTAGGGTATAATATGTAGGGGTAAATCATAAAACAAAAAGCTTTATTGTTTTCAAAGTTTGCATGTAGCGTATTAAAAATATATATATATATATATATATGCGGAACAGTTTATAATATCAATTATACTTTCTTAAATATTATTATTGATTATTTACATCCATTACTTTTAAACAATTTAAAAAAATTAAAGTGAACGTACTTTTCAATCATTATTTATGTTTTACAATTCAAATTATACTCTAATATTAAGACTTATTAAGATTGGAATTCAGACTAACTATAAAATAGTCAAAATTAACTGTGCCAGGAGCGTTTGAAAAAAATAAAAAAAACACAAGTCTAGAACCCATCACCCCATACTTGAATTAAAAATATTGGGGAGAAAATATTATGTTTTAAAAAACAGAAACCCTATCTACGTACGTAAGAACAACATTACCTGGCCTTAATAGAGGAAAATCCCAGTACGGAGGTGCAAAGCATTTATTTGAACGAGTTCGAAACCAGATACATCATCCACATCCAAAGAGAGGGTTTTAGAGGAGTTGTGTCCCCCACAAATGGGTTGTTTGGCGTTTTCACATATTATTTATGACGGTATTTGATCAATGCTCAAAACACCAAATTGTTTGTATGTTTAAGTGGAACTAAATGGTGTGAATTTGATTTCAATAAAAATAATATTTGAAAACACCAAACAACCCATTTTCTAAAAGCCTCTCTTTGGATGGTGCGATGTGTCTGGTTACTGAGAAAGTCTGGTTTTTTAAAGTGCTAAACACAGTACGTTGTTTTGTTTATAAAGAATAAGTAAAATTTGATATCTTGATTATTTATGAATATATATTTATAAAACTTCATCTGGTTGTGATCTATAAATATCCACATAAAATACCCCCTCAACAGCAAACATACACAGTCCCATTGAAAAATACAGACATTCGGTTGCCCCATGTTATTAAAATGGGAATAAATAACATTCTATATCTCCCTTATTTATGAATATACTCCGATTAAACTTGGTATATGATGTGTATTATACCACAGTATGTTTACATTTGTATGAAAACCCCATTTGTAGTCGTCCTCGTTACAGAAAGTCTTTGTTATACGTTCAATGTTATTTTAATGGAAGATAAATAACATGTTAAACTAACTGTCACGCTAGTTTAAAAATATATTTTTAAGAAGCTAGATAAGTTAGTTTATTTGCTGATGAGGTATATTAATTTGTATTGGGAATTTGCTGAGTGTATTGGGAAACCACTGCTTAGGGCAGCCTAATTATAAGTAAGACTTTGAAGTTTCCATTCTCCATATTTCAAGAAAATACTTAACTTATTTCTGGAGTTTTGTTTAAGAGAAGGCTCCAGTCATCTGCTTTTATATCTGTTTTCCCCATAAGACTAATGTTAACTTTCAAGCCCAGTCCTCCTTAACGGATTATCCGAACTTGTTGATTTACGGTTCATTTAATAGACCAAGTAAACCTAAAGATTTCAGTGAGCAGAATTTTAAGACCTAAATATTTCACCAAAAACCGTAAATATTAAATATTTTGGAATTTTTTGATCGATTATTATTTGTGATATGGAAACTTTGCCCAACGAAATTGGTAGGTATAGATAGCCCTTTAAAATTAACCATGAATCAACGTTATCGGATAACACGTTGCGGAGGGCTCTGAGAGTTACCATTTGCCTTATCAGGGAAGCAGGTAGAAACGCAAAATGTTTCGTGACTGGAGCCCCCTCTGTTTCTGCACCGCCCAAAGACAGCAGATGGCACCGCACTCCCCCACACTCCAGCCCACCTCGGCCTTGCCTGGTCCTACACCACATTGTCTGTCCCACGGGTCCGCCCCCCGCCGTCACCCTCGTCACACTGCCACTGCCACGTCAGCGGGTGCGGGTGGGGGGAGGGGGGAGGTGACAGGGAATTTGATTAAGGCAGAAAATAATTTTAAAACTAAAATTTGTTACTCAATTTCCAAGATCAATTATCTCGGAGAAAATATTGCATACCAAATATTGATCTCAAAATATTAGGGGTCCCCGGATTTACCTAGATCAAATGTTTGGAAAACGATTAAAATTGATTAAATATATATTCAGATTATGTATTGTGTTAAAAGAAATATTTAAGTATATGGGCACTAGTCATAACTACAACTAAAATTACCTTAAAAAAATAATAACTTACATAAACTGAACAAATTTATATCTAACTAAACTTGAAATGTTGTACCTTATAGGGCACTGCGTCAATGAAAATAGCATTTAGTTTATCTTTACATTTTTTAAGGTTAAGTTCCTTTTTAAACTGTCTAGAAGAGTTTAAAATTATATTTAACTTGATCAAGTGTGATAAAACCTTTTCATGGGCAGGCTTAAAATATAATGAAATAACATACATTCATGTTATACTTGTTGATAGTGTTGGAGAGCTCTTTGTTCTTTTGTAAAGTGGATCGTTTGATAAGTGAGCACCTTACTAGGATTTATGATTGAGTTTATAATATAAAACTAATACATTTAACACAGTTAATGGCTACTCCATGAGATTTTCTTATGCTAAAACCGCAACACATAGTATTTCGGCTGAGTTGATGCACTTGACTGCGTTTGTTATACACATGCTGAATCGTAACTCTGAACATTAATAACGTGAGACACCTTAAAACGTGTTTAAATACAGCTTTTTGGGTTTACTGGTCATCAAAAAAACCTATGATGTTAGTATCATAATTTAATTTGATTTACTTAGCAAAGGACGACTAACGAGTTTTTTTACGGTGAAATAATTCAGTTATATCGACACACGATTTAAAATAAGACCAGCATTTTGTGTAATGTAAAATTCACATCGATCTGAGTCTCAATAATATTCACCTTTCTTTTGAAACGAAACTAGAAAGTGATATGAAAGAGATCGATCTTATCTTTGTAAGTGTTACATCACGTTACAAAGGCACTGCTTATCAGATAAGTCGGTGGTGATAATGAGATAAGAGATAAGCAGGCTTGTGCCGGGCTGATTGCAGGACGTTTCACGACAATTCCTTGCCGGCAGCAGCTCACGCAGGACGTTCCACTTTCCTGGCAGCTATTCAGGCCTCGGCATGTCGCTCCAGCACACAAGGCCTGTTGCAGTCTTTCCACTTGAGGGATTTACATCAAATGTTAGGGATATTTTAATCTTTTAAATTGATTCTTTTTCTAGATTTCAAAGAGCACAAGGAGTTCAAGAATTGTTGAGTATAAACAGAATAATTATATTTTGAAAATCATAATAGCGATGGATTTGGATTTACTATTGATTTATTTGGACTTTACCTATCGCTTTTAGTGTTTAAACAACACTACGTTTCGGGAGTTGAGTAAACCCCGTTATCAAGTGAACCCTACTTACATCCAAATAGTAAACGACTACGACTAACTAGCCTACATTTGTTGTTGTTTTTTGTTATATTCTACATTTTATTTTACAAATCCCGCAAAACTAACACACACACAATAACTATACAAATACTAATAAAGTAATACACTATACACCCTAAATTGTTAATTTCTTATGACGAATTTAATGGTGGAATTAAAATTTTTGATTTTAAAATAACTATATGTAAAAAGTAAAAAAACAGATTTGTTGTGTATAAAAAACCCCTTCAAAAACCTCTTTACGTTGGTGCGACCTGTCTAGTTTTTGAACTCATGAAATTAGACACTGCCTGAAATGTGTATAGATCGGACTTATTTTACAAAAGTTATCGTGCCTACGGTCACACACATGTATGCTATATGTGAGAGTGCCAATTGAAGGTGTGTGTTTTAAAAAACTGAATTAGTAACTCTTCGTCCATGACTTGACATTTTGAAGATGTATTTATGTACTTAACCTCAATCAACTTAATAAATCATCGTACAAATTTCAACTTTTCCATTTGCAAGCAGTTTTTTAAAATTATATCTTTTATATGTAAATTCGGCCATTTAATCAGTTATCTTTAAAATATCTGGATAATCACTATTTTTCCATAAAAATTCAAAATACTAAAAGTTTTTGTTTTAAAAGGCCTTTTAAACAAAACTAACTTCACTGAAATCGGATATCTATTAATCAAGTTGTTATAGTGTTGGCAGCCATCTTTAATGGCCGCCATTTTGGTGTTCTGCAGGGATTTTGAGGTGGCTCCCTATCCGAAAAGTTACCTTTGGCACCAAATATGACCACAGAAAGTGCCATACCTCAATCACAAAGTTCCACTTTTTTGTGTACCCGACATACTAAAATTGCAATAAAACATTTCACCATCTTTGAGGTAATAAAAACCTATTTTCATCGCCGGGTAGGACAGTCATGTTTTTTTATAAAACGAACCCCATCGTTGCAGGGAAAGTGAGGCTCAACCAAGCGGAACTTAAGGAGGTATTAAAAGATAATAAAACTGAAACAGCAGCAATAGTTGATTTTATGAATGATGTTTAATGGTTTTCACTAGTTAAAAATGTCTCACTAACCACAGCAGGTTGATTACATGGTCACAAGTAAAAGATTCAATAAAACATACAGTAATAAAAAAGAAACATTTTTTATTGAACTTTGGGCTCTCGCTTGTTTGGAAAACTGTATCTAATCCACTGTGTTACTAGTTTTAAATAAGAATATGCGATATCAAGGAGGAATAATGCTGCTTCATTAATAAAGTTTAAACTATCCCTACTCAAGTATGTTACATTTGTATTACTTCAAATGAACCGTGCTCAATTGCTGACTCGATGACTTGATTGGACTAGATTACAAGCTAAGTTAGAGCGTCCTCCTATCCTATAATAGTTAGCGCATTGCATTTCGGTGCAAGAGGTCACAGGTTCGATTCCCATAATGTCCACATTATTTTCTGAGGTTTGGATCGTTGACCTCTCTAACAACGTTTGAGAAAAAAATGCCACTGACGCAAACAATCAAAGAAAGTTACGCTTTTATCATTTATGTAAACAAGTACGTATCTCAACTGACAAAAAACCTTAAATTGTCTTGTGGTACTTTATGATTCTCTCTATATAACGACATTTATGGTAGTGAAAACGTTTCTCTGGAACGTTTGAAGCAATCAGAGCCTGAAACCATCATTCCATGAACCATAGACTTGAATGAAAGGTCTCGGTTAGGAAATTAGAGGGAAACTTTTAGCGAATTTCCCCTATAGGGAAGAAGCTATTGCCGTAGGTCTCATGGTAAGACTTAAGCCCAATACCATGATATCTTTTCATTTAGAGGTCCCCAGATCTCAAAAACACCATTCGTTCAAATTTGTATATATATATATGTGTGTGTGTGTACGTAAGCACGATAACTCGTAAAAAAGGTCAGATCTTAATGAAATTTGGTACAAATGTGTAAAGCACCATTTATTTGTACAAGTTCGAAAACCATTCGAATCGCACCATCCGAAAGGGGATTTTTGGGGGGTTTTGTACCCCAGAAATGGTTTTTTTGGGGTTTCCACACGTAATTTTTTATTTAAATCAAATTTTTATTTTTACCATTGAATTCAGCATAAAAAATTTGGTATTTTGATCATTGCTCTACGTCAATTGGTTACTGAGATATTGAAAGTACTAAACACAGTACGTTGTCTAATGTTATTCTTATGGAGAAAAAGAAAAATTGTATATCTCGCTTATTTATGAACATAAACTGACGAAATTTGGTATATGGCTTCATCTGGTTGTGGTTCATTGTTTTTTGCCCAAAAAAACTTTTTTGCCTATGGTTCCCGTAGCAGCAAACCTAGGTATTTGGTCCCCATGTTATTATTATGGAAAATAATTAAAATGTTATATATCGCTTATTTATGGATGTATATGGATGAAACTTGGTATGTGACTTCACTTAGATGAGTTCTATTGATATTTGCATAAAAACCTAACATATTTTGTTCCTTGTTGCAGCAAACCTACGTACACCAACCTAATAACCCCAATGTTATTCTTATGGAGAGTAATTAATATTTTAAATATTGCTTGTTTGTGAATATATTTATTATGAATGCTGTTAAGTGTGTACTGTTAATGTGTTATTTTTATATTCATTGGAAATTCGCTGAGTATGCAGGTTTGATGCGATGGGGGTACTGGTTTTCTTATATAACCTCTCCTGAGGCAATAACAGCGTAGATATTTTTTTAAGAATTGGAATTTTTAAAACCAACATTGGGCAAACAATGATGTTGTTGGGAATATATTTTTGAAATGAATACTAGTATGAAGAATTGGAGTGGTTAGATAGGGTTGATAGTCTGATAAAGTTTAGATTTAAACAAAAAACAGCTAGGCAGACTAACTAAGACCCAAAATGAGGAAATGCATTTATGGTTTATGGAATCCTCTCAATAAAACAACTGCCGTTTTAAAGTAACTGATTCAATAACCCGTTCCACTGTTAAATGAAACCAGACACCATTTATTCAAGGTTGTCGATGGGAACGAGTCGTGCCACTATAATAACATACATCACATTATTAATATTTATCTTTATAAATCATCTATTAATTAGTTAATCAAACATAGAAGGAGCGATGCAAGAGTTCAAAGGTCAGAACTGCCTCTCTCCGATTGCTAGAGAGAGAGGGAGGGAGAGTTAGAGAGAGAGAGAGAGAGAGAGAGAGAACGCGTGTGTGTTTGAACAATACTGTTGTAATCAGCTGATACACCAAGGTCACAGTTACTTTTCAAGGTCGTTTATTCTTCTCGTTTTCCTTCTTTTGTTTGTGCAGTTGTGATAAATAAGCTGATTCAGTATTTATCAACTTTAATCAGAATGGCTTTACACTTTATTTCTTTTTGGGGGAACTAATTAATACATATATTTTAACATTTAGCTTTTTATCACTACACTGTGTAGTTAAAAAAAACGTGAATTTGAGCTTACAACAGACTGTACAATAAACAATATTGTTGCTATATCCGTACCTGAAGTGCTTCTTCATGGTCTAAAACACATGTAAAACAGCTGTTTTTTGTTTAGCGAACGAAAAAGCCGCTGCGACTTCATTGGCCACTCTCTGAAGTAATAAACAGCTGATTGAGTGTCGATTTATACCAAGTTATTAACCCGAAGTTCTCGTGAATTCAGCCGAAATGGTTGAAAGTGAGTTTTGTCTGTTGAGTGGGGCACAAAGTTGCACAAAACGTGTGTATGTACTCTAGTGTAAAAAGTCTATATACCTTTTTCAACTCTCACAGTTGTTAACATCGTCCTTCCTGTAGCTGTGAAATATATGAAACAATCAAATATACAACAAGAGTAAATTTTGTTACTAGAGATACGTAAAATTATTTATGTTTATAAATTAATCTTGTGCAATGGAATCTTATTTTAAGCCCTTTCATTTTAATGTTTTAAAGTGCAGATTACTAAGTAAAATAAGATTATGTGTTTTGCATTTAATTCGTGATGCTCAGTGCTTCTTAAACTACCGCTATGTTTACTTAATCAGCTATGATGTATATTTTACAAAATTTAATAACTTTCTATCAAAATTGTAAGTAAGACACATAAGATATAATATGATATGAATATTATATACACAGTAGTTTGTTAGCAACGCAACTGGTGATGATTATGTGGCTTTGGTAAAATAAAATGTTATGATTCTCAGCAATAGACAGAAAAGCATTATTAGCTTTGTTTATATTAATGTTCGTGTAAACTAATAAACCGGCATTTGTTACAGCAGGTGAGTCTATTGGTCAGAGGGGAACAGTACGTAAGTACTTATTTAAGTGTTTTATTAGTAATTATATAATGGAAACCAAACTTAATTCAAGATTTTAAGGTCAATTTAATCAACGTAACACGATTGTTTTGCATTTAAACTTTGTTCTTGGTTTTACAAACTCTAAAAGTTTACCTGTAAATGTTATTGTAATTTTTTGTAAATTGAGTAATATGCTTTTTGGTAAAGTGAGTAATGTGCTTTTGTGTAAAGTGAATAATTGACATATAATGATGATAAATTACAATCAATAGTGTCACTGTCAAAGTTTAATATTTTATATTTAGAACTATGCCAGCTGATATTTTTCATGAATTATTTGATAATATTTTATAATTGAGTTTATTTTAAAGCTTATTCAGTACCAGATATAATTATTTAGTATTGTTAACTGTTACAAAACTATTGGGAATTCTTATTAGATACACCTCAGTTCGTATTAGGTGCAGAAGTAGCTCGTACAGAAAGCAAAACCGTGTGAAGATAAACGGCCAAATTTATGTTTGAATGGTTATGTCATTTGTTTTTCCATATTTAAAAGACATTAATAACAAAAGACATAACAAATTTTTATTCATGGATGCAATAATGGTTATTATCCTTATAATTATAGCTATTTCTGTGTTTGAAACCGTGTAATGGATCCAGGGGTCCCCATTTATTGCAGCATCAGTCAAACCACTCGTTTAAGTCTCCTAAGATTACGACCATAAAAACTCTTGAAATCGATTCTTAGCTTTGGAAAATTGTAATTTTAATTTATAAAAGCATAAGTAACACCTAATTGTAATTTAAATTCATTATATCAAACTTAAATCTTTCAGTACAGTATAGTTACTTTTTTACTTAAATTACTCAAGTAACCCCTCATCTTTATTAAGAATAGAACAATTATCAAGACAAAACTCCACGTAGTAAATGCAAAGTCAACCTTTAACCATGATAAATTATACTAGCTGGTTGCCCGTTCTCCGCACGGAAATATCGCAGGGTCAGATGATTTAAAATGTTTAGATGACAATAAGCTGACTTCCTAAATAAATTAACTCCATAACATTAGCATTAACACTTTGAAAGCCTATGGGGCAAAACCCTGAAGTTAGATGTTTTTCTACCCCAAAAAAGGCACATCTAGAGAGTAAGTGCTTTTGATTGATACAAATTACATGTATAACAAATTATTTAAGAGGCCGAAGATCGCCGAACAAAAATATAGATATTATTTCAATAATGTAGATCCTATATATTAAAATTAACTTTTGTAATTTTATCCGAAGATTTTGAGTTAGCCACTCGGATTTTCATGAATTCTGTTTCAAGGAAAGATAGTTTGGAGTAGAAGGGAATTTATAAGCCATAATTTGCATTTAAACTTCAAACTTGTTAAAAATTTGATTTTAGTTTTGAAAAAGTCTAGCATTCGACGAGAAAATATAAGTTTCTTTTTAAGGGACCATGGAGTACAGGTAGTGAATAAGGATGTTCTCAAACAAAAGTGTGTAGAGTAAATATTGCGTGTTGATGTCTTATGTTGCGTGAGCAAGGCAACGACAAGCCTTGCTAGTAAAATATTATTTGTTGAAACGTAAAGGAAGTGTCATCAAGAAACGTAATAGGGATTGTGGAATGTCGAGGCGGTTGCCGTTCCTGTAATATCTCACGGATAACACACAACAGCTGTCCAAACCGTTATCTAGCTCACTGTTGCTCTCGTGCGGGAATTCAGTTTCACTTTCACAATGTAAATGACTGCATCCGTCGATATCTCTAGTGTGGTTTCAACACAGCTAATATCCCAGCACGCTGCGTCGAGCACCTGTTACTGCCAGGGATGTGCCGTGCTAGATACCTTACGATATTAGTTACTCCCGTATTAGTTGCGGAAAAATATCAGCTATAAAAACCTAATATCAGATATTAGGTTTCATACTAACTTGATTACTGTTTCAAGGCTGCCTGAAATATCACAAACTCCGTTTAAGCGATGCCTGTTGAAAATATAGGAGGTGGTACAACCAATTGCGATTGGATTCCACAACCAGCCGCGGTAACATTTGAATTCAATTCAACCTACATAGTAAACTAACTGTAATTTCACATCTCTTACTGTCTAAATAACTTACTTAAGGAGGATATTCCTGGTTATTATTATAAGTCATGGATACACATCCGGAGCATAAGTTTAGATAATACCAAACAGACGGCAGTTTCGCATTAAAGATAAATGACATTAGAAAAACAGATGGCGAAATATAAACCTAAATATATCTAAGCAACTTGTGTATCCAAGTAACAGATAGCGATAAAGCATGTGAAATAGAGATATTAGTTTTAGTTTTATCACATATTAGTTACTCTTTGTAACAGATAATTTTAAAAATATAATACGAAAAACCTAATACCAATATATTTGGCCATCCATAGTTCTGCGTGCTGCGGTATTACACACTGTTCACACACTGCTTCGTCCTATGTATTTGTAATTTTCCAGACGCAATTTTACTACGAGAAAATATATTAAACGTATTTTTAGTCAAAATAATTAAGGTTAATAAGATAAACTAGTAACTTTAAGGGGCAACAACCTTTAGCCTTGCTCTATTATGCTCTGTCTTGATAAATAAAAGCTGAGAAAAATAAACCAATGTGAATGTATGGACATGTATTAACTACGCGAACAAAGCAGACACTAAAACCACTTGTGGGAAAGTAAACAAAGCAGATTAATTACCGTCCCAAGGCTTTTCTTACTTTATTTTTGGCTGATATGCAATTTAAAAATAAAACTACTATTTCTCCGTGTTCTTTTTATGTACTTTTATTTTGAGCCATCTGCCACTGTCCTGCTATTAAAAAAAAACTAGCATAATTCAACTTTTATACATCAGTAGCTATGTATCATGATAACTAATTTTAAGTTTCATTTGGAAATGGTAAAATAAATCGATTATGCTATATTCAAATCTAGCTAATTATACTAAATTTAGTTTAATTATGCCTGATATAATGAGAACGTGACATAAAAAACATAGATTATGTCGTTATAAAATAACAAAGCTTTGAAGTAAACAAAACTCAAGAAACAATAGCTGTAGGCGATAGCATTCAAATTACTTGTATTTGTATTTTGAAAATATACCGACTTGATTATCAGAATCAAACCAGAAACAAACATCCTTATTGTGACAGTTCACGCACTGTATAATAGTGACTTATAGTATTAATGATGCTAGTGTAAATACAGTATAACTTATGCTAGTTTTATAAGTAACATATATTTTATAAGTAGAACAATTTCTTTTTAGAGTTGGTATTAAGTTATATATTATTTGTCGGGATGAGTGTATGAGAAAATATTCATTTGTATATTAAGAGCGTAAAGGCACTTAAAGACACTCAAATTACATACACAATTTTTTCCACAGATGTACTTTTTGATACCACACAACATACAAAAATTCAGTGTTATCCATTTTGGATAAATTCACGACATTGAGGTAATAAACATCGAGTCAGTTAGCTTAGTCTAAAGCAAAAATATTGAGGTAATAAACACCGAATCAGTTAACTTAGTTTAAAGCAACAATATTGAGGTAGTAAACACCGAATCAGTTAACTTAGTCTAAAGCAGCAATATTGAGGTAATTAACAACGAATCAGTTAAATTAGTCTAAAGCAACATAATTGAGATAATAAACACCAAAACAGTTAACTTAGTCTAAAGCAAAAATATTGAGATAATAAACACCGAATCAGTTGACTTAGTCAACTATATTAATCGATCAGCTGTTTATTACACCAGCGAGTGGAAAAGGAAGGCGAAAACAACTGATTTCTATGTGTTTCCCGATCGTAAAGAAACACTTTAGGCGTGGTTGTCGGAAAAATATATTTTTGTCCTTCTACAAAAGTTCACGGTTAAGAGCACTTTAAATCTTGGACATTTTGGTGACCCAAACCATCACTCACATTGAGGGGCGTACATGGGTGCCCCTGTAACTAGTTCGACCGCCGCCCGCCGCGCCGCGCCACCGTCGAGCGCCCCTGTACGAACTCCGCCACTCAGTGCGCTCGCCGCCCGCGTAGTGACATCATGTCTCGTCTGTGACGCCCATAGTGTGTCGTGTCGTTCTAGTGTGGAATTACTTTTGGTTTTCTTTTCGGTTGAATTTGGTGAGTAAACATTTTACATATTAAATTGGATCAATAATATAATTTAATTCTTGTTTTTGTGGTTGTAAATTTTTAATACTACATCAATAATGTAATTCAATTCATAATTAATTTTATAGTCGACAATTAAAATAAATACTAAAAATTTGTAAATTTTATTATTAAAATATTTTTATTATTTTAAAATAATAAAAATATTGCTAGTACATTTTTTTCTAACGAAGAGATAAGAAACCGAACCATTTTATATTACTAAAAAAATACTTTTGCTCTGTTTATTTATTTAAATTTATAAAAAACTCGTTCAATATCCGCCTGATAATTTTACTGATAAATTACGTCTTGACATAAATATTTTAGAAAAATTTCTTAGTTGTGTTTGAAAATCATAAAGGTGTTATAGTTACCTATATTGAGCTCACAAAATAATTCAGTCACATTAGAAAACTCTTTCCTAGATAAGAACATTTATAAAATCAAAATAAATTTGTTTGGCATCACAAACATTACTACGGATTCAACTATTTTTAATTTCAATATAAAATATACATTTATGAAACACCTTTTCATAAATAAATAACTAACATATATAATACAAATTACATTAGGTGCTAAGCTAGATTTATTTACTTAAATAAATATTGCACAAAAAATTCATCGTAGTTTTGGAACGGGTTTACAAATTTTAAATATATTTTACCCATCCATAGATTAGTAGGCTAATATTATTTAGGACATACAAAGCAGTCGAAAAATATTTTGCAGCTTTTATTTTAAATTGAATAGTAAAGAATGGAACTATTCAGGGTTAATTTCCCTCGCAGCTGTTCATTATGATATCCACCGGGTGTAGGGCGTATGTTAAACATACAGTGTACCAGGCATAACCCCTTCACACGGCAGACCCTCTTATCAGCAGAGGTCACTCATTATCTCTCCCCTAATCACGGGGTAACCCAACACGTTTATGTCACTAAATAACACATCATTATCTGAAATAAGACCTTGTAACACTGAAGGCGCAAGCACCTCAGCTACTGGACTGGTTGTACATGTACATGTCATAACTTTCAGAAGTTGTTCCTAAAAGGTTTGACCGAATTTGCAGTTTCTGTACTTACATTCCTTGAACTGTACTGTAATTATTAGTATTAATTTTTTTTATAATCTGGCAAATTAACGTGATGGCAAATTGTATTTCACATTGGAATTAACACACCTTAAAACATATACCAGAGCCTAAATTATAGTTTAGTTAATTTTAATATTTAATTATTATGTATTTTATTTTTTAAATTTAGTTATATTTTGTCGGTGCTTTATCAAAACGAAAAATGTATTGCACCACACAAGGGATTAAAATATGAAGCTAAGATTTCTTAGCAATAATATCGTTAACATAGTTTTAAATCTATAAATATAAATTGCAAAATAAATAAAAACATAAAAAAACGAAGAAGAAATTGGCAAATAAGTTATAAACTAAATTCTGTTTGGTTAAAATACTCCTTGTAAGATTTAAGTTTGGGTAAAAATTAAAATAAAACGACACAGCTTTACTTTTACACTTCTACACAACTTTGCTATTAGTGTAGAAAAGTTTTGGATTTTTAATTAAGGACTTGTAAGAAATATAATTTGAGTTTTTTCACCGTTAACGGAACTTGCGTAACTTTAATTACAATCGTAGTTCTAGTTAGTAAACTAATTATGAATTAGTTCTAATTTTTGGTATCATTTGAAAATAATACAATATCTATGGCTCAATTTAGTTTGTGTGATGATTTAATCATTTATCACATAATTATTTAATAGATGGAAACAATCACTCTTGTGTTGATAAATTAAAGAAAATATTATGATTGATGAGTTATCTTGAATCATAAAACTTGCAAAATTATCTTAAAATCCTTTTACTATAGGAATTGCACAACAGATTTTTGTTATATTCCTTTTTTAGCACATACACTTGTTTAACTAGTTTTGAACCAAACCAACAAATTAATGACTGTGAATAATGAAAAATACAATATATTTAAATACCTCCGTTGTAGCAAACCTACATACTCAGCGAATTTCAAATGCATATATACGAGTATGTGCCTCGCTACTACATAGAGCCAATTACGAAGTTTCACAAAAATACATTCATAAATAAGTAATATACAGCATTTTATTTATTCTCCAAAAGAATAAGATTAGGGCTGAGTACGCAGGTTTGCTGAAACAAGGAAGAAAAGAAATGTGTAGCTTTCCAATTATCAAAATATCTCGACCAGGTGAAGTTACATACCAAATTTTATTAATATAGGTCTATAACTAAGGGAGATATAAAACTTTACTTATTCTCCATATGAATAACATGGGGGCCGAGTTTGCTGGTTTGCTACTACGGAAAATAAAAAAAACTCTTTTCGTGCAAATATCAATATAGCACAGCTAGTTGAAGCCACATACCAAGTGTCATCAATATACATTCATAAATAATCAAGATATCAAATTTTATTTATCCTCCATAAGGATAACATTGGAAAACGTACTGTGTTTCGCACTTTGAATATCTCTGCAACGGTTGGACGTAGATCAACAATTAAAACACCAAAATGATTGTTTTGTAGAGCTAAACTGATTGGTAAAAAGAAATGTCTTTATTTTAGTAAAATTATCTGAGGAAAATCCAAAAACCTTTTTCCCATAATAATAACATGAGAAATTTTATGGACGCGTCTTTTTACTTTTCTCTACAACCACTTAACCTAGGTTAATGATTCAAAATACCAAATTATTTGTTTTTAAGGTCTATAAAATGGCTATACCAAAAATGAGTGTTTTAAAATGTTAAGGGAAAAAATTTAAAAAACTAATTTTGGAAAATTTAAAACCCCCATAAATCCCCTTCCCATAATGACACAACCATTAATAAAAAATCCTTTTAATAAATCGATCTGGTTTTCAAAATTAAAGTCATAAATGCTACTCTACGTATTTTTGCAAAATTTCATAAAAATCAGGCATTTCTTTCAAAAGTTATCGTGGTAACGGACACACACACACACACACACACACACACACACACACATATATATATATATATATAAATTTGAACGAATAGTGTTTTTGGCATCTGGGGACCTCAAAACAAAAAGTTATCATGGTCCCTCACTTAATTCTTACCGCTCCACCTACGGTAATAGCTTCTTCCCTATAGGGGAAATTAGCTAAAATAGCCAAGCATAAAATAAAGACAACATTTTCGGTATGTTCTAAATTAAGAGATTTACTCCCCAAAATAAAAGATCAAACACCAGTGTTGAAAAACAAAGGTGTCTACAGAATACCGTGCAGTTGCAAAAAGGTATATATTGGAGAAACTGGGAGAACAGTAAATGTTAGAGTAAGTGAGCATATCAGAGACGATAAAAAGGGCAGAATAAATACCTCAGCAATAGCAGAACACACACATGAAACCGGACACAGCATGGAGTTTGACAACGTAAAATTATTGCATAAAGAAGAAGATTATTTTAAAAGAAAAATTAGAGAATCCATAGAAATAATTAAACACAAGGAAAATATAAATAGGGAAGATGGGTATAAACTCTCTAAGTCTTGGCTTCCAATTTTCAAAAAAGAAATAAATTAAAAATACACCCCATGGATCACCATATTAATATATTTAAATGTTTGGCTAATGTACTTAAATTAGATGTAGTAGTAAGCTATCATATGATTCACTGTTTGTTTTTAATTTTTGTTTTGTTTACATAACCTTCCTACCGATGAAGATGTCCAAAGTGGCATCGAAACGTCTAGGTAAAAATAAAAAACATAAGTAAGAATGAAACTGCCAAAAGTGTTATTATTAGTAATTATAGCTAAAATATTTTGTTTTTCTTTTCACTACTATTGCAATAATGTTATTGATTAGAAGGGAAGCTTAGTATTCGATTGTCATATACATGGTTAATTTCCACTGACACAGTTTCATTACCTTGTTAACATTTTGCAATGTTGTTGAGGACCACAAAACGCTATACTGAAATTGTAGACCGAATGCTGTTGGTTAAAATTTGAATTATAAAGTAAAACATCAATTTATATAAAATAATGTTTTCTGCTAATTTTTTGTATTACATTTTTAAATTTTAATATATTCTGTACTCATACTTAACACGCATTAGTGTTCGTTAAATTATTTTTATAAGAAATTAAAAATTAATTGTTGAAATAGATTATCATATATAAAAATAGCATAATGACGTCCTCAATATCATTATGATAATATATAGCTACAAATAATGTATCGAGTACTTTCAAATATAAAAAAATAAGGAGATTATGTACAACTTTTAAATTTAAAGTTTTAAAATATCTAGACAGGATAAATGTTTAATTTAACAATAAATAATAGTGACAAATTAATAATCATAAATAATGGTTGTTTGATAAGAAAAGGTCAAATTTCTAAGTTTTATGATCCAAGATAACTCATCAATCATAAAATTAGCGAATTTCCCCTATAGGGAAGAAGCTATTACCGTAGGTGGCATGGTAAGACTTAAGCCCGAGACCATGATAACTTTTTGTTTTGGGGTCCCCAGATGCCAAAAACACTATTCGTTCAAATTTATATGTATGTATGTATATATATATATATGTGTGTGTGTGTGTGTGTGTCCGTTCCCGCGCTAACTTTTGAAAGAGGAGCCCGATTTTTATGAAATTTGGCACAAATGTGGAGAATAACATTTATGACTTTAAGTTCGAAAACCAGATTGATCGGTTCATGGGAAGGGGGTTTTTATGGGGGTTTAAATTTTTCCAAAAATAAGTTTTTTGAACTTTTTACCCTAAAATTTTGAAATCACTAAATTTTGGTTATAGCCATCTTGTGGAGCTTAAAAAAACAAACAATTTAGTATTTTGAATCATTAAGCTAGGTTTAGTGGTTGTGGAGAAAAGTCAAAAAATGTGTCCATAAAATTTCCCATGTTAATCTTATGGGAATACGGTTTTTAGATTTTCCTCAGATAATTTCACTAAAAACTCCACATTTCTTTCTACCAATCCGTTTAGCTCTACAAAACAATCATTTTGGCGTTTTAATTGTTGTTTTACGTCCAACCGTCGCAGTGATATCCAAAGTGCTAAACACAGTACGTTGTCCAATGTTATCCTTATGGAGAATAAATAAAATGTTATATTTTGATTATTTATGTATATATTTTTATGAAACTTGGTATGTGGCTTCAACTAGTTGTGGTATATTGATAATAGTACAAAAAAGTTCTTCTGTTGATTTTTCCCGGTAGCAGCAAATCTGCACACTCGGCCCCCATGTTAATCTTATGGAGAATAAATAAAGTTTTATATCTCCCTTAGCTATGAACCTAAATTAATAAAACTTGGTATGTAGCTTCACCTGGTTGAGTTATATTGATAATTGCAAAAAAACACCCTAACTTATCTTCCTTGTTGCAGCAAACCTGCGTACTCATTTATAATGTTATTCTTATGGAGAATAAATAAAATGCTATATATAGCTTATTAATGAATGCATTTTGGTGAAACTTGGTAAGTGGCTCTAGGTAGTAGTGATACCCATATATTTCCATTGGAAATTCGCTGAGTACGCAGGTATGCTGCGACGGGGGTATTTTCTTTAATATATGAACGCGAGAGTGATAGTTTCGCTCTTAAAATAAGGTCAAATAAGTTTAATAATTGTGCAATAATAACAAATAAATGCATACAGAGGTTTTGTACGAACTACTTTTAAAATAACATATAAACATAAAAAATAACATATATGAATTAGACTTTACAACCTTCAAGTAATTGTCTCAACATTCGGTTTCTAGTAGTTATGTGTTATGTAATGTAGTTTATAAATAAAACATTACATCTGCGAAATAACATGGCGACTTGGACAAGTTAAGCTAGTCGATAAATTCATACAACAACAAATATTTATCTATCATATTATCTATGAATAACAATTATTTATTTAATTTCTTCTAGAAATAAAACAGTGTATTACCCCGAAGTAATTATTTTACGGGTAAACATTCCTTTTAAGACAGTTATTCAATTACCTGAGGAAACGAGAAGAATTTAATTAAAAACTTATATTTAGAAAATTAGTTTCCGGTTCAATTGCATTTAGAAAATTAGTTTCCGGTTCAATTGCATTTAGAAAATTAGTTTCCGGTTCAATTGCCCTTGATCAGTCCCCCCTGGCAGGACCCTGGTTTACTTCCATTCACTTAGTCCAGATCTCAATTGAGGAAGCGTTTCGGCTAGTTCGGGCTCAAATGCTCAATTTGCTTTTAAAACGAAGAAAGTTGTCTGAGCTGACAAAGCAGAGAGACATGTGTTGCGATTATGTTAACGATACCCATACTAACTAACCTGTTGCTCAACAATCCGTTTTAAGAATTGGTAATTAAAGGTGCTCAAGATAATGTGTTATTATTATATAGGTTAGATTTGTTGAGTTTGTTGTATTTATTACGGTATGTTTTGAGGTCAAGCTTGGTTTAATATGGAAATAACTTATGATTTTTAAATTAACGTTAGCGAAAATACCTCATTTAAAAAGGATTACAATTTGTATTGGAGCTCATTAAATTGTGGAGATTAGTTTGATGCAATTATGAAGGTACACTGCATGTCTAAATATTGGCACCGATTAAGAGTATATATTTGATCATCTTTCAATTTAATTTGAGGATTTGTAATTACGAGAAGTAATTAGAATTCATTTAATAATAATAAAAATAATAATATTAACACAAATAAATTTTGATTAGGACTATGAAGACTATTTATAATTTTTGAAGCTTGAGGCCAAAGCTTTTCAAAATACTTATTCCTAAATTTGTTATATTGAAATTAATTTAAATTGCAAAGATATTTCGATTTGATGATTCAATTAAAAAAGTATATGTGTTTTCGTATTTACACCTTCTGGACAAAGACAATGTTTAGATAAAGAGGTTTTCCCCTTCAAGTTGTTTGAATCAATTCAGGAATGTATTGGAAATCAGTTCCATTTTGCACACAAAGGCAACCCACAAAATTACAAATTCACCAACCTCACAGGCAAGCGGATCTTGTAGAACCAGTTGCGGGCTTTTATGCTTTGGGAACTCCAACTTGTAACCTATCATAACTCTATAATTCACCCACTGTGATATATTACGGTACCAGGGGCGCCAATAGAATCGTGTTTTACAAAACTCTGTCATAGGCCGAGGTAGTCGAGTTAGCGGGGTCAATAGGGGCGGTGCGCAGCGTCCTTGGCGACCCTGGTAGTCAAAGAGCAAAGGTCAAAGGGTAAACAGGATGGTTCCTTTGGATACATCCCGCTACTACACACACACAACTGTACACTCACGCACAGTTGCGCGTATGGGTTCGGTAACCACTTTCTCTCTGGTTATGCCTATTCCCATCCTACTTTTTGCAGATTTATGCAGCTATTAAAGTTATCGCACTTCTAATAATCATTGTGTTCGGCTATTAGATTAGACACGATTTCTCTCTCGATAAGTCACTAATCGGAGGAAGTTACTATAGAGTGAAATATGGCAAGGACAACGGGTTGATGGAGAGCTTAAATTCTCTCACTTTTATTAAAACTTTGTGTCCTTCAGCTTTTTTCATCCAAAAGAGTAATCCTAAATATTAACATGGAATTCTAATTCACATTTTCCGTGTCAAGCTAAAACAGCTTAGTTGAAAACTGAAGTTCAAATCTGAAAATGTCTTTGTACGACAGATATATATTTAACCACTGTGCGTCATTGACGATGAACACCTCTTATACGTGTCGTGAAATCAGTTGTGCAATCTATGAATGTCTACTCCAATTTACTATTAAGAGTCGATACTTGTTCGTTGGGTAACCGCGAGGTTGTCCCGCAGGAAACCTGACGTTCGCTACCGGAAAGATCCCTTAACACCAAATAAGGCCCTAGTGTAGAAAGTCTTGGTGCAGGAATGGTGACAGACAGTCGGCTCGTGCACTTCTTGAAATTGGCACAAATCTTCCTTCATATATTTTTTATTCGCTGTCTCTCTTGCTTTCTCCGACCTGGTATTTTAAACTTAAAGAAAGTACATGGCTGTCAATTTATTTGTTTTTATCCTAGAAACATAGTTTCTAAAGCGAGTTCTATCATTCTTAATGGATCTTAAATCATATTTTTACGGGAAATCAACGTTACAAATTCAACTTCAAAAGGTTATAATTTATTGCATGGTATTTTATATCAAAATGAAGTTGGTTTTAAATAATATCATTAACACGTTTTATATTATTATAACTAATACGAGCATAAAATCATGAAAATATAAAATTTGAAGATTTATCATAGAACATGGAACGTCATGAGCCATTAAAATTTGGTATGTAGTGAGCCAACAACCTAATTTAACCAATAAACTGCAACATAAAACAGAACCGAACACAAAACAACCAAAAAAACTAAACCAAAAAGTACAACCCAAATTAAAACTGCATTATTCATAAGAGTGGGCTCCAGTCACGAGATTTTCGCGTTTGCATCTGCTTCCCCATAAAGCCAATGTTAACTTTCTAAACCCGCCACTCCTCAACGAATTATCTGATGACGTTGATTTATGGAACATTTTAAAGAGCAAAACAATATCTAGCGATTTCAGTGAACAATTCCAAAGTCATTAATAATAAGTCAATAAAATCTCAAAATTTTCAATATATACGATTTTATTGCATAGCTAAACTATTTGTGGCATCGACATTCTGTCCACTAAAATCGCTAGGCGTGTTCTTACTCTTAAAAACCACAAATCAACGATTTCGGATACTCCGAGGAGCAGGGGCGGACTTTGAAAATTAACATTGGCCATATGGGAGAAACAGTTAGAATGTGAATTTTTGCGTGACGAACCATCTCTTGATCCACCATAACTCAAAATCTCCTTATTCAGGATACCCCGGAGGACTTCCGCGGGCATGGCATCACGTCCGGTCTTCGCACGACTCGTTTGTCAGTCCTGCCATGTCCGCGACGTGGCCGTCGGCCAGAGGCTGCTATAACTCTGCAATTCCTCCTATTGTCGTCCTACTGTGTACTGTTACATGTGTTAACCTCCGGTCACCCCACCGCCAACGCCGTGATCGGTTTTGTAAAAAAGGCGGAAGACTCGTAACGGGTTCGTGATGAAATCGGATGAATTCTTTAAAAGCATGACTGGAGTCTGAAATACGGTTGAGTAAAAGGAATAACCTGGGGATTTAGAGTTCAGAATAAATTCCCATCATACTAGTTTATCTAATAAATACAAGATCTCATTATTACTCAACCGTTCTCCAAAGTCTGGTTAAAAATCGCATCACTATGAAGATTCCATTTGTCAAACGTTATAAATAAATAAATATATATGTCCAATTCTTATAATCTTGTAATAGATGTATATATCTTTATAAAGCCTCGAGACGTGATTGACGTTTTTATTTCTGAATAGGTTTAGGCCGGTTAAAGTGATTACCAAAGAACTAAAGTAACATGATTAACTTCACAACGCTTCAAAACAATTGAGGTAATTGACATAAGTGTGCAAACTGAGTATTTTCTCAAGATTGATCTGGCAGAATTCGACTCGAATGCCAAAAATAGTACTTCGATTTATGCTCTTTAACACCTCAATATTTTTCAAAATTGTATCAAACGCCAAAAATATTGGAAATAATAGGCGAACAATCGTAGAGAAAGTAATCCAACTTATAAAATATACGTGGAAGTATGATTGCTGCAGTTTCATCAGATCATTCTGTCACGAGATCTTCTTATCATCGATCCTCACATCTCACATCCTCCCTTCACCCCATCCCTCAACTCCTCGACACTCCGCGAGGACGCTGGTCTGATCGATGTCCAACGTGATGTCCCGATCTCACCCTCACGTTATCCGGACTCGTGTCATAATTGGCTCTGCTTCTCAGACATCATTGGGACTTTATGGACGCGACGTGTTCCCTGGCAGGCAGCCAGGAATCTTTCATGTTCCGGGCGACCTTGTCAAAATGTCAAAGGGAGCTCGGAGTTTCGGCTTATGTGATACGAAAACCCTTTCAAAGTCTTCAATACGTTTTGTTGACGCTGCACTAAAAAAAGTTACATCCCAACAGATTAGAAACGTAATAAAACGTAATGTAAAGTTGTAATGTCTCTACTACTTTACTGCCACGTCAAATGACACCGTAAACCTAAGCTAAAATTCGATTCTAAGAATCATTTTCACACTTGATAAAGTGTGACATCAATTAAAAGGGGTCTTTAGTCACGAAACACTCCGCGTTCCTACCTGCTTCTCTCATGTGGTCAATGTTAACTTCACAACGCGTCTCTCTTCAACGGATTATTCGAAAATGTGGATTTATGGCTCATTTTAAGAGGCAAAATACCCCCATAGCAGCAAACCTGCGTACTCAGCAAATTTCCATATGTATCTTAATGCCACATAAAGCCAAATACCAAGTTTCATCAATATATATTTATAAGTAAACTATTTATGACATTTTAATTATTATCTCTATAGGGGGAATTCGTTAATATACCTAGCGATTTCCGCGAAATGAATTTTGATGTTATATATCATTATAACTTACATTCAATAGAAAATCTAAATTCGTGAATGTTTTGAAACTTGATTGAACGATTATTATTTGTGATAGGGTTTCAAAATTCTGCTCACTGAAATCTCTAGGTACCTTCTATAAAATAAGCCATAAAGCAACATTTTTTGAATAATCCGTTGAGTAGAGGCGGGATTTAAAGTTAATTTTGATCTAAAGGGAAGCAGGTGAATGGAGTCCCCTCTTATGGTTATGCTGTAAACTAGAGATTAGATTCCCCATAAAGTTCGTCTGGGGAGGGAATTGCTTCATGGTTGTATTCACTTTCGCTCCCATCTCCTGTTTAAGAGCAGCTGCCAATTACAACGTTGCAATCTCGCAAACCATCGTCAAAATGTCATCTGATCTCAACTGATATCTTTTGTAATGTAATGCACCGTATTATTTTCAGTTTAAAAGGATTCTGATGATTTTAAAAAACTCAGGATATTTCCTCATCTAATTTATTAGCTTTAAATATTTGTTGCTGAGGATAGATAATGAGATTAAACTGAATAGACAGTTTTATACCGGTTTAATTGGTTTTACCTAAATATAGTCGTGTATTGTCAGTTCAACGTTATTTTACAGGTGGGAATGGTAAATAAATAACTTGTTGACGACACAAAAGTAAATAACAGTCGGTTATTTTCCGCTATTGTAACATTTTCCAACCACTCGCTATTTGGTCTTTGTTTTATTTCAGTTAAGAACGTTAAGACCATAATATAAGTTATTGTACATCGCGTAGGAATGCTTAACTTCAATTAAATCTGCTTCATTTAAGCGTGGTATTTCATACTGTGTTGTATTTACCTAAAATGATTAACTTTGAGGGCAATTATATACTTCAATCACTTTAGGTCCTGCTTCGATCTTAGCACTCAGTATAAATCAGTTGTATCTATCAACGAGTCAAAGCCGGGATTTCGGATTCCACCAAAGACGTTGGTTCATGTAACTTTTGATTGCTCTTACAAAATAAATTTACCAGTGATTTACCAGTTTCCACCTCTAACCCGTAACCTGTTAGGTCGTTAGCCCTGCGGCCCCCCATTCGCGTCCCTCGCAACTCATAACCCTCGGCATCCAGGCAACTGTTGTCACCAGTTTGTTTCGTGTGTCGGCAAGTGTTTGTGGAAAAGTGAAACTCGTCGCAGGTGTATCAAGGTCACATCGGCCCGCTGGCGACGACCAGGAGAAATGCCGCCGATATCCGTGTCGAAGGGAAAGCAGACGATACCGGCGCTTCACCTTACGCATCGGCATGGGCCGATCAGGCACTTTCGCTTCGTGAGAAGCATGAAAAACACGGGTCAAAGAGGAAGGAAAATATATGATTGAAGGATCGACAAATATATTGGTAGCTTAATGAGTGTACTGAGAAATGCATGTTCTGCTAAAGTCTTATAAATGTGTATTTTGTGCAATTATTGGATCACATGTAGAGGGGGGTTGTTAATATCCAAGAAAACACGTGGGAAGGTTGATTAGTTTGTCGAAAAATACCAGAAAACTCGAGGATAGATATTCCCATATATTTCGTAGAAGATTACGAAAATTTTAATACTGAAATGGACGTAGATAAACAGTTTCATAATTGCTAAATCCCTTACAGTAACTTAAGAATGTCAAATTGAATTCAACAAATTGTTTGAATTTTGTCAAGAACAAAATATTACTGTCTCCAACAGTTTCAATATTCATAATTTTCTCGTCACCTCAAGGCTTTTTCACTACCGGCTACCAATACACTGTACTTTTGTTTTCTTTCCTGTCACCTACGTTACCCGTGAGTTAAAGTAATTGCGTTTCGCCAGTTACGGGAGCGGTTACGCCGACCACGCCCGCCACGAAGGAACAATACGTTCGTTAAATGTCGCGGCCGGCGATACACTATCATATATAACAGCCGCGTGGTTGGCGCGGGGTTATACTCTGTGTCCTCACGACTCGCCACTTACCCGCGCAAACTCGCAGACAGCTGACCCAGATATCTCGCTCACCTGTCCGTCTCCGTGTGATCTTCAATCGGCAACAAGTCGCTTGTTTGTGTGTTCGAGGAGTTGGCGAGGCCAAACTGTGATTGAATGGGAGATATTTATAGGGTTTCCAGGAATATACCTTACTAGAGGACATGTTGCTCGAAATCAAGCAGATTTTCCATCTTGTTCTGATTGAAAGAGTCCATCTTGCCATTTCAGTAGTTTGTGTAATCTCATGACATATGTAACACTGTTACACTGTAGGCTGTCGTATTCAGCTGTTATAGAATGCAATTGAATTAAACTTGATCTGAATGAAATATTTATGGACAAAAATCTAATATTGAGTAACCAATGCTCTTCAGATTGAGGATATCGAAAATTTAAAACCACTTTGTACAAATACAAGTCGAAACCATTTAATTGATACCCCAATCGTATAACTTTGATACCTCGTTCAGAAATAACGGAGGAGTTCTGTTCACAAAAATTGCCTCAATGTATTATATATATAGATGGTAAATATCGATTTAGGCCTACTTTGTTTATTTCAGGGTCATTAAATAGTTTATGTTTATCACTTGTATTTACAATAATTGTAAATATTCAGCTCAAAAAATATTTTATAAAAAAATTTTGAAAAAATAAATAACGCTCAGTTATCCAGACAATAAATAATATGTAAAAAAGTTTACTATTCATAATAATTGCATGTGAATTTAACGTAGTAAGACTAAATAAGTAATGTAGAGCAGCGGTAGGGATAATAAACAACTGACGAAAGTCTTCATTTGAGATAAAAGCTCACTTTAGCCAAAACGCTAGCGAGTGAGTTCAGCCGCCGTGAAATTACTATTAGACCACATAATGACTACAGTACGGTTGTTTTAGTTGTTACTGCTGCAGTTACGGCTGCATATTAAAATGCAGAAATAAACATAACGAAACGAATGAATTAAAAGCGTAAGAGTTCAAGAGAAAACAAATTATTTTGTAACGTATAATATTTAAATCTTGAAATAGGTTTATTTATTCAAGCAATCTGTATGATAAAAAAAATTATCTAATAAATGTTGTTAGACAAAAGTTTATTTAGCAACCTACTGTGCTAATGGTCAAAACAATTATGATATTAAGCAGAGCTATTATTAACTTCATCTCAGAGTGTTATAATTATACAAAACTATTTTAGTGGAGTCAATAAACGATTAGCACTTGTACGTGTTTGTAAAATATCAAATTATGATTTAAAATTGGTAAAACTCATGTGTAAAATACCTATGACAGAATAAAGAATTTGTTTTGGCTCTATCTAACAACTAACGGTACTTTGTTTTTGTATTATTTTTTATAACTTAATTAGTTGGATTTTAAGGGGTGGAGAAGCTATGCTATTTCTTTGCCTCTTTAATAAGGAAATCTTTCATTTCAACAAACGCACGTTGAGATATTACAAAAGTTGATGTAGACGAAAATCCTGCAAAAACTGAAGGAACAAGAATACACTTAACCGAGAACAGTGCGATACCTCAGAATTACCTTACTCAACCATGAATTGCTTTATTACACTTAGCAAAATTAACTACAGATTTCACACACTCAATGAAATCTCAATGTACCTAGTGGGAAATCTCACATTTTACGTCGCATTGGGTGCGTGACGCTGTAAATGTAAATACCAACCGCAATTAACCCGTTTGCCTTCTCGTAAAACCAAACAAACGGGTAAAATGTCAACTCATTCAGACTTACCCACTCTAATCCGCAATGTGTACACGTCACTTTTTAATGTCAAAGGATATTTTTAACAGTTGTTGAGCAACAGTGACGACCTTGACGTTACACAACCCGGGAAAGGTTACTCCCTCATGAACACTGTCTGCTATTCTCGCAGCTGACAACAATGTACTGACGTCAGAGACAGCTGATTTGTAACCGGCTGATCGCTAAACTAGAACAATGGCAGATGTACTAATTGATCTCGACCGTTCCATAACCGGAGCTGAATCAGACGACTCCGGCTCCAGGCGTCGCACTTCTCGTTAGTTCCCTGCCCACGTCCACCTCGTTGGTCTAGGCGTCGCGCCGGTGGGCTATTGTTTGGCGATGTGGAAGTTATTTATATTGCTTTTAAGGCATTTAGCTCATTGTTTTATCAATTTAATTGTTGTATTCTGTACAGATGGCGCCTAAGAACATCGATTAAATCGTTAAATACCTAATGTCTACGATAATTATAAATGTAGAATGAATGGTTTTGACCAGAAGCATTGAATGGGATACAAATAAATTCGTATTTACTGATAATAGGTTCTGTGAAGTTACGGCAATATGATTTAATTGATACAATTTTTTAGTGTTGTCTTTATACTGTTCAAACAACTGTCAACCTGGTCTAAATTTTGTTATAATATATTTCAGAAGAAACCTATTAGATATGTGTAAAATCTTCGAAACATAATTTACGGTTTAATTTTTAGATTTAGTTAATTCGCTGAATATCTAAAATATATTTACTAAAGGAATAGGTTGTTTTTTGTAGAAAAGATACTGGCAAAATAAATAGATCTTGAAAATTTTGTATGTGTTATTTGAGAGTCTTTAACGTCTATAACATGCCTTTTGGGGTTTTGGGAAACATTTCAGGGCTTCCCCCCTAGGCTTAAAATATTCCAATGCTAACCTTATGGTAGAATATAAATCAATTAAACAGATCATTTAACAACTGTTCATAGTAATAAAACACAGGACAGAAGCAAGATCAGATTGTCAAGCTAATTTCTGGAACTACATCACAATCTTCAGGACTATTTATGAATAATCATAAGGACTTCAGGACTAATGTGAATAATTAAAAACGATAAATATCCGACATTTTAACTTAAACTCAAATAGAGCAATTTGATGGTTTTTAGGTTACCAGTTAACGACGTCACGGGGAGTTTCAACCACACTAAAACAAAAATAACGCAACGAGCAATTAAAGAGTGAAAACCGTGCAATTTCGATCCTAGATCCAGCGATATGTTCTGATTGCGCGTCACGCGTCCGTCATAATCTGCTGATAAAGCGACGCGTTCACGCTCTCGCAACTGCAGCGTTTATTTACCCCAGGCGACTTTCACTTTCAGATGAGCTGCGCAACTGGATTCCTTACATAAATGACAATCGCGGTATACAACGTTCGATAGTCTTTGATATTCAGAGATTTCGCCCACTGGACCGCGATGAGAGGACATCAGTCGGAGAGGGAGACAGACTATCAACGAGGGGACGGAGACAGACTTGCGCTTTCTAATCAAGGCCTGTAAACACGTGGGAGGTACTGTCGTAACCTATTGTTGCTTCGCCATTGTTTATTCTTATCTAGGTCTCGCTTGCCAACCCCAGTTCTGAAATGCGAGTCAGATTATATTGATTCTGTATTAATTCGTGTACACAGTATCAAAGCCTACGCTTCGGTCGGATTCGGTAATTTATTTGAGTCACGAGTAGTTGGGAAAGAATTTTCGGTTTAACCTACCTTTCGCTGAAACAACGCAGAAAGTAATTGTGACTTTAACAATGAGTGAAATTCCAATTAGAAGTATTATGCAGCAGAAAACTTTAAAATTGTAGTTTTGTTTAATTGTTCTATCCTATACTCTAATATGAGTAAGGTTTGCTTGCTTGCGACACGGATCTCAAAAACGGCTCCAACGATTTCCTTAAAATGTTCGAAATAACTAATTTCTGGGATAAAAATAAGTTCTAGACAGGCCTCAACCCTAGGAAAAATCAAATAATGTAAAAAAACTAAAATGAAAAGTTAAACAAATTAAAATTGGGCTTATGGAGTTTTAAATAAAAACGAAAGAATTGTAACAGCTGTTCATAATCAACCAGGGAACTGTCGAAGTAATACTCATGTTGTTTATGATTATTAACATGTGGTTTCCTGAGAACAGAGATTAAAAGATTTGAGTTAAGATTACATATATAGAGTAGTAAAATAAATCAAAGGGACATTGAGCTATAAATAACAACTGGAGGACCTTAAAAATGTAGAAAAGAGGCAAATGAATAATACAAATCTGATTATCAGTAGGGGGAAGTGGTGAAATATTACTCCGAGTCATCTAAACAAACTGACTGGTCTTCCCCCGAGCAAAGCTCGGCCCCCAGGTACTGTAATTATAATCTCCCTCATTCGTTAAAATAAAAAACAAACATTAACTATTGTGTTGATGACATGCATAAACTTGTTAGTAATAACAAGTTTATATGCGATAACTGACTAACGTGACACGTGAAATTTGAACAAAGTATCTGCGTTGCTAAATATAACATCTATTATAAGTGGTGAAGTATATGAGAGGGATTGAAATTAAAGAAAATTATCATCGATGCTTTGCATTAATTGTTTTTGCAAATGATAAATCTGTTACATACCGATTTTATATTTGTTAAAAATAAATTCGAGAATGCAACCTACATTTTAAAGTCCTCAACACAAGTTTTCTAACCAGTTTTAAACCTAAATTTCAAAGAAAAATTCGAGTTTATTTATTTACAGCAACTACTTCCCAATTGATGAATGAAACGGTTGAAATGATTGAGGTCGTTGGTCTCTCGCCGACAACTAGTCAACTAGTCAGTAAGGCAGTGGGAGGACATTAGCAAGTCCGGGCCTATCCCACGTCTGGCTAGGTGGCATTAGACTATCGGTTTGTTTACGGCTTTGTACTGGAGGTGTTTGAGATGAAACCTTCGAATTATTCCTGTCACAGGGTCTGGATAGGCTACTTGACTCGGTAGGTACTCACAAACAACAAATTCTTCTTGTTTGTTGACGTAGGTGATCGTTTAAGAAACATTGAGTACCAACCAACAAAGTAAAAATAATTTAAAGTTATTTATATTATCTAAGACAACTTAAAATATTCAATCCAGACTCATGGCTTAGTTATAGGGGTTAGTTATAAGCTGGTTAGTGTTGTTTGAAAGAATGAGTACATCATTTCTTTTAACTTTTAATGATAATTGCAAATATAACATTAGATTTTAATTCCCTTATCAATCACTATACAAGTTTAACAGTTAATTACAAATAGAATAAATGTAAAATAAACGGCTCTTATTATATTTAGTATGTTGAACAATGTTTCCCCATTTCCGCATCTAAAGTGTTTCTTTACGATTTAAAAGCACATAGTAAAACAGTTGTTTTCTGTTAAGCGAGCAAACATTTTTTTTGTTGGCTGCGCCTTACTTTCCCGCTAGCCGAAGTAATAAACAGCTGATTGATTGTTGCTTTGGACCAAACTACCTGCTCGGTCTTTATAACCTCAATCTCGTAAATTCAGCAAGAATGGTTAAAAAGTGAATTTTTGTTTGTTATGTGATATCAAAAATTGCAGTTGTACGCAAAAATGGGTATGTAATTGGCATATATAGTCTTTAATGCTTTAATAAAATTACCACGCTACACTATAGTTTTATCAAGGATAAAGACTTCTTGATGCTCTTGATATATAAATAGCTATTATGATGTGACATTTCAAACAACCGCTCTCGAACGAGCAGCTTCTTTCCTTCCTCGTTTACCTTAAACCCGCCAAAGGTCCCCTTACGTAAGTAATCGACCTTCTGCGCACTCAACTTTCACTGTGTTTAGCAAAATACATCAGCATCAGAGATGGCTCCCTCTAGCGGCCGGTTTGGCAACTAACCTCTTCCCACTGAAGATGCTGCATCACATTAATGCTAACCGGTGAAACACTTGCCCAAACCGCCTCAAGCAGCACATTTAAAACCTAAACAGCTGTATCTTGTGGGATTTACTTCAATTACTTCGCTCCGTCTGTCTAGTTGGATGTTACCGGTCTTATAAATATGGAGAAGATTTCGCCCGCTCATTTGTTATTCTTATGCTTTCGAAAGTGATAATTTGAATTATGAAACGTTATATGCTATTATGTAAAATACCTTGAAATAAGTATAATGTTAAACGTAATGGAGAAATGATTTTTCCCACTTTCACTCAGTGTTTGTTACGTCTATGTAAATACGGTTGCAGATATGCATGAAGTTGTGGGACTCTCGTGGGAAACGAGTTATCATTGAACAATACTTTCTCGTTGGTAAGGTTAAAGCTTCATAGATGCATTGAAGGAGAGTACAGAGTAAAGAATTTGAAACCCGTTTATTATTTAGAAAAATCTTTCGTCTGGAAAGATACTATCTTTAGAAGATAAGTTAACTAATCCCAAAAATCTGTCAAGGCAACATTGCAAAATAGGCATTTCCATAATCTCCATTCCAAAACCACCGAACCTACTACAGTCACGCGCTGATTGCTAGCAGGTATTGCCACAGATACACAGACAGACACACACAACGGTGTCGAAACTGTTCAATGGACCGTTGGATTAGAACCAATGAACCAATCCGTGGTTTGGCGGGAAAACACGCGTGTTAACTTATTTATGTGTTTGCTGAGGCAACAGGTTTCATTTAGGTCACTGAATCGTGCTGCAGTTTTTAATACTTCGGACCAATCATTGTAAAAAGGTAAACTCAGACTCAAGTCTGGAGGTAGGTGTTTATTGGTTACAAACATTAAACGTACTTATAAATATTCTCGGTAATAATGCAGTAGTAAGTTTTTGAAGTGAAAAAAACAAAGGGTTATATTACACTATTATGCAAAGAAGGGCAAACATATTAATAATCCTCCCATATTTAAAAGGCTGTTTATAATTCCAAAATGATTATAATTAAATAACTACATTACACATAATGAGAATTATCTTGCATAGATTTCTTAAGTAAGCCAATAATTCCGAGTGTAAAGCTTAATTTGTTTTTAGCGAATTTCCCCTATAGGGAAGAAGCTAACCGTTGTAAGACTTAGGCCCGGGACTATGATAACTTTTCGTTTTGAGGCCTCCAGATGCAAAAACACCATTAATTTAAATGAATATATATGTATATATATATATATATATATATATATATATATATCCGTAAGCACGATAACTTTCGTAAAAATGGTCCGGTCTAGATGAAATTTAATATAAACGTGTAAGACAGCATCTATTTTCATGAGTTCGGGAACCAGACAGGTCGCTCTACTAGGGGGGGTTTTGGGGGGGGTTTGTACCCCAAAAATGAGTTTTTTGAATTTTTACATACAATCCTTTTTAAACCCAAAGTTTGCTTTACTCCATTAAATTCAGCTTAAAAAACAAACAATTTGGTACTTTGATATTCGCTCTACGTCAATTGGTTACCGAGATACTGAGAGTGCTAAACACAGTACGTTGCCCAATGTTAAAATTATGGAGAATAAGTAAAATTGTACATCTCGCTTATTAATGAACATATATTAATGAAACTTGGTATGTGGCTTTATATGGTTGGGTTGTAATGCTATTTTCATACAAAACTAATTTGTTGTGGTCCCCATGGCAGCAAACCTGCGTACTCAGAAGCTATAATGTTATTCTTATGGAGAATAATAAACATGTGATATCTTGCTTGTTTATGAACATATAAATTGATAAAACTTTGTATGTTGCTTCATCTGGGGGTGATCCATTGTATTTGCATAAAAACCAGATTTTGTGGTCCTTGATACAGCAAACCTGTATACTCAGTCCTAATGCTTTTCTTACGGGGAATAAATAAAATGTCATATCTCGCTTATTTATTAATATGCTTTGATTAAAGTTGGTAAGTGGCTTCATGACTTAGTGAAGTACCATTAAAATTCGCTGAGTATGCAGGTTGCTGCAACGGGGGTGTTTTATTTCTATTCGCTAATAAAATTACTAATAATATTTATTTATATCAACACGTCAAAGACGAAGGCATTCATATGAACATACACACTTCAAAACATTATGCTTAGTAAGTAAATTATAAGTTATAAGTAATTAATAATTAAGAACATCTTAAGTACAAGTTATATATTTTTCAATACTTTTATAAGTCTGATAGGACTACTTTAGCCTTTTCCCCTGAGAGACATCAACGCTGCGTAGTACTGAAGGAGCCGTTTAATTGTGACTCGTACATATTGTAAGCTGTTATCGGGGCCGATCGCCGCCTTTGATTGCCCCAGGTGAAATCGCGGCGTTGCTCTGGAATCGTTGAACGCTCCGTGACGTGTGGAGCGTGTTCACACTTTCCCTCTCTCTCCAACACTCGCTTACACAGTTTACACTCGTGAACACACTGATAGCACGCCTCACGCCTTCTGCATGAGAAAGTGATACGGTATTAATAATCACTTATTATACTGAGCTATCTTATCTGGATTTCCCAGGTAAGGAATGAGACTCGAGTAAATCCTACTTCCGATGTTGTTAAACTAGATCCGCAATACGATTTGTTTTATTAATGATCTAGTTATAGTACAATATTTGTTTGTTTCCAATAGTGAATTGAAATTGACTCTTGATATCTATGGAAGTTATATTGCATTGCGAAATCATGATTGGTTTTAATATAACTTCCGTAAGAAATAATATGATTTAAATAAATATATAATTAATTCAGCAAAATCGTAAACATTAGTGTTACTGTAATAAAATGATTGTAATGTATAATTTAGTAGTATATTCATTCTTAAGCTGGTCCGATACTTTTTGCGAATAGGCCTGAAAGTTTAGTGAACATGCATTACTACTTTAATTGGCAATGTATTCAATATTAGTGTAGCTCCCGAACTTAGTGCAACATCCGTAATAAACACCATCACTCGAGTTTATTCGCGAACAGTGACTATTATGGTACGGTTTTGCATATAAGGTCAAATCTTAAATGTCCTCAGAAGAAAGTCAAACTTTATTTCCCTATCACATTCGATCGTCTTTTCTCCCTTAGCAAAATGTACTAACTCTTCAAGAAAGGCCAATCATAAACCTCGTCTCCCAGGAAGTTCAAGCATCTCTCTCAGTGAAAGCCAATCCTCCGATGATCGGCGGCTATCGCTGTCAATGATGATCGGTCGCCCGCCAAGTCCCACGCTTTCCTCCACCCCACGACGCCGACGCCGCGACGTCCCACGGGCTGCGTCTTCCGCCTCTGGCACCGCCACTTCCTCGCCCCTCTTGCCTAATTCGCTCCATTCTATGTTAATGCCATTGTTATGCGTTTACACACGTCCGCGCGGCGGCGCCCGTGTCACTCCAGGTCTCCGGGTAATCTGCTTGCTCTTCGTCTTGTTGCAGCGGCAACAGGTTGTCAGTGTAAGGCGGGATGTAAAAGTCTTCTGAGGAATGACCCGTTACAACAAAAATTGGATAAATTATTGTCTGTGAAATTAAATACAAATTAAAAGATTGTAGAAGCTATACCCGAATAATGCCAACTGATCATTAGTTAACTAATTTTAAGTTCTGACTTTTTGTACTTTAAGGAAATTGTTAAGGGGAAAACCAAAACTGGGATCTGTTGGGTTCTTTCCCATCCACTTATCTATGATTGTTCCAAGTTGCAGTCGTTTACGTCATTCGATAGCTACAGAAACCTGCGTATTGACACAAGTTTACCATTTTACCTTACGAAAATATACTAGGATTGAAAATTTGATCGACTGTGTGATATTATTTGATTATTAAACTATGAAACCATGCGAAAGAGCGGACTGCGTTTTAATCTCAGTTTGTTTCCTAAATAATGAAAAATTAAATGCATAAAGATATATAATTTATTATTTGGAATATTCTGAAACAGACGTATTGCAGTAAGTGATTACTAAAAGCCTGAAATGGTTCTCAGGTTTGTCATAAAACTATGAATGCTTCCACTTGTTCCTGCAGCTTGTACTACGTATCGCGGTCCACTTCAACAAACATCACAGGAACCCTCCGAGCCAGACTTTCTCCTCGCTTCTAATTGTCTATTTTTCTTCTCGCGGAATTCCCCTGGCTCCTATCTCGTAACCAAGGTCGGTTAAAGCCCTCCCCTCCCTCCACCCATCCTCCTTCTACCCCCTCCCACTACCTTTCATCAACTTCACGGTTTTTTACGCGTTGTGGTAAAAAGAAAACGGACGTAAAAGAAAAAAATGTAATTTTCTTCTAATTTGGTAACTTTTTTCATGTTGAAGCCTTCCGAAATCTTTTTATCAATATAAACAGGTATGTTAACCTGTTTATATTGGTAAATTTAGCGAAAATTTCATTTAAGAAGTAAAATTTTAACTTTTCATCTACATTCTGTTTAGGTTTTTGCGAGTAGGTGATTGCTTTAAAAGAACTTTGAACGAGAAAGTACTACCATTCAAATGTTTTATGATGTGCTACAACCTGCGAATATTTTAGGTAGATGATATATTTAAATTAATTTTACATTATACATGTATACGAATATCATGGGTTCAAATTCTAGTCATGACAAGCAAAGTTTATGAGTACTTTCGACTTGTACTGCAGCGGCCAGAAAAATAGAAAATACAACATTATGGAATCTTACAAAAGTTGTTTTGTAACGATGCAGCTGAACCCCCTTGTATAAAATGTAAAACAGGAGATATTGAACAATAAAAAACTAAAAAAAAGGTCTAGGACTACTCTATACAAAATCCTATATTTAATTTTTCTGGTGATAATTTTACTACATATAAGTAAAGATTCTGGATTTGTAAAAAATGGTGTTTAATTAAATAGTAGATTTATTATAATCCAAAAAGTATTCACATTTACTCTAACGCTGTGTATGCCTACAATTGAAAAAGTTAACTAAATAGAGAATATCTGTAATGACCTAGTAATATGTTAGTTATTATATGGGTCACGGCCTATCACGTATTGGCACGCAGGCTTCCTGTGGTGACCGTTAGTCTTGTACGCAAGCAGAATCAATTATTGACCGTTGGGTCACGTAACAAGTATATTACTGAACTATTTTGATTTTAACGATCCTCAACGCTACCTTAAACACATAAACATTGCTACTTCAGGCTCATTTTCTTAGTTGAACATGCATAAATGTTTGAGTTAGTTTACACCTCTCACATATAAACAGTGTTGATAAAAAAGTATTTAAAACTAAAATCATCTAAGATGGTTTACCAACACGTAACGATTACCTATTGTTATAAAGTGTCTTGTTAGTCTGGGATCTCAAAATAACGTACAAACTACTTTTTACTTCAGTGTACATTTTTAGACTAAAATAAGTACATACCTTATCGTCAACATTTCAATCTAGTGAAAAAATCCACTACACGTTTCACTTGAAACATTATCAAGTGGTCAATACAATAAACGTTACCATCCAAACATTATGGGTCGGTAGTTTAAACTGTTACAGTCAGGCACAAACACAGTCACTTAAAACACGTATACGAACAATTGTGTGTTTTATGTGACTTTTCAAGTTTTAATTATTACACACAATTGTTTGTATACGTGTTTGATGTGACTGTGTTTGTGCCTGTGACTGTGATTGATACATCCTGTTTGGATATCAACAATTATTCCATTGGCCACTTAACAATGCCGTCTTCATGGCAAACCATGTCGTGGATTGTTTCCCTATTTTAAACTGTTGACGACAAGGTATGGACCTATTTCAGACAAATATTCATAGACAAAGACTACACAATGAAGTTTACTGTTAAACATAAAAAAAATACATTATTATTATAGAGTTATTGCTTTAAAACAAAATTCTGGATACCTCGAAAAAATAAAATAACGGATGTCCTCTTTACCCAACGTAACTTACTCATCAATGGACTGGCTAGCCATTCCAGATCCCGTAACGGGAAACCCTAACAGTAACACCATACCTGTTAGCGACCTTGGCAATGCCAACCCAACAGAGGTCGCGGGGTCAGTGTGACCTCACAGAGGCCGTGATGTCACAAATGTGACGTCATATCAGTGACGGTAAGAGAACCAAACAGCTTACGTCACATGCTATTTGGGATGTCCACCGCGATGTCTGATGATACTTTGTCATTAGTGCGTGTGTCCGTGTTAGGCTCTCCTCCGTCTAAAATGGAAGTGTAAGTAAAACTTGGTTATAAATATAGTTATAAATCAATACTGTAAATAGTTTAATTGTTGTTAAAACGTTATTATTATTGATCATAATAGAGCTTGGTATAATCAACAGGTAGACTGTTTTTAAGGACATACCAACGATTTTCGAATTTTACGAATATTCCTATATTTAAAATATCCAATATTTTGGTAGGGTGTTTGGACGATTTTAGATGTACTATAAATCCGAGTAATATGGATGAATCAGACAATGGTTGAGTACCGGCAAATTAATAGGAATCTGTGAGATAGAAACCAATCAATTTTACAAATAAATAGTACAAAAACTGTATGCATTCTGTACACTTACTGCAATGCATGGAATAGCGGGGTTTGGTACTTTAAAAATAGCTTTTAGTCCACCTCAAACTTATTTTCACTTTTGCCAAAGAGTTTCAATTTATCTATTAGTAAATTATTTCTGTATTACTGTACTATACAATAACAATATAACTGTAAAACTAACTTTTTTTTACTCAATGTAGTAGTTTTTCTATTAATGTGAAAAGGGTTTTTTCTGTTGCACAAAGCACTATTTACACCTCTATCAATTTATACAATCAAACACCGACTGTAATTTGAGCAGTATTCAGATTTTCGCTGTAAACGTTGATTTAACGTGCTGTAAACGGTGGCAAATCTGTATCCATCTCCAATCGTCAACGTTATTCCGTCTATTTTTACCAGTAGAACCTATTGTTCGAGTTCGAGCAAATCTAATGCTCCTTTTCTGAAATTAAAACATTCCTCATAATACAACGTGTTTACTGTGCCGTCATTAAAGCTGAATTTTGTATTGATATAAGTGTTTTTTTGTCAGTTTGGTGCTGAGATTGTCTGCGACGTATGTTTTCCTATTTTGCTGTGTTTAGTAATTTATCAAAAGCATTACATATACAAACTAATTGATTTCTGTTCTTTTGTAAGATTAATATTGAACCTTTAATTGCCTGTAGGGCAGAGACAATTGTAAAGTTTAAGGAATTTTGTCAATTTACACTTCGACTTATTTTAACTAATAGATCAATAACAAAATCAGTTTAGGAATTCCTAATTTCTCACTCTTACAAAGCTCTGCTCGTGTATTAAGGTGCGTTTACATTGCAGTTTGCAACTAAAAAGTTTGCAACTTTTGAAGAAAGTTCAAAACTTAAAAAATACGAATTTTACATTTTTTGCTAACATAACGAATTTCAAACAAAATTCTCATGTTTCAAACCATGTTTAATGTTTCCACTAGTTGTTGTTAAATTACTGAAACTAACTTTGATGTTTGTTTGAAACCAAAACTGTGCACAAAAAAACTTTCTTCCTCGCTGCGTTTTCGAGCTCATCTCTCCAGCTTTTTAAACTACTTAATGTATAAAATTCTGTTTAATAGTCTTTCAATCTTGACAAGACCACCTGATACTACCGCTTCCCGTTCCTCGTTTACAGCACCCAGCACCAGTAGCGAGTGCCACCGCTATGAGGTCGTCCACGTAACACAGTGAACAGCTAATTGCTGGGGTCGTGACCCAGACAACCACTGTTCAATTTACCTTGTGCAACCGTTTCGCAATTACACAGACATCGGTTATTTAAACTTATTGTGTAGCGGTGAAAGCGAGTGATTGTTACAGAAATCGTCGTGAATGTGTGAACGGATAGGTTTTATTTCCGGATTGCTTCAGAAAATTCCTCGGCGAATATTTTAATTCTAGAATTTACAGTAAGAACGTTGCTACAAGTCCTGGTATATTTTCAACCACGAAGCTATCCTTTGCTTTACTTCTCAATGTTCTTCCGTATTCAAAAATAATGATTGTCTTTCCTATGGTAGTTTTACCTTGCCTATAGAGATAACGAAGGGGTGATTACGATGTTGTCAAAGAGTGTCACATTGCCTCGTGGCAATGAACGCTGCGTTTGGCGGAAGGAACGGAACTCGCCGGATGCGGTTCCTGTAGAAGACGCACTGTTCATCGCTGCCAGGTTAACGGTGGCCTACTGAGAGTTCATCTGTCACCCAGTGGTTGGACTTTGGCTTGTTGAAATTACGAATTACATCTAGTATAGCTATATGTTTCCTTGTGAAAAATATTTAACTTTGGTCACTTAAAATAACAAATAAATCCTTAACTTGAAAAACCAAACTTAAACGAATGAAAATCCTAGGGAAATTGACAAACTGATAAAGAAAATGAATGAGTTGGTGCCCTTCTTGAAAATATATTAAACCTTAGTATTTAGGGATTTTGGGTCTAGTGGTCTATGAATTTATACCCTTCGAAAATAACAAAGCACTTCTAAACGTTTTATGTAAGACCAGCAGGATGAATGCTTTTCCATGTAAAATTAACTTGATGAATCCATGGTTGCATGTTAACCTCATTTCCCGACGCCAGCATTGGCCTGTCATCACGAAATACCTTCGTTAAACGTTTGGAATCTAGAGAAACAAGAGAATTGTCTAAGAAAAAACATACAAAATCTAGGCTGCTCACCAGCTATTCTTTCACTACCATCGAAAGTTATCAAAACTAATTTGACTACCCCATAGAAGCTACCGTCATATTTCTTTCAAATGTAACTAACTAATTGTCTATCAACACGAAGTAATCCTAATGTTTTGCTGGTAGAGAGTTCACAAAAGATTCTCCATCAAAAAGTGCAAGCATCACAAAAAGCTGGCTGAGCACCAGGTAATCTCGCACTTCCTACGCAAGTTGCTGCCGATCCTGCAACTGTAGCCGCTTATGAAACCGTAGTCTCGTGGCAAGGTTGCACCCTGACTCACGGTGTTGACGCATGTGGGAACGGCGCGCGGCGTCGGTGCAGTACTGCCGCAACTCAGACGCTGTCATTGATGAAACCGCCGTCTCAAATCGAGAATTTCTAGTTAAAAATAGTTCGATGTGATTCAAACTGTTACAGAAATAGTTCGGAGGATGTATTACACGATCGTTTTGCAACTTAAACTGCTCTCGGGAGATTTCAGTTTGTTGCTAGCTCCCTTCGAATCAACTTGTTTGCAGTGAATGTTTGTGTCTTAGTAATTTGGTGATTTATTGTATTCTATTCGTTTAGCATTTTATGTTGTGTTGGACACATTTTAGGTTCTCGAATATTATAAAAGGTAACTACTTGGTTGAGCGTTGTTGCTTTTAATTTGTGATTATTGTGAGCAAATCTCTAGATTTAATTAGTAATACTAAATTTAATCTGCTGTGACCTTTCGTAAGACATTTATTTGAACAGTTAAGATTATATATCTCACTTGCACCTACACGGTTTCTTATGCAACATTTGCTTTTACAACTGCTATCCATCTCTTGACATTTGCCTATTTACATAATAAAGGTTCAAAGTTCAAAGTGAATGTCTCGTTTGTTGGACTCGCTTGGACGTAAGCCAATTTTTATTTCTTATACAATAAAGATGGTTATCATGGAGAAATTGTATGGAATTTTAAATAAATAATGTTGTATTTTATGTCCCGATGACAACAAACATCTAAGCATTTTGGGACTTGGGAACCCGTTGTTCCCCGTAAGAACTCCGCCTAACGCCCACATTTCCACAAACCTAGCCCTATATATCCTAGGATAGATCGCCTCATTATTCGCCTACCCGCCACGTTATCACTCCAGGCCCGTTACCCGGGTCCGGCCATGTCCCCTGTGGCCCCCGCGCCCTGACGCCCCCGTGGTGCCGATGCCGTATACGGCGCGACGCCTCTGGTCCGCCCTTGCCCCGCCAAGGTCACTGGCCGCTCCATTACCTCACCCCGTGGGCGAGAGTACTCGCACTTCAGAGTGGAGAGCCCTCGGGTAACGGGGAATTCGAATAAGGTCATGTCTCCGGATGAACAGGAAGTGTACAGTTAAGGGTGTATTCAGTGACAGATTTGACGACAAATATGGAAATTATCAAGTTAAATTATATTTGGTCGCCTTTCCTTGTTTGGTTTGAAATTATTTCTCCCCATCAGATATGAATCTATGCATATAAATAGCGTTGAACGTACCTAGTACACTCATCTTTCATTCAAATTCGTTTTAAAATACGCCCTATAGTTGCGTCGGAGTCTAGTGATTAAGCTTGTTGAATAAATCGTATGGAACGAGGTTCTGTACAAATTCCTAAACCATCATTTTAATTGATTTCGTTTGGTAAAATTTGACTTTAGTTTTGATTTTTAACCATAATTTATACATAAATAATTTGGACAATAATTTAAAATATGTTGGATTTATGTAAAACTGACTTGACATTCTTATTGCAGTTTTTCAATGCATGTAATAATAAACTTGTTTGTTAATGCATCGATAGTTAAAAAAGTTTACAACTTTTTATTTAGGCTTATGAACTTGTCCATTCAGAAGCATCAACTCTGTAAAAAACTTATTTTACGAAGTGTTTTATTTTTATTTTAAACTTTTAAAAAACTTTGTTCACTGTACTAAAATATTGTTATAAAACATATGGATATTGACTACAGTTGCATCTATAAACTATGAACTAACGTTTTCCAATCCTTATGTGTACTCAACCACATCACGAGCCAACCTCGTGGCCTGATTCGCAGTGGCAAACATTCTTTTCGCATTTCCAAAACAGAAACGTAGGACCGCAGTCAATAATTTATTCGGCGACTCTTGGGAAAAAGTTTGTGCCAAGAATGTATCCACCGCTCTCCGACTGCTAAGGTTTTTGGCTCCTACTTTTATTGAGAAGTTCTCCTTGCACGGCGTTATAACAAGCGGTGCTAATGACGAGGGAGTCTCTAATTGACATGAGGTACAAGTGATTGTTGTTTGGCCGTGAATACGTAGTTTTGTAGGAGTTGGAAGTTAACTCACAGGGTGGTTTAAATTTGTTAAAGTTTAAATGTATTTAGACAAATTTTGTTTAATATTCAGGGTGTGTTCCTATAAATAAAATTTCCAATATCATCAAAATTGTAAACATTTTTCATAAACATATTAATTCCTTAAATAAAAACAATTTTACCGAGAAAGGTTCCACAGTGTAAACGCTTACGCTTCACATTCTGGGCATTCTGAGTTGAGCTTGTATGGTTTCTCAACCACCAAGCCGGAATGGTTTGCCTAAGGGCCGTACTCAACCTTGTTAGGTGGTAGAAGGTCTCTATATTCCTAACCAAGGTTAGGCAGGCCTCGTAAACAAATTCCTTAAAAAATTAAATAAAGGAAGTCTGACCCTGTCAACCATATGAATGAAAAGTCTTGGAACGACAAAATAAGGGGAAATAGTAGTTTTTGTTTAATAACATCTCTGCCTAGTACACAAAAACCACACATGTGAAATGAAAATGTATTTTAAAATATTGCAATTTATTTAACGGTGCAATTTTTTTATTTTATGAATTAAAATAGGTTAAATGTTTTTGTGGTTAGGTGAACGATCAGTGTGAATTTTTGCACTGATAGTAGGTTCAAGCTCACAATACCGTGCAATCAGCCTAAAACACAAAACCCAGGTGGCCATGTAACATATTTACTCCTCGTGCCCATTACCTCCACACATACACCCATCCACCCGAAGGGACCCTCGGTTCTCATTGTGGTCACATTTCACCCATTTAACCACTGATCCATATGTAATACCCCAGGCCTTCGCCGCGCAGGTATCTGCACAGTTGTACGCGTGGCATTGAGTATGTAGGTCTGATACAGCAGGAATAGCGAGGGCAATAGCGAGGGTGCCAAGAGTGACCCCTGGGGTGCTCCACCGCTACCGTGAGGCAAGCCGTCCTTGCGCTGATCGCAGTTTGATGGTGTAATCCCATTGTCCGACGGCCTAACCTCTGTCGCCTCTGGTCATTTGTATTCTATAGCCACCATTGTACCCTACAGCTCTCTAGTGCCTTGGATAAACTCTATAGTACGTATAGTACCTGTTAAACATGTTGTTTGCCCGTTAAATCAGCAATTATCTTTTAATTATGTGAGTTATCACTAGGTGAGCCTTGATAAGTTGTTACTGTCAATTAGGTTTAATTTAAAGACCGTCTTGACTTCACATAAAGTGTTATGCTTGACATTTACAACAATTTATGAGGGAGTAGTTTTTAAAGTTGGTTTATCTAATGATTAGTTAACATTTTATTTTATAGAGGATATTCTCATAATTTTTTCAAGCAAAGCAAACGCTGACCCATTATAGTACTGATATCGGAGCTGAAGAGACCGATACAATTTACTTGTCAGGACTGGGAATTCGAACCCATGGCAGGGCGGCTGCAATCATACTACGCCTACGACTCACATCCAAAGAATTGATAATTAATACTCATAGTGGGTAAATAAAAAGCATATTTCCTTTAAAGTGAAATATTTGGATTTTTTGAATTTCAAACATGTTTAGATAAATGTATTTAAACGCTAACATGCAAATGCAGAGTAGAGTAAAGAGATGTTACAGGAAAAGCCTTTGCGAGAATCTACGGAGTAGGATGGGAGACAAACGGTGCGTGGGATTTTACGATGACGATCAGGTTTTAAAAAAACAAGATGATCCACCGGTCGACCCCCCAGGCGATGCCTAAATAGGATTTAGACACCTATTCCGGCTCAGAGATAAACTGCATGTCTATAACTCTAAAAGTCTTGACATCGTATTAACGAGACGGTTGCATAAGACGTGCTTTTGTGTTTTCACACCTATATTATGACGAGTTTCACGTCAAGCTTTTATCTGACAATTCGCCGGTTAATGACCTAGTAATATAAGCTATTTCTAAAATGACTGATTAAAAAATGGTTAAAAACATTAAATTAATTATTTTAAATAAAATAAATACAACTCCCGATATCAGCTGAAAATGTTGCTAGTATCTAAAATGTATTAAAATTATGATTTCAAATTACATAGTAATCAAGTAGAAAATCCACCGCCCTAATTATTATTAAAGATTTTATATTGCTGTAGTAATATTTTTTCCATGACAATGATTTACAATGTATCGGGATTTACAAAAAAATGTATGCCTCAGTGCTATCTTCTCCATTATCGTGAGATCGCTAGGATTCATATACAGGTGTCCAAACTCAGAAAATGTTCTAAATTCCCACATGGTTTCGCTCTTTTGGCTTTCAACATTCCAATGTTTTCCATGGATATTAGATTTTTTATTTGATCAGAGGATTGTCTTACATATGTGGATGTTAGTCGCCCATTTTAATCAGTTCCTCTACAAAATGTAGCATTGCGTGTTTTTCGTTTCCGACGAATCTTACCGGTATTCCGGGGTAGGGTGTAATTTCCTTGAAAATATTATGATCAAATCCAAAACAATAATCAACTAAGCCATATCTTCTGAGCGACTGTTGGTGTTTTCCGACTGTGCAACACCACACCAGAGGCGGCGGTTCCCGCGGCTGCCGGCAGCGAGAGTGAGCCTGGGACTCTCCTTGAGCCAATTTCCAGAGAGGCAAAACAAAAGAGCGACGCTTCCTTCCTTCGCCCTTCCAACCGCTTCCACTTGCGACACCGTGGCCAATCCCTTCCAGGACCATCACTTTACTTGTCTGAGAAACGTAAAATATCCAGTTGCAGGTCTATGAGTGTTTGACCTCTAACAAAATTGACTTCTTAAAATTAGTAATCTGAGACCTCCCTGACCAACAAACTACTCATAGCGTTGTGGCATTGGAACCGCCTCGTGTAAGACCAATTTGATGTCCAATTTGATCCATTATAAAATAAGTCTTCGGCTGAACTGAATTTTAAAAAGGAATTCGTAACTTGTAAGTGAAATAATACGAAAAAATAATATAAAAGGAAAAAAAAACATAGCCTAACAACGCTAGTCCAACGTTAATCGTCTTGGACTTCGTTTAAAGAGTTTACAGGTTCAAACCCTGGAGTGTGAATACAAATTTGAAGAGATTAGACCGCTTTCCCTTAGCTTTTCTAGAGAACATTTAACAAAATGCCGCTGGCATTAGAATTAAAATACAAATCAGAAAATAATTTAAGGTATTATTCAATGGTTTTATTTGAAAATAAATGCTATAGTTGGATTTATCTCGATCTGAAGACTGTTTGCATAATAAAACTATGTCCATCTTAGTTGGTAGCTGGAGACATATTTGAAAACTGTTCTCGATATTTGGCTAAATATGACGCATAAGAAAGTAGTTTAAAAAATGTATATTGAAGTGAAAAAAATAAATAATAAACCAAACTCACTCAAGAAAACAAACCCAGGGACCCATAAAAATTATCTATGTCAGTTCACACAGGTTTTGATTAATGATAAGAGTACACGGGTTTTAAACAAATCTAAAGACATTTACAATGAGTTTAAGCAGAAAAACCGTGAACGTACTCACAAAACTTATATAATAGGACAACAATTTTAATTGAACGTTTTTTAGTGAATTTCCTTTGGAAAGTGAACTATTAGCATGACCCGCACGGTGAAACTTAAGCCCGGGACCACCATAGAAGTTCCTAACGTGACGCCCTGAACACCTTTGGGGGGTCGTTCAAAATGTTATATATATTTATATATATATATATATATATTTATATATATATATATATATATATATGTGTGTGTGTGTGTGTGTGTGTGTGTTTGCACTCTAGCGGTCACATTTTTTGTCCGATTTACTTCAAATTTGGTGGGGATGTTCCTTTCTCTAATCGGTTAGACAAGTTCGTTGGGCAAAACAATCGGAAAACTCTAAACAACTTTTTTTTAAGGATTAATCTTTCAAATTTCGAGTTTTTGGGCCAAAAAGGGTCATGAAAGCCCCAGATGTAAGATCAATGAATGTAAAAAGATGGGAATTAAAAAGGCGAAAGTTTTAAGCCCTCTCTCGTCATTCTAGCCTAATTATTTACCGAGTTATTAAAGAAAATGTGTATCGACTAAACACAGTACGTTGTCTTGAGGGGGTTTTACACTAGAAAAGCCTGTTATTCCTTTGTTAGAGTACTTTTAACATCCCCAGCAACTTCACGCCTACTTTCAAATCTGTCTGGACCTTCTCCTAACCTTATAATGCGCAAAATTGTATTCCCAGCTTTGCAAGTAAATGAAACCAGGAGTATCAGAACAGGAAAAAAATAAATGTTTTCAGATTTCAATAAAAATTGGACAAATGTATGTTTTTACAATTATTTTGAGTTTTACAAGTTTTTATGTGGAAATTCGCTTCCCTCACGTCAGCGTGCTGCGTGCGAACTCGTTTAAAATTGTTACTGCAGTATCACATGACCTAAAGCATTATTCACCTTGAGATGCATTCACTGTCCATGCAGTTCAGCGCATGTAATGAGGGCATCTCGCCCCTGACAATCGTTCAACCCTGATAGCCGTCAGTCATTAGCTATCGTCTCTTGTGATGGAGAATGGCCGGGTACTGAAAGAGGGCACGATGTAGTACACGGTTATATCATGTGGATGAACAGTGCTTGGTTCAATGTCACAGCTAGTGTTCAATTACTTAGGTTTAAGAAAAAGGGGGTTCACTTGCAAAGTTGTACACAACGATAAAGATCGTCGAAGGCTTATTAATAAGTTTAAGTTTTAGACCAGTTTATCATTTATATTTTTACCTCGCTGGGAGAACCCCCAAGAAGGTTGTCAATAACGTGTCATAATTTCACAGGTTGTCAGGATAGAATTTCACACAATCTGACAAAACGGAGGAGTTAGAGGGAAATAAAATACAAAATTAATGTTGAGATCCCTGGACTGTATTCGAAACATGTCAGCATAATTTTGTTTGTAACATTGTGACAATTGAGATAACCTATCTAAGATATAAAATCCGTTTAACTGTAACAATTTAACTAAACAAATTAAATACGTTATTGTTATGCAAATAAATAATCATATGAGAATATCTAAAACAAATTAGAGTATATTAAATACATGTAAACGAAGATATATTATGGCTACAGTAATTATTTCTCAGAATATTAAATATAATATACATGATTTTATAATTACAAATATTATATTCTATTATATTATTTTACTAAATTAAAAATGTCAAACCTCTGAAAAATATTAACCGTTATCAATCCTCACAAATAGTTGTAGACTTAAAAAGTTACCGTAGATTAAAAAAAATAAGTTTGAGGGTAATTCCCCGTATCTCCACAGAGTCGCTGTTGAACCGCGTGTTTGGGTAACAACATGCCGGCGTTTGAAGGCATATTTTGCTCCGTCTGCTGATTAAGCTGTAACCTTGATGCATTTAAATGTATTCTGGTAATTGCTTAAAAGAATGTACACGTCCTTCAAGTCGGCCTTTGTGAGCGTGCGGGTACGAACTACTTTTACCACCGCCGCCAGATCGTGCACTCTCGGCTGCAGTCGTGGGTTTCCGCCGGCCTTCGGGTGTCGTCGGGTCCCTTCGCAGCGTAAAACATGGGAACGTTTTGCAACGTTTTATTTGTCAGGATTCTCACACTTTTAATGTCGCAAAGGTGGCTTATGATTGCTTGATATAAGCTAGTTCTCACCGCCTCAGACGATCATTGTGGTGGTTTGGTTACATTTTGGTAAGAGGCTTGTTTAGGGACCGACTAACCTCAAACAAGACTTAACTCAAAATGCCAAAATTGTTTATAGATGCTTTACAGGGTATTTTCAGTTACGATACTTTCTGAAAACTGAAGATTGTTTCATTATCTTTATAGGTCTTAACATTACTAAAATTGTCAACACTCAAAGAGTAATTTCATTAATTATTAAAAGTGTGAAATGAAACACGTGATTGGTGGACCTAAATATAATTAAAGTTACGTAATTACATTAAATTAAAACAAAATTCAATAAGATGTGTGATTTTTCTGTACTGCGTTGAGTTTTAGTTGGAGAGCGTAATTCAGACTATGTTTTGTAGAGCTAGAATGATATATTTATTTATAATACTCACATACACGAAAACGTATTAAAAACTGTATTTTTGAGCCTTTTATAATTCCTAACCTATTTAGGGCTTAACCTCAAACTACACATATCTGCATGCACTCTTAATATCCGACGTTATTAGCTACAGTAAGATTTCTCATAATATATTTCTATGAAACAAACTGAAGCGTAAAACGAATTATATGTTTCCAATGAGTTACGAAGCATACAATTAATTTTCATCAGTTTACCAACTCACAAACATAATGTAAGATTACTACAGCACGCTGTGACAATCAGCATAACGGAGCATAACTACAGCATAACAGAGAAACTGTACAGCCTCGCTCTGCTATAGCGACGGTGACCGCTAGCGGCATTGCGTAACTGTCAATCGCCGTTCCAGGCTAGCATGTCAGAGGCATGCTTTGTTATTAGCTTGTAGTTAAGATTATACGAGCACTGGACCGGTTACTTGTTGCCAACGGGATTAGTCGAGCCGCTGCCGTCGAAGTGGTATATAATGAAAAGCAATAAACAGAATTGTCCTTAGCTATTGTTTGAACAGATGTACTAACCGAAACCGACACATAAATTAGTTTACAATATAGTTCTAAGTAATGTTTTCGTCAGCCCTTCACTATGAAGTAAGAAGTATTTTTTCAAAATTATTATTGGTTTTTGAAATTAAAAATAATAAAATGTAAATGATTTTTTGGAGTAAGAATAGCCGTAGTATTTTTCAGTAAAAACTAAATTGAATTGTTTCTGAAAATTTTAAAAATAAATTAAAGCTCTGGTGTTATGGATGTATATATTAATTGATGGATGTTTTTAGAAATGTTTTTAACTTATTAGTTTAATAATTCTTGAGTTATGGGATTGAATTATGTATTCGAACAGGTTCAACATTCCTTCCCCCCTCCCCCTCCATAACCAGTTATATAAAAACTGCAAATTATTTATTTAATTGAAATAATATAAATACATACATTACCGTTATAAAACATTGTTCAACAAATAAACAGTTAATAAACTATTATTCAGTAACATTGTAGCAGTTTGCATATATTAAAAGTCCATTCTTGAAAATCTTCATTCGCAGAAACCGAATATTTTCCATATATAATATTTAATTAAAGCTGTCCGTTGTTTACAATATAATATGTCCCATTTATATAAATAGTAGATTATACTACTATATTTATAGTAACTATTACTAATGATAACCCTAAAAAGTCTTCAAAATTGAAGAACATAGAAATATTAAAAGGACTCAAGGTGACGAATAAGTTAACTCATTCAGCTAATTCAGTGAAATTAAGGATTATAATTCAATCAGATAATCCCAACGATTTATGTACAACGATAAATCCCATCTTGAAATAAATTATGGCGACCATTTAACTTATGTTTCAAAGGCAATTAAGTCACAAAGGCTGTTCTAATCCTATCCTCGCCTAGACTATCGCCATAAGCCGATTTTGCGGTATATCACTCCGTGACGAAATGTGACCAGGTCTCCCCAGCTGCAGACAATGCCCCCACGTGCCTAACGTGTGTATCCCTCGTGGGCGTTGGAATTCGGAAGTTGGGTAACCCGAAAACTCATTCTAGACCGGCGTAAGTCATTCGAGAAACAATAGTTATTGATTTCTATCAAAAGTTGTTACAATGGTGACATATTCGTTTACAATCATGAATATGTATGTCCATACCCAAAAATTGACATATTTTTCAAAACATAAATTTATATTTATTTAGGGTATTAATACTTTACTATATATTATACATTAAATTACTTAACTACTTCTGATCAAAATATTATATAGGGCTCGGGCCTGATGGCCTTTATTATTCACATTTTAACCATCAAAAACCAACTACCAAACCGGTGAAGTACAAATGTAGTTGGAAGATAATCCAACAAAATCAAACGTCCTGTTGTGCTTCTCCTGTAACGAACCCCAATGGGGAGTCACCCCACTGGAATCCAGACTATGTTTATTAACATAATTATATGAAAATCAAACATATAGACCCGTAACAATCGTTTGTTGGGACTCCCCCTAACTGGAATAAAACATATTATTGTTTTAAATTATCAATGTTAACTTTACGGAGTAATGATTGCATTTAAGTTTCCGTGTTCACAATATTTTTACCAATGGGAAAAGAAACGGGAATAAATAGTAGTAAACATAAACCACGCGAATGAAGTCGCGCCAAGTACCAGCTAGTCATTTTGTAAACTGTAAAACAAATACAAACATGGTATCTAAATGGAAAGACTCTACCTTATCTTGACTAAATAACCACTTTTTAACCACCGCTTTAAAAAGATAGAGTACAAGGATAGGCAATATTGTACTTAGAAGTCTTTACATCCTTCTTGGCAGGAGAATCCAATCAGTCAGAAAGATAAATAGATCTGAGGTCAACTCCGGTAAAGGCGATTGACTCAGCTTGTAGCGCCTTCCTTGGCAGCTTCTAGCAGCCATTGGTAGCAGTAGTCAGCCTACCTAGCACAACATCGCTACGAGAATGTCAGATGGGTCGTGAAGTCATGCTGAATCACGAATCACGTTACAAATTGGGGGTTACGAGTTGATGTAAACGGCTTTTTATAGCCGCGGTTATTGAATGGTGAGTGATTCGTGAGCTTGGAATAACGTGAAGGTTCTAAAATTGATTATAATAAGCTTCAGCTAAGCATTAAGAATCGACTCCACTCCTGAACACTCAGCGGTTCTACTTCTCCCCCCCCCTTAAGGCTAATGTTAATTTTTTGGTTTTCAAAGTCAGTCCCTTCTCATCGGATTATCCAACATAGTTCATTTATGGATTATGGTAAAGAGCAAAAAATTCTCCATTGGTTTCAGTGACTATGAAACAAATGTGCAAATGTTTATAGCATAAATAATAAATCGTTCAGTAAATTCCCAAAAAATAATTATTGGCGAACTATTTGTGATATTGAATTTCTACTCAATCGCCAAGTATTCTTTTGCTTTATAACGTTAGACACGAATCAACAATTATGGTTAATTTTTTAAGGGGGGACGGGGTTTGAGAGGTAACATTGGCTTTACGGGAAAATCAGGTAGAAGCATATTAGAACTGCGTTGTGTTAACTAACTTAAAACAGTCCTACATTTATTAATTCTTCGGTTATATTCTTGAAAACTTGAGTTAGGAATTATTTTTCCGGAAGGATCCCAACTCCCAACTTTTAGAAATCTACAGATGGCTATTTATTTTTCCTCCAGCCCATCATAACAATTGCACCATAATTGTAAAGTATCATTAGAAAGTAAATGCAAACCGAATTCAGTGTATACTAGATTGTTTATATTCACGCATGTTCCGTAAAAAAATAAGATTTGTTGGCAAAGAATTGTCTTCAACATTCTTTATCATATTTTAATTTACATAACACGATTGTACGAATGCATGTTTAAATAAATAGTAGCAAATATTACGATTATTAAAACCCTCATCTATATATTTAAAGCCTAACCGAACCAGCAGCTTTTGAGAAAACGATAAGTCTGACTCCCGTAAACTACATACGTAAATCAAAGATCTCGGTGAGAAATTTGGAGGAATAATATTCGATTTTTGATAGGACACCACCTAAGGACGTAAATTCAAAAAAGGTATCAGGTTACAACACATTTTTTAAATATTGGAATGTTATCAGCTATGATTATATTTGACTATAATTTGACATCAGGTGAACAAGTGGCACTGGTGGGTGTCACGACAATAGGGTACAGCGAAAATCGGGTGCATGCGACCTTCAGGAACAAGACTGGTTGGTGAGGGTTAGACGTGGGGGCCATAAAAACTTTCCCAGCGACAATCGGGTACAAGATCAGCCTGGGCCCAATTCCCTTATATCAATTTTACTTCAATCCTGTGCCCATGAATAGACTGAAGTACTGGGAGGACCGAGCATTGCTCAGTAAATTACCAAGAAACGTAACAATAAATGTACCCGATTGTCACGGAACCTTTCTTACTATCCCAATTTTCCAGAAGCTCAAACAGGACTGAACAACTTGCCAAAATCCCCATCCAGGAAGCACGACCTACTCAACAACAAGTGCAACCCCATAAACCTCTTATGGCCTACGGTCCCGTAGCGTACGGTACTGACCGGCAGGTCACTGACAGACAGACGGACGGACGGACAGTTGACGGGATAATATTCACTCGCAACTGACTCCAGGTTGCCTCACCGGCTGACTGCTGACTGACCCACTTGCGACTCGCCGCGCCGTTCACCGCCCGCTTGCGTTGTGCCGCTCGCTTGCTTATAACAGGTCAAGACAAATCTACTGGTCGTTTGATTACTGAGCAGAGTGTAATTGCATTGTCCCCGCTCACTGCGCTGTAATGGAACCAAATGTCTAGTATTTGTCCGATGGGCCGTGCGTGCAGCTAGATTCATTTGCATGGAGACTTTAATGCTGGGATGTGTTGATTTCCTACTTCATTTTAGCATTAGATTGGATTAGTGTAAAGTATTTGTTCTCTTAGCATTTGTTACTCTCGGAATTATATCATTTGCCTATTTCTTATTCAGGTTTATTTAAATTACATATTTTATATGTAAATATATTACCATTGCCAGTAACATTTTACTTGTCGGAGGATAAAAAAGAACATAACTAAATAAGTATTTACTTTGAATAAATCCTCCTTTAAAAATGATACATTTTAATGTAATACGAATACTAGTAGACGAAATTTTATATTATTTGTATACATTATGTTTCAAGGCTGTAAGCAATTTTTTGCGATGTTTATATTATTACTACAGCATATACATTGTCCTAGGAGATTGCGTTAGTTATATTTCATGTTTCTACAATGAAAACATTATGAAACTGGAGTTGAGCTACTTAGCACAAGAAGCCAAGCCTTCTTTTGTTGTTTTAGTTACAGGCTTAATGTCCGTCTAGCTTAATGTCTTATTTCGTAAACACTCTTCTGTTTTCTTTCCCTCACTGTATCAAAGACTAAACAATTTCTACAGAAATTGCTGTCCTGACAGTTTTTCTATTTTGTTTAATCTACCCCAGTTGAACCTATTATTCGTTGACCCTAAAGTCTTTCTGACAGACACCTTGTTATTGGAACTAAAATAGCTGTGTACTTTAAAAGTCTAAAGCAACTAATAAATGTCAAAATAGACTTTCCCAGCGTCAAGAGGTCAAGGCGTTTATGCGGGAGGTGGGTCATCAGGTAACACCTGATGATAAATATTTGCGCAGGTTGGCCAACCACCAGACAATGAGAGTCAGGTGCTACCAACAGCACAACGTGTATTTGCATGTGAATGGCGTTGGTCGCGGTTACCTCACAGACCAAGCTCGCATACTGAACTCGACCTGCTTACAGTTGCGCAGACCCTAGGCCCACCGGTCAACCCATTGAGTGCTTCTATTGATTTCATCAATGAATAGTTTCTTACGTAACAGTGTTTGCATTGTAATGAAGTTAGCTTTTTGTCAAATATTCGTTCTTTTGCAAAATTGAACTGAACTTCTTAAAGAAAGTATACTTTCACTTAAATGTTTATCATTTGAAGTAAATTTATTTATTTAAGTGCTAGAAACCCCATTACTTTTGTTTATATTTAAGGATTAGGTTTTTCTAACGACCGATCTATAAGCGTGTTTATATTCATATATTTATGTTTGATTCGTTTTAATTAATTTAAAAACTGTTTCTTAAGGTTAATAGCTGAAACTAGCCGTCATAGCAAAACGCAGTTTATTGATCCATATCCCATCCAAATTAATCCCTCGTACTCAATACTGAAATTAATCAGTGTCTGTTGGTATTAGTGGTGGAAAGTAATAATTTCAGTGTATCTATATTTACGAACTAACGTTTACCAACTTGTTAGAAGGCTGGTGTAGAAGGTAAACCGTGTGACTTTGTTCCACAAGATCCTTCGCTCTACTAATATCAGGTTGCTGCGATATCTATTAGCGATAACGCTGATGGTTTGGAACTCAACACTCGAAACATCGTGTGTTTGCTCTACTAACAAGTATCCTCTGTGTTACAGCTTGGGGCAGAACACTCTTCACAACGACATGGTGTCCCGTCGTCGCATCCTCTCGCGGTCCCGAGACGACCTCAACCTGGACTCCGCCCCAACCTTCGCCCCGCCGGAGGACGAGGAGGATGTATGGTACCAGAAAGACAAACTGTATAAGGTAAGGGATCAACTGTGCATTATGCTAAGGGAGGTTACAGGTGGTTTAAAACTCAAATTTAAAATCTTTGTGAAATTATGTTAAATTTTGAAAGAAATGTAATTTTTGATGTGGCATGTCGAGTTGAAAAATCTTGAATCAAATGTTAACCAATCTGTAGATGGTTAAGTTATGTGATGTAACATTGATACATTATTTAAATTGTAAGCGTATTAAAGGGCCAGTTTTGGTTTAGGTAAAGAGTTTAATTAATCGGTGACATTAATACTTGAGACTTATACAATATGTTAGTGGGGTAAAATTAAATATTATTTGAGTAAATATTGAAATTTAAAAAATTTTAAAACTTAAAAAGTGTTTTAACTCTTTAAAATATGCTCCTTTAATTCATGATGAAAATTATTTAAAATAATGGACACATAATTTAAATATTTTATCTTTAAATAATTTATTATTTCTCATACACATGTTTAAAACTACTTTTTGGAACATAAAATCACCTGAAAAAAAAAACTGGAAACATACATAGTTATGGGGAAAAGTTTATTATGTTCCTTATAAACTGAATTGGTTTTAGTTACATTCCTGATACTTTTTACAATACCCATTGGAATAGTTTTAGACAAAATTATTTTGCCGAGATGAGTGTTGATTGAGTGATTATAATTTAAATATAATTATTCAGACCATAATCAGGACACTGTAAATATAGTTTGTATGCTAGTTGGTAATAAAGCATTATCTATAGTCAATTTAAAACTGACATTTTATTTGTTTTTAAATTAAGCGTAGTACAGTTTAATTGACCTATTTAACATTCCTGTCTCCATTTAATGACATGTATCACGGGCAACACGATCGGTTATAAAAGTACCGTACACTCACTGGTGCATCGAAAGCTGTTGAAATAGCTCTACTTTCTACAGATTGACTTCCCTCTGCCCACAAATTAAACGGAACTCGTTTGTGGAAACGAGCTGGTTTCTCTTTGAAATTTAACTAACCTCTTACTAATTCCTTTGTTAGTTACAGAAAACATTTTATCAAAGTCATTAAGGAAAGAACGGACTATGTTTAGTTTCGTACCATTTATAAAATGTATAGATCGGAGATGAGTTAGTAAAAACAGTTTTCCATACAAGTATAACCAGCTGAACAAATTTTTTATGTTCTGATAATTTGAAAAATATTATGCTTCGTAAAATTGGTTAGTAAGAGAAAATAATTTATAAATTAACAGATCGGCCATATAATAGCACCAAGTTATAGTTGTGTTGTTGTTTTTTAACGATGCAAACAACATTTTAACATGTAACGCCGTTTAATGCATAGTCACATTTTAGATATCCTCTGCAAAAACGTTTTAGGGGCAAAGTATTAGCTGAATATTATAAGTAATTTTAGCTGTTTGCTGAGATATAAGTTGTGAAAGTATAAATATTTAGTCTACAAGAATTTTAATGTGACTATACCGTTCAGAGTTACACGGTTAAAAGTGAACAATGTTCTAAAACACAAGTTCATTTTGTTTTACAAAGTATTCACAAAGTTACATTTTGTTTCCTGTTCGTGAGACTGATTCCGTGGTATTTTTAACCAGCGATCTCGTAAATCAAACAAGAACAGAGCAGTAATAAAGTTGGCAAACTGTGCCACGCCAGAAAGTGAGAGTGAGATATTGTAATGACGCCATCCGTCATTGCCAGGACCAGGACCAGGACCTACCGTTCTCCGCAGGACACCGGGCGCGGGGTCGGCCTTAGCAACAGCAAACATCCTGTACTGCTGGAGTTTCCATAGAATAATATCTGTTTCCACCATAAAAATAGCTAGAGACTTCCTTATACCTTAAAAGAGTACGGCTTACTAATGTATTCCGTTGTAGCCAGAACTTTTTTTTATGTAAAAACCCCTTTTTGCATTAAGGATTTCGTATTTTTTTATAACAAATCTAGTTAATATCACTGAGGAAAATAAGGGTTGTTTTGTAGATTAAATTACGAAATTCCACTTCAATTCTTGAACGCATTGGAAATGTATAATAATCTGTTTTAAATGAGGCTCAAGATACGTGCTTCCCCCATAGCACATGTCTTAACGATTAAGACCTTTTATCTTCAATAAATTAGCCTAAACCATTTATTATGTCAAATTTAATAGGAAAACAAACACCACGAGCTGAATTCCAATACCAAGATTAGAAGTTGGCCAGTAAAATAAAAATATTATAACACTACGATTTCTATGGGAAATAAATTTGTGATATCAAAACTCTGCTGCTCCTATAACTCATAGACTGTTTATTTGTAAAGTCAGGGAACAATAAATTATTTTTGATAAATCCGATAAGAAGTTTCGTTACCTGAACGATAACATTGGTCTTATGAGAAAAGCAGTCCGAAACTACTTAGCCATATAATAATGGCACAAGTTAAATCAAACTAGATATAAAATTGCTTTGCATACAAATTTGAATTCAAACATTCTACTTTCTTGCTTTGAAAAAATCGTGAATTGTAAAAATATAGTACAAAGAATTATCCGTCTGTTAAGATACTTAAATCTCGTAGATTCCTGATAGAACACTCCCAAATAAAAAAATAAAAATAAAAAACGTCTAGCAGAACCGGGGTTCTACAGACTCTGTGCCGGGATTCTACAGACCGTGTGCAAGGGTTCTACATACCCTGTGCAAGGGTTCTACATTCCGTGTGCCAGGATTCTACAGACCGTGTGCCGGGTTCTACAGACCGTGTGCCGGGGTTCTACAGACCCTGTGCGGATTATAAATGCCCGGTGTTGGGTTCTACAGACCCTGTGCGGATTATAAATGCCCGGTGTTGGGTTCTACAGACCCTGTACGGGATTCTACAGACCTTGTGCGGGGTTCTACAGACCCTGTGCCGGGTTCTACAGACCCTCTACAGACCCTGTGCCGGGTTAAACAGACGCTCTACAGACCCTGTGCCGGGTTTTACAGACCCTGTGCCGGGGTTCTACAGACCATGTGCAAGGGTTGTACAGACCGTGTGCCGGGGTTCTACAGACCCTGTGCAAGGGTTTTACAGACCCTGTGCGGATTATAAATGCCCGGTGTCGGGTTCTACAGACCCTGTGCGGGGTTCTATAGACCCTGTGTGGGGTTCTACAGACCCTGTGCGGGGTTCTACAGACCCTGCGCCGCGTTCTACAGACCCTCTACAGACCCTGTGCCGGGTTCTACAGACCCTCTACAGACCCTGTGCCGGGTTCAACAGACCCTCTACAGACCCTGTGCCGGGTTCTACAGACCCTGTGCCGGGTTCTACAGACCCTGTGCCGGGTTCAACAGACCCTCTACAGACCCTGTGCCGGGTTCTATAGACCCTGTGCCGGGTTCTACAGACCCTGTGCCGGGTTCTACAGACCCTGTGCCGGGTTCTACAGATCCTGAGCCGGGGTTCCACACGCCCTGTACCGGGCCCGGCCCGACCTTGCTCGGGGCAAGCTCGGCTGACTCCACTTTCCCCTACGTCAAGGCCGCTGGTTGTTTGTCTACCTTCCCGTTCTCCTCAGCCATTCCACCGGCTGTGCCCAAATTATTCCATGAAAACTATCAAAACAGTTCCTAAATAAGTTGAATTACAATTTACTGACTTGATACTTCAGGTAATAAACCATTCATTTGTGTTTTTCTTATTTTTTAATATTTTACTATAAAACTCAAGAAGAGAATAGTTGAAGTGGATCGCTTGATAAGATATATCATCAAGAAAACTATTTTATATTTATAGAGTAGAATATAAAATTTGTCTGGACAATATCTTAAATTAGTCAATCTATATGTATGATTTTAAGAGTGTTGGATACTATTGGATAGTTGAAATCTGGATAGTCATAATATCATATAGTTGACACTGTTCCATTGCTTTTAGCGTTGGCCTATTTGGTATTTTTCCAATATTAAATAGTCTGTAACTGTGTAGGAAAGCTTCTGATAACATTTGAATTGAGGGAATTGTATGTGAACACGATAACACGATAACACAATAAGATAGAAAATAGAATAGGTTATATCTACTTTGTAATCGGATTATTTAATATTTCTTGGGTCCGCTTTAACTCAGTTTGGACAGAGGAAAAGAATTAAACTGAAGATCAACCTTTATATGGGTTTCTCCACTACTAATGCGAAGTTTAATCTTAAATTAAGTTTAATCGGATGCGCTAGTGGAGTTAATCTCACAAATTTGAATTAATATTTTTTTTAAGTAATATGCAACGCCAAAGCGTAGTGTAACCAATCACACAACAGGGGTAGTTTAATTAGTTTGAAATTTCCATTGCTAATAGTGTGGTATTATGCAAACTTGTACTCAAAACTGAGAAATAATAATCTACGTTGCTCTCAGTTTTGGTGTGTCTTACACTCAAATAGGCACTGTCGACATTTTATTTGATCTAAAACCATGCAAATTATTGAAAAAGGCCCATCAAAACGATACAAAAAATCGTTCAGCCAGGTATTTCCTTTACATTTTTCTCGGCAATTACTTCTGTCATAGGGTTGTGTAAGGTCGATCTTGTTATGTAAGCGGTTCAATTCGGTTATTGAACGCAATTCGCCAGTGATTACCTCGTTGCCCAACAACCAATCAGAGCTAGGGCGTTCTGCTACAGTAATCGCGCTTCTCCTGTGACGTCAGCCAGCAGTTAGGTCATTCATTCTGTTAAGGGGTCCGTGAGATGGCACAGTTTCAAAATGAACTTTTCTGTTGGTGTATTGTATAAGTTTCATTTTATGCTGGACCCAGCTGTTACATTTTTTGTACTTAAATAGTGATACTGTTTAACAGTAGGACGTGATTGATAGTAACAAATCCCGGGGTCTGAAGGAAAATCTGAAAGAAAATTATAAAAATGCCCCTGGAGAGTTCACACACAAAATCTGTCCAGCATTTTTAATACTTTTACAATTTTTGAAAACAAACTAAATTTAAATAAGTATTTTTTATTTCGGCTTCATAAAATATCAAATATAAGCCTTTGATATTTTTGGTAATAACATAACACAGATTTCCGAAAATAATAGGAACGATTCAGATAAATTTCCCCTTGATACATTTATTGATAGACCATTAGCAATCAAAGTTCAACCAAGTTTTACCTTAATCGGCCCAGTTAAGTAGTTTTTGTGTGGTGGAGTGACCAACAACTGTATTGAAATTTGTTATATTAGTTGGGTTTTGATTTATTTTGTTACATCTCTAACTTCTATATACTTCTACCACTCTAGGACAGGGGACATCCTTAATTTACATAACTCAATTCCAGAAAGAGAAGCCTTACATGGAGGAGCGATTAGTCACTTGCGTTATGTTACATGTGTATAGTAGTTTATAAGTATTTTCGGGTGAATACTATTTATAAATTACCCAGAAACATACATGAGTTGAAGCAAAATTAAAATTAAAATTATAAAACAATATTGTAATATGAATGTTGTATTGTACTTTTATTAAAATAACTATAACATTTGGACTGTCGGCATAAAGGGAGAATTGCAGTGCTTTAAAACTGCCGAACATACAACATTACAATTATGTAATTTATATAAGTTTCATACAATGTTAAAAGGGCTTTAAACACAGGAATGGGAAGGAGCATTTTAAAAAAGCTTAAACACTGAAAGATTCCCTAATAAGTTTGGTGTGCCTAAATCCCCATTTGGGCACCCCAAACTTATTAGGGAATCTTTCAAGAACTAGATAATAGATTTGTACCTTTGTCCTCTAACAACGTTATAAAATGCTTCTTGTTGCTTCCTATGATTAAACACTTTGACATTTTAAGTAGGGATGCCCTTTTTCTGGAGATTTCTTAACTAACATTTTTCAAACTTCCTCAATAGCTGAAATAAAACTGAAACCGACGTTTCTCCTTTCCATTGCCATAACCAGAAAATCACCAATTCAACCACAACCAGGTCAACGGTCAACCAATAACAGTGGTTGCACCGCGCCCAGTGTCACCGTTACCCAGCGTTACGGGGGGCGAGGGGGCGGACGCGTGACGCAACCTCCCTTGTAGGGAGACGGGCAGTTCCCCGTCGCCAACAATGCTCCTTGTATGGGAACTGACAGTTGAGTAACCGGGGCAGACAGCGGCGCGGAAACGCACAGGATGTCACTAAGTAGAGCTTTACACCCCGCGCTTTTGTGGGCGTCAATTAGTGGTTTTTGTTGTGTTTGCAAGAACAATTGTTCCTTAAAGTTAAATAGTTATTTGTGTATTAAGTGTGTAAATAAAGTCTTTATCACTTGAGAGAAAACTACAACTGTAATTATCTGAATATCTTTTATTTTGAGAAACTTTGAAACAAGTGCAGCCCGACGGGCCATAAATCACTTCGATCAAACCCATAAGAAAATTCATAAATATTGAATATTTAAGAATTTTATCAACGGATTATTATTTGTGACACAACATTTAGCTTACTGTATTTGGCTTGGTATTTTGATGCTCTGCAGAATGAACCAAAGAAGAACAACTTCGAATAATTCGTTGGGGAGAGAATTTGAAAGTTAACATTGGTCTTGTAAGAGAAGCAAGTAATATCAGGTGACTGGAGTCTTAAGGAAACTATTCCTCTCCAAAATTGTGATGAAACCGCATTCCATTCGGTCATTGCTTCAATTTAAGGGATAGCGTTTATCTATCCGTGTCATATCAGTATTTCTATTCACCCAATGAGGAGAAATTCGTCACAAAAAGGAGAAATGAGCGACACAGGGGATGCGGGATGCACAATCATGCACCGTAACTCGAGAAGAAAGTGCATTTCACTTTAACTCAGCAGTAAAACAAACCGGTCAGACAAAAACAGTCTCCACATTTTCTAAATAATTAGAAATTAAAGTAAATGTATGTTCCCTTTGGACTCCCAAAATGCTCAATTGAAGTTAATTAAAACTTTACTCAGCTATTCAAACTAACAGTTGGACGTTTTAAAGCCATAAATCAAGGTCTTAAGACTTAGGTGCTTCCCCCCACTGACCTTCAAAGTTTGCAATGTTATTCACATGTAATAAAGATATGTTTTGATTTTATCGTATGGAAGATTAGTTTTGATTTTACCAGATTACCAATTTAAATTATTGTAAACAGCTGTTTATTTATTTATGCAGGAAGTTGTAATGTAAATATTATGAGCGCCAAGTACCACTATTTTGCTATTGTAAACTGATGAAACTGATGATATACGGTACTTATTAATTACCTATGCAATGTTTCGTGTGGTCAGCTACGTTTTTATTTCATGACAAATTGTATCGAATGAGGTATCTAATTAAAGGTAGTTTTATCTAGATGTTTCTAAAACAATTGATATTTCCCTCGGACATAAGAGCTCCACCCCACTGGTCCACAAATTCCCATGTTATTCTTAAGAAAGAAATATTTTTTCGGATTTGTGTCACGTGTGTTTCATCTGAATTAGTTTCATTTCAATAACCGGGGGATTTAAGAACCCTTTATAATCCTGTGCTGTTTCCCTTTTATTTGTTTTTTCTTAATTTTACTTTATATCTGCGAGATACGAGATTCCCGTGAGGAGACCGGGATTCCGAAAAGTCAACTTTATTGGAACCAAAACTTTTGTAGAATAATTTGGCAATCAACAAATAATATCCTTTGTATCAGTTTTCAGGAAATTTATCAAGTGCCACAAATAATAGGTTTTGGAATTAGTCAAAGAATTTGTATGTAATTATAAAATGGTTTTTGTTTGATTACTTAATAAGTCATTTATTGCAATCAATTCTCTCGCAGACTGTTTCCTTGAACCTAATAATTATGAAATAATTGTTTTCCTCTGTCAACAGCTATTCAATCTTGCTGTTAATATTTACACTTAGGCTAACGGCGTTATCCAAGGACTGCTCCTTTCACCAAACGTTCACTCACACCCTGAAGGTAAATTATAGCCTCAAATGTCAACTTTTGAAGGTTTACATTTTTTATGTTAAATTTTAGTTAAAGATTTTTCTGTTAAAAACGGATGGGATGGATCGCGAATTTATTTTTATAAATTTGTAAGGAAGCGGTGCTAATTATACATTGCAATTGAATTTATTATTTTTAAAATAATATATACCCACACTTACCTCGACAATTTAAAATTTAACATAATTTTTCTTTGAATATTGATAATGTAGTTAAACAAAATTATTTGTATGCCAACAACCTTTTGTGATATGTGACTTATACAAACTAAAAAAAAAAAATTACTACAGTTACGCAGTACATTTCTTCCTAGATTAATCTAAGAAAATGATGTAGCCTTCATTGGTTATAGTAATCACCGTATCACCCCAATAAATAATTATTCAGACACCATTATGTGTTTTCCCTAGATCAACACTGTGAAAACACTATAAAAATCGACAACTTGTTGGGAAATTTATTGTAATTAAATTCCCAACTACAAGCCTGGTATGTGTTTTACAGCCGCGTCCACCATATGATTAACATCCCCAGTAGGTGCAGCCGGCGAGTGTTCAGCGAGAAAGTGGAGAAACGCGACCGTTGGCAACGCTGCGCGGCTCAGCTGATGTAGAAAGCAGTGGGACTCGGTGAATCTGTAACATAATATCACTCTCACTGCGGCCACCGCACCACCACCGCGCCACACCGCACCAACCGGCTGATCATGCTCACTCTTTCCCATCAACTTCTGTCAGTTAACTTTCCCACTAATCAAAATAAACACGAGTAATCTTTCTAGATTGTATATGCAAAACGTCGAAATTTAAACTGTCAGAAAATTAAAGACCGCATCGGGTATTAACGCTTAAATGCAGCTGGAGTCAATAGTCATAAAATGGTTGATAATTTGAAGAAAATGCATGTATATTAGTTGAATAGTTGAATATACATTTGTGCATAAATTCGCTGTCTTTTAGTATTGTTATGACCGTTCGTGTTACATATAGACAGTCCGACAGACGGAAAAAGATGAAAAAAACAAACTATATGTATGCCAGTACTTAAATTTGAATATAATGGTTGATCATATTTTTCCAGTTCGATATAAATAATATTTCGTGGCCATAACATATTTCAGCAAGTAAATGCAAAATACAATCTGAACGTTTAACTTAATAAATATGATGCAGTAATACTGATGGACGGTATTTAAGCTTCTTTAAGCATCACGCTCACCAATCAGAGAGACCTATTGATGAACATCCCCAATTAATACAAGTTTTGCCAATAAAGTATTTCCACTTGTTAATTTTCGCTACTAGCTATGTAAAATACCATTTTGCGTAATATAATGACGAGGTAGCAGACGCGTGGCGGGCAGTTAGACGTAGCGGAGCGCGGCCTTGACTGCTCGACCTTGGCAAGATAACAGCAGGGCAGAGGTCATCGGGCTAACAGTGTCGCAACTATCAACCCGGTATCTGGGGCGTGCAGCCAACACCCGACACTCCTCATTCAAGCTACCAGTGGAATCGCTCTTTGTCTCCAGGATCTATTTCCAAACAAAGTGAAATTTTGGTCCTTTTGGCCCGGATATTCGGTTGAAATGTATAAATTATATTATTTCCTCCCTTTATCTTAATGCAAATTTTAATTTTCGGTAATATTATTGTTGTTGCACGTTTATTAAAGAATAAACACACATTTTAGCAGACTCGAAGTAAACTATGGGTGAAAAATATACGCTTTTAAGGGTTTAGAACCTTTCTTAAAATCGTGTTTCATGGTTTAGTTTTGTATTGTTACAAATGCTTGCCGTATAATCCGTTTGGATTCCTCACTTGAATTATCAGGGCCTAAACTGAACGATATTGCCGTAATCGCTTTTCACACTTTCTAATACTTAGACGCTCAAACGCCCAAAGCCTATCCTTTCACAAATGATTAAACTGCAACTTCCTTCCGAAACCACCCTTTCGCTTTCTTGCTTTACCAGGCCGTTAGGATTTTCACTTTCTAATTGTTCAGTATGTCATTCTTGTTAACTTTGGTGCACACACTTCCTTTAGCTGTACTTCCGTTTAGGCAATCATCACGCGTATCCGCAACGGACTATAGTGTTTACAAGTTTCTTAAGTATCCATTGAAAAGTAAAAACACAAAAGAAATAAAGGAATTAAAAAGAACATTTTACTTTACAAAAGGTTATAAAATATAATTTTCACTGCATGTTCGACAACAGTGTCAACAGTGTGCAGTGAGAGAGGCCACGACCAGTGAGGATAGTCAAGGCTGACAGAAGATAGAAACAACATTCGATTACGTCCTCCGTAATTCCCTCTTCCATTGATGATTATTTGCAGAGAGCCATTTTCTCAGGGCCTTTTCGTTTGCTCCATAGCTTTACCATTTAAGTAATTGTTGACAATATTTCCTTTTCCGATACGGATTACTTGTAGTAATTGTACCAGTAACCACTTCAGAATGTGGTCTTGCTTTGTCTTGTTAGAACAAACAATTATTTTTTCTTAAGCTGAAATTGTCAAGGGATAAGTTATTTCGAGAATATCCTCCAGGGCTACCTAAATAATAAATATTTTACTGTCGCTTATTCTTACAACTATGTTTTCAAAACATGTAACGAGGGAGCATTACATGATTCTTCCCTCCGTTCAGCCACTCTTAACCACATCATCCTATACTTGACCACAAGACAAAGCGTTTCCCAGTAGCATTCCCCCTTCCTGTGGAGGTATTGTATCTTCTCATCATAGTTATCGGCTCGCCGGTTGACAACTGTGAGGCAACGGTCGCACACTCGGCTCACGCAATGTAGCAGTTATTGTACACCAATGCCTTATTAATTGCTGGCTGTGAACCGCAGTATATTGTGCTGTTGAGGCGGTGAGAAAACACGAGACTTCTGGCTCCCTCAGCAGCCGGACATTTGGCAACCCTGCGGTGCTCGGAGATGGGGTCAGATAGGTCAGGTTGGAGGTGAAGAAGGGAAGTATTTTCGTTGGTACTCCTGTTTGTATTTTAGTTTCCTTGCGTTTGAACTAATTTATGAATTTAGAGTTTAATTGTATTCTAATTACAAATTTCTATAGCGTATTTTTAAGGCAATTATAAATGATAATGGAATTAGTGTGATGTCACGTGCAGCCTTGTTAATGACTAAAATACTTATTATGTGTCAGTATCATTAGTTAAGAACCCAATGAAAGCAGTTGAGACCAGTTGCAAAACTTCACAAAATGTTTCCATTTGGAAAACTTCGGATTGTGATGCGAGCACTCGTAATCATGAAATTAGTGACAAAAAGTCAGGGAAATAACCTTTTCGGTAGTTTATTATCTTAAAATTTATAACTTAAATCTATTACTGTACACAATTCTTGCACAAGAGACAAATCAAATTCCGTCATTCCAAGTTATCTGGACACCATTTTGCGTAGTTATAAGAAGGTAAACTAGTGAATACATGATACTTTGTATATCACAGCTCTATTTGTGACCAAACACCGTGTTTATTAACTGTGACAGTTTATTATTAATATAAGTAAACTTGATTACAAGAAAATAATTATCTTAAGGAGTCACTTATGTTTAGATTCATATTTCTTTTGTTTCACAAGATCAGTGAAAAATTCACGTTAAAAATATGCATAACACCATTCACAAGCATTTAGGGTGCAAAATGAAGTAACCATTGCTTAAAAATCATTCAAACAAACGTGACCAAAACTGTCCACTATTTTTTTAAAGTATTGGTTTGATAATATTATGAACGAGAAGTAATTGGTATGAGTTTAAATTCTTTACGAATTTACGACTTAGGAATTTCTTACCTGTTATAAATTTACGGTGTTTTTTAACCTTAGACAATCCTAAGTAGTTAATTACCCGTGCTCACCTTTCTCTGCCCCTTCGTGATACACTGAACTCCGACGATCCTTGACCGTCTTCGCGAGGTCACCCCTTATCTCCTCACCTCATCCCACGCAACACCACGCGGTCATAGTCTTCACGAACCATGGCAGTCACCGCTGTTCATTACTTTTGACCATCCGTCTGTTTCTACGTTATGATTCACTTTTCCTATCGTAAAACATGAAAATGGTATTCATCGAGAAATCGCTTTGATAAAGGGAAAATATTTATGTATTAATAGCGTAAGGAACGGTTTTTGGAGATCACCCATTCAAACATTCACTTTAATCAATTTTATCAGGATTCACGAGATTGAGATTATAAGCACCAAATTAGTTAGCTTGGTCCAAATCAACAATCAATCAGCTGTTTATTACTTCAGCAAGAGGGAAATAAATGCACAGCGAACAAACCAGACCTTTTCGCTTGCTAAAAATAACAAATCTTTTACGATGTGTTTTTAGATCATAACGAAGCATTTTAAGCGTGAGTATAGGAAAAATATATTTTGAACTATTACATTTAGGATTTAACAATAAAAGTTGACAATTTTTTGGTTACTTATTTCAAAACAAACTGTAGTAGTATATTGGTAGAAGTCTGTAAAATAAGAACTACTAGATCAGCAAATGGGTAGAATGGGTACCTTAGGAATAAGTAATAGTTGCATGCAAAGTGTAACTGAATAACAACATGTTTATATCATAATAATATATTTCTTAAAATGGACGAAGACAATTTAACGATAGTAATTGACGTTTATAATATGTTATTATTTATCTTACGTAGAGGGTTATCACAGCAAGGAACACATTGTAGGTAAGTAATATATAAACGAGTTCGCACGCAGCACGCTGACGTTAGGGAAGTGAATTTCCACATAAAAACTTGTAAAACTCAAAATCAGTGTAAAAACATCCATTTGTCCAATTTTTATTGAAATCTGAAAACATTGTTTTTTTGGCTGTTTTGATACTCCTGGTTTCATTTACTTGCAAAGCTGGGAATACAATTTTACGCATTATAAGGTTAGGAGAAGGTCCAGACAGGCTTGAAAGTAGGCGTGAGGTTGCTGGGGATAATAAGAGTACTCTAACAAAGGAATGACAGGCTTTTCTAGTGTAAAACCCCCATAAGACAACGTACTGTGTTTACCCGATACACATTTTCTTTAATAACTCAGTAATTATTTATGCTAGAATGACGGGAGAGGGCTTAAAACTTTCGCCTTTCTAATTCCCATCTTTTAACATGCATTAATTTTACATCCGGGGCTTTTCTGACCCTTTTTGGGCCCAAAAACTCAAAATTTGAAAGATTAATCCCCAAAAAATGGGTTTAGAGTTTTCCGATTGTTTTGCCCAACGAACTTGTCCAACAGGTTATAGAAAGGAACGTCCCTACCAAATTTGAAGTAAATCGGACAAAAAATGCGACCGCTAGAGTCCTATGTTATTCTTATGGAGAATAAATAAAATGCTATAGATAACTTATTTATTAATGTATTTTTATAAAACTTGGTAAGTGGCTTTATGTGGTACTGAGAAACATATACATTCATTTTAAATTCGCTGAGTACACAGGTTTTCTGCGACGGGGGTATTTATAAATGCATAAATAAAGTTAGTTTTACCAGGGTTTAAAGTAAAATGTAACTAATACATGTGCGCTAATTGCATCAACTTTGGAATAACTTAAACGGAGTAGATGATTTAAAAGTAGGCAAATAACAAACACGAAGGAAGGTGTTTCAATTGAATATAACCGTTTGCGTGGTATGAAGGTATTCACTAACTAGGTGGTAGTACCGCTACCCACGTCCTATTACAGCCATAATAATGCCTGGCAACAATCCAATTGCTAAGAGAATAGTATATCCAACTAATAGAAATACATTTACTTGTTAGTGAATTTCCTTTGGAAAGTGAACTATTAGCATGACCTGCACGGTGAAACTTAAGCCCGGGACCACCATAGAAGTTCCTAACGTGACCCCCTGAACACGTTTTGGGGGGTCGTTCAAAATGTTATATATATATATATGTATATATATATGTCTATATATATATATATATAGACATATATATATACATATATATATATAACATTTTGAACGACCCCCCAAAACGTGTTCAGGGGGTCACGTTAGGAACTTCTATGGTGGTCCCGGGCTTAAGTTTCACCGTGCAGGTCATGCTAATAGTTCACTTTCCAAAGGAAATTCACTAACAAGTAAATGTATTTCTATTAGTTGGATATACTATTCTCTTAGCAATTGGATTGTTGCCAGGCATTATTATGGCTGTAATAGGACGTGGGTAGCGGTACTACCACCTAGTTAGTGAATACCTTCATACCACGCAAACGGTTATATTCAATTGAAACACCTTCCTTCGTGTTTGTTATTTGCCTACTTTTAAATCATCTACTCCGTTTAAGTTATTCCAAAGTTGATGCAATTAGCGCACATGTATTAGTTACATTTTACTTTAAACCCTGGTAAAACTAACTTTATTTATGCATTTATAAATACCCCCGTCGCAGAAAACCTGTGTACTCAGCGAATTTAAAATGAATGTATATGTTTCTCAGTACCACATAAAGCCACTTACCAAGTTTTATAAAAATACATTAATAAATAAGTTATCTATAGCATTTTATTTATTCTCCATAAGAATAACATAGGACTGAGTACGCAGGTTTGCTGGAACAAGGAACACAAAATATGTGTTTTTATGCAATTATAAATTTAACTCAACCAGGTGAAGCTACATACTAAGTTTTATTAATTTATGTTAATAATTAAGGGAGATATAAAACTAGTCTGACTCTCCTTAAGAATAACATTAGGGCTGAGTATACAGGTTTGCTGCTACTGGGATAATCAACAAAAAATCAATTGTTTGTGCAAATATCAATGTACCAGTACTATTTGGAGCCACATACCAAGTTTGATCAATCTACATTCATAAATAATCGAGATATCAAATTTTATTTATTCTCCATGAGGATAACATTGGACAACGTACTGTGTTTAGCACTTTAAATATCTCTGCAACGGTTGGACGTAGAATCACATTTTAAACACTAAAATGATTGTTTTGTAGAGCTGAATTGATTTGTAAAAGCAAATGTGAAGTTTACATTAAAATGAATTGAGGAAAAGCCAAAAACCTTTTTCCCATAAGATTAACATGAGAGATTTTATGAGCAGGTTTTTTTGGATTTTCTCCGCAACCACTTAACCTAGGTTAATAATTTAAAATACTAAATCATTTGTTTTTTAAGCTCTATAAAATGCCTAAAACCAAAATTGAGTGTTTTAAACATTTTAGGGTGAAAAGTGCAAAAAACTGATTTTTGGAAAATTTAAAACCCCCATAAACCCCCCTTCTCATGGTTCGATTTTTTTGGTTTTCGAACTTAAAGTCATGAATGCCACTTTACACATTTGAGCCAAATTTCATCAAAATCGGATTTTTTTTACTCAAGTTATCGTGTTAACGGACACACACACATATATATATATATCTAATATATAAATAATCTAATATATCTAATATATATATATATATATATATATATATATATATATATGTGTGTGTGTGTCCGTTAACACGATAACTTGAGTAAAAAAAATCCGATTTTGATGAAATTTATATATATATATATATATATATATATAATACCATGAGACCTACGGTAATAGCTTCTTCCCTATAGGGGAAATTTGCTAAAAATGTGAACTATCTTCTGGTTTTACTGTTTGTATTATTTAAACTCAATAATTTAACAATTGATTTGTTATTTATTTTTTGTCTTGAAGTTGTTGTTTGTAAGCAAGACACAATCGATATCTGAAGGTATTTCCTTACTTCTAAAACCGTAGAGTTGATTTTAAACTCTAGAAGCGACAAGGTACTATCCAATCGAATTGCCAGTAAACCTAGCAATTTGTCTATTTTTATAACTTGATGGAACTTTAAAATTTAATCATCAAATATTTTGAATTCAATGTTATTATTAATTTGTTTTATATGTGAACTTTCAAATATATGACAGTAGTTATTGACATATTTAAGTTATAATTGATTAAAAAGTTTAAGTCGATTACAACAAATTCCAGCATTAGTTATTTAGCTTCTATTCTACCTTAGCTGATTTAAACTCCTATTAATTTAAATAAAATGCACATAACATCTTTAAAACCCCTGAAATCAAACAATTTTGCAAGCATATTCGTGAGTGATACTCACATTATAATTCTTTTTTGTACGATTGGTTTTATTCTCAGTTTTAATGAAAACTTTCAATGTATATTGAGCTAGACATTGTGTAGGGTTGAACTGAATCAAACGCACTACAACAAAAGCCTAACTAATGATCGGGTGCGGCAAGGCTCTACCGAGGTGACCGAGTGTAGTTCTGGCCTTGCTCCCGATCATACTCGGATCTGATCAGGATCGGCAGACTTTGAATACACAACTCGCCTGGGCCCGCCCAACCCGCTCACAACATCCAAACACCCTCCGGCTAGCTAGGGGAAATACTCAAAAATATCCGGTAACAGTATATACGAGTATTATTTCTTTGGCAGTACCTTTGTTTCGCAAATAGCCGGTGGCTGTACTAATGTAATATCAGTTTTAAATCCATAATAATTTTATTATTTATTTTTGTTGGGCTACTATCACACTAGTTTTATCTTGGGGGACTTTTCAGATATACAACACAAAAACACACAAGACACAAGACGAACATATACACCTGAATAGCGCTATAGAATTTCCTCCTACGCCTCGCGGCACCGGAAAAACGTCAGGGAATACCGGCTCCGAGTGTGGGCCAGTATATACACCTTGTGTCTTCTATATTTGTCTTTCATCACCATCTGAAACGTCCCCCAGAGTTAATCGATGGTGAGAGTAGCCCATTAAAAAGCAATAATAATTTAACCTAACCAATAAGTCATGCCATTCAAGAGTAGAAGAATGATTTTACACTGTCCTGTCCTAAACCAAAAGGGTTAAAGAAATGTTCTAAGAATTTTGTGGTTTAAGGTTACATACGCAACTGAAAAACAGCTAGTTTTTAGCCTAATGAGTAATGTATTTGTGAAAAAAGCACATGTGACTAATTTACATTAATAAGCCCTAGAAGTCTTATTTATCAAGTGTGGATTTATATTTCCGAACACAATCTCAATACAATATTGTGCCACTCTTTCTACAAATAACGACACTGAAATTCCATTTCAACATTTCCGTCTACAATTCGATTGATCTTAAGCAAGACACTATAAATCATGTCAAATTTCAGTCGGACCATAGTATGACAACGTGTAATTTCATTGTTGGAATCAATCTTTCGAACTTCGTCTTAACCGCTCAGCTTTGTACGGTAACACAAACATTAATCTTAATTATCCAACACGTATAAAAGAACTATCAAGGACCATTAGCGTCAGATTACTTTCTCTGACTAATCAAGCTCACCCTTGGATTTAACTGGAACGGATTTGATCCATACAGCTAATGACGTCCATTCTGGGCCAATACTGGAATGCAGATAGTTTTACAAATTATACTTTCCAATAAGAAGGTTACTTGCTCAATCGACTATGTTTCCTGTAATACTGCAGGTTGAACAAAAAATTAGGGTAGGTAATCATGCAAACCCTTCTTCTTTAAGTACAATCAGAATGATATCTTATATCGCGTGTGCAACTCCATAAAAGAAAGCTCTGCTAGAACTGTTGGTGTTCGTGGATGCAAACTATTTTGATTGTTCCGCTTTCAGATGTTGAGACTAGAACAATAGGTCCACCGTTCAACGCTCGGGCTCATACAGTGATCCGACAGCGGGAACAATGTGATTTTAATACTTTCACGACGTCTTGACCTCCATCTGGTGGCAGGTCGAAAAAACACCAATTGGAATTGATTCCCTAGACGGTAATCACAGATGTGGATTTTATTTTTTTTGTAAAAAAGTAGTAGCAATATTGAAAATTAAAAAAAATACTGACCAAGGCAAAGTACTGGAGTTAACGTTTATTCAGATATTGAAGGAGGTAACAAGCTGGTATTTGTTTGAGGTAGATTCTATATAAAATTGTATTACAACGTTTTAGTGTTAGGCTATCTCTTAATTTGGAAATGTCCTACAACTTTTTTAACTTAGCCCTTTAGAAATGTGGAAGTAAGTCTTGCAATAACTAGGAAAATATAGTAAATTAAGAGGGTGCTTTAAGCTGCATCGAAAAGCTTCTCTTATAAGATCAATGATAAGTTGCTAATCAAGCCTATCCCCAACTGACTTTCCGAAATTGATGATCGGAGAAGCAGGCGGAAACACTAAATGTTTTGTCACCAGAGCCCATTCTTAATGCTGAAAAGTTATTGTTTGATATATTGTTGTGTGCTAAGAATATGAGAGTGTAGATATCAAAAGGAAATAACAGTAACTATAATCACAAAACTATGCTTGCATTATGTGTATCTCTGCTATCTCTGCAAAAGTAATTACAAATTACAAGGTGTTTCTACCATCATCCCAGTTATAAGCTTCGAGCTAAAACAAGGCTTCCACAATTAATCCACCAGACGGCTCGCAGACTAAAGCGTCACGTCAGGACGTAATTCTACATCATCTTGCAAACCTGTGGCTCAGGATGTATTGGTTATATAATACAAGAGTACTAAGGTGTGTTTTTCAACAAATTAAAAACAATATACTGATTTTAGAGTTGCGTATTGTATATCAAAACAATTGTAATCGAAAACACTCAGTATTTAAAACACTTTTGTATTAATACATATTTTTTACGAAGTAGACGTGGTTAGAAAGTTGGTAAAGTTGAATTATTTATTCAAGCAACACTGCTTAGTTGTCATAATAAATACTCAACGACAGACACATTTTTCTTGAATTAATCTGTTTACTAAATTCTTTACACACTCGGCTTGTGTAGATATTTTTTCTCTCGGGCAAGATGTCAGCCGCAAATCGCCACAGGTATTAGAGCCCAGCTGTTTGTAGCTGAACAAACGGGCAACACTCCACTTTCAATCGGCTAATGGCTGTTTGTGAAAGACACGCTCTCAGTTTCAACATCTAATTGTTGTAAAACAGATCTTGACATTTGGCCGCTCCAGCCTTGACACCCTCCCTCGCCTGACCTGTGGGTAGACTCTGGGCAGATCCTGTTCCAGGAGCATACTCTGGGTAGCGCGTATCTGGGTGAACCCGTTGCACCCATGGGTAACCCCAACTCGTGTTCCACCAGTCACTTGGGTGAGGAAGTCCTCTGAAGATCGAAGATGACACTGCAGCGGGAGACCTTGTAATGATGAAGCAGGTTTGTAAGTGATAACTGCAAGTCCACTCGCCTTCTTCGTCGTTGTTCACGGAAGATGATAAAGACCCTTCAGCTTTGTCACTTTGTTCATTGAACAAGTAATCAGCAGTTCTTCCTCAATTTGGCAAGGTTTTAGATTTTCAGGAAATTACAATGATAAAGGCCAAGAAGACATATGGAGTCGCAAAGAGTAATTGTAAAATCGCAAAAGTGATTTGTAAGTTTTGGAAACATCGACAAGACACTTTTCAGCATGACTATGCTGTAAATACTTTTTAATATTAAAATCAATAATCTTTGCGGATATATGATTGCACTGTTAAGTTATGTTGGTACTTAAAAGAAAATATGATTAGCTCTTCAGTATTGAATATATATTTCTGTTGGTTGAGTATGTGAAAAAGTTGTACCATACCGTATTTAAACATATTGGTTATTCAACTACACTGCATCATTGTAAGAAGTCTGATCTTTTAACTCGTTCATGTTTACATACCTAAATATATCTTTACTAGTATTATTATTTAATTTGAAATTAAAAGGAATTAATTATGTAGTAATCATAAAGAGAATTTTGTCAATCAATAAAGTCAAGTAATACGTTTTTGGCATTCATTCTCAGATAGATGACCAGATTTAGCGTTTTCCGTGTCCTTAGCTAGACGGTGCCCTTATACTACCCATGTGGATAAAAAATTAATCTCCCAGGGATAATCCTCATAACGCGAATATAAAGGGAAATTAATCACGTCAAGACTCACGCTTCTCAAAAAGAATTTGCCATCAAGGAATTCCTAAAGTGCGAGGGTGATGCCCTGAGATGACCAGCGAGGCAATTACATACAAAGGGACAATCCACTGGCTATTGTAATGCAAGCGCTCATCACCAGCACTATTGACCAGCCAGGGGCGAGGGCTACAAAGATGGCGAATTAGCCGAAAATCCAATCAGAATTAGTTGTGGTCTTTGTGTCGCCGGCTCAAGGATGCCGATATTGGATTTGCGGGAGAAGTAGAACATGCGGGAATGTCAGTCGCCTTAACCTTTGCTCCTTCGCACCGATATCGGGATTATAATAACTAACGTTCAAGGCGATCCAGTTACACATAGTTCTGTGCACGTGGGGTGGGGGTGTAAGTGGACGCGCCGTCTTCCGCCTTCCATGCTCTCCTCGGGCGGTGCAGACTTCCTACTTGCAAATGAAGGGCGTCGACCAATCATCGACAATTATTGACAAGAGTTTAGATTGGGAAAGAGTTTAGAGTTAAGTTTTATAGAGGGTATAAGCGAATTTCCCCTATAGGGATGAAGCTATTACCGTAGTCGGCATGGTAAGACCTAGGCCCGGGACCATGATAACTTTTCGTTTTGAGGTCCCCAGACCCCAAAAACACCATTCGTTCGAAACTGTATATATATATATATATATATATTATATTATGATAATATATATTATCATAATATAATTTTCTTTTAAAATTATATTATGTACCATAAAAAAATGATACCGGGTATCATAACACAATGTGTGAGTCCAATGACATATGTTGTAGAAGTTCTTGGACAAAAACGTTTTGTGCATGCTGATCACTTGAAACAAAGTGAGTTATCTTTATTTTCGAAAGCTGAACTCACAACTGACAACACATCGACCAACACTACCAGTAGTAATAATGAAATACAAACATCTTCACATCGGCCATCTCCTTCACCATCAACAACAACATGTTTGAGGAGATCATCAAGAAATATCCAAACCCCTGCAAGACTAAATTTATAAAAGGAAGAAGTTCAAGTTAAGAGGGGAAGAGTGTAGTATCCTCTATGCTAACATGTGAACAATATCATATATGTATTAATTATTATTTTGTAAACAAATAAATAAAGTGTTGTGGTTTTGATTTCTAGCAATTCAATGTGTGTTGTTTCTTATAAGTAGTTAAAAACATTATATTTTATTTATAGTTAAAAATTATATATATATATATATATATATATATATATATATATATATATATATATATATGTGTCCGTGAGCACGATAACTCTCGTAAAAATTATCCGATTTTGATGAAATTTGGTATAAACGTGTAAAGCAACATTTATGACTTTAAGTTCGAAAACCAGCCAGATCGCTTTATCCGAAGGGGTATTTTGGGGGGGTTTTGTACCCCAAAAATGGGTTTTTTGAATTTTTTACATATAATTTTGAAAATAGTCTAATTTTAGTTTTTACCATTGGATTTAGCTTAAAAAAACACACAATTTGGTATTTTGATAATTTCTCTACGTCAATTGGTCACCGAGATATTGAAAGTGCTAAACACAGTACGTTGTCTAATGTTATTCTTATGGAGGAAAAGAAAAATTTTATATCTCGCTTATTTATGAACGTATACTGACAAAACTTGGTATACGGCTTCATCTGGTTGTGGACCATTGATATTTGCTCAAAAAAACAAATTTTTTCCCAAGGCTCCCGTAGCAGCAAACCTGCGTACTCAGCCCCATGTTATTCTTATGGAGAATAAGTAACGTGTTATCTCCCTTAATTATGAAAATAAATTAATGAAATTTGGTATGTGTCTTTACCTAAATGAGTTATATTGATATTTGTATAAAACCCCATTTTTTGTTTTCCTTCCTTCAGCAAACCTGCATACTCAGCCGCCATGTTATTCTTATGGAGAATAATTAAAATGTCACAAATCGTTTATTTATGAATGTATATTGATGAAACTTGGTATGTGGCTTTATGTGGTATTAAGATACATATATATGCATTGGAAATTCGCTGAGTATGCAGGTTTGCTGCTACGGGGCTATTTTTTGTGTCAGACTGGATTAAACTAAACCTAACTCCGGTAAAGTTTATATTTAGCTATTTTCTGTTTATGTTGACTTAGATTAAGTACTACGGAAATGGCTTGATGACCAACCAGTAAACAAGTGAGGGGAAAGCTACCCAACCATAATCCTTACTTTTGCCATTGGACAAATAATTTCATATTGTTTTTTATGACAATATTTGATCATTGCTGATTGTTAATTAAACACCATTGAGTTGTATTGATAGTGCATGATTGGCTGTGTCAACCAACAGTGTGTGAAGAGTGTAGTGGGTAGCTCTTACATCAAGTCTTAGCTGACGATCTAGTAATCTCCTTACAGTATGTCTTCTGTTCTTATGATTTATTATTCAGAATACAATCTTGTTATGAATGAATTGGATTCTATGAAATAAAATAAAAACATTAAACTACCTCATGTTTTCACAGGGTACTCATAGTGTTATTTTATTAATATACTAGCTGTTGCCCGGCAGACGTTGTCATGCCTTTGACTATTACCGACTAAATCCAATATCAAGAAGATCACCTGTCAAAGTAAAGACGTCATTAGCTTTTATAAAAACCAAAATATCTTCCGATAAGGTTTATATGGGAACCATTTTGGGCCTCTTGGGAGGAACGCAATTTAGTTAGGATGAAATGGATGGCTTAAAAACCTTCTCCGTGAAATCTTACATATATTTATACCAAGTTTCATGGCAAACGGTCCCACGGTGTCCGAGTCCATATACTTCAAATATATATATACAAACAAACCAACATCTTTTTTTATAAATACAGATTTAGAATAATCTTTAATATGTGTAGTTAAGCAAGAATGTGTTTTTTCGAGGATTATTACAATTTCTCAGTAGCAACTTAAATGAATAACTAAACACATATATTATGCAAAATTAACGCCAGCATTCTTTGTGATCCAATGATAGCGTGTAAGACGTGACACAATGTCAGAACTCCCTACATCCTACACCGCATTTTAACTTGCATCACCTACTTTCACTGAATACATTTACAAAGTTGCCAGACATAACACTGATCATACCTGACCTTTCGCCCGTTTCATATTCAGCTACCTCGGTACCTACGACTGTGATTGAATCATTTGACGATCGCCCGTGACTGCAGCGGTTATCACCTCACGCTGAGGCAGCCACCGGTGGCGCAAGGTTCGTGCACAATATAACATAAATACCGCGGTGCACGGCGGTAGCGTGCCAACAAGCACGCGTGGGAATCATCTGGGCGACTCGCCTGCTGGGCAAGACAGAGGGTCTAGGAGCAGGCGGATGAGACAGGTGCAGCTGAGCTGAAGAGGGTGATTGGAATCTGGGTGATGAAACTGCTTTAGATGTCTGCAGTTGCACTGGATACCTTTGTATCTGTAGCCCGTAGTAGTGGTGTAGTTGAAAGATATTTTCAAAGAAGCCGTTAATTTTCTGGTATTTATCCAAAATATTTACTTACGTAAACAGCCTATTGATGTCAACTGTCTTAACTTGTCTTCACGCTGAACATTTTTTGGACGAATTACCATCTTCAGCAGCGGTCGAAGAAACTTAAAAAAAAACATTTCCAATGGTTGTCTATTCACGGTTTAGTTTTGATATAGTATGGGGTGACATTTTAAATGGTTTTGTTATTAACTTGCAGAAAGTCGGAAATCGATTGTTAAATTTAAGTAATGGTAGGCCCAATTTTTGGATTCTTCCTCTGATTAAATGATGTTTTTGCTAATTTGTTGTCACTTATAATGTGGTTTAGTCTGAAAATCGTTTTTAATAGGATTAATTTAGTGTCTTCCATGTCAACTGAAAGTAAAACTATCGCTTAACGCTGTAAAAATATAACTAAAAAAATCTGGTATTCTTTGAGCGTTTAAAACATATAATTTTCACAACCTTATAAACACATACCTATTTATTTTTCTTGTTGTATAGAAACCTCACGTATAATTCTACACAGCTTGAATTCTAAACTCTTTTACAGTCAGTTATCCTATTGTGAGTGAAGAACACATATTAATTGAAGGAAGTGATTCATTTTAGGTGTAATAAGTTTGTGTAAAATTCAAACCCCCTAAAAACCGAATTTATGACCTAAAGTTTCCATTTTCAGATTAATGCTGGATTAAATTCCTTTACACCGTCTAACGATCCACCGTCCGGTGCCACAAATGTTCGACAACCACTTGATCCCTATCACACTGCGTCGTTGCCCAATCCTCCGGACGAACGACCAGTGAAAGGCTATTGTATGCGTCGCTGGCGATCGTTATGGTCATCGTTAATCCACTCAATCGTTATCCAACACGTTACGCCCTTTCGGACTTTCGTTCTTAGGTTCCTGGTCGGGACCGCCGCGAGTGGCCGGTATATCACGGATAACGGGGAAACGAGCCCCGCGAAATACGGCGATCTGAGAGGTCAGTGTGAGTGGGATATTCTGATGAATGGGTGTGATTATGCAGCTCTAGTCTCTGCCGTAATAATGTAAGTTACAATAAAATCGTATCTACGGAAGAAATAACGGCTTATGAGATAGATTAATGAATACCTGAAGTTTATGTTCTGTATGCATTTATTCATGTGTCTGTGGACTATTCATGCGTGTATCCATTGTGGACACTGACCCATTGTTAACACTGATCCATTGAGTGTTATGCGTGAGTGCCAAGAGCTCTTAAAAACACAGCTTCGCTTTTTTACCTGATTTGAGTCAAATAAAATCACACAGCTGATCAAATTCCAATATATAAAAATGTGATTTAAAATGACACATTTATTTAATGTATGACCCTAGGAGGGGTTCTATAAAAAAACTAATATCTTATTTCCTACTTTCTTATAGAGGCCTTTAATTTAAATACATGGTTCAAGGGACACATAAACCTTCATCATGATGTGTTGTAGCTTAAAATTAATTGATTTCAATGTTTACGTGGTTTCTTTTGGTATTAAATGACAGTTAAATCCCTCACAAGGGAATATTTCTTTAACTTAAAGAGTCGCCTTTGCAGAGTTATTTTTACAAAGATTGGCAAAGCAAATATATCCACTTTTTTGAGAATATGCATATTATAGACTAATAAACTTTATACTGTACGTAAGTGACTCAATGACCATTTATTAAACAATGGGTTGAGGGGTTAACCAATTTTCATACACTGATTATTGGTACAGCCAACCAAGAAATTATCAATGATATGTTACGGTAAATAACTAACAGCTGTAATAAAACCTTTCAATAACAAACTTTCATTGTCCAATGGCATAAAGAAGGGAGGATTATTGTGGGGGTAAATTTCCTCTCACCCCATTGTTTAATAGCTGTTATAAAGTCATCTGAATAAATGAATAAATTAAATTTATTTCCCACAAATATTTCATCTCAATATACAGTTGTTTCCAATCTTGACTTTGAGGACGGAGTTCTTCCCAGTAGCAACTACAAGATTGACAGGGCGTGTCGGAACTCGGCGACGTTTTGCAAGAGATGAAGCCATCCAGCCACCGGAAGCTCAAGGTTCAATGTTCTTATTGCGAGTTTAACTTCCGGGAGTTGTTGCACTGTGTTTGCGCAACCCGTGCGGTATTGGCAGTTGCCTCATCTCGTGCGCAGTTATGCGGAATATTGTGATGGAATCATGACAGCGACAGATTGTTTACATAATGAGTGTTTTGTCGTTGTAGAACGAGGATAACTCTTATCCCTGCTATTGTTGATGAAAATGGCTTTGGAGACGAGCTGCTTGTGCTGTCGGAATGCGTGAGATAATTGCTTATACTAAATTGGCCCGATCTGATCTGTAGATGTACCAAGCGATTTTCTATACCCCTATTCTGAATGGTACAGGCCGCTCTCAAAGTTTATTTTTCCCCTTTAAAGCCTTGTCCACACCAAGCAAACATGTTCAAAACATGTTTGTTGAGGTTAAAAGAGAAAAAAAATTGTTAAAGGTCTGCTCAAATTTGTTTTACAAACGAAATAATGGAGTTCTGACAATCTAGTCCTAGAAAAAATATCAAACACTGTTTGCCACATGTCATTTGATAAACATTTAAACAAATATCACAATGTTTGTTAAATCACTAATTAACCGTTTGAGCGAACATTTGTTTAGTGTGGATGAGCCTTATGGATAACATGTTTATCAATTTAGTTAAAATGCATTATAAAACAGCTAAACAGACAAAGAAACACAGTTTTACAGTATCAACATAAATCTTTTAAACTGAGAACACGCACTATTGAAATTACAATGCAAACTCAAGACGAAACAGCTTGTCTTGGTTTCAAGAATCAGGTCGACTTGGCATCTTATAATCCAATACACTGATTGATGAAGGAGAAACCATACGAAAAGAAAATACAGTAATCAAGAGAAAATTGTTTTATTTTGATAGTAAAATAATCATGGATATTCTAAATTAAAACTGCTAAGAATAAAAATATACTAAAATAGAAAACAACTGGGGTTATAAAACATTTTCTATCTTAAAGGAATGTAGATATCTAACCTCATTCATAGTTTTAATTCAAATATATTAGTGAACATCTGATCTATTATACCTTGAATTTTCAGTAGAATTTTTCTCAATTCAAAACAAAAATAAAATAAAATTTACATTTCTCGAAAACCACTGTAGCGTCTCCAGCAAACACATAATTTCACGTTATCGCCGACAGCAGGAAACATACCTCACTCATCGTTCTGTATCAGCGATGTAAATGAGAGAAAGTATAACAGCCGTGAAAAAATCAGCAAGAACAAACAAGAGATGGGCACGACCCGAGTACAGACACGAGCAGCATATTCATCAGGAGGGACAAGGACAGAGATAGAGAGAGGCTGATAGCAGCCGTCAAAACAGAGAGACTCAGATAGCTAATTTCTCTCAGCGGCCGGCGGTTAGAGCCCACCTGTGGGACATTCAGCGGTTAGAAACGGAATCCCGGCCTTGGTGATGCCAATCATGTGGGACTAATTGACTGTTTTGGAAACTTAATAGGATCAGATCGTATTTTGGCGGGGTAGGGCTTAGACAAATTTGAATTTGGCACTGAATTAGTGGATACCACTATATGAGTAACATAATCTTTAATCCAGCCTGTTACGATTGTAGTTAGTTCAGACGTAAAACAGTTGTGCTGGTGAATTGCAAATATTGCATTACAAACTTGGAAAAACAATAATAGAAGAAACATTAACATTGAACTAATTATTGTTTACAACCTTGTACCCACTAAATACACACGTCTTAAACATTGTTCTTAAGTTTAACCGTTCTGCAATATATTAGCCGAAACTGTAAGTGTTCTTAATGATGCTAGGGCTTTCCTGTCATTACCTTTAACTAAAATTTGATGTTGATGGGCGTCAGACATTTGTTATTCTAAAAGTCCCTGAACAAGTTTAAATTTGGAAGTAGATTCAAGATGTAATCGAAATGAAAATAGAAACTTAAGATCACATGTGGGAGAAAACATAACGAGCTATAACCAGTTATAAATAGTGGCACACTAACTGTACTTTACCGGTTTGTTAGGTACGGATCATAGATAACCACAATCAACAAGTTATGGTGATTGTTACTGGATCCAGGAGCCTGATTGCTCATTGCTCTCTGCTATTGCTCACGAACATCAGCCATTGCTCCGAGCATCTCGATTCTTTTGGTATGACTTTAAAGTTACGTCACTAACTTAACTAGGTTTCTCCAACAGCTTCGCTTGTTCACCTGAATTCACTTTCATGGTCAGATCAAATCACACTGCTGATAAAATTTAAATGTTTAAAACAAAGTTTAACTTGACACTTTTATTTATTTGAAGGCCTTGAAAAAGGTCGAACAGAAACAGTTTACCTCCAATTTTCAAACCAAGGCCCTTATCCTAGTATATTGTTCATGGGGGTCAGAATTTTTTTCCAAAGCTCCTAATACTGTTTGGCTTTGTATATAGGTTACGATCTTGGATACTAGTTCCACCAAACATGTACTTCTCCTCGATAACTAAGAACGTTGCTTAGTTTAGTTGTGTATCACGAAGTACAACGGTATATGAAGGTACTTTGCCCATACGCTCACTGGTCACTCAATTTGCCAAGTACCGTTTATTTTATCGTGATTCATAATCTGTTCTTGAAAAATATATAATGATATCCTAACAGTTACAGAAACATCCACCTATTGAGTCACAATTCTTCCTCGAGTATCAACACTAGCGTAATCTGACTCTAGAATCAAATCGCCATTATAGCGCCCGGCCGCGAAGACAAATACTCAAATTATCCGCGCCATAAAAGGCGCGAGAGGGGCTATTTTAGTTTCATTAGTTAGGGGAAGATATCACTGATGTCCGTCATTACCTTTAACGGCTCAGTAACATTAATCCGTGTGTGCAACTTTCGTGTTTGACAGCAGGCATTAAACAAAGAGAGAGATGGGAGAGAATGATGAGAAGGAGAGAGAGGAAGATACAGGCTAACGAGTGAGTGAGAGGGCAAATTTTGTTGCTGCGACCCGTTATGCTACTCTCCTTTTCATCTCGCATTCCACTTTCCTTCTCTAAGGTAGCTAAGCGGTTCTGGTCTAGTTGCCGGGCCACTTTTGCCTTCTACGGTGTTTGCATGCACGGCCGCCGATGAGAGCGAGAGTTACGGCGGGCAACGCGTTCGTCCGGGTAATGTTGCAGAACAGGTAAACAAGGGGTAGCAGTGTTTGGGGAATAGTTGTGGTGACGTAATTCAGGGAACTGTGCTGGGATGGTTGTGGTGAATTGTCACTGCATGTGGAAGTATTTCAGGTTAACGGTTTCTAGAATAGTAAACCGAGCGATCCAGTTGGCACCTTAGGATGGAAGATTGCTAGTAAATATGCTTTGTGGATAAGTATATTTTTCATTTGGTATATGAGGAATTTGTACTAAAATGTTTAATTGTGAGTTTGAAAATATTGAGTGTTTGAACTCATTTCTGAATTGGAAATCCCTGAGAGGAATGATCTTGAGTTTTTGAACTCATTTCTGAATTGGAAATCCCTGAGAGGAATGATCTTGAGTTTTGGAACTCATTTCTGAATTGGAAATCCCTGAGAGGAATGATCTTATGGTAAAGGCAATCAAATGGCTCATTAATTCACTTCTAATAGTTTAACCACTAACCATTTAAAAACAATCGCGCTATCCTTTTTCTTTAAACGAGGAGAGCAATATATTATTTAAATGGGGAAACATTTTATCTTGAGTAGTTTACTATCTATTGTAGGGCACTTTTTACGACTTGAGATTATAGAAGTCATGGTTTCACATTCAGGTTTAGCAATTCACCATGAACCATATTATTTAAGAAATAAGTATAATTGTCACTTGCAAAAAGGAGAACATTTAAGGAAAGACGTACATTATATTGCCTTCAGGTGAAACCCATCATCTAGAACATAACAATCGTTAAGACTTGAATCGAGCCTATTCTGTGATAAGTTATGAGTATGAGGAAGGGAATACATAGAAGGAATCACGCAGGACTTCGGTTATATAGCTCGAAGGCTAGGGCAAGATACCATTAACATTATACGTGTGTGGCGTAAACAAAAATTAAATGTATAATTTTAAATCTGAAAATGAGCTATTTCAGTAGATAGGTTTAATTTTCATCTAGACAATTCATGATAAATGTTCAATGACGCTAAATGTTTTACGTATTAGGTCTCTAATGTAAAACATCAAACACACTGCTGAAGTGATGAAAATTCTTTCCGAAATTGTGTAATTTGTTGATCAGGTGGAGGGAGGGGAGGCAACCCGACTTGTCTGACTTTCTCTATCTCAAGGCGATCCACATCACGCCGGTTCCTGTCCACGTGTATCCAAACCGAGTTGTTTGCACCTGTGTATTGTGTGCTTGTTTGTTTGTTTGTTTTCTGCAACAGCATCCGAGTTGAGTTTGTCCAGGGAGCGTTTGCTTGTGAATGTTGAGACCTCTGCAGAAAATTGCGATGAGTCAGGAGCAAATGTTTAGTTTGCTTGGAATTGGAGGGTGGAATTTTTTCGGAGTGCTTTATGATTGAAATATGAACAAACTGCTAAGTGAACAGAAATTTGGAGTACGCGTAGGTACTCCTTAAATACGAGTATAAATGAAAACGTATTTTAATACACAATTCCGAGAACAGAGAAGAATATTCATTAACTAGCTGGTATCTGTGACTTCGTTTGCGTGAAATTTCCTTGTTCCCGTTTATTTTCTCTTTTACCGTATTACGACCTCTTACAAAAAGTGTCATCAAGTAATATAGCTGAGGGCGAAAAATATCATCATAACAATAATTTTGATCCAGGGAATAAAAAGAAAAACTTTAAAATGTCAATGCATTTGTTGAAAACAGCTGTTTTTGAAGGAATATGACGAAAAAAAATGTCCTACAACCACGCCTTAAGTGTTTCTTTACGATCTAAAACCAAATCGAAAATCATATATTTTCTGTTAAGCAAGCAAACAAGTATTTTCCTCTTAGTCCGTCTCACTTTTCCGCCCACTGATGGCAATAAACACTGACTGATTGTTTCTTTGAATCAAGCCAACTGACACAGTATTTATATCAACCTCTTGAATTCAACAACAAATTATAAAAGTTAATTTTTTATGTTGTGTAGAATCAAAAACTGCAGTTGTAGGATAAATAGAGCATGCAATTTGAGTGTAAAGGGTGTTTCTTCTTTAGGAAAACTGTTAGTTAACTGATAATTTGTCTACAACCTAATTTATGTTATTAATACATAAATAACTATTTCCTTCAACCGCGCCTAAAGTGTGTCTTTACAAACTAAAAACACATCGGAAAAAAGCTGTTTTCGGATTAGCAAGGGAACATGTTTTTTTCGCCTGCTGTGCCTTACTTTTTCACTCGCTAAAGTAGTTACACCTACTTTACGCACTTAATACTTACATATTTTCAATCAATACCCCTTTTTTATTTTCTTGAATCGTCACGGACGCGGTCTGTCGGTGTCACACACCACACAGGTGCCCTCTCGGCCTCGGAGAAAGCCTCAATCGCCCACTTGCACAACTCATTGCTGAATGCCGAGGCCTATCCCACCGATTTGATGCGACTTAATTAAATTTGCATCCGCCCAATTATTCAAGACCCCGCAACACTGCGTAATGCGCCTGCGCAGTGAGACCATTGCGTTTGCGAAACTATTGATTACGATTTCGGTGATAGTAATTTAGGTTTTGGTGCTTTCTCTTCACGGTTATATTTAAGTTGGAACACGAGCACGAAATTCGTGGCGGATAGCAGGTTGTTGGTCTGTAGTTGGGGTAACGTCCCTCGCCGAATTTCAACATTTGTCCACCCTATATTACGCGGTACTAAAATTAAGGTTACAATATAAATTTGTATCCCAGCGAAAAGAAAATCGTTTTATATTTTCCTTAATAGCTATGGAGAGAGAAGCCTTTAGACGGCCATCACATACTCACCCTTAAAAGAGCCACACGAGGTAAATCAGATTATTAATATGTTTACTAACCCACCCATTATAGAGTTATCGAACGTAATACCTAAAAAAAGGGTATTAGGACCTCAATCTAATATACAAATGTTATGAATATATATAACACCAAGGGGCTTTCTAACTAATGACTACAAGAAATTGTAATGTTAAAGCTTTTCTTTCCGTAAGTCATTAGACCAGCGTTTCGCTATAGTGAGAGCAGAAATGTCTACTTTCATTTGTTTCCCTGATATTCAAGATTCCGCAATATGTTACGCTTGATAACACAGCCAGTGTCACTATAATATAATGTTGTTCTCTTCATGTACTATTTTCACGGGAGTTTTTTATCTGGTAGCCCATATATCCCTTAATAATCTATACTTATTTAATAGGCGAGCAGGTTTTTTGTGACAATCACTCCTCCTAAACTATTGAACCGATTTTCATGTTTTTGGTGTCAATGGAAAGAGCCTAACGTGAAGTTGTGCAGGAAACCTTTTTTTGTAGAGAAATACTTTGTGAGTGAGGCCCTGGGGCCCCTTAAAGTTGAGTTTTTTTCCCATAAGCTTAACATTGGGAAATAACTATAAGTTTTAATCAATCAGCTGGATGGAGTAAACACAGTTAATCAGTAGGCCATGTTGGCTTTGGAACGGTATGACAATATTTATACGGGAATGTCAGTGTAATTACGTTGTGATCGCGAGCGAAGCCGCGACAGGCTACTAGTTCTTCTAAAACCACTGTTTTGATTATTATGGTCATCGATACAGGCTAACAATAAACAAAGAAAACAAAAACACAAGGTAGTTCTAATATATAATTAAAAACCAACGCAATAATTTATTGTTTCAGTATATGCATTATTTATATTCTTCAAAATAAGTTCCTGAAATTAAATTAAAGAGATTTCTAAAATAAATTGGGGGCCTGTATTCTACTTGTTCTTGAGGACAAGACACTTTATACACAAATAAACTAAAAATACACATTCAAAATATTTTAATGCAGATACTAATTTAACAATAAATCCATGTTATATTAAAGGTATTGCGTTGTTTCTAGTTAAAATTGTGATTTATCTTTATTTTAGTTATATATAAACTAATGTTGTTTGTTATTGTTACAGGTATGTTAAGGAGATTGAGGTAATCTGTAGTTTTACATACAGCCAAATGGGTGAGTAAGTAAAAGTGTGTTATTACTTTCTTAAGACTTTATACTTTGGAAATAAATTCTGGCGTAATTTGATGTATTTATTGTTTAGTTAACCGTTCAAACTGTAGCTGGGTTTGATTGCACTAGGAACAAACTAGGTTCAACAGTTCAACAGATACTTATATGGAGTTAAAGCAATTATATTTATAAATTCAAGGTATTAAGTGTTTATCTATTAAAACAATTGTCAACAAATTGTAAGATAATTTACTTCTAACACTTAACAAAACAATACGTATTATGCATTTTAGTTATAGTCATTGATATCTCTAAAAGTACCTGACAAATAATTGGTTTTTTACCCATTTTGAACTTTAATAACTCGTTGAGTTGTAAATATCTTACACCTAGCAATACTTACTTAAACTTGAATTAAGTTTTTTCCCTTGTTTGCTAGAATATTTCGTTGTAAAAACATCTCTTTTATAAAGTATTTATGATGCAATATTTACCTCTTTACCACATTTAGGATCACTAAAATCTATAAACAATCCTCAAGCTCTAGTTATTACAACATGTTTTACAAACCCTAACCTTACAGCGTCAATTTACCAAGTAAACAAGTAACAATCCTTGTCAACAGAGTCGCCACTTTCTCTGACAAATGTCAGCGGCAAGTAGTTGTCAACAGGTAAGCCAACCTTTGTGTCCACGGCAGCGGTCACACGCCACATTGTGTCCGCCCACATTGTGGCTTTGTTGCCCATTTGCCACAAAGTTCACCGGCCATTCGGTCCACTCGATCAATCGAGTTTCAATTTGCGGTCGTAATCACTTCGGCACCCACGGTATTACTTGTTGTGGTTTAATTTGGTTGGCATCTGCTGATTATCATGTAACGAGAGCACAGTGCAAATTATCGTTGCGCGCAAATCACTTCCATTAATGTTATAAACACAATGCGTGAGGTGGGCGTAATTAATGGGTACTTTCTCTTATTAAGTAATTACCTTGGTTATCACATTATAGCTCTATTTTAATGTAGACCAAATTAATGGTCCCATTATTAAAATCTTTCCATTATCGCATTATCCCGTTCTGACTCTGTTGGCGTCATGAAAACCTCGCTGCTTTGCTGGTTTATGAATGAATACGACTTAAAAGTTTTGCTAGTCGGAATTATATAAAAAGTCGATTTTAAACTTTTCTTCAAGATATTTATAATGTGATATGGTTTTAAGTAGTTGTTTATAAGATACTAGTAGCTTGAAAGGGCCAAAGCCCCTAACCTTGCTCCAAAACTCTGTGATGCTCATCTGATTTGTTTACTCTTTTCATGCTGAGGAAAATAAAACGATGTAAGTAGGAACACGTCATGTGAGTTCATAAACACAGTAGACACGTAATCACATGTTTTAACGTAAACAAAGCAGACATTTTTAAATCCCCTTCCTTTTCTTATGAGAGATGTTTTACGTCATTTCTCATTTGCTGGTAACTTTTTAGAAAAACTGTTATTTTTCCCAAATACCTGGGATTAAGACATTTAATCTAAGCCGCCTCCCATGATACTGCAATTTTCCAAACTCACACAATTTAGACTTAACAATTTAGCTTACAGAATTATATATAAAATATGTATCATGTTTTTTTTTTTAATTTAGCGCACATATTAACCTACTTTCTTTTCCCTTAAAAAGGAAAGCATCCCCCAGTAAAATGTAAAAGATTAAATATAAGCTGGTTCTGTTGCTTCTGAATTATCAACATGTTATGGTCCAAATGTGTTAAGTGCATATGGGCGACTTAAATCAGCATAATGTTTAGAGGGTAAAAGGGTCAATTAAATGATCCGTACTTATCTCAAAATAAAAAGGGTTGTCGTCTAATAATAGTTATCAAACTTGTGTGGTTGATTTTTATTTCATCCGTAGTATCTTACTTTCTATATAACTACAACACACATTTATTCACCTTACATGCTTACATGGTACAAAATGCCAACTAACATTTTGATATTCTAATGCTAAATTAGAGTTTGCTGAATGTTTATGAGTGTGGAATTTTTAGTCAGAACAAAATCTACTCATTATAGTGGTTATCATTTAGTAATCTTAAATATTTCCAAGAACCATTAATAAAGGGACGAAGATAACATTTCACTATGAGACTTGGTCAGCTTACGATACGGCAGATATTCATTAATTCTTGGCGTCTCTTCTTGTCCCATTAACTAATAGACTTTAGTTGATTTTAAAATTGGTATATAAGTTGTGTTTATTTTAACATACGAAAGTATACATCCTTTACTTGTGAGAGTTTGTACTGTTCAATACATTTTTAATGTACGATATACACTAAAACAGTGTCTCGTAAATTCTGTGTAGAAATTAGTTAATGGCCAGTTAGTGAAAAAAGGGAGGGGAAGTTACCCCTATCACTGTTCACTCACTATTTATAGGCAAACAAGCCAATAAACTATCAAAGTAACGAAATAGTGTTTAACCATTAGGATTGAGGTGGGGTGTGACTTTGCCCAACCTCTTTGTTTATAGGCGGCCATCGAGTCGTCTCCTTACAGCACGACATTGTGTATTGTTAAACAAATAGGTGTTAATATATTTTTTAAATTTATTATTTATGTTGGCTTAGTCATATTAAAAACAAACGACTTCGCACGCAGCACGCTGACGCGAGGCAACTGAATTTCCACATACATTCTTTTAAAACTCAAAATCAGTGTAAAAACATACATTTGTCAAATTTTTATTGGAATCAGAAAACATTGATTATTTTGGCAGTTCTGATACTCCTGGTTCCATTTACTTGCAAAGCTGGGAATATATTTTTGCGCATTATAAGGTTAGGAGAAGGTCCAGACAGGCTTGAAAGTAGGCGTGAGGTTGCTGGGGATGATAAAAGTACTCCAACAAAGGAATAACAGGCTTTTCTAGTGTAAAACCCTCATAAGACAACGAACTGTGTTTTGTCGATACACATTTTCTTTAATAATTCGGTAAATATTTATGCTAGAATGGCAAGAGAGGGCTTAAAACTTTCACCTCTCTAATTCCCATCTTTTTACATACATTGATTTTACATCTGAGGCATTTCTGACACTTTTTGGGCCCAAAAACCCGAAATTTGAAAGATTAATCCCCTAAAAAAGGGGATTTAAAGTTTTCCGATTGTTTTGCCCAACAAATTTGTGCAACTGATTACAGAAAAGAACGTCCCTACCAAATTTTAAGTATATCGGACAAAAAATGCGACTGCTAGAGTGCAAACACAAATATATATATATATATATATATATATATATATATATATATATATATGTCTCTATATATATTTATATATATGTATATGTACATATATATATACAATTTTGAAAGACCCACATAACGACTTCAGGGGGTCACGTTAGAAACTTCTATAGTGGTCCCGGGCTTAAGTTTTACCGTGCGGGTCATCTCGTAGTTCACTTTCCAAAGGAAATTTACCATATTGTTTGTACTTGGTAATTCTAATGGAGCAATTCTACAAATTTTAAAATTGAAATTCTATTGACTTTTAGCTAGGGTTCTTTATTAGTTTTAAACGTTGAATCAGGGCGATAATTTTTGAATTGTTTGACTTCTCCCGGAAAGCCAGTCGGTTTAGCAATTGAACAGTATAGGCGGAGGGCGTGCGGCGGGCAGGGCGGGGCGGCCTCGCTCTCAATGCCAACTCCCTACCAGGTCCGGCTACACCACTACACCACTACCCGGCTAGATTGGCACACCGTGCTACAGTGCCGCACTTTAGTTCCTGTTCATTGTCACCTACAGCCACACGGGGCAACGAGTTATGACATACTCTCGGAATTGTAGGGACACTGTCGTTGACAAGAAGGGAATAAGCGACGGTTCCTTAAAGGAGTGTTGGGTAAAAAAAATTAGGATAAAGTATATGCGGAAGTTCTCATTAACTTTAATTTAAAGATTTAAAGTTAATAAACCTCCAAAAAATAGTTAACCATTTAATCGTATGAAAGTTTTTACAGATGGCCAACTAAAGTAACCTTTAAACATAATCCTAATCAGTCATGAAATTGAATAAAAAATAAAGAACTTTTACATACATTTTAAAAAAGGTTTTATAATTTAAACAAAACCATAGGTCATAAAATATTTTATTCACTAATTTTCCATATTATATCATGTTAGATTTTGTGGGATCACATTCGGAACAGGCAATATTAAATATAATTCCAATGGCATTTGTAGTTATATTAGTTTCAAGAGGAAAGTATTAACGTTTAATTTCATATTATCAGTAGACAAATATATTTTTCTGTTACTGCGAAAATCTGAAGATCGTTTTACTTATAAAACACTTATTTTTTCATTTGTATGATAATATTACTAGACCATACATCTATTGCGAGAATGATTCAAAGAGAAGAAATACATTAAACAAATGCTGACAACTTAAAAACTATTTAATCCAGGTATTAGGGAAATTTAAACACCACTGAAATTAAAATAATAACTCGAGTCGTGAACGGAAACAATTTAGCGAGTGGAAAGTGACTGCCACTGAAACCACTTTCGTTTTCACGTGATGTCAACTATTTTTACTTAAATCACAGCGCTTCCTTGATATTCGTTGAGAACTATTAAGGAGTGAAAGTGACAAGGGTGAGGGGAGGGTGTCGGCGTGCGCGTGCGCAGGAGTATCTGGGTTAAGTGACGCCATGAGTGCAACAATGCAATGTCGATCAGCTGGTCTAACAATGGGGACAATCAGCTGTTTGACAACAATCAGGCGACGTGGCTAACAATGACACTTGTAATATTAAATGAATGATTCCCACATTATATGTGACAAATCGCCGTCACAACAATGACTATGTCTTTAGAGCTGGAACAGTTACGAAATTTAAATTGTATTTTTAAATTAACTCTGCTGTTATATTTCTTATTAGTCATTTTGGTTTCGAAAATCCATTACCTTATGATTATTTTAGTCATATTTCAAACGATTGTTAAAAAATCACCAAATTTTTCACTATTGTTTTTTAAGTTGAGGATTGTAGCTGGAATAAACTTTTAACAAGTTTGGACAGCTATAACTAAAATTTAAAGATATTTTAATAATTGGTGAAGTCATTTAATCACTTGAAAATGTTTTATTAAATTGGCAATCTATTTTTCGTGCTAAGAAGCAGTAATATATATTTTAAAGTACGTATATGTAAGGAACTTATATTAGTCAGTCCAATAGTGAGGCCATCAGCTATATAGTTATTTTAGATCAAACTTTCAACATCAGTTTTAATTTAATATCCCATTCAAAAACATGCATAGACCTAGTAAATATAAACTAACTAGTTAAACATTAAACGTAAACGCTCCCCTTATATAGTCTCTGCTTAAGTTTTCATGTGGAAACGATCATATATAATTATTAAAAAACCTCGTTTGCCATTTCTGAAATTACAAGAAAACAAATATTTTACAATGAATGCATATACAACAACTTGTTGACTCTTCTCACTTCTTAATGCAGTGATGCAATTAACTACTCAATGGAAAGTAAAACAACCAAAGACAATCACCACTTGAGCAAACATTTGGTGATTTACCCATCGAGACCTTTCACTCTTGAGGACAACAATGGTGTTTTTGCCCGACTACTGTCCGCTCTGTCAACACGTGAAAGTGGACTCAGTCACTCCGCTTGTGTAGTGGCGTCAGTTGAGTCACTCCGCTGTAGTGGTGTGTGTTGCTTAACACGTCTCCGTTTTTCACGATTTGTGAGATCGAATTTCCCTACGATTCGTTCCCGCTCGGTCAGACAATGTACCGCAATGGACGTTCCATTCCGTCCGACCGTTCAACTCAGTTCTTCAGATGCAAGCGTTGCGTCGCTATTCAGAACCGTTTTCATTCGGATGCGACGTGTCAGTCGATAGTTTTATAACTCAGTGACAGGAAAGATTTTGTGGAAATATATAATAGAAGTTGTTCTTACGTTATGTTACAGAGTGGGCCTATACATTTCCATTGATCCATCAATGTATCATCTTGCCTGCCATACCAGAAAAAAGGTTTATGCTTAATATATAAAACGTATACATACATTTTAGAAATCACTTAAACTACTCTGGCGAAACATATTTTCTATCATTCTGCACCGTAAATAGCAATTTTCGAAGTATACACACAATTTAGGAAACGAATGTTTCCAGATAATTTTTAAAGTGTCTAAAAAAGTGTCGGTACCCTTATTAACTGATTTATAAAATAATAGAAGCAGAGAAAAATAAACCATTTTTCTATGATAGAAGCTAACGAAAATAACGAGTACCTACAAAATGTATTATTGGTATTATTTTGTAATCCCCTATTAGTATGATGAAAGGTATCGTTCATAACTCGTCCAAAAGTGTATTTCCGATGTTGATGAAATGCCCGTGTTCGGTGCCACCTCCTAGGTGACATTTGACCATGCACCGGAAAGAGCCACTTCCGGTATTTGTAATAAAATATCCTGTTAACATGAGCTATTCAATTTTAAAATCTTGTTGAAATTGATGTTTTAGCTTGAAACGATTCAATAAGAATCGTGTACGTCTTATTCTTGATACAGTTTAGAAACCTAATATGCAACAAAAGTTAAACCACTTTATCACTGATAACAACGTATATATTACATTTTTAAAGCGTTAACCCTGATACCTAATTACAATATGTCTGCTGTGATATGTGTGCCTGCTATTTTACTATTGTGAAATAGTGCATGGCGATTCGCCTCTTGCAAAACCCTACTGCAAATTTATATACTGTAATTCACATGCAGTCACGCTAGAAAACACACGAACTGTGTGACCCGCAAAAAACCATAACTGGTGCCAATAACTCGGGACTTTCCCTGGGAACCGTCCGGTAGGCAAATACCGGACCTAATCAGAAATTGTCCGGCAACACTCCGGGCGATTACCATAATGGCTGCAGCGGCTGGAGCTACGAAGGCGAGAGTGTGAGATGTGGTGGCTGTGAAAGTATAAAGGTGAGGAGTGATGTGGGCTGCACGGTGGTAATGGAAGTTATTGACGAGGTCGGGGTGGAAGGTCTGGGGTCGGTGGGCTGGCCGAGGAGAGAGTACATTCCTCATGGCAAGTTGAATATAGGTCTACTCTGAACTGTAGGGGTTACTCGTAAATTCAGTTCTAAATTTACAAAACATCATTTATCATAACTCCGGTTGAATAATTCACCTTTAAGTTTCCAATTAGAGGTAAAAAGTCATACAGTTTATTTCAACTGGTTTTGGGGTAAATGAACCGCTTATTAAAGAATTAAAAAGTAGCTTATAAATTAACAAGCTTAATATTATAAACACCGGAATAGGAATTTATGGATATGGAGTCCTCTACAAAACACAATGCACAGTGTGAGTGTTTTTCCTGGTGCAATAACAACTGGCCCTTATTCATGAAATATTTGTGATTTAACTTAAAAACCTGTAATTCATTATTTAAAGTTTATTGTTGGTGATGATGAGTTTATGTTATTTAGGAAATGAATACGGACACTTGTCATCAGGTCGAGAAAACAAGTTTCACGAATTTTCGAAATCTGAATTCTGATACCGCATTCAACTGAAAAGAATACCTAGAACAAGATAAGTGGCACAATCGAGGCAATGCTGGAAAAATCACAGACACTCTAAAACAGGTATTTGTAAAATCAGTGAAAATCTAACTATGAAAAATAAACACAAAAATAAAACACATAAACGAGACAACACTACTATACAACTGTAAAGCACATTCGCTGAGGCGTGACTTTTGGTTTAATTTTGTTTTTCTGATTTTAAAATTATTTGGTTTATCTTTTCTATGTAATTTGTCCAGATTTGCTTGGATTGTGCTATTGATCTTGTAATGTTTTATAAGTGTTCTTCTCGCCTAAAGACGGGATCACATTCCAGCTTCCAAAACGTCGTAAAGGTTTTCTTTAATCATTTATAGCAAATCTCCGCAACAATTTCCTAAACAACACAAATTCATTATCACCAATATTGAATTTTAAACAATGAATTACTCATGTTTAAAATAAAATTGCAAACAAAAATAATAAGAAAGAATTTCTTTACTGTAGCAACAAAAAGAAAGCATTATTCTAAACGTGCTACCGTGCATGTAAAACTCGCATAGTGACAGTAATGTCCAGGTCATTTTAGAGCTCATAAAAACTACAGCTGTTGCCAGTCCATAAAGCCCCTCCGAATGGCCCATTGCAAAGTGACCAGCCGGGGTCGTGGCCAAGGTCGTCGCCCACCGTGTTTGCTTCCCGACCCACGGATATCAGGATGACGTGTCGAGTCCAATGCACAGCACCAGCCTGGGGCAAACATGAGGTCATGTCACGGACTTGATGTTACAGTATTAAATTATAGGCTTGGTGTAATATAAAACAAGGACGTTATATTTGCAATGTTTAATCCTTTTAACTGGCGTTTTTTTATTTTAGGAAGAGGGAACTTTTTTATTTGGGCGAGGTTATAACAAAACCGCTGTTGGTGAAACGCGGAGGAATTGAAACAATACATTTTACTTTCTCCCCTTATACATAGTATATGGAGAAAGTATTGTTTTCGTCAAAATTGTCGAATTTGAGTTGTTAGTGGAAATATTCGTATACAAAAACTACTATTTATATCTTATTTACTGATCAATTTCGTTCAAATTTGTCATGCTTGTCATGTTAGCATTGACCAAGAGAGAAAATTAGAAATATGTTGCCCCTTAATAACCCCGGAGGGGGAATAGGGAGCATTTCCCCTCTTAAAACCACGTGTGTGGCAATGGATTCTGTAGTGCCTCCAAAACTGGGATTTGGGTGGATGTTTTTGAAAACAACTTGTTTACAAGATTTGCTGTACAATCGATCGTGCTTTGTATTCTATATTTAGAAAATAAAAAGTAATTTATTCATTAAAGTTGGGCTAAAAAGGGAGAAAGTATGTGTCAGTTTCCTGATACCGTTTATTTTAAATGTAAGTATATATAATGCCATCTGAATCAAAATACTGTATACTTATGAATATAATAAACACAAATCAAGGTTTCTGAGAGTTTTTTATATGACTTATTTTCATCTACACGTCGTTCCGTTAAGCCAGTAAAATGTATGGATAGTTTTAAACAACTATTATTTTGGATTTGTACGATTTTTAGATTAAAATACAATTTAGATTAAACTTTGTTTTTATTTAAAACTTTTTCTGTCACATAAAATATTCAACCTAAGAAATAGCTATGCTGTAATAGTAACTTATTTACACTTATTTGCAATTCAAGAACAAAATATTACACCATACTGTAATCGAGAACATATTTTTTTGTAATTACATCCATACTAATGAGCATTCTTCGACAATAACCATGACACCATACCATATGCTTGATGTGGCTTGTTAAAAAGTATGATTTTAATTCGCCTTTGCTTTGACTCGATTTGACCTATTTTTAGATAACAGAAGAGATTAAGTACATATTTTACATAACGATTAATCAGTAAGTACCTAACGACTATTGGTAGGCCAGAAGTGGGTCTCACTTGATGAACAACGAAATACCTTATTTTTTCGAATTTTTGAGATGATGAAATCTCCACAAAGATTGTTTCTGATATATTTATACAGTCAAATTGAGAACGTAGCTGACAACATGAGTACATCCCCTTGCCTGCGTTACAGTTATATTCTCATATAACGGTCAAACTACTCAACCAAACATTAACATTATATGATACAAGTAATAATGCATTAAATATAACAAAGAAACCAAAAACGGTTCAAAATTAAAGCTTTGAAGCATCAAAACTACACGGTAAAATCCAAACGTATTAAGGTTTTTACGTAAGACGCCACAGCGCTATAAATACCGCCGTTCCGTGACACCGGCCTTGCCTTGGGCTACGGCAGGGTGTGGTCCTCGGAGCGATCTTCTTTTTGCGACAAACTCGCCGTCGCCCACGAACATCCAGATCCATTGCTAGGCAGATGGCGTTGGTGTAGGATCGGTGGCAGTGGCGAGCCAACCACCATCTTCTCTCCCACTTAAACCATCACCACTCTGTTGACTATCGAGGTGGTCTGTTGGTGTGGATTACCAAATTGTGCGTTATCTAAATGGATACTTCTTGATTATGAGGAAAAGTACGACACTAAAAAATTACTGGGTTAAAGAAAGAATTATAAATACCAGCAAACCATGACTAAAATTTAAAATGTTACATATCTTCATTTCTGTTTGATAATGTAACGAAATCTTATTGTTTTATAACTATTGGGGGGACTTAAAACTTAGGTGGTAGAGTTGATATAGGCATTATATCAAAGTTTCTTATGTTTATTTGCAATCCGTGGTTGTTTACTAATAAAACATATTTCAAACTAAAACTCTAGTATTAATGGGTCCCATTCGCGAAACATTTGGAGTTTCTGTCTGTTTTCTCTGTGAGGCCAATGTTAACTTTCAAAACCAATCCCTCTTCAATGTATTTCTTGTGTTATTGTTTCTGGCTTTTTTAGAAAGCGAAAAAATACATTGCGATTTCGATGGGCAGATTGTTGATATCACTAAAGATAATCGTGCATCAAAATTACACTTAATCAATATTTACGATTTGTGTATAGGTAAACTATGTGTGGCATCGAAATTATACTCACTGAAATCACTAGGCGTTGTTTTGCTCTTAAAAATGAGCCTTGAATCAAAGATTGAATAGTCCGTTGAGGAGGAACAGGATTTAAAATTTAACATTGATATTAATTGTGGGAGAAGCAGATAGAAACGTGTAGTGTTACGGGAACCCCTCATAACTGCCGTCAAAATCGAACATTCCACGACACCTCCACGTAGATTCCATCTCCTTTAACGTACAACGGGATGTAGGAGGAAGGAAGAGGCGAGCACGTGCTACTTGCCATGCGCTGGCTGTCCCGGGTCCTGCAACTCGTCCTGGAGCGTCGGCCCCAGGATATAAGGACGTCTGCCACCTCAAAGGTCAATGTTACTCGTTCTCCGACATCCTGGCGTTTGTTTCGGCTGGAATTGTCCAAATCCTTGACATTAAAACGCGATCACGATCAGATCCCGGGATGCCACTTGCCAAGGAAGATATGATCGCAACGGCGTGAATGTCAGATACTGCTACGTAGGACGGTAATTATGTGTAATGGGAGGCTTGTTAGTTGAACAAAATTACTTCTAAACAGGATAGGTTTCAACTTTTTACTTTTGAATATAACGTAAATCAAACATAAGTTCAAAATGTTCAGAGTTCTTTGCCTTGCATTTTCTATTGACATATGTGATTTAAAATGCAATGTTTATTGGTCATTTGATTACAAAGTATGACTAAACTAATGCTTGACAGTACAATAAGTTTACTGAGTTTGCTTTTTAGTTACAAAGTCGTTATGGTGACACATTTTTGTGGTCCCAACTGAATACAGAGGTAGCAACAAAAACTTTACAAAATAAAACGCCGTAAGTATTAGTTTTTAAAATTTAAAGATTTTGTTATGTGTTTGAATAAATACAGTCATCCGAAACGTTAAACATTCCGGTATAAATAAATAACAATCTAAAATTAACTTAGTGTATTATAATTATATTAAGATTAAAATATATTTTTTTAATGTTATCGGCAATTTGAGGCCTCTTAAACCATTAATAAATGTTCATAAATGTTCGATATCAATCGAAAGCTCTTGAGATGTGTCTGTTGGAGGTGTTAAAAAAATCGACCTTTACGACTCCACCCTTTGGGCTTTAAAAGTAACAATAATAATATTAAGTATTTATTTTCGGTAAATACCTGGTTATAATGTAATATTTTCAAAACGTCTGGCTCTATGCCTGCACGATCCACGTGCGGAGAACGGTTACCGGCTAGTTTACATTTACTTCATTTTTTAAACATTCTATATTTTAAAATTATTGTCAAAACTCTTAAGTATATCAGTAACAATCAAGTTCCTTTAATAATACTTAAATGTTAAATCTGTCCCATTATTATATCTGTAAATTCAACCAAAGGTTTACTTTAAAACGTCATCAGGCTATTACGTTAGTTATTTATTTGGATGAACAAAATAACCTTGTAATTGAAACAAAATTAATAACTGTTTCAATTATTTTATCAACTTGTTGAATTATAAAAAAAATAAGTTGAAGCAAGGTTCCCTCCTTAGTCACCAAGCTGTTTTCATTTACTGAAACTATCTAGAACATACAATATGAACTAGTGCTACCTTCTTACACAATCCACATCAGTTGCAAACATTTCTTTTGCAAAAGGAACAACTAACATGTAACACTTTCACCGTGAGTTTACACGACTCACCGCACTTACTGTCAATAAACCGCTCGCTGTACATCAGAGATGATGAGCTCCGCCTTGACCTGGGTTATGCAACAGCGCTCCTAGCAGCTCCCGCAGTTGCTCATCTCCTGGAATACACTGATGAGAACACACGTCCATACATCACGGTGGTACGGGTGTGTCGCGTTATGTAGATGACCAGACGCTAGAGCGGGATGTGCCGGATTAGATACCCTACGGTATTAGTTACTCCAATACTAGTTGCGGACAAATATTAGTTGCAAAAATCAGGTTAATCAGTTTTAGGTTTAATACTGATTGCTGTTTCAAGGCAGCCTGGAATATCACAAGGGCCGAGTATTAGTTTAAGCGAAGCCGGTTTAAAATAAGTTAATTCATGTTGTACCTGAATAGGGAACATAGGATTAATAATACCGGTATATCGATAATACCAATCAGTTAGTTTCGCATTAGAAATTTTATGCTAGGGAAACAGATAAACAACTATATAACAACTATAGAAGGATACAAAAATTGCTATGTGTTACTTATAAGTAAGTGTTAAAACGAGTTCGCACGCAGCACGCTGTCGTGAGGGAAGTGAATTTCCACATAAAAACTTTTAAAACTCAAAATCAGTGTAAAAACATACATTTAATCCAATTTTTATTAAAATCTGAAAACAGTGATTTTTTGGCTGTTCTGATGCTCCTGGTTTCATTTACCTACAAAGCTGGGAATACAATTTTCCCAGGCTTGAAAGTAGGCGTGAGGTTACTGGGGATGATAATAGTACTCTAACAAAGGAATAATAGGCTTTTCTAGTGTAAAACCGTCATAAGACAACGTACTGTGTTTAGTCAAACCACATTTTCTTTAATAACTCGGTAAATATGTATGCTAGAATTACGGGAAAGGGCTTAAAACTTTTACTTTAATAATTCCCATTTTTACATGCATTAGTTTTTTATCTGGAGATTTTCTGACCCTTTTTCGGCCAAAAAACTTGAAATATGAAAGATTAATCCCGAAAAAGGGGTTTAGAGTTTTTCGATTGTTTTGCCCAACGAACCTGTCCAACTGATTACAGAAAGGAACGTCCCTACCAAATTTGAAGTAAATCGGACAAAAAATGCGACCGCTAGAGTGCAAACACACACACACGTATATATATGTCTATATATACAATTTTGAACGACCCCCCAAAACGTGTTCAGGGGGTCACGTTAGCAACTTCTATGGTGGTCCCGGGATTAAGTTTCACCGTGCGGGTCATGCTAATAGTTCACTTTCTAAAGGAAATACACTAACAAGTAAAATAGGTGTATTAGTATTGGTCTGACTCACATATTAGTTACACTTTGTATCAGATACTTTTGGAAAGCTAATACGAAAAACCAAGTACTAATATATTCGGCCATACCTAGGCTGGAGGTTAGAGCTATGTCACTACTGGAGCAGAGCCTGTGATCTTGTTAGTGGCTGACCTCGTCGATATAATTTGGCTGACGTGAAATAAGGAAACTTTGGTGTTTCAACATTCCGACGTCATTTATTGACATCATCCTACACTTTGGGATTTAGATCGTTAACGCGTAGGAAGCTTGACATTGTGCAAATTTAGTTTTGATGTAAAATATAACGAGCTCTTTAGGACAAGGATGACGTATTTGTACAAATTAATTACGTCACAAGTTTGTTAATAAATACAATTTATTAGTTCAATACTTTACGTGAGTTGATCCTTTATGCACCACAGCCATTATAAATTTGGATTTTCACCAACGATAGACAATTTAATGTCACGGTAGTAAGATAAATAATGTGACTGCGTCATGCAAACTGTTAAATAATATTATCATCCCGAAATGTACTCACAATAACTAAGTAAACAAAATTATTGTTTTTTAATACATACGTTTGAAAGCGGTCACACAAATCCATAACTAAGTTTAAATAGAGTAGAGATAATTGAAAGTTGAGATTCGTAATCAAATGAAATCGTATCAGATGAAAAACACATATTTGTTACAAACAAACTTTAAGTAAAACAGTATTTGGAACTTTATAATAGGATACATAGATCTTTATTTACTGACGCTTTAAATCGTAAGCTTGAATAGTTTTTGTTTCCGCAAGAATAACAACACGAAAAAATTATGTGAAAATATTCATAATTAATTCAAAAGATATATCTTGAAGAATTGAATGTCCAAACTTCCTGTCTTAACTTTTCCTACCGATCCCTTTAGCAAACAAGTGTACCTTTGGTTTCTACTATGGTCAAGTACTGTTCACTACAGGTTGTGTTTTATCTATTTATATTTCCTAAACCCCTTCAAAATATTGAAACTGCAACTCCCTATATTTCGACAATTGTTTAAGGACAAGCAGAAAATTAAACCTTTTTAAAATATTATTTTTGGGAGTTTATCGGTGTCGCTATCATTAAATACATTAAAGGTACTTTATATTTACTAACTATATTTAAAATGATAATTTTGAATGTTTCAATCAAAAGGTAAATCTGCCGTTCCAAATTTAAAGGTATTATCGCAACATATTACATATCAAATGTTCATTAAGATACCTAGATGCGGGAATATTCAGGACATATTAGAAAATCTGTCAGGGGTTCGCCTAGGGGCCTGAAAAGTGTCAATATTTATCTACATCACGGTCAAGTCATTATATAAACCGTGTATAGTACTGTAGTCGTAAAATTGCATCAGTTCCCCGCCAAGATGCAACACAATCAAGTTAATTTATTCCGCTCTCCATAAATCTACCAGTATAACTGAGATAGTCAGACCTCGTACATAATAAAACGTCTAGGTTTATCTCCAGCAAACATTGTAGCTCTTCTATAAAATACTGAAATTAGATTCGTCCACTAAATAATATATCACCGCTGTCAAAAGTCCTATCAAGATTGCCAAAGAAGGAGAATTGTCATTACGGTGGAAGCGACCATCTTGACATTACCCTCCGCTAGTACTGCTGATAGTACCGATAAGACGCAGCAGCAAGCTGCTATCAGCAAGCTGCTATCAGCAGAGCGGTCAGCTTGGTATCTGGCGACACTCCAGGAGGCGGCGCCCGACGCCCTTGAGTCAAGGTTGAAGCTAGCGGTCCACCGGAGTAGCGTTACCTAATGCTCTGTAGCGTAATCAGCTGATGATTCCCTTTGTGATAACTCGAAGGGTTTGTTGGGTATGCAGGTAGGTAAAATACGTCTCTTAGTTCAAGGCCAGATTTGTGAGTGACATGTCGCATTTGCATTCCCTTTAAGGTCCGTCTTGTTTGAAAATTACCCCAATAAACCTTCACTGGTTTACCGTACGCAGTAAAATGATTAAATAAGATTGTCTCGTGGGAATTGTACTTGGAGCGATTGAAGTGCTATTTGTTGGAACACAAGAATGCTTTTAAAGTAATAATGATGAAGTTGTGAAGTAAAATGACATAATGTATTATACAAGTAGCAGGAACATTTGAACATTAATAAATTAGATCTGAACGAAAAGACAACAAAACATATCTTTACAACCCATTCTTGTAGTATTAAATATAAATTTAAGAACACCGTAATATTTTTTTATAACCGGTCTTAGTGTATTTGCAAATACTATTGAACGCTTTGTTCTTTATAGGCCTACATATTACTCAAAGAGAAAGCACAATTATGTAGCAACACAATTGGAAATTCCTTTTTAATCTTGATGATGATAATTAATAAATAAATATTGGAAGATTGGAGTTTATATTTTATTTTGAAAATTATTATTTTCCGTTATTCATGAATGTAAAGTAAACATGTCGATAATCTAGTTAACTGCTATCTGGAAGTTTGCATTATTTTGTAGACGAGTATATTCAAATGAAGAAAAGACCCACACAAACTTGAATTTCCTTTCGATAATGGCAGACTCGCGCTACAATTTGTCTTCCCAAACCGGTTTGCCGTATTTAGAATATCGCCCTTCCAAAAAAGGCAGCTAAACTTGGACGAGGTTTTAATGAGAAAATAATTGGCGTTGAAAGTGCGTTGGAAAGACAAATGCGTGTAGGTGATCACGAACACACGCACATTAATCAGAACTGTTGGAAGCGGAGGCGGTAGTAGCCCCCCAATGTCAGTGGAGAGGCCTAGAAGGGATTAGCGCGGGAGTGTTACCCAGTGTTTACACTTTGTGTAAAAATATCCCACAGAATTCGTAAAAAATCCCACTTTCTACCTCGATCTGCTATGAAATATCGCTCATTCGCCATTGAATTTCTGAAAATTTGTACATAATATTTGATGGTAAAATAAAGTATCATTGTTGAATAACTGTGTTCTTTGTTTTTTTATAAACAAAAATAAATCATATTGCAAATTGGTCTCTTGAAAGTATATAATTTTATGTTTTTTATCGAACCATACTTTTAATTAAAATTGACTAACGAAATTGTTCACACAAAAAATCCACACACACATGATATTGTTAAAACCACGATCCCTTAGTTAAAGCTATTCAGTTCGTTAGTTATAACTTTGTAAACTCACTCCACCCACTCCCACCTTATGAAACCTGATCCTAAGAAGAATTAGTTTCATCAAAGTTCGATTTGGTGGCTGACATCCAACGTAGATTTATGTATTGAAAATATTACAAAATGAACGGTCTTTATTATTGTCAACATTTATTAGGATTTTAGTAAAGTATGTACAAACTGATGGTCGTCTAAAATATCCCATACTATAAAATAGTTCCGTTTTATCCCACGGAACGTTAATATATCCCTAAAAGGGATAAAATTCTTCAAGTGGAAACACTATATTTGTGGTTTCCGTTGAGTTGCACGGCACGGCGTTGGTTATGCAACATCGGGGCAGTATCTGTTTTGCCTACTCGCGCCCAAACATATCGCTTTCTACTGTTTGACCAGTTGATGCTGAACTATTACCAGTGTTGCCAATCTCACTGAAACATACTAGGCACAGTACAAGTTCTAGTGTAAAATTACATTGTATCAGTACAAATAGGAATTTTTATACTGTTTGTAGGAAAGTCAGTACGCAATAATTATATTGTTTAGTTAAATTATTCTTTGATGGTTTTTATTTTTCGATTCGGGGAAACTCGTGTTTTCTCACATTATAAAATAATAGTGGTTTAAAATTTTAAAATAATAATCATGTTTTATAATTTTTACAAGGTAGACATAAATATTTTTGGGGAATTAAAAACAGTTTTTTGTGATTGTACAACCTCTTTTTCAACCGTGTGTCAATTAATATTTATTTTCCAAGTCTATATTAACATTCCAGATTTACATCACGTCACAATTTACTTTTTAGAACAGCGTACATCTCCACACAAATTGTATAATCCTAGAACATTTCTTAAATATTAAAATACTTTTAAATATGAATGTGGAAGAATATTGTTAAAATAATAAATTTTTAACGTTGTAGACTATTTAGAAGGTATAATCTCTGCCATTATTGAGAAATAGTTATTTCCAAATCCCATCATACAGTAAAAATAAACTGTAACGTATATTTATCCAGAAAAACTACGCCAGTAATAATATTCCCATATATAAAGTATAGTGCTACTTATTGTAATGACAAGCTGTTAAACTCAGGAGGGAAAATTCCCAAGCAGAACCGAAGGAATGTTAAGCAGCCATTTAGTGGCCGGCCAAACAAAACATTGCTTTCCAAACGAATTCTTTATCGTAAAACGTATTACTGGTTAGAGTATAACTCAATGTTTTACTCCAAGAGACTCTAACCTCAACACAGTTGTAAGGACTATAATCTCCAGTAATCCTTTGTTTTCTGGTTTCCATTTCCCAACCGCACCACACGGAAGTCTCAAGTCCCCTGATGAACCCTAAGCTCCGGCCTTCAACCAGACTGCGGCAATTGGTGATTGTTACCAAACGACTCCATTTCCCCGCATCCTTGGCCTTTAGCACTCCCTCCGCCGCGCCCGCCCCACACTCTGAACATTCCTGTGACAGTGTGACGTCACACAGCGTCATCACCTCATCGTTGTGACGTTTATGGAAAATTCAATCTATAATTGATTCCCTAACCTGTCAGTGGAATAAAAAAATTGTAATTTGGGGCGATATCTTAAAGTTTGGGTAATGTAAATAGGATAGTTTAATCAACACTATTCAATATAAATAATAATTATTGATTGTCATTCATTTAAATGTTCATTAACGATATTCATATTCATTTTACGTAATGCCACTTATATTCACATTGTTCGACAACGCTGTCAACGCACAGGTTACTCGCTAATGTAGACTTTTTTCATTGTATTTTTTTATATGTTGATAGGTAAAGTAGTAGTGATTAATAAGATGGAGGAATATTTTTTGTGAACAATGGTCCTGATGGGCTCGATTTTGATGTGTATATATATTTAAATAAATCTCAGGAGGATAACTCAGACAAAAACGAATACTTTAATTAATTTAACATTTTTATTTGTATAGCGAGTTTTAGAACCCATCTTGCTCCATTTGTCGCTGAACCCTTAATCAGGGTAATAACTATCGTACTACATTCCCTAAATAACGATTTGTGTAGCTTTACTTTTTTACAAGTTAAATAATTTTAATACATGGAAACATTTTGTACTCAAAAATATATATCATTGTTGAACTTTTCAGTGGATTTTATTTTGTACAATATCGGATACATCATATCGAACTTGACAAATTAAAAATTACTAGTGGCTATAGCCCCTAACATATGGCTATTGTGTAAGTGGATAATCACACCTGGACATTTTGCTTATTAATAAAAACACTGTAGTGATATTCCCATAAGAAAATAATTGGATCTTTGAAGTCCTGTGAGGCGTGGCCCACGTAATTTTTGACATTTCTGATATTTTACCCACCGTTCTTGGCTTTTAATCTTTAAAATGAATCGCCATAATCTAACTTAACTTCTTCCTAGCTCGAAATATCTCGTGGGGACCGATTCGCTTACGGAATTAAATATATGGATTTACCTAACTTATCAATAACTCGTGGAACCAATTAGCTGAACTTGTCTTTAACATATTTTGAAACAATATTTTTTATCGAAATGCTTTAATGCTGATTTTTATAAAAAATGTAGTTGCCTAATATTTAACTACGCACTTTGATGCAAGATCTGAGCCTTTGTCGGCCTCAGAGTGATGTCGCTGTCAGGATCAGCCAAGTTATGGTGACTGACGAACAGCACTCTGCCTAGGCTAGATCTCGTGACTAGGAACTAGCGGTAGAACAAATAGCAGCGACCCCCTGGAGACTGCAGCGGCCGGGCGGACCGAAGTCGTCAGTCTGCCGTGGGAGCCACAACAGTTCTGCCGGTTGTTTAAATAAACTATTTAAATTATTTCTTTGGATGAATTTAGTAACGGTAACTTACATTTTTATGGTCTGGGTCGGTGGGAGTCTTCCTTGTCTGGACTGGAGGTTGGGGGTCTCTTAGTTTAGGAAGGGAGTGGGATCTATTTCGCAATTTTAATCGTAGGTTTGTTTTAAAACTAGTTATAATGTGTTCAGATTAAAACAAGGGTTATTTTTTAAGACATTCAGCTCATAGCTGTTATGTAAAAATACATAATTTTTCGATAAAAATGTTCGATATTTTGATTTCTTGAACTATTGTTTTATGCTTTACCGTATATACAAATAAATAAAACATGATGCTCCTTAAATATAAGTTTGTGTACTTAATACAAATAAAACAAAACATAATTCACTCGAATTGTAGCTTCATTCTATATTATAAATTAGTTAACTCTTATCTTACGCACTCGACTGATCATAGATATTGCGTCAAGCTTGATGTTTTATAGCTTCTATTAAAAATCAATTAAAACTATATCCGAAAAAATATACCTTTTCTTTGAGGCGTTCTTATTTGGGAATGAGACCGCCTTAAAATTATAACCTCTATTTCACACTGATATTCCCTTTAGTTATCTGCAGCATCCAATCAATGTCAAGCAAAAGAAACGAGGTGCATCAGACCAGCATAATAACTAAATTAGATTCGTAAACTCCACACAGCCAAGCCAGCTTGGTGTGGTGGGTTTCAACGTGGACATCGTGCACATAATAGCACGTAGCCGCAACATGCTACTGCCACACGGGCGCGGCCACACAACCACACAGCCACACAGCCACACAGCACCGCTAGCGGGCTTGCAGTGACAAGTGGCCATTACGCAAGCCAATTATCATTCCAAACAGTTTTAACAAATTACATAACCCAGTGGCCGAGATCACGCGATGACTGGTTTGCGCGTGTGCGCGTGTGTGCGTGTTCGTGCGTGCGTGCGTTGCTAGATACGCGCACCGATAGGACCTACGTTGTTGTACAATGGTGTCGTTTAAACGGATTTCAACCAGGAGTACTAGGTGGGGAGATCATTTTAATACATTTACGGTACCTTATACGTGCCTACATTGTGTTTATTACTTTTACCCCTTGTAAAATCAATATTTCGGCGAGGGTTTGGAAAATCCTAATATATAATTGCGTAAGAAAAAAGTGGTAAAATAGTGTTTTGACTCAGGTTTCTGAATCTATCGATCTAACAGTCTGAAACTTAGACCGTTCATATAGTCATAGATGGGGAAGACCCCAACGAAGCCCGAATCCTTTATTGCGCTTATTTTCACCTAAACCTGCCCTTAAAGTTCAAAAAGCAATGTAAAAACTTTAAAATGAACTAGATGAACTGTATCTATTTATCTATGTAGATTTAAAGTTCTACTTTGTTTATCCATTCACTTTTGTTCGTACTTTTTATACTGAATCGTTTTCATCAACATGCTAACAGTAAATATAATGTTGTTTATCTAAATACACAGATACCAAATATTCGGCGCTTTAGCCCCAACAAGCCGAAAATAGTATTTTCCAAGTACAAATGGTATATGACTAATTAAGAAGAGTTGGATAATTTTTGCTATAGAACTCTCATAACTTCTTACAACACAATTGAACAAGTTATGAACACAATTTCTATAATCTACTTGAACAAGACCACAGAACGGTACTGACTTACAAACGACCGAGTTGCTCATAACCTTTCCCTGGGCCCGCCATTCGGCCCAATCTCAAAATTCAATCTGGGTTTATTAGCGGCGAGCGTTGCCGCGGGGCCGCGCCGTGGCTCGTGAAAGGCCAGACGTTACCAAATGACAACACGACACATCGTTCATCAGCTGGGCCCGCGACCATCATTTCGGCGCAATTCGGTTTGTAATGCCGCTGCAACGGCCCAGGCTGCAGCGTGGGAAACTGCTACATTTTCTCCTGTAAGGAAACTGGTTGCTGGAACGATCTGAAACTGTTATAATATACACTTTTTGAAATCTTAAAACGTATACTTGGAACTAACCATCTGTTATTCAAAATAATCCACTAAACGAACTTTTGAAATAATGTTGTAAATATTTGAAGCGATAACATAAAATTATAAATGTATAACCTTGAGATGATTAGTAAGACAACCTTCGTAACTTAATGTAAATCTTGATTTATAATTTGCTCTTAAACCAATAAAAATCAATAGACCCTACTGCAGTAAATTTAACTATTTTAAACTTACATGAACTGGAAAAATGTTGCTGGAAATCATCAAATAAAACTGTATATTATTTATGTTGATTTGTATGAGAGATATGGTTAACCTACGTATTATTCAGCAAGACTTGCATCATAATCTTTATCGCATCACGTTAAAACAACGTTGTATATGATGATTTTCTGGTAGTTCAATGAACAAAAATACATAGTGGTGTAAAGTAATTCTTTACATTTTTAATTTAATACAATAGTTGACGATTTGAACATAAAAGAGATACAATTTTTAATTTACTTTAAATTTTACTACGCGTGTCTAAAGGAGTTTTGAATGCTTAACCTAGTTATAAAAACTCTGGATATGTATAATGTGGTTTTATGGACTGGTTTGACTGTTAAAAACCCTGTTAGAACCTACTGAGAACGGTCACACTTTTTTATTAATTTCACAGATCTACTTCCAATCCACAATCAACGGCGTGCCCCAGGGTGCCAACCTAGGACCGATTGTTTCCGTAGTGCTCTCCCGGATATCCGGTCAGTCGCGCGGTAAACCACGGGGAAAGTTCGCTCTCATTACCCAAAGAACTAAAGGACGATCGCGACTAGCGGCAGACAGCTAATTGCCGAAAGTGTGGAGTATTGGTGATTCGATCTGGTGGTTTTTACTGGAATGGATCGGCCACGATCAGAGAAAGCACAGGTGAACGAACAGCGAGACATTCCCGTCGATGCCGTTACCCGGCAAAAACCTCGCTCTAGCGACTAGCTTCCGCGTCGCCCTTCCGCCTTCCAACCAGCGTTTCCATACAGATTCGCCCGACAGGTTAACGAGTTATAATTGGTGTTGTCAAAACTCGTGATTGAGTAGCAGGCTTAGTTCCTTATTCGCGATCGCATAATGTCCATAATAACATCGAATGACACGATAGCTTATTCGATTTCATTATACGCTTTTAAATAGAGATTATAGTTGTTTCAGCACTAATCCAATGTGGTTCACCTCGCTTGCGGCATTTGTTTAGAGCGTGTTTTAACGAGCTTCTCTCATGAAGGTTTTGGTAGTTTATCTTCTGTTGTTGCGATGATTTATTTAATTGCTTACGCGATGACATACCTTGCTCAAGATCAGCCTTGACGATGATGATCCACTTCAACCTGGACTACTGGTTTGAGTCTTTGATTTTTACATACCTTGACTTTTCAAATAACTTCAGTTTTGCTCATTTTAGTTCGTTAACAGAAAAGCGCGTAATAACATTAAATATAACTTTAACTCGAGGTAGTAGTTGCATCGTATACAAACGCATAATTGCTCTTTTTACGTAGTAAACATTATTTATATTATTTTATTAAACACTTCGTTATAAATTAACCTACAAAGATTTTGTTGAGTTAAATTTCGGTAAATACCTAAGTGATTTCAAGTACAACTTCTGAAACATTATTTTAGTATGAAGGCAGTGAACATGTGTGGGTAAGTTTATTCGCACCAAGTGTCCATTTATTCTTCACCTTATCACCTAGACCTCAATCAAATTACATGCAAATCGTGGAACCAATCGCGACACTCCACTGCACCGGGACATGTAACGCTCTACACCCTCCTCGTGTTCGTGCCCCATAGACCTCGGGAGTGCGGGTGTACACCGCCACATCAACTCACCACTTGTCGCAGCCGTCCTAGTTGTATAAGCCGGTTACGGCGGGAGTGAAAGTGTGTCTGTGTGTCTGTTGAGCGAGTGTGAGTGCGTGCGACTCATGTAAATTGTCTACAATCACAAACCGCGAGGCTGCTCCAAATCGCCGGGCGGGCTGCGCCGATCTCGACCAGGAAGAGTTGTGTCACATGTTCGTGATGTTGGACTGATCGTTATCGTTTGATCCAAGGTGAAATGATATCGTTTGCAGGATCTCGTTAGCGTCAGACATAACGCAGGAGGAAACGGTATACCCCCTGGAATAATTTCAATCAGAGGAATACCGGGGAAGATTTCGCTAACAAATGCATCCTGATCATTTAAAATATACATGTCAAAAGTTGATTTTATTCATTTCAAAACAAATCCCTCCTAAGTTTAAATCCCAGTCTGAAATTTAATTTAACAAATACGTTTAGAGAGCATTTTATTATTTCACGAGTATTGGTTTAGCATACTACTGAATTTGATTTTCCTTTCTCCATTTTCTCCTTTATTGATTAGGCACCTTTACTAAACGTAAATACATTAGTATCCCTGCCACTATAAAACAAACAGAACATTTGTTTTCAATACAAGTATGGGTGTGCCGGAACTCTCTGGAACATTTCATAACAAATTGTTCCTTAGGTTGAGAGAAACATATTTCACAATATAAACATAAGTCTCCGGTGACTAGTTTTCCGTCTGCCGGTCTGTGCGTGTTTTTTACTTAATACGTTATATATATATATAAGTTAAAACATGATTTTTTCTAATTTCTGGGCTGAAACATCCTGTTTTATCTTATAAAAATCCCAAAAACTCAGTTTTTTATTATCTTATTGTTAATATCTTCATATATTACTTTTAGGACAAAATGATACAACTTTTTTGATTCTTACAGTTTTTTATAAATTTTACGGTTTTTAAGATATTTAGCTTTGAAAAACAAAAAAGGCCGCCATTTTGAAATGGTACAAAGTAGAAACTTGATATATTATACCAAAATGGGTCTTATCAGGTTTAATACATGTACCAAGTTTAAAGTCGATATCTTTAGATGTTCCTAAGATATAACGTATTAAGTAAAAAACACAAACAGACCGACAGACGGAAAACTAGTCACCGGAGACCTATGTTTATGCTGTGAAATATGTTTGCCTTGACCTAAGGAACAACTTTTTATGAAATGTTCGAGAGATTTCCGGGACACCCTGTATATTTAAGGGTATAAAACTGATAAAAATAAGTGTCACCTCCATGTTTTCAATACATTAAGACGCTCACCTCCACTGTTGGTTTATTCATAATCACCTTCTGTCTTCGGTATATACCATCTTGAATACACTTTGTAGCTTAATACAGAGTTACATATAACTCAGGATTTGACATTTACCCTCATAGTTTATGAAACTCAAGGAAAATCCGGCAAAACCCATGTTTTGTTGACATTTTGAAGCAGGAAACAATTAGATTGGAATGCACCTCGCATCTCATCTTCCCCAAACGGGATTGCCCATGTCTGTAGGCCACGACCTTGACACTTGTGATAACAGGATGTGGCTCCAGGACGATGATCTCACCTGCTTTGATAACAGGGCAGTGATAAGATCCGGCCCGCCTCTGCGCCATTGTCTCGCGACAATCGCCTTCTCCTCTTCAGTCGTCGCTCACTGTAATCGCTCTATAACTCTTCCCTGCTGATTGTTATTGTTGTATTGAACCATTTGCCACCGCTTCGACTTCCTTCTACCCGCTTATGTTTACGCTTGGTTGGTTCTGTGCGTCATTCTTACTTATTTAGGTTTTTACGGGGCTATTTATATTATAGAAATTTGTTTAGTACGGATATGTTATTTATTATTTATCTTATGAATTCCTTCTATTAAGCAAGAATGTTAATGGATATGTTTTTACTGTAATAATGTTGATTTAATATTACCAAATTATTTATCAAAGTTTTTTGTAAGCTATACCTCTTTTACTACTTCATAAAAACAATAATTAAGGCATTATTTTGAAGATTTAATATCAACGATAAATGGAAAAAAACAATCAATTAAAAACCATAAAACATATATTCAATTGAATTCAAACCATTTTTTTCCATAATAGTTTTAAGTTACAAATTAAGTACAACAATAAAAGAACAAAACATTATTTTTACAGTAAATGGATACAATAAAATTTAACGGGTGATTCTCACTTATCTATTCTTTAACGTACCAAAACACGCCAACAATCGTACATAGACAATATAATCGTATCTAGACAAGTTTAACTAGCTCAAACCCGATGTTGCATTGCGCAAGCTGTGCAAATGGACCATATTTCTGGCATCTATAAAATGTTAAACATTATAACAAAGACAAATTAAAACAAAAAACCGGAATAAAGTTCTTGATAATATTTACTACTATTTTCATGGTTTTCTCCTAGTATACCGTTTAAACTGGCCCACCATTAGTTACTCATGACCCAAAAAACTTAAATGAACCTTTAAAGAATCTGCCTCATCCATTCATAGTTTTCAAAGTTTTACACTTAAATGTAAGGGTTTTTTGGTAGGGAGGGAATGAGTTTGTGGTGTGTTATTCATCGGGAGTTTTCCCATATTCTGACAAGAGATAAGAAAGTCCAAGAGTCGAATGATTAATTTATTTACCTTTATAAATACGTCAGGCATACTGCGATATCCTTTATTTGGATAATTAATGATTCAAATAAAAATATCCAAGAAAGACAATGTTATAATATCACAAATAACTGCCCTAGCTCTTTCAAAATATTTCACAAGTCAGGTGGTTTGATTTCATATGCCCTACATTTCAATATGTTTATGACATTAACTCATTCACTACTACTATAGAAATTATATTTGTAACGTGATGAAAATCTACATAATTCACCACAGCAAGTGGATCGAGACGGAACGTCGCCGCTTGTTGGGCAAGCGACCCGGAAACATTCCCGGGAATTGTCAAATAGAGTCATACACGGCGTGAAGCTTGTCGAATGGCCGAGTGGAGAGCGAGTGCCCGGTGTGGCTCGGGGGCGAAGCCCTGGAGTGCATCCTGCGGTCAAGAGCGTCACGCGACGAAGGACCTTGAGTGAAAAAGGAAGAGTAAAAACAATATAGCGTGGATTTCATGTACCAAGATTGAAACTTTACAACCCCATATATTCCGAGTGACAACAAGGCAACACGTTTCGACACGGTTTATGCCATATGACAATGGTGAAATAGTCTTTTTAGAGTCTTAGGTATTAAAATGCAGGGAGGTTCTAATTCAGAGCGTGCTCGGGATATATAACGTTTTTGTTATATACAACTCTAATAAATAGTTTTATGGCCTTCATAAAAATAATTTTTATTATTTATCACCCATATAACATTTTACAATTTCCAGTTACATAACAAATTCATAATAAATGTTTTATAACAAGAACGAACGAGCATACTGTTTAGACATATAACTCTTTAAAATTGAAATAATTTCTTTCTGTACCGTATGTTATTTAAATTATAAAACGTTGTTCAAATTTATTTTATCGATACAGATATTACTTAAACAATTCATATATTATGGAATTTAAAACGTTGCATGGGAAACATGGGTCGATATGTCCAAATAAAAAACAAACACTTCGTGACTACGTTTTTAAAATTGTGTATTTGTTTTAATGAATCTCCTATAAGATAGAAGCTAATCAACAACTCTAGTATAAAAGGTAAAAAGAATTTTAGAACTAATATTTGATCGATATATTGAGCCATACACTAAATAAAAGTTAAAATAAATCCACCATTTCATAAGGCTTCGAAACTATTACTGCATAGTAATATTAAACGCCCATGACTGTACGGAGTTGACATGACGGCCAGCTAGTGAACAAAGGGGTGGGGGAATGCTACCCCCACCACAATTTTTCCTTAACTTTTCCATTGAACAAAGTAATTTTATTTGTTTTTATTACAATATTTTATCAATGTGTTTCGTTACACACTTTGATTTCACCGGTAGCTTCTTTGTTAGCTTTGCAGATAAACAACGAATGAAGAGTGGAAGGGGCAACTTTCCCCTCACTCCTCTGTTTACTAGATGTGATAAACACAAATTTAGTTGATTACCCCCATTGGTGTGGCAAACACACTTTCCCTAAAATCAGCTGTTGTAGTTCCTAGGTGTCTGAACAATGCTACTACCAGCTGATTTTATCAGCAACCAGTTTGCTACCGTTCACCTGTGCGCTGGCTGGCACGATCTAGATTTAGATAGGGCTGTGATTCCATTCATTACCAAGTTACTCATACGCTCACATAACTCACTATTGTTTATGTAAATGTACGCTACATACATATCCACCAAAAGCATCACATACTTTGGGAATAACAGTTGATCTCTTGGCAACTCATTGTTGAATATTAGGCTTCAAATCTGCGAATAAGTTGCAGGTTTGCATACTTTAGATTTAATATACTTTGAATATATTAAATGACTTTTCTCGTGGTTATCCCACAATTACATAAATTTAAAAGTTGTTTAAATAAATTTAAACTCTCATAAACGTTTAACTACCATTACTGAGTTCACTCATCCCATTCCACGAACATTTGAGAGGACCCCTGGTGACCCTGCATGCAGGAAATGTGGGCAGTACGAGGAGACTGCGGATCATCTGCTCTTTGATTGCAATGAGCTTAGGGAGGTAAGAGCTTCATCTCTGGGAACAATGGTCAGGGGTGGATACCTGCCTCCTGAGGAGCTCATCGACAGGATGATGCAGTTCATCAGGCTCTTGAACCTTGAGGAGCTCTGAAACATTTCTCATTTCTTTTCAGGGGTGCGCAATAAGCCCAATGTGGCTGATGTGTCTTAGGACCCATGTCCTAAGGACCCATGACCTACTGATGATGATGATGATGATAGTACTCCTAGAGTAAAGTGTTTATCCGAATCACTGTTGCACTTTCGTAAACTGTAAGAAAATAATAACTCAAAGACTAAGAATGTAGCTCTCTAGCTACAATATAAGTATGTCGATAGCGAGTTTAAAATAGTAGGGGCCAAAAGTAGATGGAACATCAATGACCTTCAAGGAATCTATAATCCAGGAAATATTTCTACCTAAAATAAACACTGTTTAAGTAACCACATTTAACTCTTCAATAGACATTCCCTATCTTTTTATTTTTATCAACCTCCTTAAATGTTATGGACGTGCCGTATTAGATATCTTACGATATTAACTTCTCCTAAATTGAAAAAATCGGATTAGGTTTAGGTTCCATTCTAACCTGATATCTGTTATTTCTATTTATTTTCAGGGCGGCCTGAAATATCACAAGTGCCGTGTATTAATTTAGTCAGAAAAAAAGGAGCAGATATATCCAACAAGTTTAGATATACCAAGCAGGTGGAATGTTTGCATTATAATTGGCGTACTGTATGAGGAAATCAGATGACTAAAGATAAACAGGTAACGGTAAAGCATGTAAAACACATATTATTACTAATCTGAATCACGTATTAGTTACTCTTTGTATCAGTTACTTTTTGAAATCTAATACGGAAAACCTATTACTAATATATTCGGCTATACATAGCTAGACAGGAGATCTGATTATGACTTCCGTGTTTCAGGACCACATTCAGGAAGTGCTGGACAAGTGGACGCAGATCGACGACGAGATCTGGGCTAAGGTGATCGTGCTGGAACGCAACCGACGGGTGGCCAAGGCGTACGCCCGCGCTCCCGTGCTCACCATCAATGGCAGTGACGATGGCTTCGATGGTTTCAGGTGAGCAATCATGTACTGTAGACTAGGTGGCAGGAGTGTATTATAACTGCTGGGATTGGTGGTGATGGTGTGGTCCACCTGATTGGAGAGGAGATTTATGGATGGTTTGTGGCGAGGAACTTGGTAATCTGTTTGCTTATGGTTCATTAGGTTTGATTTTCGCTCTCGGTGATTTAGATCACAGAAAAACGAACCCTACATGGGCTGTTGGGTTGGTTAAGTGTTTAGATCCAGTAGGATAAATCTATAGAGTTGCTCATATATATGATTAGGGAAAACGGATGGTTAGGACCCTTAATAAAACTATATATAGTTTAGACCTATATAGTTTAGACCTATATATAGTTTAGACCCCACGGAGATCCCACGGTTGTAGACGGAGATCTTATTTGTAGACACGCATCCTCTTACATTCATATCCACCTTACAAGTCACAGAACGTTTGGAGTTTTACATGCTTCCCCCAAAAGGTCAACATTAACTTTCCCAAGCCCGCCGACAATTTAGATTGCAAATAATAATTTAAATTCGTAAAATTCCAAAATATTCAATACTTAAGGTTATTTATGGGGATATATTTTGACTATTTGTGATATCTTTTCACTGAAATCGCTCGGAATAGTTTTACTCTTTGAAATTAACCAAAGATCAACGATTTAGGATATTCCGTTTAGGAGGGACAGGCTTTAAGAGTTAAAATCAGCATTGTGGGAGAAGCAGGCAGAAACGCGAATTGTTGCGGGACTGGAACCCACTCTTAAAAGGTGATAGCATTATTGAAAGTAAAAATTGTAACGAGAACTGAAATATAAACTCTTGTAAATGTGACATGGCTAATAACAATGGATATTTCTAAGCAATACCCATTTTGATTATTTTTTCACAAACCATTTCCTTCTATGATTATAAGAAATATATGATATATTTGTAATCCATCTTCAAAATCTAAAACCTAATTACAATGGGACATTGTTTTCTAAATGTATTTCGCACTTTGATTTACTCCGTGGATTGTTTAAACAATGAGATTCCCGCTTGTCCTGTGGAGCCGCACACATAAATTTGAGACTCAATGGTCCATAAATCTTGTTTTGTTCGCGAGATGGCAGTTAAGCTTCTGACGGCTCAATCTAAACGAGACGCTACTGAATCGCGACGGCCGAATTTCACCGTTACCTTGGAAAATTTGGCTAGACCCTGGACAAGCAACAGTTTAGTAAACTAGGACTTAATTGCAATCTGGTCAAACAGACTTATTGAAAAGAGTACGCAGAATTACATGTTAAACTCCAGAGACTTGCAGAGAGCTTTGGGCTAAAACAATATTCTGGAAGCTAAGCCTTTTAAATGATTGCTAACATTTCCCATTTGTGAAAGTTTGATCAAGATTTAAATTCACGTTGTATTTTTCCGTCCAAGAGATGTGTTTACTCTTTCTCATATACAGTTTCTTATCTAGAAAGCTTAGCTTAAAAAAATCCCGTCCTTCAATTAAAGTGTAGATACTGTTTTTGGAATGAGTAGATGTAATTTTACAAATCGTTAGGACTAAAATAGTATTTGCCCTTGTTTAGAAGAAAACTATGTGAATAATTTACATTTTGTCCGCAACGAAATAGTATTACTGTCTATACATTCCATTCAAATAACCACACTCTTGAATGAAATTGTATGGTTTAACACAAAAAGAAAAATATATATAAAGAGGTAGTTTTCATACAGATAACGTTGCGCGTAGGAACTAGATAACACAGTGTAGTGCAATAGGCATTACCTCCCTCTCTTCCTCTTGCCTTCACTGCGGATTCTCCAGACCCTCTGGATACACCTTGTGCTTGTTTCTTCACTGTGGCTGTCCTCTCGGCCGTAGATCTGCGCCGCGGACGCTCCCAGCCGGGTCGACTCCCAGTAACCCGAGCCCGTGGTCGGTGTCGGGTGTCCTCGGACCTCGCCCCCTCCGCCCCGTGGCTTACTGGACACTCCACCGCACACCGCACACCATTCATAACCTCCCGCAACATAATGGCCCTTGGGCAGACAAACTTACTGGAAACTAAAATTTGAAAAGTAGTAAAAAAATATTGTTGCTAATATTTAAGAGGAGGCTTTAGCCACCTGCTTCTACCGCTTCTTCAGTAAGACTACCGTAACTTACCAGTCCCGTCCTTTCTCAATGCGTTAGTCTCAATGCAAAGTCGTTGATTTATGACTTGTTTTCTAGAACGATAAATACCTAGCGATATCAGAGAGCAGAACTCTGATATCTCAAATAATAATGGTTCGTTACAATTCCTACATATTACAGTAAACATTCGAGATTGTTTATGGGTTCACTAGCTGTTATATCGAAGTCTGTATCTATATACATGGTGCAGTTTTATATATGGTTAGCCTACAATTGAAAAGACAGCACACGATTGCATTAATCCACCTAAATTGCATTGTGTAAAGCCTTTGGATTTATTGTTATTTTAAAACTAACTAGCTGCAATGCCCGTGCTTCGCAAGGGGATGAAAATTCAGAGTAGAAAGATTTTAAACAAAACAATGACAGTCTGTAGTTAAATGCTCCTTATAACAGCTTTTTACTTAAATTAATTGATTTAGGAAAACAAGATGTGACATAATCCAAATAAAACTCACCTCCATAAGAATAACATGGGATCTTGGAAGTCCCGTGGGGCAGAGCCCTGAGAATATTTCTAAACGGCGATAGGCCTATGACACTCTTCGGTACATAGACTACATCTGTGCAAAATTTCAGCAGAATTGGTCAGTGGTTTTGGCGTGATGGAACAATAGACAGACAGACAGACAGACACCACCTCATTTGTTTAATAGTAGTGATTATTCTCTACGCATTGAAGTAATTTACGGTACAGTGGTATTTGAAGTTTATATTTTTTATTGACTACATATTAAACCAATACCCACACCCATCTCATACCACTCACATAAGTTTGAAATATTGCGCATTCATGACCCCGCATATTTTGGTAGAGCCACATGTGGTAATCATACAGTTTGGTGTAGAATACATTTTGGGAATCCACTACCACAAAAAAAACCAAAGAGATGACCCTCCAAAATGTGTTGGAACTCATAATAATCTCTTTAGTACAATGACGAATATACAAATACATTTTAATTATTAATTGTAAAATTATTTGTTACGGTGAGATTCGTTTATTGACTAATGAAATCTGGTTAAATCCTATACCCTCCACTCAAACTCAGTTTGAAATCATGAATTCGTATCTTCCCACACACGTTCAATACAGTAGTTAATTATAACTAAGCTTATTAAATACAAGACTCTCTGATATTATCTCCTAAAAAATATCCTAATCCTGGAACAGCATCTAGCACAACCTATCCCCTCCTACACTTCCCTTGTTACAGCGTTAAACGACCAGATCGTTGCAGTGTTTTGACCCGTTTTTTATCCACTCTAAATTATCTCGGGTCCCGGTAGTTGCTTGTTCTCGGTCGTAACTCAAGGAAGAACCGTGTTGTCCCATTAGCCCTAATGTCACCTGACCATCTGAATACTCCAGACAATGTCCTGTCTTATACAATAAACGCGTTAGTGCACCGAACGACCGACAGATTGCGCTAGTTGAGCTTTCCTCACAATTACCCTGCACAGTGCACTGATTGAGTTAGGAGGGTGTTCCAATCACGAAACGTTTGGTGTTTCTACATGTTTACCCTACAAGGCGAATGTTAACTTAGCCCTTACATCCTCATAGGGTTAGTCAAGATCGTCGATTTAAAGACCATTTATTTAGAAAAACTTTAGATAACTAAATATTTGAGTGGACACAAATTTTATATCACAAATAATAACTGTGAATAAAATCCCAAAATATTTGCGATTTTGTGTTTTGCTCTTTAAAAACGAACCATGACTCAATGATGTCGGATAATCCATTGGGAACGGGCTTTGAAAGTTAACTTTGACCTTATGGGAGTAACAGGTAGAAACGCGAAATGTTTAGTAACTGGAGCCCCACTTTAAACTATCTTTTTCCTAATAGTTAATTCGTTTAATCTTGCATCTAGTGATTGTCGCTCTATATTTTGCAACTGATAGTAGCTTACATGTTTTGGATGGCACGTTTAACTACTTATAAAGTAAAACATAAAAAGGAAAGAGCAGAGTTTTAATTATTATTTTCTTTTTCTCTTTTACGCTGTATGCAAATAATGTTTAACGTTGAGCTTAAACAAACCATACGTTACTCTTTTGGGAAGAAACGAACTTGCTTTATGAAGAATATTTTTTCTTTTAGTCTAAACTGACGGACATGAACTAATCATCTCCATCCAGACCATCTTTCACTCTGACATATTGCACGAATACGCCGCGAGGGAACATTTGTCGAACACCGCAATGAAGCTTGTCTGAGGATTTAAAAAACGTATTAATGATTCTATAAATTTTGATTTCGCATCTTATTCATGGACCAGTATCCAGTATTACAACCTATAAAAGTCCGAGGACACCCTCCTAGTGATATAAGACTTCGAGGTCACCTCGACGCGAACCCTAAATTTATAGACCCGTAAGGTAATGAGGTGCTGTCAAGCCAAATATGGGATTTGATGGTAACCGTATAGTTCTTATTTACTTTTATTACGAATAGACTTACATGTGTAAAGGGCGGATACACGTTTTGAGCGAGTAAACATTAAATGTATAGTGAAAATAAAAGTAAGGCCGTAAATACCCCAGTGACCGACATTTACAACACTGTGAAGCAATAAGTCAGCTGTATTATGCGAGGGGAAACAAAAATATAGTAATAATTTACTCGGGATAATAGGATACCTGATTGCCGTTGGCGCGGAGGGCGAAGTACAAACATGCATATTTCTTCGCGGATATTTCTCAGAATCGTGAACCTTTCAGTAGGTTCTCATGTGAACCGCGTTAGTCTATTAGTTTATGTTCGGGAATAAATTATGTTAGAACAATGCAAACATTCAATGGTTGTTCGTGATGAAGAGGATGTCTGAAGCTCTTGAAGGATTGAGAAAACAGACAAATGCTGTTGAGGAGGTTGGATTTTGACTGGAACTGGGGAGGTTAATTTTACAAAAGTTTAATTTTCCTATATTGTTTAAATATTAAGGACGTTTAAAACACAAGGAAACTAATAGGTAAATTTATACTCTACAAAATCTTTATTTATGTAATTCAATTATATCAATTATGTAACAAACTGAGGTATGTAACGTAAGATTCAAACATTATAAAGATGTAATAACACTATAACACTATAACACTATAACCGTTTCCTAAATAACAAATAAACTCAATGACCCCTACGGAATGAGGTATTTGGTTGATGAATGAACCCCAGTGGTGGGCCGTGAACTCACCCGCCGTGGGTTGGTTTCTATTTCCAAATTTGATCACAGCTGAAAAATAAACATCGTTACATTTCGTTTAGAGTTGTTTGGTTATCCATGTAAATAAACAGTGTGGGGGCAGTGGAGGGGATAAAATTCTCCATAACCTTTTGTTTACTAGCCATCAAGACATCTCCTTACAACAATATATTTCAGAGCTCATTATGAAATTGTTGATACTTTTCCGAATTCATTCCTTGCAGAGCACTTTCCCTTTTCACCCGCAAGGTCCCGCGCGTGACATAGATGACACCTCTCCCCAACTCATCCTTTATCAGAGCACGGTGAAAGCCTGTACCCGGGCAACGGAAGCTTTTAACAAACTCGAAAACACAAAGTGAAAGAATCCACTCTCCCACAAAATGCTCTCGAAATCTAGCAAAAAGTGAAAGCCAGTAGTGGCTGCCCACGTAAATAATTTTGGTGTCAAGATAAGACGGGAAAGGGCAAGTAGTACGCAGTTTTGGCGGGATTACGACGTTTCGGTCACGGTTCACTGGTTCCCGGCGTCATCAGGTGCCTTAGTCCCCGGATGTTAAGCAAACAATGAGACCATTGCGTCATCGGGAGCACCGTTAGTACTTGTAAACCAGCCTTGTTTACGGACTGTCGTCAGATAGTGACAAGAGCTAAATTGCTACCACTTGTCGGTAGTCTTCTCCGTTACGGATACTTTCAATTTTAGTTAAGTATTTTGTACACTACTTATTTATTCTATTAACTGAGTATGGGCTTAGAGCTTTGTTTTACCTGGCAAAACATTATACAATTCTCAAAGGGATTAGGTATGAGCTGAAATGGTAAAGTTAAAACCTACAACCAACAATTTGGACTGTCATCTAAAGCTCCTTGATGCCATTACTTAACACCATTTACTGTTCTAAAAAAAACTTTGAACACATTTAATTTGAAGTAGAAAATTAAGGTAGTTAGTATTATAAATTTAATAACCGTAAATAAATGACTTCTTTTAAAATAGTATATTTTTTTTGAATACGTACAAATCCTTTACCAGCATCAACTCACACTTTAATCTCGTTTTTAAATTACCCCCATAAACGGCAGGTGATTTCATTATTGCATCCAGTATCAAGTACCTCAATAAAGTACTTTATAGGTTCTTTCCCTATACCGCAATAACTACATCGATGAATATATTTGAATAAAGCTGTATTTTCCGCCAATAAAAAGCTCGACACAGAGATAGGCCATAGAGTACGAGACGGACCTATCGTATTTCGAGTCCCAATTGACTTGCTAATCCGGAGACTTTCAAAATAAACTACAACCATAAAGACAGCTGTTAGCGACAACCGAATGCATTACGGATGTTAAACAGTCAGAAGTGCCGGTTAATGTGGGACTATAGAAATGCACGCATATGCGTTTATTAGCATATTATGCGTCCTTTCTGGGAGAGTATAAATATGCGTGCGCGAGAGAGAGGGAGAGGAGGTGGGCGATAGTCGAGCGCGTGCACGCACAAATACGAATAGAAATCACTTTGCTTTCGGAGATTCAGGACCGGGTGGGTGGCCCTTGTCAAGTTCGTACATAAGAGGCCTTTGTAGTGGCTCGTGTGCGTCAAATAAACTGCTGTGAATGTGGAAATCTAGCATTCCGTAGAAAATTAACTGTTTCTATTTTCGTCAGTTTGTTTATGTTTTCTAACGAGCTTTAAAAAGGGTGTTCATTTGGTCCGCTTTGTTTGCCTGGAAGGTTCTTGAACTTTTATAATCTGTGATGCCTTATAGTTGGCAATATTGCCATATTGCCCTTCACATGAAAACCAATAAATTTGTTTGATAATCAATTTATTTGTGTAATTAGAAAGAAAATCTGTTTGTAAGTTTCAATTAAAATTAAAATTTACATTTTACATTTTTTTACTTTAACTCATGTATTGTATCAAGTTTGAAACACACGTTACTAATGTTCCACTGCTACTCGAACCTGCTATCATACGAGTGGGACTTAGTGACACACTAGCTGTACAAAGTTTATACTCACAATCTAAGAGGAACATATAATTTTAAAGTACACTTTCTGGGATGATAACATAAAAATACAGTACGTGGGGGCCGAGCTTTGCTCGGGGAAGGCCAGTCAGTTTGTTTAGATGACTTGGAGCACATTTCACCACTTCCCCCTACTGATAATCAGATTTGTATAACTCATTTGCCTCTTTTCTACATTATTAAGGTCCCTCCAGTTGTTATTTATAGCTAAATGTCCCTTTCATTTATTTTACTACTCTATATATGTAATCTTCACTCAAATCTTTTAATCTCTGCTCTCAGGAAACCACAAGTTAATAATCATAAACAACATGAGTATTACTCTGACAGTTCCCTGATTGGTTATGAACAGCTATTACAATTCTATTGTTTTGATTTTAAACTCTATAAGCCCAATGTTAATTTTTTTAACTTTTCATTTAACTTTTTTTTAATTATTTGATTTTTTCTGGGGATGAGGCCTGTCTAGAACTTATTTTTATCTCGGAAATTAGTTATTTCGAACATTTGAAGGAAATCGTTGGAGCCGTTTTTGAGATCAGTGTCGCAAGCAAGCAAGCAAGCAAACCTTACTCATATTAGAGTATAGGATGTACGACCAGAAGTCATTTTTAATACGGATATTAAATAGCATGAAGCAAAACCTACAGTTATCCGACGCCCTAGGGCTGTTGCGAACCAGATGTCCTTGATTTGCCGTTAAGGTCTTGCTAGCTGGGTGTGCTTGTGTTCGTGTATGTGTATGTGTGCGCGACTGCGCGTACGTATGTTCCCAACACTTACACATCACGACAGGCCTGCCAGTTCTATACGTCTGGTTATATCACTTTTTCTGCCGAACCGACATCTCAGCAGGGGTCTGGTTACGGAGAGCTCGGTGGCGGCGGAGATGTTTTTGCACGAGTAGTCTTTGAATAGCCGCTACCAACGACGACTGGATGTAAAACTGGTCGGACAAATAACATAGATCGTACGTGACTCGTTTTTACTTTTCATTTTGATCCTACTGCCCTTGAATCGCCAGTGGACTAGTAGTTCATGGTTTGTTCCAGGTAGATTCTCTGCCTAAAGAAATGAGGTATATTTACAAGTGGAAATTGCTGATGTATCCTTCATTAACAGCAAAAAATACATTCAGTATGTATTATATCAATCTAAAATAACGTAAGATAGCAAATACAAAGAGTGTTAGAGTGCTTTGCAATAACTAATAATGCTTTTACTTTTCAGAATCGGATTATGCGGCTTCGATAATCCAATGCGAGACCCGAAAACAGAGGACCTCAAGAAACACATAGGCCACGTAAGTCTGACTGATTTGATAAATAATTTTGAGTATACGCTTAGCCATTGGCTATTTAAACATTCAATTTTACAGTTGTGTATCTACGGTTCATTTATTACGTAAATCACAACAATTACCCTTCGTCTACTACCTAACCTATCGTAATATAATGGTCAAATAATAATAAGACATAAAAGCCGAATTCTAATGGGAACTACTATATCACCCTAAATAGCAATACTTTACCTATTGCACCTGTACAAAGAGAACTATATTCTAAAAATGTCACTGCTGATTAAACAATGTCAGATTTATATATATATTTAACCATATAAGGTTCATATTTGTTCACTTATAAATCAGATTCAAATAATATTTTAGTGTTAAACCAGTTGCTATAAGCGCATTGCATAAAGCGGTTGGACTGGTCTCAAGATTAGACCAGATTAATTGTTGATTATGTAATCTCAGCTTTGGAATATTAAATATTTCAATCTGACATCTAAGAAAATGAATTACATCTTATATATTATTTTATTATTTTGTTAACTAAAATAGAGTAAAACTACTTCTAAATATACGAGGAAAACTTTGATGCTGACAAGAAATTAAGGTAGAGATGTTTCCACAGAGAAAATATTTCCCAAATGCATTGTGAAAACAAACATTTAATCATCACTTACGTTCTTACTTTGTGATATGACTGTTATCAGCTCGTGCTGCATAAGTTGTAAGTAAAATATGTTCCAAATCACTACCAGCCAGTGAGCCGATGGAACTCGAAGGAGGATCACATAACCTTCACTTATTTTCCTTCAGCATTTTATAACCCGCAGAACCGACCCAATTAGCATATCAACCCACTAAACTATCAAGCGCGAGCATTCGTCTACTTTGGCAAAGACCGCAAAAATATCTCCGACAAAAAATGTCGGATCACGAGATCTGTGAAACCCAAAACTCGCGAGCAATGGCAAGTGGCAGTTGGACGGGTTCTTAACGAGGAGCGACCTTGTGGAGGCTAGAGTTGGGGTAATAACCCCCTCACGTGGCCACCTCTCAAATTCGTACGTCTCAAAATTGTACTGTGACTAGGTAAAAAAACTTAGAACTTTTTATGAACTTTTTATTTGAAATGGACCATGTCAATGAGATGCTCAACTGGGTTTTTGCCACCACTCACAACTTACTGTTTTTCAGGATATCTTCCCCTTAACGTCAGCTCAATGCTGATTAAAACCCTTGTTTTGAAATTCTTCATTATTGTAATGTAGTGATCAACGCCACGACTGTGGAGCTCCCAAACTAGCTTCAAGTGCTTAAAATTATTGCATTCAGTTTTAATCTCCCAGTGATACAGTTTTATCAGTCAAATTGTTAGGTTAAAAAATACTGGAACGTTCATAGTACACGAACGGAGCTTTTATAATTTATTATAAACCCTGTGAACCCTAAAACGAAATCATCTGAACCAGACGCGCAGAAAATAATTAGAGACTAAATAGGAAGAAAATATTTAAAATAACATTTTACTTTAATGCTTGTAGAAATTGGTTTTCTGATTCCCATTACACGAGTCAAAAGATAGATTTAAATCTTCATATTTCACTCGGACCATGGTAATCGTTAAACCAACTTCGTTTTGAATGATAAAAACAATGCGACCAAGGCCCATCAAGGCTAGGGGGCCCGCCCTGACCATGATTTACCTCCAAGGGCGGGACGGAGGCGCCTGGCAGAAGCTTGGAGGAGGTAATAATCCGTTTGGTTTAGCATGGGACAGGTGAACTAGGCCGCACGCCGCAGGCAAGGTGAACATGTAGTTGAGAGGTGGAAACATGTCGAGGGGTGTTTAACACGGTGTAGTTAAACATTGGAGCTCGGGACATTTGATATACGGTATATTGCGTGTAACATTTTACATTTCGTACAATCACGCTGCGATCATTAAAAATCTATCAAGTTTCTGAAGAAATTCATATACAAATTGTGTGATTTATTAAAGAGCTTCAGTAGTATTATGTGTAAAACTCATTTTTATATTTTATCTACATTCTCGGAAGTCTTCATACAAGTCTTGAGGATTAGAATAATACTGCAAAAGAATAATTAAGTTTTTATTGCCTTACCCTATAAAATATTACCACCCTTTACAAAATAACAAATGATATTTTTACTGCAAAATTTTACTGTACGTTGTTTTCACATTTAACGGCAACTGTAACTGTAAACTTGGATGAATAACGACCAATACAATTTTAAAATACGGACAAAAACTTTTACCCAACCCAAAGAGCTCTAGCTGACGCTCTAAAATCGTCCTCCACAGTTTTAATGATGCTCCCAACCCTTCAAGGGGGAGAACCTATAAATTGCGTGGAACATATAAATGCAAATGCTAAACTGGTACTGTGAAATATCGATCAGCAGGTGTCGGCAAGGTGAACTGGTCGCCTTCCTGGGGACAAAAAACAGTTGGGCAGTCGGAGCAAACTGACTTCTACAAGGCTCTTATGTCTGTCCTGAGGAGGCCCGGGCTACCAGTACGCTTGTCTTTGTACTTCGTTGACGTCTCTGTACTGTAGGTCGTCTTTGAAAATATATTAAATGAATAACCATAGATAATTTACCGAACCAAATTAAATTTTACTTTGTATTTTTTAAAAGTTAAACGATTGGTTTTAATGGTTTCGTTGGTCTGTACTACTTGAATTCTTCTATAACACGTAGTCATAAATGGGGACACGAATCATCTCCGTTTTTACCTTATTCTTCTATAAGACCACTGCTGATATCTAAATTCCGTCCCTTCTTAACCCGAAATGAAGCTTGAATTTATAGCTTATTTTCAAGAGCAACCTTTACAACTTTTACAACCTTTATACATGTTACATTAGGATACTAGCAATCTTCCTACCAAATCAGCTCAATCGGTTTAGTAGTTAGAGCGTGATTGAGCCACAAACTAATGAACAAACAAACACAAACTTTCAGCTTTATAATATTAGAATGATTAGTATGATGGCTGGTACTTTAATTTTTTTTTTGGTTGTATCTTATCTCTTAAATCTGTAACATATTTTAGTAGACACGTTAACGTATGTTTGCGGACCTTTGCAAATCTCCTCAGTTTTATAATATGTCAATCCAAATTTTCTCGTATTTTTAAATTCAAGTAAACTTTTGAAATCGTTAGTATTTGTACTCGTATATTCACACATCTCTGTCTGATTACAATATAAACAAATTAAATTATTTAGATATGTTGCATATGGTCTAGATATTTGTTGACCTATTGTAAAAGTGTTTGGCAAAACAAGGTGTAAGTTAACAAAAGCTAAATACCTAACATGTCTATTCAAATATATCATTAAAAATTCAATCTTAGTTCATCCTCTTAGGGGAAGAATGAGCGTACACCTAGTATAATATTTCTTGAGCAGTACGTTAAAACCTTAATTGAATTATAAACCTCTAAATATGTTTCATTAATGAGTAATTATTTAATTTCTTAACTTATTACATGTAAATAGTTAATTGAATCGTTTAACATATATACATTTTGAGGAAGTAGTTTCTCTCTAAAATTATAACCCAAATTTTACTTAACTTGTAACCTATTAATAAATTAGGTTCTGTCATTATAACCTGTTCATGAACTAGGTTCTGTGAAATCCGATCATAAACATCATTGAGTAAATGGAGCAGAACCTTTGTTTTAACAATTCTATTTATCTTCTTGGATACCTTTCCGTAATTATTTTATATGAATACGTAATGTTCACGTTCATTATCAATATATTATATATATTTTCCAAGGGCACTTAACACCTTACCCATCTAGTCTTTGCCACTACATTCTCTGAGGGGGCAGAAGTGTGCCAGTGGCTCTTCCTGTGTCATCTCACACACAATGCCCAGTTGCATCACCGTCCTACACTGCCCGGTGCTCGTGTCATCCGCCTCCTCATGCTGCATCATCACCTCACATACTGGGCACTGGGCGTCCTACACTACGACACTGGCCCAGGAACGTCCAACTGGAAAGATGTCATTTGACGAGTGTCATCTTTGTCTTTACTTTGGAACCGTTGGCTTTTCTTGCTAAAGTCACTAAGTCACTATGCTAAAGTCACTATGTAATGGTAAAATTAATTCTTGAATCTGTTTTTTGGGCTAATATAAGAGTTAGGTTAAAGTGTCCTTGGAGAGCCAGCTTGATGGTTTGGGAAAATTCAGTCTTCCGCCCTAATGAGTGGGGGTTAGTTTTGGATACGAACATTTTGTCGAACATTGATAGCTATCAGGCCCAAATTGAAACTTTGTTTTCAACAGTTGCAGGTTCTTAATGTAACAAAATGCAATCTTTATCCCATTAAGTGTATAAATATTAATATGGATCGACTCTATGATCTTGCTGTGGCGCAAACCGTAAAACTAAAAGTTGATATCTATAATACGTTAAGGCAATCTTTGTGGTCAGATCGTTTTCGTTATTTATAAACTAACTAGTAAAATGCACCCGTTCTTCGCACGGGTTAGAAAGGTAAGTTAGCTTGAAACAGCTGTTCTTGATTCTGCTCTTTAAGCTGTCAAATGGAAGTGTCCTCAGCTGTTCACATTACGGTTTCTGAATATTTACACTTAGGACGTTCACGGGGCGTAGCCCGAGGGGATTTTAAGGAAGTGAATAGGCATGGGTTCAAGATCTACCTTTGTGTAAAGTTTCAGCCCAGTCGATTCAATAGTTTTTGCGTTCACCTGGAACATCAGACAGACAGACGGACAGTCAGACAGACAGACAGACAGAAACCACCTATTCTTTATAATATTATAGATTTTAATGATTGAGTAGTTGTGTAACCCACAACTACTCAATCCCGTAGTTGTGTAAAGTTGTTTTCAACTTCCATACCCCCATTCTGAAGGGCACAGGCCACCCTCAAAGTTGGGTTTTCCCCAAAAGGATACCATTGGGATCAGATTTATTTCATTGCATTCTAAAACAGCTGGATACACAACAAAACTCAGTTTTACAGTATAAACTACATAGTAGTGCGTGTAGTTATGTGGAGAACACAAACTATTGAAACGGAAAGAGAAACTCATTTAATCAGACGCAAGATAAAAACAACGTGCTCACTATCATGGTACAACCAAATTATGTCAGCAAATTATGTATAATCGTGTGTAACTGTACAGACTTTGAACAATCTTTATTCTAATTGTGATCCTTTTAAATAACAGTAAGCTTAAAATGTGCTCAAGAATGTACTCTCCAAAAAATACCGTCAACGTGTGAATTCAAACATTGATTGATCATTTTTGTCAATCCACTCGATCTCAAAATTGTCTGGAATATTACGCCAATTAACTCCTGTCACCAAAGAACGCAGTAAATCTGTAGTGGCGACTAGACGATGCGTGCCTACACGAAATTATATCGGTCTAACCACAGACGTAGCAATTGACGGTCGGCGAGTCTTTAGCAGCTATAACACGCTAAACCAATACCATATATTATGTTGGCGGATGCTCGCTGGTTTATGTCTCTCTAAACTCCGCCATAAACCTTAACGAGGGTTCGGGTGCCTGCAGTTCACAGAACAAGGCTCGCGTGGCGCAGAAGGTAGCCCGAGGGCGGGGTGGATGTAATAATTTATAAATAAGACTTGTAAATTGTGTATTTTATAGTCAATTATATTGGAACACATGAGATAACATTCTTTTCCATGTCTTTATGGACACAGCTACAAAATTAAAATACAGTTTTTAACGTATTTTTTAAGTCTCGAGGTTTAAAAAACATTGTTATACCATTTAAACAACCTTAACAACATTAAATATATATTTAAGCATTACAGTATATGAAACATTTTAGTATTGTAATTTTAAAAACATAGTCGTTCATTAAATTAGCACATTGTGAGTTTAAAAGTAAATATAAACTCGATGGGAAAGAATTTATATTATAACTTTTGAATAATGTTTCGAGGATTTTGCAGATATGAATCCTAAAATAATTTGTTGATAAATTATTTATGAACAGTTTTCTAAAGTTGAGTACACAGTTTGGCCTATATCCTTTACAAAGCGGTGACGCACACCCAGTATCAAGAGGCAACAATGACACAAGACGAGATTGTTCGGGAGTGCCCCAAGGTTCGACTCTAGGCCCGATCTTATTTCTTCGCTAATGCCGCCGGAGTGTTACTGTCGATTGGCCATTGTTTCGTATGGTTATGTAGGTCAAGAGTGAAGACTGATTCACGAGGGCGTGCGCCTAGATCCACTCAAGGCTCGGGCACATTCCTCTTTCCTTCGGCGACGAGAGGTTCGAGAGGTTCTGGTCATCCGAGACGTGTCGTTGCAACATCTCCTGTTTTGGACATGCGATGCCATCCTCAGTCGTTGTGTCCAAGGACGGTTGCTGTGACCGAGATGTCAAAACAAATAGTGAATACTTTGTAGAGGATTTTTTAGGTCGAGAGTTTCAAGTGAATGGATGACGTGATTTTATTTTATGTTTCTGGAATTGATAAAACTTTGTGAATTGATTGATTTGTTTATTATATTGTAGAAAATACCTAGTAAATAAGAGTAGTGAATGTCTTATCTGAAGCGATTAGAAGACATTTGAGAACCATTTGAGGATGGGCTTATTTATTGTTGTTTAAAATAATATGCTAAATTCGTTTAAGTATACATAGATACATAGATTTTGCTATAAACGTCTTAAATTAACATAATATAAAAGGTTGGTCCATTTACCACTATTTAATCCGTTCTCAACATTTTCATAAACTCAGCTCATTGCTGAACACAACCAAAGTTATTTTAACTATTCAATAAAGTTATAACTTGGTTCTAGACATTGTGAAACATTTTGAACGTCACACTTGAAGATAACAAGCTTCCCACCAACTTTTGGGTGATAACTGAAATCCTAATACCATTGCTATAAGTGTCTGTGGTAAAGTTGTTTCATCTATTAAAAACCCATATCGATACAATTCGTTCTACTCAATTCACTCATCAGTAAATCTACTCAATCTTGTGTTCTGCTTAATGATACGCCAGTCATTTGCCGAGATAGGGTTATATTTTGCCAGGTGTCTGCTCACGTTTTAACATCCTTTATGATGTCTATTTCTGAAAGCCTAACGGTATAAAAGTACCGTAGTTATCAGTAGAACAATGGACGCGGCAGAACAGACGGACAGAGGTCAACCACACGTAGACAGTCGGGCACGTGCGTGTCGTCAAGATTGTGACGCGTGTGCGGGTGTGTGCGTGTGAGTGTGCGTGTGTGCAGCGTATCTACGCACACTTTGGCCAATTATACACCTCGTGTTGGGAGATGAAGACGGCTAGGATCATGGGCGGAAGTGTTGCGTGATGACTGAAGATTCGAGATAGAACGACTAGATTATCTGCATTCTAGATCCATGTGTAGAAACACACCAAATAAACATTGGAAAATAATGCGGTTTTAGGAGGAGGCTTTAGTCATGAATCATTTCGCGTTTATACCTGATCCTCCTGAAGGACTAATATTCATATTCAGTTATTGTGTCTCTTCTCAACGAGTTATCCAAAATTAATGACTTATGGCTCATTTTAAAGATGCATAGCAGCCAGCAATTTCTGTCCCTATCAATTTTAGTGATCTGAATTTTGAAATCACAAATAGTTAACCTCCCCCCCAAAAAAGAGAAATATTTAATATTTTGGAATTTTACTGAACGGTTATTATTTCTGTTCCTGATATCGCTAGGTATTTGTTTGTTCTATAAAATGAGCCATCAAGTATTAACTCTTTTGGATAATCCGTTAAGGAGGAACGGGATTTTAAAGATATTATTGGTCTTATGGGAGGAGCAGGTAGAAGAAGGTGCCTGGAGTCTTCTATTAAAAAAGAAAAACAAACATAGATGGTAAACGTTATTGCGGTTATTTGCCCATTTGACCACTACATCCCCGCGTTCATTCATGCGAGTTAATTTCTTCAATCGACATTCCGTCTGCCCGACAACCCCACGATCATCCGGCTCACGGCATGGCACGAGTATAACCGAAATCCATTATACCTTGTGTGGTTCGGACTAATGACGGTCTTCGTTAAAGTGCCGCTGCGCGCGGCCGCTAATCCGAAGTGTGCAAGTCACTCGCGCATCGTCATTAATGTTGAGTGCGCAGACGCCGTGCACGCTTCTGCACACACCGTTACGTCTTGTTTACACCGTCGGACTCATTGTCTATTGTCCTCTTTCTAATGATCTGTGACTCTGTTGCTTTCCTTTTCATCTCCTCGCCGTCGCGAATCGCCGCGGATTAATGAACCGGTTAATGATAGGCATGCTCCGGTTGTTAATGACTCCGAGTGACTTTATAGTATTGTGTAGGAATTGATTAGTTTTACAGTTACTCGGATGGCTCAATCAATGTTTATTGTTACGGTCATGCTCGGAAATGTTGAGATTATAAATATGCGTATTCTTTCCAAAGTGGTATTTTCGTATCTTTATTTTTGTTTATTTAAGAGTTTTGTTGGTGTTCAAAGCAAAATAATAATTCAATAATTCAAAGAAACAGGCTTTAGCATACGTAAAGGAATATACAAACATTCTAAATGTTCAAAATTTGCAGCTGTATAATCAAATTGAACATCCTTTGTGTGACACGATTGTATGTAAATATTATTCAATATCTCGTATAATCCTACCGGTATGTCCACACCCAAAACACAATTCGACAAAACAAGCCCGCATCCTTATGGTTATAAATATTCTGCTGACTAATCGAAAGGAAACGAGACCCAAAACGATGGACAGTACCACAAATTTTATTGTGTAGCAATAATCAGCTGACAAGACAATGCAATGGCTCTATTGTACGACCGTTATCGGCTGGTCAGCCAAAAATCAATCTGCGTCCACTGCGGTCGGTCTTTTTGGCGGGAGATCTGGTCTACCTTGCTGGATCACAGTCGTTACGTAATAAACCCCGGAAGCAGTAGTTTGCGGCGAGATGATTCCATATCGATTTCAAGGTTGTGTTGAAGCTGACCGTAGCGCTGATTAGGAATTAATCAGCTTAATTCCTCTGCTGAAGGTGATTTAATTTGTGGTTTAAATATCAAATTCTGAGAGCTACTGGGGACTTTTCCGGGTACTTTGCTCAAATTTCAAAATACGATGTCAAGAAACTTGTATATAGTATTTCAATAATAACTAAGTAGTCTAATATTAAAAGTTTCTTAGTATGTAGTATTGGGGGTATTTTTCTTTGCCAATAACTAAATCAATAAATAATTACCAACAATTTATCTTTGTTTGTAACTTCCCTTTAAGAAAGACCAAAGTTTGTCTGATAGCTAAAAATAAATTATTATTAATTATTATTATAGTTATTGAAGTCATGATTCTATCGATGAATTAGAAATCTCCTCATAGTTTTTGTTGCAAAGAAGTTTTTAAAACAGTCAACTCAGTAGAATTATTGGTATTAAAGATGTTTTTTTAAACTAACATTTAACTATTGCATGCAGAAAGAGCACAAAATGGCAGAACAGTCTCGAAATTTATTGAAATTTTTCGTTTAAGATGTCCTTATCGTCTTTATTAAAACTGGTAGTGCATGTCACTCAAGTAAACTAAGCTAAGGCAATGGAAACACTTTGATACGTGCTTAAATTACAGAAGGATTCAGTTCAAAAATTAATTTTAAAATATAAATTTCCACTTGAAAAAAGTTATTTCATCTACGTATGTTTTTATACATTAAAAATGAACTAACGAAGATGCCACTTTGATTTATCTGAAAGGTGAATGTACCTTCGGGAAACATTTACAATGTAAACTTGTATTACTAAAATAGGTGAATTTGTGTCTTTGCGCAGGAAACTGCAATATGTCTTAGAAGTTGAAAATTGAAAAATTCATAGACAGTTAGATGGAGTAGAACCCGACGAACTTGGCTTGTATTTTGCCCTTACTTTGTCATAAAAGGTCATTACATTAAAAAAAATGTACGAACTTCATAACGGATCAATGATAATCTGTAATTGTTTAAAACATGATTTAGCTTCTGGTTCGTTTACTTATTCACACGTGTTCATTCTTTCATGTTTATGATTTCCCTCAGAATTTAAAAAGCAAAAATTATATCCATAAACACAATAACCATATGTTAAAAAGGCTATACTAGAATCTAGTCAGTTGGAAGTAACCGTAATATGTTTTTACAGGGTGTAAAAGTAAAGATGGACGACCAGGGAAACATCCTGGTGAAGCGGGTGTCCAAATGCAACGTCTACGTCAAGAGCACTGCGGCCGGCCCGGGGGAGGAGACCAGCATAGGGGGCGACGTGCTCAAGCTGCCCAACTGCGCTCTGGAGCCCGAGAAGCCAGTCAAGGTCAGTAGGAAGACAGATGAAACTGTTATCAAAACTTAAGCGGAGGCTCCAGGTATGAAACATTTCACGTTATAGCTGCTTACTTTAGAAGATCAAAGTTAACTTTAAAATCCTGTCAACGGGTCTTCTAACGAATTATTTGAAATCTTTTTATTTATGGCTAGTTTCAAAGGTATAAAATACCTAGCCATTTTGGTAAACAGAGTTTTGATAACAACATTTTTATTAGCATATTATGTGTTGTTATTACTTACGGGGTGTAATAAAAGACGTCTTACAACACTTAAGAATATATTTACACTTATACTGATTCACATACAGACGGTAAACATATATAAAAGATGGTACTAGGCTATCGATTTCGACCAGTCACACCAGTGACCAGTGACTGGTCGAAATCGATAGCCTAGTACCATCTTTTATATATGTTTACCGTCTGTATTTGAATCAGTATAAGTGTTGTAAGACGTCTTTTATTACACCCCGTAAGAGTTTTGATATAAAAAACAAAAAAAATCACAAATACATAATATTTTTGAATTTGTATTGAATGATTATTATTTGTATCCAAATTCTGCCCACTAAAACATCTAGAAATGTTTTCTACATCAAGTTTCAGATAATTCGTTGAGGAGAGAAGGTATTTGAAAATGAGCATTGGTCTTATGGGAGAAGCTGAAGCTCTTAACGTAAAAATTGTGTTTTTGTAAGAAAAAAAACAGGGAGTTTACTTTAGGTTGATTACACATAGTCCTCTTGAGAAAACAGTTTATTTTGAATAGATTGTTGATTTTTCTTAGAATCCATGTTTGATTGGAACAGGTTATGGCTGTAAACGAAAATTTGGAGGGCTTCCTCCAATATTTTACGATCCTTTCGTATTTATCAGATTATATCTTATACATACGTTTAAAGCTGTAATCGTAGGATATCAAATGGCTTCGTTAGGGTTGAAATTTAAAATGTTTAAAGTTAACTTTTCATTCGGGTGTTTCCATGATTGATTAGGGAATTACAGTATTAATATAAAAGCCAACTAATAAGTCGAAGTACCAGAATAGTTTCAACTCTGTGACAAACTATTGCTTGGAAGCAGACCAAACCTTCCTTCACAAGTTCATCAAACATGGTTTGAGCAGCAAAGTTGAGCAATGTAAATTAAGCAATATATCAATTTACTAGTACAAAGACCTTTCATTTACAATATCCAGAACTATTCCAAATCCAAAAAGTGTGGAAATACCTTTTATTGCCCAACTTAATCTATTCCGTATAGGAATATTTTAACCAATCCATCTTCTCTGTAGGCGTTTTATGAGATTGTGAGTGCTTGCTTAGTTGTAGTGAGTAGTTTGTTTTGCTTTGTTTGTTGTAGCATAAAGTTTCTTGTAAAATGTTGACGGTGCCAATGACATATGTAAAATATTCAGAGGCTAATAAAAACTTGGCCTTGAACCTAACATAATAGCTTAATAGAGTTTACATATTGACACTGTTTTTTAAAATAGCCTAAAGAAAATTGTAAACTATAATAGACATTTCAATGATAACAAAATATTGAGCCGTGATATATAACCTAACCTAGTTTCAACTGACTACGGACAATGAGTGGGCGATAGTTCAGGTGTGCCCCAAGGTTCACAATCAGCTTGGCGATATTCATTATACTCACAATTGCTGTTCTACTTTTTAAATTTTCCATTGACATTATATTGTTTCGAATTAATCACCTAGGGCATAAATTAGGTAGTTATATGAACTTACTTAAACCAATATTCCAAATTACTACTGAAGGTTTTTGGCGAACTGGTCTAAACGTTTAATGGTTTTGACTAGGAAAACGTTTTAAATGTTTTTTCCATATTTGGTTTAGCTTCCCAAATATAATTTTGCTGATAACGTAACTAAGAAACCAATACATATCAGAAATTATTTATTATATCTCTTGATAAAATGTCTAAATAAAAGAAGATCCTGTGTGTCTTGGTTCACAGGCGATTAATACGTTTATAAAATTGGTAGTTTGTCACACATGTTATCATGTTAATACTGGTTAAAAAGTTGTTAACATAGTACAGTGGCATATCGTGGTGAAATTCATGATGATCTTCGTTATTTATCAATTGAAGTAACGTATGTATTTCTTACACTGACCTTATCGTTTCATTTAAGCATGTATCATAATTGGTAAATTATATTTTGGAATATTGTTCTGAATTGTTGGATATGGAATTTAGAGCTGAGTAGGTTCTTAAGTACCTATTCATCTTGGTCGTAACTGGAGTTTAAAAGCTATCGACGTAAATTTAATTAGAGAAAGAGCCAATTAACCAAAAAAACACGCGAGTATTTCTCGTATCGTGGGAAAACAATAGCTATTCCAGACAAACAAGCGAAGCGAGAAACTGAGGGCGGGACACAACGAGACAAGGTCGCGGCTGCGAAGAAACGAAAAATGTAGGAGTGCGATACAATAAGAGTGTAGGAGGCAATGAGAGGCTGAGCCCGGGGCAAGGACGTGGCGAGGCCTTGGGGGTGATTGATAACAGGATAATGAGAACGACTGGCGAAATGTCAGACTGATTACAATGCAGGATCGGCTTGCAACCGCGAACGGTTGACGACGCCGGCGTTCTAATAGATTGGCTCTCTGAAGACTTGAGTGCTGTACGGAGCACTTAATGCCCAGTTAGTAAACAAAGGTTTATGCCACTGGATAAAGTGATTTGATTACTTGTTTGGCAATATTTTATCACAGCCTTCGTTTAATTGATGGTTTCTTTGTTTATTTTGTCAGTAAATCCTATACTCTAATATGAGTAAGGTTTGCTTGCTTGCTTGCGACACGGATCTCAAAAACGGCTCCAACGATTTCCTTCAAATTTTCAAAATAACTAATTTCTGAGATAAAAATAAGTTCTAGACAGGCCTCATCCCCATAAAAAATCAAATAATGTAAAAAAACTAAGATGAAAATTTAAACAAATTAACATTTGGCTTATGGAGTTTCAAATCAAAACAAAAGAACTGTAACAGCTGTTCATAATCAACCAGGGAACTGTCAAAGTAATACTCATGTTGTATATGATTATTAACATGTGGTTTCCTGAGAGCAGAGATTAAAATATTTGAGTGAAGATTACATATACAGAGTAGTAAAATAAATCAAAGGGACATTGAACTATAAATAACAACTGGAGTGAACGTAAAAATGTATAAAAGAGGCAAATGTGTTATACAAATCTGATTATCAGTAGGGGGAAGTGGTTAAATATTACTACAAGGCATCTAAACAAACTAATTGGCCTTCCCCCGAGCAAAGCTCGGCCCCCAGGTACTATTGGTGAACAGTGGAGGGGGTAACTTTTCTCTCACCTCTTTGTTTACAGCTGACCATTAAGTCACCTCTGGACAGTGTATGAACATTACCTGTCTTTATTAATACAAACTTTTGCTAGATTTAGGAAAATTTGATCTACTGTAAGGAGTTGACTTGATGACCAGATTGTAAAAAATATGGGGGGAAAATTACCTATTCCACATGAATTTTTTTACCTATACCATTGGACAGTGTTATTAAGTTGGTTGTTGATTTTTTAATTGAAAGATTTTATCACGTTACACTAAAATTCTGTTGGCTTTTTCAAGCATTTTGTGGGGTAACTCCCCTATCAACCCTTTATTTACTAGTTCTCTATTCCTCTCCCTACAGTTCAATGTAAAGAAGAACAACTTCATAACTGTAACTCGACGCAAACTAAATGCAGGCATGAAGAGGGAAGATCATTACTTAAATTGTTAGAAAAAGGGTCAGGTAAATGTGGGGGAAAAGTTCTGGCATCTTTCCCTGCTTCTGATTACTAAAATAAATGTATATAATAAAATACTGAAAATAATACGAATTTGTTTCTGGTTTATATTATTTTTTATAATTTACGCTCTTACAAAACAACCGGATTATCAATAAATGTTATTGTTGTTTTAACGTGTTTTTATCATAATTATTAACACAACGATGCCGTCTAAAATATTTTACTATAAAAATTATATCGTTAAACCTTTCATTTTTTTAACAGACATAATAATGAAAAATTTACCATGATACGTTGAAAAAATACTTATTTTAACGTTTAAAACTAAATTAACTTATGTAAACAGATGCGATCTGATATCTCAAACCACCACAACCACCTGGAAACAGTATGTGCGGAAGAGGCGGAAGGATATCAAAGCGCTGTCATATAGTGCAGGTAATAGCAATGCAGCGAAATGCAAGAGCGCAGGGTCAGGATGCGGCAGTCTCAATCATGACAGATCTACGTGCGATAGAGCCACCCATTGTCATCCTAGAGCCGTCGCCGAGCATCAACCTCATGCGCCAGACACATTAAAATTGCCCCAGCGAAATGACCCTACCTACGGTCGTTGAGATTAGTTTCAATTGTGTTTTGTGACGGGGGTATATTTCAATTCAATTAATTCATTTACCATAAAGTAATATGGAGATTCAGTTTTACAACGTACACGTACAATGGATTTAGTCTCCACATACGTCTGTGCGTGGGAACGAGTTCAATAGTTCATCCGAAACTTTAAAACAAACTCACTCTAACTGGCGCTTTTTATATATACATTTTTTTAATGGCTAACAAACTATTTTAAGTATGTAAAAAGTGAACATTAAATTTAAACTAAAACTATATATGAAGGAAATACATATCTAATTCTAAACGTTTGCTAGTAATTTTAAATATATAAACCTATTCGCGATATGGACATTTTGCCGTAATCCATTAATTAACTTGTTCTATGGTGCTCTAATAATTGTCTAAAACTGAATGTGAAAAAAAATTTAGATTTCATGTCTTGTACTCGGAAAAAATTTCGATGAATTATAATTATTAAATTGATGGAACCATTCTTCAGTTACAATCTAAAACGAGTTCGCACGCAGCACGCTGACGTGAGGGAAGTGAATTTCCACATAAAAAACTATAAAACTCAAAATCAGTTAAAAACATACAATTATTCCAATTTTTATTCAAATCCGAAAATATTGATTTTTGGCTGTTCTAATACTCCTGGTTCTATTTACCTGCAATGCTGGGAATACAATTTTGCCCATTATAAGGTTAGGAGAAGGTCCAGTCAGGCTTTAAAGTAGGCGTGAGGTTTTTGGGGATGATAAAAGTACACCAAAAAATGATTAACAGGCTTTTCTAATGTAAAAGCCCCATAAGACAACGTACATACTGTGTTTGGTCAATATACATTTCCTTTAATAACTCGGTAGATATATATGCTAGAATGACGAGAGCGGGCTGAAAAGTTTCGCCGCACTAATTCCCATCTTTTTACATTCGTTAATATCACATCAGGGGCTTTTCTGACCCTCTTTGAGCCCAAAAACTCAAAATTTGAAAGATTAATCCCCAAAAAAGGGGTTTAGAGTTTTCCGATTGTTTTGCCCAACGAACTTGTCCAACTGATTATAGAAGGGAACGTCCCTACCAAATTTGAAGTAAATCGGACAAAAAATGCGACCGCTAGAGTGCCTGCACATTTATATACATATAAAATTTTGAACGAACCCCCAAAAAGTGTTCAGGGGTCACGTTAGGAACTTCTATGGTGGTCCCGGGCTTAAGTTTCACCGTGCGGGTCATGCTAATAGTTCACTTTTCCATGGGAAATTCACTAATGAGAGATTTAGGTGTTATTTTTTATCCCCAGCTCAAACTTCAAGGCCACATTGATCTTATCACGAATTATGCTTGTAAACTCCTTGGTAATAGCTCGTCTGCGAGCTTCAGCTTCCTCAACAATTAGTTTATACTACTGTTATTCCACTTAGTTAGTTTCCAATACTCTACCATGGTGTCATGTCAGTTGTTCTCAAACTGGCCTGCCGCTGAGCTTGCTCTTCACGTTGAAGTTGCCGTTCTTCTGGAGTTTCTTCTGCTTTGTGTGCTGTCTGCCTTAGAGCTTGTTGAAGCCTTCTAATTTCCATCCATGCTGAATTTGCCTGACTTCTAGCCACTTTGTTCAATCTGGCTTTTCCCGAAGTTTGAGACAAATTAGATTTACGTTTCCCCGTCATAATATGGTACCTTCGTGAAAAAAACGTACAACAAAAGTTTAAGCCAAAATGTAAACTAAAAACTCGAAATCTTGATGTAAATCTCAAAACAGAACACCTTTTTTAGTAACCATCTGATCCAGTAAATGTTAGTGGCCTTGATTAACATGGGAACTTCAGTGGTGACTGGGGAAAACATTAATAACAATTTTAAAACATGAATATATGTCACTTTAGTATATTACCTACTACCAAATGTAAGTTTACTACTATCAAGAAAGTAGTAGGGCCTAGTAAGTTTAGCTACTACTAAATGTAACCTTACTCCTACTAAATGTAAGTTCAATCGGTTCAGTAGTTTGATTGAACCACAATCCTATGATCGTGATTGAGCCAAAAATAAATAAACAAACTCACAAATTTTCAGCTTTATAATATTAGTATGATAGTAACAGTTTTTATTTGTATATTTTTGAGGAAACTTTCAGTTTATTCACCAAGCGTTCTAAACAGTTATTTAATGTAAATTGTTTTTGAGGTGGCAATTTTATATTATTTTTTTATTATAAGTCGTCCTGGTAATTATTTTTTTGTAACATATTAATAAGGTTTATTTTAAATTTTGGCAAATGGATTCCCAAAGGGTCGTACCCAACCAGGTTAGGTAGTAGAGAAGATTCGATAGTGCTAACCTTAAGTAAAAAAGCAAGTACCACTAAAAAGAGAAAAATAATAGTAAGCGAAGTTATTATTTTAAGTATATAGGTTGTTGTTTATTGGGCAAAAATATGATATTTAACAACTTATTCCATTATACCGGTTTCTTTGAAAATTAGTACTGTTTTAAAATACTTCGTAGTAAAATCATGATACTGCTTCGAATGTAAGTTGTGAATGGGTTTATTTGAGGAATTAATGATACTTTAAAACATATAAATCATATTTTCATGTTTCAAAGAATTCTCTAATTATAAATTACTCTGGATCAAAGAATCATCTTTACTGCTGATACCTATTGCAACAAATAGATCTATTAATTTTCCGTGCAACTTCCAAATTTATGCTTAGTTTATCCCTACTACAGGAAGTACACAGATTAAGAGTGAGACTTTCCTAGATCTATTACAGACTGTACTCTAGAAGTAGAATCTAAAGCAATCATCTTAACTCATTTTCTCCCGTCGGTTCCAGCTGTTCGACATGAAGAAGTTCCAGGCCAACGTGAGCCGCGAGCTGCGGAGAGCCTACCCGGACCGTCGTCGGCTGGAGTGCCAGTGTCTCAGCACCATCGCCTTCGTCAAGGCGGAGGGCGACCTGCTCGACTGCCCCATCTGGGTGCTCATCATCAACGTGGTCGCCATGGACATGCTCAAGTCTAAATTACCTCCAGGTGAGCCACAGCCATATCAGGTTTTTTGTTTTGTTTTTGTTTTTTTTGTGAATCAACACGCCAGGGTATTTTTTCCTCGTTTTGATAGGGAATGGTCCAAACCCTGGTATTGTTACTATCTAAGGCCAACCTGTTCTTAGAAAAACATAATTAATTAATAGCCTTATGGCAAATGGCAGCTGAATCCTGTTTCGAACTTTCTAAAAATGTCAGTTTTTTGATCAGGATCGATCTGACGAATTTTGAATTACGAGGCGAGCAAGATTACCTACGCTACCCAACCAATCAATAGCTTTACAATAAATTATTAATTATCCTTTGCTGTCTAAGGTGTAAGATATTTTGCTTTCCTATCCAATATGCAACTAAATATATCAATATTAGTCATTAGGCTATTGATTATCATTCCTGGCTAAATAATCAGCCGGTTAGTCAGTAACAAAGCTACACAAAGCATCTCACCCCCAACACTCGTCATTCATTCATATTCGTCTAAAATTCACCATAGTTGCGTAAGCGCTTTTTACAATCTAGTTGTTATTTGACTTATGTCGTCAATCCAAATTTTCGTGATGAATGTGTTTCGGCACTAGGCCATCATCAGCATCTATACACTGTAGACTAGATTACTTATACGATATCTGTTGCGTCTCATTACGAAAAAAACTGGATTGACGACGTAAGTAAAATAACAGCTAGTTTGTCATTATCAATCCGTGCTACAAACTGCACATAATGTGTTATGCAGTGATTCAGTAAAACTATTACTCTGTAAATTGTTAGTAAAACTTGGAGTGAGTAAAAGTAATATAAACAATTCGCTCGTTCAATTGTTAATAGTTTTGTTTTATCATATTGCAACGCCTGTTTTATATAAATTTTTAGTTGACCCGTGCGGAATTTCGCACTGCGAACCAAATCTTGTCAGCTGATCAGATGTTCTTTTGTTTACATTTTCGCTCCTGTCAAAACAAACGATTCCCTTTATACATCTTTCTTATTACTCAAATATCCGGGAAGTGGTGCATTTTTAGACCATGGGTCTATTTTTCGTCAATATCCGGCACGATAAGTTTAAAATGAGGGGTAAATCATGGATTTTGTTAAAGGAATAAGGAAGATCTCGCGGACTGACTTAAAAACAGGCTAACGAAATAATATATAAGATTGTCCAAGGTACGGATATTTATCGAAATAGTTAGATACAAAACGGTAGTATTTGAAACTTTCAATTTGAAATATATAGTAAACTAAAATAATATAAAAATGGATTGTCACAAAATCCCGCCTATGCAACAATAAAACAATTGTTACTACGAACAACGGAGAATTTTTGTTGTTATTTCTAATCATCGGTTAATTTAGATGACATAACCTTTGAAACAATCGCTCTGATTGTTACTGTCCGCAAGTACTGCCATAACAACTGATTGATGGGCTATCCGTCGCGAGCGGCAGTCGTTCCGCTGTTTACGAGTCCGGTTTGAAGAGCTCTGAGTTAGGTGCAGTGCAGTAAACCGCTAAATATGATCATAAACAGAAAGTGAAATGTTACGGTCGTAAAGACCAGTGCAATGCCAGGCGACTGGCCCTATTCAACTACTGCAGTGTTCGATTGGTTTACTGTCAATATAAATTACGTTAATAGTTTATTGTAAGGAATAAAAGTAAAAGTTCACAATGGGTAAAATATTTACCCTCAGCTGCAATATTAGTATTGTAAAATGAGTATTAGTACCAATATAATGTTTATTTTTGTGTAAAGCACCGGGGTAATCAATGATTAGTATACGCATAAATTGAGGAAGGTACGTAAGAAATTTCACAAATATTTTAGTATTTTTTCTAAAAATACTAGAAAAACTCATAAGAATTATCGTCTTTTAGGAAACGATAAATGATCTGAACAAATTATTAACAAATTTACTAGAGAAAAATCAAGATTGGATCTATACTACTTACTCCACACCTTGAACACGTTTAGTACCATTAAATACCGTGCTGTAGAGATTTTAATCAAAACACTACCTGGGGGATTAAGCTTTACTCGGAGAAGGTCAGTTAGTTTAATAGTCCGAGTGAAAATTTCCACGACAACCCCTTCATTTCGAGCAGATTTTTTCACTCATTTACCTCATTCATATTTTATGTCCCTCCAGTTGTTCTTACAGTATAACCTAATTTCCAATCAAGCTTTGAAGTTATATTTGTTTATATGCACATTTAATTCATTTTACATGTGCCCACTCTTCCTGCAATCTTCATTCGATGGTTTTGTCACTAATCTCAGGTTTATCACACTAAAGCACATGTTGATGTGGACATGAGTATTACTTTAACAGTTCACTGGTTAATTATGAGCAGCTGTCATGATATTTTTTAAAATTTAAAACTCCATAATCCCAATGTTAGTTTTTGTAACGATTCTAATTAGTTTTTCTTCTATAATTATATTTTTTGGGATAACATATGTCTAGAGTTTATGTTTTACCCATAAATTAGTTAATTAAAATGTTGAAGAAATCGTTGGAGCCATTTTTTGGATCAGAGTTGTAAACAAACAAACATAACTCATATTAGAGTTTATGATGTCAGTGTCGTTTTAGTATTGGTAAAATAGCTCTCATACTACTTCGAAGGCTATTCACGTTATTTCTAACCAATTAGAATTCAGACTCGAAATAAGGCTATCAAATCATGATAACCCTTCCATCACAGACTTGAATCGATGTTTCCCAATTGATGGACACCACCCACACCCAGGGTCAAGGTATGGCGGGTATTGTCTGCCATGAAAGGCCGTTAAGAGGGACTGTTTGATGATGAACGTTAAAGGAAAACTGTGTAGGCAGAGGAGGGCTCGGTTGATGTAGTCACGACGAAGGGAACGCCATTTTATTGCGGTTCACACTGGATCATGATAAGACTCGATGAAACACTCTGTAAGGTATAAAACAAGACAAAGACGTGATAAAACACGCAATGGGTGTTTATATGAGTGAAATACCTGAGTTAGTTTTAAGTAAAGGAATATTCAACTGCTAAAAATCTACAACAATAATTTAAATATATCATTATTTTTTAATTTACCACCAAGTGTTGGGTGATCTGCTCAACGCTTTTGAGTCTATCCATGTATCGATGGTAAGAACGGTTTCAACGTAAATGGAGTAAACAGTTTTTATAAAACATATTTAGAAAAATGATAAAATTTTTTTAGATTGATAGAATTTCTGCGACATATCCTTAAAAAAAAAGATTTTGACCTTCATAAAGGTTTAATTTTACTCTACCATTAAGCACAAGACAAGCTTAAAGCTCAGCCACAAATGATAGGGAAATATTGAAAACTACTTGGAAGAAGAATATATATACTAAGAGCGGTAGCACGTGTAGGGAATGTCCAGCCGATGGTCAGTGGCTACGTGACGTCCGACGGTCCGCCCGCCAGAGACAAAACACTGGCCTTGGGCCCACAATGCCGATACTCCAATTAAACCGCCCTATCATACAAAAGACCTCATTCCATGGAACAAAACGTCAGATTTCACATTGGACACGGTATCCATCACCGGTGGCAAACCATCACAGAAGTATTGTCGACACTCGTCTCATCATCGTGGCTCACAAAGAGACAGCGTTTCAGCCTTCAGTCAGTCGTGGTTTTAATTCGAAAAAATCATGTTTGAGTGTACATATTGCAAATTGAATTGCTAAAAACCTTACTAGAAGAACTACCTTTGGAATTTATTGCTAGCTTTCTTGCAAGTCCTTTAACTTAAGTAACTGTTATTTTGGTCTGAAAAAGGAAAACTAGCCAATCCAACTCCTCGAGGAATTCACATTGCTTGCCATCCAGTCGGTATTTGGCGTGAGATACCGTGAGATTCAGCCACCTCTCCTTCTAGTCTCTTGCACATTGTCTGTTCGACAAAATCTCAGCCCGAACCGGTCTAGGGAATGGTGACTCCTGGTGCATCGGCAACCAGACAACAATGGCCGATTCCTGAATTAAAACTTGTGGGTATTGAGACACCCGCTACTTCAATTCCTGGAGCTAAGAATAAGTCTAGTCGAGTTCTTCTTTAGAGGCGAAGAGCCTGGATATTTGGTTGCTCTTCGATTTGAGACGGCTAACTAATATTGCTTGAAAAACAAAACGAAAACATTTGGATGATCTTTGAAAAGAACGTTTGATTATTTTAGTTACGTTAAAATCATTAAGAAGGTATACGAATAACTTTGTGGTCAACTGCAGTAAGGTAATTCCAAATTCACAAAAATTTTTAGATTTCAACCGGCAAGAATTCTTTTTTCTTTTTCTTTTGTCAAAGTCAACGGGATTTTTGTTATGAAATCACACACAAACCCTTTTACAGAATGCGGTCCAAACCCTTCAAATTGCTGTGGACACCGGGATTTGAACCCGATTCCCTTTGAATTGAAGTACAAGACTAACCGTTAGGCTAGCGAGACGTCCTTTCTTCATGCTCAAGCCAGTTTAGTTTATTCACCTCAATCGTTTAATTTGTTTGGCAACTAAGCTGAATCAAGAAGAACAGTTTTAAAAAAATCAAAAAATATACTGTCTGAGATCTGGAGCAGGGCTCAAATTGGACATCCCGGTCCCTGAGTTTTCGACACTCGCCCGGCTGCGCAACAACCCCGCCCCCTGGAGAGCCCGGGAAGTCGGCGGGTTTGTTATCAGCGCATGACGCCTGTTCTGCGCCACTTATCAGCGTTGCTGCTGCGCCTCTTGTGTCACAGCTTCGTCGGCACACTTTCAGCCCCTTCACTTTTGGTCACCCTTACTCCTATTTCGTCCTTCTGGGATATCAATATCATTAAATTCTCCTTCCGAAAGAAAATGTTTCATCAAAGTAAAAGACTAATACTTACTTTGGAGTCTAATAAACTTTTAGCTTGATGATCTTGTCGTAGTCAACAAAGCAAGAGTGATAATCTGTACTGGAACCAATAACTTTTAAATTTAAATATTTTATGCACTTCTTCATTTCCTCATTTCTTTAATACGTTCTGTATGTTGTATTACAACTAAAACGGATCATAAATACTATTTATGCTTGTAGAAAATCAAACAATTTTACTCAACCGAAATAACCACCGTACAAAAAATACAATGTACTAGTTTTAAAATAAGAATTATAACATGACTAGTTGAATATGTTAAACACTGTCTTAAGAAAAACATATGGGTCCGTGACGGAAGAAAACATCATTAAAGCAACATCTGTATATATGGTGAATTACAATGACATTTACTCATCTGAACGAGATTCTGTTGTGGAGCAGTATTTGAAGTAAGTTTGAGAAAATGTGTAATGAGTCCAAAATAAAACGATCTTTCCTCACAAAAAGGCACAACACTACGTTTCTGATATTATTGGCTGATCGGAAACTTAATGTATGTCATGGTTGAACTTGACACTCGACACTGAAAAGACTTTCAAAAGCGACAGACGCCAGACCTCAGGCAATGACATCAATAGTTGCCACTTTTCCAGTTGAACGTCTCTCAAGAGCAAAGATCGCACTTAGGAAGCGAGAGGTTCGATCTAGAGGGCTCTTCAGCTTCACGATATCTACAACAAAACACAAAGCACTTCGATGGCTGCAACAACGGCACGGTTACACAATACCCAACATTCCCTTGAATGTTCAGGGATTACGTTTCACTTTCCGGATCACCGGCAGCTCTGGTGACCTCAACCTCCACGGTTCCCGAGCACGTGGCAGCTGCTAGTCTCCTTTAATCTCCAGCGTTAACACGTTGTAGTTCTCTAAGTAGCTCTAGGAGCAAAGTCAAGTAGCACACGTCATAGGAGGTTGCAAATATGTTAGCTATCGATAAAAACAATTCAACAATTAACTCACCAAATTAGTCGTATTAGTGTCCATTTTTCGTAAAAAACGAGATCGTGTCTCATTTTTGTTAATAGAAAAACCTAACCTGTGTTTTACTAGAAATAGTATGCTTTACAAATAAGTAGGTTGTAAATTTGTATTTCATTTGTTTACAGTCCAACGGTTCGCAAGGAGTAAAAAGAAAATATTTTTCAAAGGTAAGGAGACACGGTTTTCTCATTGGTCCTCGCGTGACGTTTACATATCAAAGAAAAAAGTACAACCTTCCTTTTTAGCGAATTTCCCCTATAGGGAAGAAGCTATTACCGTAGTCGGCATGGTAAGACCTAGGCCCGGGACCATGATAACTTTTCGTTTTGAGGTCCCCAGACCCCAAAAACACCATTCGTTCGATACTGTATATATATATATATATATATATATCTATATATATATATATATATATGTGTCCGTGAGCACGATAACTCTCGTAAAAATGATCCGATTTTGACGAAATTTGGTATAAATATGTAAAGCAGCATTTATGACTTTAAGTTCGAAAACCAGACAGATCGACCTATCCGAAGGGGTATTTTGGGGGGGTTTTGTACCCCAAAAATGGGTTTTTTGAATTTTTTACATATAATTTTTGAAAAAGTCAAATTTTAGTTTTGATCATTCGATTCAGCATAAAAAAACACACAATTTGGTATTTCGATCATTCGTAGAGTCAATTGGTTACCGAGATATTGAAAGTGCTAAACACAGTACGTTGTCTAATGTTATTCTTATGGAAGAAAAGAAAATTTTTTTATCTCGCTTATTTATGAACGTATACTGACGAAACTTGGTATACAGCTTCATATCGTTGAGGTCTATTGATATTTTCTCCAAAAAATTGTTTTTGCATAACCCTCCCGTAGCAGCAAACCTGCGTACTCAGCCCCATGTTATTCTTATGGATAATAATTAAATGCTCTGTCTCCCTTAATTATGAACATAAATGAATAACAACTGGTATGCGACTTCACCTAGTTGAGTTATATTGACATTAGCATAAAAACCCATTTTTTGTGTTCCTTGTTGCAGCAAACCTGCGTACTCAGCCCCAATGTTATTCTTATGGAGAATAGTTAAAATTGTATATATCGCTTATTTGTGAATATATTTTTATGAAACTTGGTAAGTGGCTTTATGTAGTATTAAGACATTTATATCTCCATTGGAAATTCGCTGAGTATGCAGGTTTGCTGCGACGGGGGTATTTGTTATTTACTATGGCACTAGTATTACTATGCATATATTAGTATTGGAATCTGGGGAATTTGTTTTCCTAACGTTTGTCTATGAAGATATACCGACGCCTGCCCTTGGACTACCCCATCGGAGAACGTGGAAGCTCCTGTCGTGCCCTTGGACCCCGGAGTCCCAGGATCACGTCGTCTAGGTTCCCATCACGGAGAAAGTGTGGGGAAAGTGCAGAGTATCGCTTGCACAAAGACGCTGTGACAGTTCCAATTGTGCCATCCGGATCATGTGTTACACAACCACCGCCGAGTGTGTTACTGGCGTTTAATAGGTCTGATTGTGTCAGTTGGAACGATGCTTCGGTTTATGTAAGGACGTGTTGTGACGTGATCCAATCTCCCGCGTGTCAGAGATGGGGAAGGCCGTTGAAGACTGGAGATGACGCCTGTGGGTTGTTAGCGGGTAATGTCGTAGTAAGGTTTTAATGGATGAAACAAGAGGAAGAGGACGTTAGATAAGTGTCACCAGCTTGAACCTCTCCATTTTATTTTATTTCTTCCTAGACTGTCATTACGGTTACATGCTATATGTTGATGTTTTGTCATTACAAAGAAAATCATAAAACATTTAAGGTATTCAAAATTATGCAAGTGTACGTTTACATAATATCAAAGTGGAGCATTCAAAAATAATTTAAATCAACAGTTGCATCAATACTAAAATATTGTAGCAACCCTGAATTTAATATAAAATTAATTTACCTTCCAATGCTACAAAATTGATTCCAAATGTGCCATTTTTAAACATATTATTTATGTAGTTTAATACACTCTACTGAATTAAATATCGAACGCTGTACATTACTTCCTTAATTAAGTCGCGGACCCCACGTAGAGCTTGTGATACAAAACCATTTTAGGAGTTCCGATTGTACGGACAGTCCCTTTGTCTGATCCAGCAGCAATACTGTTTCTGCCGGAGGACCATTGCTCTCATTGTTCTACGTGTGGCGACATTGCCCCCGCTGTTTTTGCCGCGGGTGACTGACACTCTGATGATCGCGGTTTGTGGTCCGGTCACCCTACTGGGCCTGACAGCCGCTACGCCAGTGTGGTCCTCTATTATTCATAGCTCTTCTAATCCTACTGACTAATAGACGTATGTTTGCCACGCTCGTGCGGCCCCGAAGATACGCTCCAGTGGAGAGAGATGGTTTTAAATCCCGTTTACATAATGAGATACAAATCTCGTTTCCGCATCCGAATCCGCGGGGTTCTGTTTTTTTATTTGAAGTTATTCACCCTATTGGACACTTTCATATGAATATTGACAGGGAACATGATTGTACCCGATGGATTTGCAATACTTGATAAGTGGTAAAAACAATTTACTAGCCAATGTCCCGTTTTCCGAGGATCTCGCAGGCATTAAAACATATTCTGAAAACTCCTCATTATAATCAGCTGGCCAACTGAATAAAATAACCTCACCAGGTTAACATTGGCTCATGAGTTGGAGTGCTGGCGATGTTTTTAAAAACCACAAAATGCACATCTGGAAATTAAGAGCTTTTGATACAAAACATGTATGCAAATTAATAGTTTAAAAGGCTGAGCAAAAATCATCTCAATAATACAGTAAATGTTAAAAAAAGTATTTGTAAAGGTTAGGCCTATGATGGTAATATATTGAAGTCACTAAATTTTTAGAGCAGCAAATGTTGTTATTGTTGTTTATCATCAACCAACAATTATAAATTTTAATTTTAACTCTCTAACCCGGATAGGTCCATGCAAGTCGTAGTTTCGCGGGACCGTTTGAGCGACTGAACCAACCGCAGATCAATCCCAGGTTGGACACGTAGCGTTGCACAAACAACGAGAGCAGCGATCGAGGGCCGCGACCACATCCGGTGGGGTCGTAGATACGGTTCCCCCACCAACGAAGACGCTGCTGAACAAAATCATATTGATCACAATACCAAATCAGCCCTTGGACGGTAGGGGGCATTGACAGTAGGACAAAGCCCGTGTATGATGTTCCCAGGCGCGATCCATGAATAAATTGTCGGTTAATCGCGAGCAAACGGGCAAATTGGACTATTTAACGACCTTGGGCCTCTGCCGACCTTCGCTCTAATGACTGCGAATAAATTGGCCACTGGACAAAGAAATGACAGCTGCCTTTTTGTTCCAAAAATTAATCGTCGGTGAATCAACGATCGGCAAATCTGTCTGAGAGGGAAGTTGTTATTTTTTGCAATGACTTTTCTACCTGCTCCTTTATTGACTGTGGTATTAAAAGAAACGTCTTCGTAGCATAAATCATCTTTGCATGATGATATACTCTCTGTTTGTTTTCCCTGTGGAGATAATTGCACCGCTGTAATTAAATAGTACTAACATTCGAAACAAGCTTCGGCCCTACAATTACCAAGAATTACTTTCCAGAAACCAACCGGAGACAGTTAAAATGTGTTATTAGCAATTGCTCACTCATTTACAGCGAAGTAAACATTTTATTTCCAAACATAACTTCGAAAAAAACTCGCTGATCCTAGATAATATAGTTCCCATACACCTGAAGAGTCACTCAACCGTTATAAACACCGCATACTTTAATGCAGCAAACAATTTTAAAATTTTGCTTATAGGCAAGCTAAGACGAATGAAGGCAGTTATAATTAATTATTTTAGGTAAAACCGTCCAATTGAGTCGACCCATTCTCGTGTGTATTTTAAGGCAAATATTAATGAATTATGGGTGTCTAATGAGTGAGATGCTTGGTGTAGCCGAGTTACTGACAAGGCTGATCAGTTATTTATCTAGGATCATTCAATAAATCCCATTGAGTGTATACAGCTTAAAACTTAAAACTTGTCTTCTTTTGTCAGGGCCGATCTGATTTTGATATTCAGATTGTGAAATGACACTCTATATAAACCACTGTACAAACCAACTGGTTACTCATTTATCGGCCAGATACTTAATTCCTAGATCTCACATTAAAAAGCCTGTGGCTCAAATGGTACAAAACAGTCATCAAACGCTTTTTTACCATTTGTAAAAAGAACCAATAAAATATAAACTATGACAATTAACATCAATATCACAGAGCCATAACACAGAAGGCTTGGGAGTAGTGAAGAAAGCGTTCCCTCCTACATCCTCAACTGCACGCGCTACCTCTCTATCAACCCTATATTTACAGGTCGACGACTACATTACCACGATAGAGCCATCTGGCTCCAGCACTGTGAGTCTTGGGCAGCCACGCCCCCCAAGGCCACCTTCACCCCGCTTCCAGCTAAACATATAATTGCAATTGGTCAACCGTTCCATTCCAATTTCCTACTTGACTCGATCGCCTTTAGTGCCTTCCATTTGTCTCCGGGCCGACCGATTTGCTCGGGGCAAAAACGATCCATCATCTCTTGTCGCAACCCGCGACGAATGGTCCGGGCTCCAGAGTGCGGAGTGCGGAGTCCGGAGTCCGAAGCGGCCTTGGGTTGTCGATCTGCGACGCCGGAAACAGCGTAATAACACAGTAGACCTGCAATCAGGCGGGAATGTTAAGATATTAGGGTCATTGTCACCGAATGGCGAGATATAACCGATATCAGTCGTTAAGTCAAGAACCAAACGGTTAAAGGAAGAAATTAATGCATACTGAACACGGTTGAATTAATGGTTTAATGTGTAAATTTGAGCAAAATTTTAAATTGTGCTGACTTTCTAGAAGCGTTTTGTACCGATAAAACCAGTATTTTTTTCATTTCAAACGCATGTCTGATTTTGCATATCCATTTATTAATTAGAGCTTTGCTTGATAAAACAAAAATATGACATTATGGAAATTGTTTTTTGTTGAAAAAACATGAACAAATAGTCATATACGTAAGATTAAATATTTTATCTATCGCAGTAATTTATTTTCTATTTACAGGGTGTAATACAAATTCTTACAGCACTTTAAAACAGATTTACTCTTCCAATATAACCACTTGAAAAACGGTAAATATACAAAAAAGGTGGTACAAGGCAATTGATTTCGACTGCTGATGATCAGTGTGACCGAAATAAATTGATCTGTACACCTTTTAAGTCGAATTATTGTTTTTTTTTAAGTGAGTACAGTGCAGGAATAAATATATTTTGAACTTTTATAAGACATTTGTTATTACATCCTGTTTGGAAGATAGTTGCGGGTTGTCTTTCCTTTGAAAAAGTGTTTACCTACAAGTTTTTTATATGGATCGAAATTAAAGTATTTTTTTAATTTAATGACATCACTAAAATGTGTTTTGGTTTTGAGCTCAGAATTGACATATTTCTCCCACTCCAATATGACTTATACAAAAATATATATATCTTTTAGTAGTCTAGTTGATAATTTTACTAACTTTACCCGATCCTATGTTTCAGTGAAACGCGCAACGGTCGACATCCGGAACCGACCTCGCATCCCCATCCCGGACGAGGACCCGTACAGCGTGGCGGGCAACGGGGGTGGCTCCTCGGGCAGCTCGGGCGGCGGGGGCGGCAGTGTGGGGGTGGCGCAGCATGTGCGGCGCAGTGAAAAGCCGCCCAAACTGCCGCCCAGGGGTGACAATCCCTACCCCCATGATATACCTAAGGTAATTTCAATTTATTTTCGCTATTTTTCGCTTTCTTTCACTTACAACTGTATTGTTTATGGCAATAAATTATTATTATTATAGTCCCAAACTATGTAACAAAATGACAATTAGTTTCTCTCTCCAATTTTTCCCCTAAATATTTACATAGAGCCAAAATTGAATAAATGCCATCACATCACTAAACTGCCGCACATTTTTTATGCTTTAATTTCATTTACAGCAACCACAAATCCATAGGTCTCGTCCCGAAGTAAAAAGTGTACTATTAATAGATTTGTTTGTATGCTTTAAAACTTTTAATAAGTATGTTTCTATGAACTTAAATGCTTTATTTTCACCAATATCTCAGAACATTACTCAATATGTTGTTAAAAATTTTAAAAGAATATATTTTTATTATAGTGGTTAATCGAATAGAGAAAACTTTGACACAGTTTATCTTGAGTACCTCTTTATTTTGATTGGTTAGTCAACTGAAATCTGTGCATGTACAGGGATTGAAAATACAGTACAACACAATATGTGTTGGTAAAGCAACTAGTTAACTGTATTTTTCAGTTCCAGATCAAATAAGATCATATTTTTTAATAGTCAAATTACATAATTAAGTATTATTAACTGTTTTAACGATCCTACTATGTTTTTTTGCAGCCGGACTACGATGACATCGAAGAGGATGAAAACAGACTGGCCGTCAAAAACTTCTCATCGTCCCGGGGCACCAGGGATAAGACCAAGGACAAGAAATACGGTGAGGCCAACACCTCGTGCTGATCAATGCCAATCTAAGGACAGCCCGAGGAAGTTTACTACTCATAAACTAATGGAAACCAAACAAAATCAAGGGGTTATTTTACACAGTTTCGCTCCTTTATTCAACATTCCCTCATTAAATTATTAAAGCTCGCATTTGCGAACAAGGATTATTGTAAATAATGATTTTTTAGTTTTATTAAATTTAGAAATAATTTTGAATTTATGTGTACTACAAATGTTAATCTAATAGGGTTTACTTGTATTTTAATCTTCTCAGTTAGCTTTAACAAAATACCCAAACTGTATCCATATGAATTCTCACCTTATAACCTTATATTCTCACCTTATTCTCACCATCACCGTGTTTCTCCGAGTCAGAGCGCTCACGTGTGCCTCAACTTACCATGTACGTGTAGGGATTAAGAACAAGTTTTATCTACTACATGATAATTTATAGAATATTAAGACAGTTACGAAAGTCTGGATTATGTTTAAGATCGTGGATATTTTTCTGAGAATGTTTAAAGATCCTATTAAAGCCTAAATTAGAACTGACATTACCTAAATTACATAATTAGTACCTCTGGTAAGTTCTTTTTGAAATTTCCCTCATACTTTTTATAACCAGAATGGAATATTTAGCAGTCGTGTTTCTTATCAGCTGAAACAAAACATAGCGAAATGCCAGGCGCGAGCGATCAATACTGCCTCAGACCTACGTTCTCCACATTACATATTCAGCGTAGAAAGCGAACTTTGGCCAGAGCCGCGTACACCGGCTCAGCCCGACCCAGATCCAGTTGCCGACGGGAAAGCTGGTTGTGCCGCGGCGCTAGTGAAAGTGGGCCCATTCAAGCCCAGTCAGCTGGGAGGAGTTAGCGAACACGCGGGAAATGCCAGCTGTTTAATGGAGGATGGCCTCCAATTATGCAACGATTTGCCCCCGGTTTGGGCGGCGGACCGCGTCGACGCGGGTGAGGACGACACGACGCCTATGGAACCTCCGCCCCTGGGAGTCACTGCTACACGATAACGAGCGGTCAGATCTCAGATGGACAAATGGCGTCCCTCGAGGAGATTTGCGTATTGGTGAGATGGATTAATGGCTCAAACCGGTGGTCCGTCGGTTGTAAAACTCGCCTTGAGACGCCGGAGAACTGTAATGATCTCATCATTGTGAGTCAGAAGGGTATTTAGCACGTTTGATTAAGCACACCATGTCCAAAATGAACTAACAAACCACCAAAAACCTGCGAAGGGTGAAATTGAGTTGTTTGGAAAACTAGTGTTGAAGAAGTTTTGCAAAATAAATTGTAGGGTTTTCAGGCTAGCTCCTAGTGGTATTGTTCAAAGGTTGGATGACAGAAGTAATTTACTCCATCTATTAATGCTGGGGAAATAGGTTTTTCTTTAAAATTTGACTGATTTTATCTTAGTTTACTTTTTTGAAAGTTGCAATATAAAATCCACTCACATCTGCGGCTAGGCAAATTGATATCTCCTGGAGTTCTGTAAATAGAATATCGAACACCTGAAATAAGATTTATCAACTGTACGACAAGCTACAATTGGAGAAACAATCTTCAACCTTGAAAGGAGTGTGTAAACTTGGCAACATCCCTGAAAGCACTGTGATAACAGCTCTATCTACAGTCACTTAACTGAACTTCTACTAACTATATAATAACTCAAATTGTCTCTTCAACTGTTGCTTTCCTGTTCTAGACGACCCGTACTACTGCGGCCTGCGCGCCCGGGTTCCCAACTTTGTCAAGAGCAAAGACAAGGCGTCCGTGGCTGCCCAGATGGCACGCTACCCCATGATGCCCGCGCCGCTGCCCCCCCTCCACAACCACGCCCACCCCCACCCAAACCAGCACCCCATGTGGCACGCTCGCAGCTACGACAGCGGCATGGGTATGACCCTGTACACTCACCACCCATGTATGTATCAGTGTTACGTGTTGCTCGGCACTCGACTAACATCACGTGTGACTCCTTGATTAAAATTGTCACGAGTTTTCTTCAGCTGTGAATAATTCTTCTTCTTGGGGTTGGATGAATATTTCGGGCATTACTTCTGATTGTGTATTTCCCATTGCTAATCCTACTGCTTGGTAGTCAATATGCTGCTGAACCTAATATGGTGTTAGTAACTTTTATACCAAGCACAGTCAAGGAGACTATTAAGATAATAGATAGTTGATTTGACCAGACAAGCAAAAAATGAAGATATTACTAACAGAAGTAGTCAATCAAAACTAATTTAGGTACAACAAGAAATTGAACCATCAATCAGAAGGATTATCAAGGGGAAGTCCACTAGCAGCGGTAATGCCCGAACATGTCTTTATTGTTCTGTCTCTGACTTCGTTGTTGTTATTGGTTGGTGTTGTTCTGTTTGGTCGACATGTATTACTTCATTCCTCTCAACCTCGCGATCGTGTTGATGTTTTTACTTCTCACCGTCTTAAAGAGTCCACAAGGTCAACTCTAACAACTAAATTAATATTGATTTTTTAATTAATCAATTAATTTAAATTAATAACGATAGCTTCGGATCTGTGGAGATAGACTAAACTAGGCTAAACACTTGGATATCCAACAGTTCAATGAGTGGATTAGATCGCCACGACAAGTTTTGCTGTGGTGACAGCACTCTTAAGAGATCAACACAACAAAATTAGTTTCATTCAAATAGGATCTTTTCGTGGATGAAAAGTCTATGTTGATAACTTGTAATGAGTGATTTGGAAAATCACGGCAACTTTCACTTCAATAACAGACCCTAGCATTCTCAAGTGATCAGCACAAAATTCCGTGCATTCAAATAGGATGAGTCGATGAATAAAATGTCGATGTGGTTACTTGAGAATGTTGTAATCACAGCGAAAATGTCCTTAATGTTCCAAGCCACTTATTGAACTGCTTGACGTCTATGCATTTAACCTATTTAATCCGATAAATTAATGGAACAATATTTAATTCGTCTTACTTGTTATGTACATAGATGTTTTTATAAAAATAATGTTTACCAGTTGAAAATATAAACAATTTTAAGTTCTTGCGCAATGAAAGCGAGAGTTACAGCATTGACTATAAATACTGAAGTAGACTTTTCATTGCCATTGTAAAATGTGTCCCTAGTTTTGTGTATGCCAGGATTGAAAGAGGTCGTAGTTTACACCAATCACCAACAGAGTGTACTCCTGTCAACTATTACTTATCCTCTCAAGGAGGGGATAGTACAACAGTTGGTGTGTCAGGAAGCAAACATAAGTTCATTATCACTTGCTTTCTGGGGTGTAGATATTTTAAAAGTTAAAATAAATAACTAAAATAAAAAGTTGACAGCAGCACAATCTGTCGGTGACCCAATCAAACTACTTCAATTTTAAATTCTAGCGTACACTAAAAGTGGGACAGCTGGGCCATATGGATAGGATGTCTCCTTCAGTATTTATAGACAATGGTTGCAGCCTGAAGTAACAAATTACGTAGTTAAAAAAACTCGTGGATTGGGCAATCTCGGACATGCAAACTGTTAGCGGACGAGGTGCACTTAATTGCTAGTAAGTGCAACCTACATATCAGGCTGTGTGGTGAATGTAGGTGGCGTCAGACCAACATCCTGATGTTTTAGGTGGGATTTAAAGTTTCATGTGAGTTTATTTATTTAGATAGTAAACCGTTTTTGATTATAAATGGTATTCTTGATCTAGAATCTTTAGGTAGGAGCTCACCACTACAAAAAGCCTGTGGTTAACTTAACATAACCTAAATCAACCTAACTATATCCAAACTAGCATTTGAAATAATCGGTTTCAAATGATATCTACAACCAAAAGAATCCATATGTGCAACAGTTGCTTGACTGACCTAATACTAAATCGAATATTTTTTAGGTTGACCAGACTTACTGTAAACCCATTTTCAAACCCATCGTTCCCTCAAACAACGTCATCTAATTACCTTAATCAACCTAAACTAATTTCAATTATATTAGTAATTATAAAAGAAACCCTCTAAAGGAAGAGCCATGCAGTTTAATGATTACAGTATTAGCTGTAAAAACGATACAATGTTAAGCAGCATATTTACTATATTGAAAGAATTGTTGTCAAGGTTGGTTATACAATTTATAAATTTGATCATTAAAAGTGCTCCCTCATTTTAGATTATGAAATGATATAAAAATGTTTTACTAATTATTAAAAATAAAGAATTTGTATGTTTAACCAACACTTTCAAGTAAATTTTTATTTATATACCTGTTTTTAAGGGTATAAAATAGGTCGATGGGGGTTTAATGTGTGTTTTCTTCTAAACTCATTTTCGATTACGGTGACGGTTTTAGTGTTTGCCTTTTGTTTCTGTTTGTTGTCTGTTACATGAATCGTTCTTCTCTTGAAGAAAAATTAACTGTCACTGAGTTAATCACTGTCTTCAGCCAATTGTATTTTTTGCATGAACAATTTTACTTATTTTCTCACAGCAGAGTAACACTGTAACACTGATACCTTATATAATCTATGTTGACGCATGTTAATGTAAATAGGCTAAGCTTTCTCACGTCACCAATTATGTTTTTCCTTTTACAATTAATATAGTTTATAGTATTTTTATTGAAGTGCAAAAATTACCTATTCTAACTCCTTAATTCATCAAATACTTATTTAATTCATAAATACATTTGCATAATTAGAATTATGAATGTTTGATAACAAAATGAGTTTACCTAAAGGTTACAACCAACCTGTACATAAAATTTAAAAGTGTTAAAGTGTACAATGTAAAATATTTTAGTTGAAATAATGTTTTTTTTTACATACGTTTGATTTAACCACCATAAAATACAAATTTAGTTTGGCAATATTTTTCATAGGATCAAAATTCAAACAATTACAGTTCATTTTTAGTGTTGTATTTTTCCTAAGATTTTTGTTTTAGTTAAAACTGGTTCTTTTTACAGATTCAGAACACCTAGATTCCCCTTACAACCACATATACGGGCGCCTACCGATCCCCACCCGCGGCTACATCCCGTCAACGCCTCGCACCATGTACATTGGCGAGTGGGACTAAACACACCACCAACGTGACGTCACTATAAACCCCCTCCACCACCCCCGCGAGTAGGAGTGGGGCAATGCAACCAATCAGATCATCGGAGCGGGAGGCTCACCCCCTCCACCGCGACTGCCGCCTACTCCCACCACTTTACGTAAATGTTGGGGGCAGGCCGCTCCTAGCTCTATCATGACACTGACTTACCCTCGGGGATGTAAATACTGCAAAGACTCAACCCCCAAAATACTCAACCTTAAGAGATATTACGTTCGTAAATTTAAATAAACTATGTATTTTGAAAACGGTCAAGGATCCGTCAATGATTATATTTACCAATCGTCATTATTACCTTGTATTAACTTTTACGTATGTTGATAATTTATTTTTTTGTATCTGTCTGTGTTGTATATTGTACGTGATAGCTACTACCACTAGCCACTAGTACATATGTAAATACTGTAATTGATGTACTGTATACTGCGCGTGCGCTGAGGACTGCCTGATGCTTTCCATGTCTTGGGCTTTCCCCATCGACCTCATGTTCTTCTTTTATTACCTACCTGCTGTCAGACTGACATTCAGTGACTAGACTAATTCAATAAATAATTTCTCCCAGGTTTTAATATTTTGAGATTATAGTTAGTTAAGTAAAGGAAACGAATGTAAAAGAGATTAAAAGGTCTTTTGCGAAGACATATTGGTTATAGTGTTCATATATACTGAACACATCTAATTTCTAGTTACATGATCTTAATAAGTGAAATTTCTATAATTTTTTTATGATTACATTTTGTTAACATATTTTGTAGACTACTTAATATATTTACAAAAGGATTTACTCTTAACTACAGTTTTAAGATAATTTATTTTTGATTTCATAAAATTAAATCACTTTTTTACATTATTTTAAACAAAAAGATATGCATGAAAAGTTAAAAACTTTTGCTTAGTAAACAAAAATAAAAAATAATGACAATTTAATGTATTTATAGTTTTAATATAAAGCCAACATTTTATTTTATTGTAAACTTCAAATTTATTAGTAACAAAATTCCAACAATGGAGAATATAAGTTTGATTAGTACAGTGACTAGTCTAACCAAAATATGAAGATAGTTTACAATGTTTAACACTTTTGATGTATTTACAGTGCATGTATGTGTATTATTTTGAAGTGTAATATTTGTTGTGTGAAATATTATCGTCTTTCCAATGCGACAGTCTGGTAGCAGGTGGTAGCCCGCTCTAACTGAGAGTTCTGTAATGTCAGTGACATTTATGTTTAAGGTTGTAATTTCTTCTGTATTTATAAGTTATTTCATTAACAACGACTTTCGGAGAGAGCGATTCTTCGGCCGGAGTCGCAACTAGTCAGCGATTCCCGCGGTGGTCTAGGGCACAGAGCCAGTCGCAGAGTAGACCTACTAGACCATACTAGACCCTACTAGACCCTACTAGACCCTAGCTAGACCCTAGCTAGAGACTCACCAGCTGCTCTCCCCACCCCTGTACATAGCTTAGTAACACCCAGCGTGTGCTATATTATCGTTAAGCTGACGACTGTTTTATATCGCTCTGTATGTACATTGAAATATATGGTGATGGAAAGTGTATCAGTGTTTTATTTGACAACCCTGTCGTATGCAATATTCAAATGGCTTAGAAATAAGTTCCCGAGATACTGCTGCATTTTCGATAAATTTGTCAGTTACAATTTCTAATTAGTTTAAGTACAGTACCTCAAACAAGCTTTACCTCTGGAAAGTCAGTTATCTGGTTAAGTAGTTGGCTTAGCTACATTTGTGACTAAATGACATTTTTGACCAAATGTCATCCATTTTTGACTCAGTGGACTTTGAGGTCGGATTTGCATTATTTGGACTGTTATTGAAGACCTTTAATTTGATGTGTAATTTTACCTATTTTCTATTTAAAATAAGTATTTTCTATTTAAATAAGTTTTATATTTAAGATTTTCTTCACACTCCTGGTGGGCCCTCAGAAAACCTAAGGTAAAATTGACAACCTATTTGTTGTAAAGCTCACTACGGCAAATATTGAAATAGACGAGTTGTGCCTACAGAAAAAATACACGAAACTACAAAAAGGCAACACTATTAGGGGAAAATAACTGAATAATATCATCAACCTTCTGTGAGTGGTCGTAGGCATATGCTTCACATCTTCATTATAAATAACACACCACACACACACCCACACCGCCACATTATTATAAACTCCACTTTCATTATAATTTTTTCAATGACGTTAAATTAATAATATTAGGAATAACGCCCAATCTATCAATATACATTTGATTTATTCAGTGCCTCAAGATGCGGCTTGAATATTTATAACGATAATAAATTGAGTTTAGTCTGAATGATTAATGTCATCAAGATTACTTTTTAAATACCAACTATCAACACGGTCATTTTGGAATGTTAAAATTTCGAATAGCAAATAAGTTTTATAATATTTGACAAATTTCGAAGATTCTCAACGGATCGAACTTATCAAAGCTTTGGTGCGGTGTTCATTCTATGCTTTGGTGCGGTGAATGACTATGATGTAGTTGTTTATATCCCAGATAAAAACTGGATGTTATATTTGTAGATTGGTGACAAGTCACTCTTTAAGGAATATATGAATTTAGTCATTACTTACTTAATTTGATTATATTATCACGATAAATTGGAGTTGAAACAATGGTGACATTTGTATTCTTCTGGATTGTTGTGGCTTTAAGGAATAATGATCTCTTGAATTAAAAACAAATTAAATGAAACATCTGACGACATCGTATAAATTAATAATACATTCAAATCTATGGACATTATGAGTTTAAAGAACACAATTTTATAACTGGACCTGCAAAAAAATTCAATCAAACTATTCGTGTTTTTTCTAGGAATGGATACATAGGACCAAAATTAACGTAACAAAAAAACATCATTTTGCTTCCAGGTTCAAACAAATCAAATATGTTTCCTAACAGGGAACGCAAACTAAAATTTTGGAAGAAAACTAAACTTTTATTAAGAAGTATCCTAACTATTTCAGAAGGACCAGCTAATGACTAGTTTTACAATAATAATATAAATAAGAATTATTATTCCTAATATAATTAATTAAACCTGACAATTACGTTAAGTTTCATACTTTTTAAAAACCTTTTTGGCTATTTCTTTGCAATCTATTTAGGAGTTATCAAAAGGTGAACTGATATTTTACTCTCTTGTTAGTAACATAATTTCCACTAAAAATTTCCTAATAATCAGAGGGCCTAATATGCTCCGTTTCCCATACAGCCGTAGTTGTTATCAATAAATAATTTATACATCTATAACTCGTTGATTTTCAATTTTCTTCGGAACATTCCAGGATAAAGACATAATTAAAGTATACTACTCATCCGATTTTAATAATATGTTTTAAATTCCGGCCATTTAAAATCGTTAAATAAAAATAACTCGAAAACGGTATATTAAATAAATGTAAAAAGCTAAAAGTAATTTGATGTACCTTGTTTAGTTCCTATTCAATCGTATAATATCAAAAATTAACGGAGCTAATTATAATTCTGTAATTAGGTCTTGATAAAGAAAAGTTCTATATTAAATTTGATATTAACAGGTACTATGGATATACAAAATTACAGCTATATGAGAAACTAGCTGATGTAGCCGTTACTTGCACGGGTTAGAAAGGTTGATATCTTCAAACATCTGTTCTTGCTTCTGCTCTTTAAGCTGTCATATGGAAGTATCCACAGCTGTTCACATTACAGTTTCTGAATGTTTACTTTCTACTGAAATGTAAACATTGAAACATTCACGGGGACGTTCACGGGTCGTAGCCCGAGGGGATTTTAAGGAAGTGAATAGGCCTATGTGTTGCACGGGTTCAAACCTTTGTGTAAAGTTTCAACCCAGTCGGTTCAGTAGTTTTTGCATTTATCCGGAACAGTAGGCAGATAGACAGACATACACTTCTTCTTTATAAAATTATAGAAGATTTTTAGTGCGTGACCGTAAATCATGTACGATTTATTTTATATTTATCATTTTACATTTTTAAACTTTCTAAATAGTCATAAATGTACTTTGGTACAACAAAGTGCCTTTATGTTTAATGATTTGATAAATAATTAACACTTATCAACGAAAAAATGTATTCACAATGAACATCTCAGGGAAGTGAGTATTCTGTCATTCAAACCCACAAAAAGAATTTTGATATCTTCATCGATGAAAACAGACTGATCATTTCTAATTTAGTAAAATTTCTGAGACTGAGGTTCGTCGCAAGAATCACGGTAAAACAAAGATTCTCTGAGCTCTTTGTTCTAAGATAAACCAGTAAATTAAATCCATGTGTAAATGTGTCCAAATTAATATATTATTACAAAATACAATGTCATATGTGTTGCACGGAACAGCCGTGCAATTGCCGACGTAATTTACTAAATAGCCGACACTCGTAATAAATACACAGAATACTATAGACTTACATTAACAAATAATAAAGTAAAATCATACTTAGTCCTAAAATATTATCAGCATTGAATTGAATTCATTTTTAACAAAATTAGGAGTTACCTTTAAAATGTTCTTTTCCTTCAACTACATCCGCGACCAAAGTGCTTCTTTATTAGCTAAATACCCCCGTAGCAGCAAACCTGCGTACTCAGCGAATTTATAACGCATAATATTTGTCTTAATACAACATAAAGCGTCGTAGCAAGTTACATAAACATATAAGTCACAAATAAGCGATATACACAATTTTTATTATTCTCCATAAGAATAAAATTGAGTACGTAGGTTTGCTGAAACAAGGAACACAAACAATTGGTATTTATGAAAATATAAATATAATTAAACTAGGTGAAGCTACAAACCAAATTTCATCAATATACTTTCATAAATAAGCGATATATCCCATTTTGATTAATCTCCATAAGAATAACACGGGGGATGACCACGCATGTTTGCTGCAATAAGGACCACCAAATATGGGTTTTTATGCAAATATCAATATAACTCAACAAGGTGAAGCACATACCAAGTTGTATTAATTTATGTTCATAATTAAGGGAGACATTACATTTTACTTATTCTCCATAAGAATAACATGGGGGCTGAGTACACCAGTTTGCTGCTATGGGAATAATCGGTAAAATTTTTTTGCAAATAACAATAAACCACAACAAGATGAAGCCGTATACTAAGTTTCATTAGTATCCGTTCATAAATAAGCGAGATATACAATTTATCTTATTCTCCATAAGAATAACATTGAACAACGTACTGTGTTTAGCACTTTCAATATCTCTGTAACCATTTGACGTAGAGAAATTATCAAAACACCAAATTGTGTTTTTTTTAAGTTGAATCAAATGGTGAAAACTAAAATTAGACTTTTCAAAATATGACATGTAAAAACTAAAAAAAATGTTCGGGGTACAAAACCCCCCCAAACCACTTCGGATGGGGCGTTCTGTCTGGTTTTCGAATAAGTCATAAATGCTGCTTTACACGTTTGTACCAAATTTCATCAAAATCGGATCATTTTTATGAGAGTTATCGCACCCACGGACACATATATACAGTTTCGAACGAATGGTGTTTTTTGGGTCTGGGACCTCAAAACGAAAACTTATCATGGTCCCGGGCCTAGGCCTTACCGTGCCGACTACGATAATAGCTTCTTCCCTAGGGGAAATTCCGTAAAACACATCGTAAAACAGCTGGTCGCTGCGCCTTATTGTTCCGCTGGCTGCAGTAATAAACAGCTGATTGATTGTTGCATTGGACCAACACAGACACGGTATTCATAACCTCAGTCTTGTGAATCCAGCCAAAATGGATGAAAGAGAAGTTTTTTTTTCTGCTATGTGGTATCCAAAATTGCAGTTGGGAAAAAATGTACGTAATTCGAGTTTAGTGTCTTTAGGCTATTAAATACTAAGAACACGCTCAAATATTCGCGTAATGGGATGACCGAACTCAGAAATGGTAGATGAAAGTTTCTGCTGTTAACGTAAGTTCTAACAGAAATTTCATCACAAAATATTAAACAAATAGCCCTGGGGTCTCTGTATGAAAATATCAACTTTTCCTTTGGTTAATTTTAAGTCATAGGATGAATTGTTCTTAATTATATTATATTATTAGAGGTGCAAATTCTTCAACAAAAAATTACACGGTAAGTTGCCTGTGCAGTGAGGTACCTACATTGGAAATTAGCTGAGTACGCAGGTTTGCTATGACGGGGGT